>JANRMT010062807.1:20060793-20082330 GCA_026402145.1 Polypterus bichir lapradei
TCACCATGCTGCCATTTGGCGTGCATCTCTCTCCTTAGGCTTAATAAGACAGCAATATAAAACGTATTTGCTGGATTTGGCATTGAGTTCTCATAACTCCACCCATGACAGCTGATTCAAGCAGACAAACAAGCATGAAACATGTCCTTATCTCAAGAACACAGGATAGGGAATCTCTGACAAAATGTATTATTTCCAGCTTACTTTTGTTGTAACAAACATGACTCAGAATTTCACATTTTCATAAATCAAAACCTTTGCTGTTTCATAGAGGACATATTTGGTCAGTTTTAAGGTTCCCATTGGCTCCATTATAAAACGCTTCAGCAGGCTAGTTATTTTTTTAAATTGATAAAATACGCTTCACTTTAGAACTCAGTTTCATGTGCTAAACTAATATATACAGTGACTGTGAAGAAACAACTTGGACTTGAAAAATATCAAACTTATTCTTTATGGGGTGGCAGGGAATCACCTGGCAATTCCAATGGATGCAATATGTTACTAAAATAAATCTGCAACAAATTATGCTTTTTTCCTCAAAATGCTTATAAGTCCTCAGTTAATATAAATGTGCTCATAACCAACAACTGCGATGATTAAAACCATTTCACCCCAAGCAGATTTTTCTTGCATGTTGCCAGTCCTTAAAACAAACAGAGTACCATTCTGCATGACTTCTATTAAGGATTAGTTTACTGTTGTACGTGTATCCGGAATGAGGTTTCCTTCCATTTGTGTACTCTCTATGCAGTCATTCCCTCATTTACATATCAGACAGTTGGTCCTGTAGACAAACAGATCCTCGGTAGCAAGTCACAGCTCGAGAAATGGCTGGCCACAGAGTTGTACACGTGTGCACATGGCTTATGTCTGAATGTGTGGCAGTCTGGGCAAACCTCAATCACAC
The DNA here is from genome assembly GCA_026402145.1 of Polypterus bichir lapradei. Classification (NCBI taxonomy): domain Eukaryota; kingdom Metazoa; phylum Chordata; class Cladistia; order Polypteriformes; family Polypteridae; genus Polypterus; species Polypterus bichir. The sequence goes on from JANRMT010062807.1 coordinate 20,061,704, forward strand.
ATCACACACCACTGAAAGAAAAGATTTAATAAACAAAGATGTCTCTTTGATATAGTAAGTCTGAAGACGTAGAGTTTCTTTCATTTAAATATTGTTAACATACTTGTGTACTTGTTCATAATTTCAAAGTTTTAAATTTGCTATTGTAAGTGAAAGTTTATATTTTAACTTTGTATTATAATTTATGATATGTGACTTGGCTTATGATATAAATATGTAAAGTTAATAATAATTCTTTACATTTATATAGTGCTTTTCTCACTAGTCAAAGCACTTTGCAAACAGGGAGGACCTGAGATACACGCCCGTGAACTCCATACTGTGAGGCAGCAGTGCTACCACTGCGCTACGCAAAGCTGTTGCTGTACAACAAATGCCATATTTTTTTATGGTTCATTTGTCCCAACACCTCAATTTAACTGTCAAACTCAGCCAATGGAATCCATGTTAGGTGAGAGAAAACCTAAACTAGCACTATTGTATCACTGGAAGCGAGATCACCTAACTTGTTTGTTCACTTACACTGTACAGTGGGACGTGGCAAACAAAATATTTCATATTACCTGTGTGTTGCCTCTTAAAATTTCTTTCACAGCAAATGCTCTGGAGTTGTTGCTTTCTTTGTTATATTTAAAAAGTGTTTGTTTTGCGTAACCCATCAGTCTGTCATTTCCTTTAGAGACTCGCAGGGGACAGTCTGGACACATCGACAAGACAGTTTTACTTGAAGCTGCATAAATATAAAAACAAACAATATTAATGAAAAATATTTTAGAAATTCAAAAAAAGAGAAACAAATATTATTTAAAACTGTACATCAGGTTTTTAAATTCAAGATTTACACTTATTATAATGTTAACTAAAGTGAAGTAATTTAAACAATGTATTAATGGAGTTCCTTCAGAATCTTGGAAAGTGAGAGGATGCTTGAGGAGTGGAGAAGTGTACTGGTACTGATTTTTAAGAATAAGGGTGATGTGCAGAGGTGTAGTAACTTCAAGGAGATAAAATTGATCAGCCACAGCATGAAATTATGGGAAAACGTGGTGGAAGCTAGATTAAGAGGTTAGGTGATGATTAGTGAGCAGCAGTATGGTTTCACGCCAGGCAAGAGCACCACAGATGTGATGTTTGCTCTGAGGGTGTTGATGTAGAAGTAAACAGAAGGCTAGAAGGAGAAGCATTGCGTCTTTGTGGACATAGAGAAAGGACATAACACGGTGTCTAGAGAGGAGTTGTGGTATTGTATGAGGAAGTCAGGAGTGGCATGTATGTAAGAATGGTACAGGATAAGTACAATGCAAGTGTGACAGTGGTGAGGACTGTGGTAGGAGTGATGGATGCATTTAAGGTGGAGTTGGGATTACATCAGGGATCGTCTCTGAACACTTTCTTATTAGCAATGGTGATGGATAGGTTGACAGAGAAGATTAGACAGGAGTCCCTGTGAACGGTGATGTTTGTGAATGTAATGAGAGTAGGGAGCAGGATGAAGAGACCCTGGAGAGGTGGAGATATGCTCTAGAGAGGAAAGGAATGAAGGTCAGTAGGAACAAGACAGAATACATGTGTGTAAATGAGAGGGAGGTCAGAGGAATGGTGAGGATGCAGAGAGTAGAGTTGGCAAAGGTGGAGGAGTTTAAATACAAGGGATCAGTACTGGGTACCAGGGAGAGTGGAAAAGAGGTGAAGAAGAGAGTGCATGCAGGGTGGAGTGGGTGAAGGAAAGTGTCAGGAGTGATTTATGACAGACAGGTACCAGCTATAGTGAAAGAGAAGGTCTACAAGAGAGTACTGTAGTGAGACCATCTATGTTATATGAGTTGGAGATGGTGGTACTGCCAAAAAGACACGAGACAGAGCTGGAGGTGGTAGAATTAAAGATGTTAACATATGTATTGGGTTTGACAAGGATTTACAGGATTAGGAATGAGTACATTAAAGGTTCAGCTCAGGATGGATGTTTTGGAGACAAAGCCAGAGAGGCGAGAATGTGTTGGGTTGGACATGTGCAGAGGAAAGATGCTGGTAGAAGGATGCTAAGGATGGAGCTGCCAGGCAAGAGGAAAAGAGGAAGGCATAAGAGGAGGTTTATGGATGTGGTGAGGGAGGACATGCAGAGGGTAGGTGTGGCAGAGCAAGATGCAGAGGACAGGAAGATATGGAAACAGATGATACACTGTGGTGACCTCTAACGGAAGCAGCCAAAAGAAGGGTTACTCCCCTTCCAGAATTTGTACCTAGACTTTTCACAGACTATGAATGCTAACAGCCTAAATTACAGCTCTAAACATAGGGCTTTTATATAAAAAATAATTACATCACAAAAAAGAAAAACAAAACGCAAGGTCACTGATGGAAAAGTAACTTACGTGCTATGAGAGTGCAGGCATAGTTGTACAAGAGGACTTCACGGGATACTCTGTTAATGTGTATCACTGCATGACAGTCTCCATAAAGCTGTAAGATATGAACAATGTATATGTAAATATGTTTTTAAAGTAGTTAATTTTGTTTGACTGTGTTGCTAGTTTTAATATCTGTGTCATCATTACTGGTCAGCTGCTCATTGTTGCTGTCATCAATCAGAGTTTGTGCAGGCGACAACATCTTGCATTTCTCGTTCAGTTTCGGCTGGCGATGATGCAATATCGTGATTGATGATATTGGGGATGTACTGTGCATATATTATTATTGGGCAGCTGATTTTAGGTATTCCCGAGCCTCTCAGATGGTTCGTATAGGGCATACTTTCTTATGGATTCCATAGAGTTTCGTCAGAGCATGTGTCCTATACATATGAGTTGCCTTTTGATGAAAATTTCTAACATTGGTTTTAGGTTTGCACAACTATAGATTTCTGTGTTTGAGATGTGGTCAGTATGCTTTATTTTCAGCATGATTCTGTAGCAATTCATTGCGTAACTATCTAAGGTTCTCTTGATTTCTTCGCTCCACGTTTCACTAGCATACAGAAGAATGCTTAGGCATGAGGCAGTAAACATCTGGATCTTTAGTTGAGTTGGTAGCTTGGTTTGCCAGATACTTTTTTTTAACTTCCAGAAGGCTCCCCAGGCTTAGGCCTTTCAAGTTCTAACATCATTGATTGTATTGGCTAACACTGATTCTAAATATTTGAAGTTGGCCACAATCTTGATTTGTTCTCCTTTGAGCTCTAATGGTTAATGAGGAGCACAATAAGGACTTATTATAATTTTCTCAGTTTTATTATTATTTATTTTGAGATCGACATAATTGGCTATTCAACATATTTTCTGTTGCTATTGCTGTTGTCTCTTGTGGTCCTCCATCTCCCAAAGTGCGATGTTGTCGGCATAGTCTATGTTATTGAACAGCTGCTCAAACATTTGCAAGCTTTGTCCAGGGTGTGTAACAAGGCAAAATTGTTCTTTTGAGTTACGCATGACCTAATTAACCAGAATTATACATAGAAATGGTGCCAATCCATCTCCTTGGAGGACTCCTGTTCTAGTACTAAACTCATTCGATAATTGCCCATCTATCAGAACCTTACTTTTTGAGCCTTCATAGAGGGCTTTTATTGCTTGGACTAGTTTTTGCGGAATTCCATAGTGGCATAAAATAGCAAACATGACATCGCACTTAATTGAGTTGAACGCCTTCTTGAAGTCGATAAAAGTAACAAAGTGATATGTTTCTCATTATCACTTCCTCAAACAGTCAATGCAAGATGTAAATTTGCTGGATGCAAATTCGCTCCTTTCAAAAGCCTGCTTGATTTTTTCTAAGAAGCTTATCGATGATTGGATATATTCGATTGAGAAACATAGTGTTATAAACTTTGTCAATTAGGTGGGGATTACATTCTTGGGCGCTAGGATAATGATGTTGGTAGTCGATTGTTTGGGTTGTAGACATTTTGGCAGATCTTCAACTGTTATCAGCAATCAAACTTACCAACTCACTTCAGCTGTGGCTGCACTGTTGATGCCTGGTGATTTGTTGTCATGAAGCTGTTCGGCTGCTCTGTCTAGTTCTCTCTTAGTGAAGTTGTCTGTATTTATTTCCAAGTTGAGAGTCACTAGTGGTGGAAGAGATTCATTGTTCAGTGAAAGCCTACCATTTAACAACATTTCAAAGTATTGTCCCCATTCTTCGAGTAGATTTTTGGGTGTCTCTGGCGTACTTCCATCCAACATCTCCATTTTCCCCCGTTAAGAACGTTTACTAATTCCCATATCCTGATTAATTTATTTTGTGAGATCTTTGAGACCCTGACAAATTTTGAGACCACAACTACACCCCACCTCACCAACTATGTGGCATACCGAAACTCTGTCAATGCAGGCAGGGATTGCTTGTCTGCTGCAACTGCAAGTTTACAGGTTCACCATGTAACGTGTCTGTTGCCTGATGGTTGATGTGAGTAACTGGCCTTTTCCTGTCTTCACTCCTCCGGAATGAGCTGGTGCCAGACGCTAAACGTATCTTACAAGGGATGCTATTTATTCTAATAAAATGAAGAAGGGAGCTAAAGCAGGATGACTGAAACCATCACTACTGGATTGCTGTGTTGGCGTGTGTTGCAGTGACAGCTCCCATGTGAATAAAAACCTTGTTCCTGTTTTTTATCTAATAAAGCTGATGTTGGAAATTTGATCTAATCTCCTTCTTCCTTTTGCAAGTCAGTGACTCACACATTACAATTTGCTCTTGCGGCATATTCTAACTCTGAGCTGATTATCGAGATGAACATTTTTGTCTGCTTGATATGAAACGAGAGTTGTTTAGCTAGGTCCTTCCAGTGTTTCCTTAATAAAATACTTCACCTGGTTAAATATATCTTCTTCGCTTTGTCTCTTCCGTGCAGCAGATTTAGTGTTGTTGTGCTCATCCAGCTAGGACAGCTTTGCTTTTGTTTGATACCCAGGATCTGGTTGCACAACATCTCAATTGCCATTTCCAGTGTATTGTAAGGCTCCTGAGCAGAATCTGAAATCAATTCCACTTCAAAATCACATTTTTATTGTACGTCATTGGTTTTGAGCAATTCAACATTGAACTTCTTCTGTATGGCCTAGGATACTTTTGTACGAAGGCTAACTTAAATTTTGCATAGACGATTCAATGATCTGAGTACACGTTGATGGTGCTGTGTGCTTGACAGTTGTTTAATGGGTTGAGGCATTTACTGCTGATCACAACATCACTAAGCTGCGCATAAGGACCTTCCAGTTTATAGCATGGATTCTCCCAGGTCTTTGTAGTGTTTGTAGTGTTTGAGAGATAGGTAACCACGAAGGAAGGTTTATGAAACATGAATAAAATTAGTCCTCTGTGGAAGGCAGGACTGACACAGAAAAGAAAATGGCTGAGTAAATGTATACTGCGCTCCGAGTATTGTGATACAACAAGAATACTTTGTGTATCATCACGCTACTACAAATTTCTAGTATTGTATGCTCCACAATTAAATGTGTAAATGCATAAAAATGTTGTTCATTTTTTTAACGTTTACATAATGTACAGATACTTTCAGTGATGTTTCTACATTCTTTTATATCATGCATTTTAAAGCTGATTTAACACCTACAATTTATAATGCTATCCAAATGTACTTGCTTTTTAATAAGTTGTTTAATAAAAAAATTGTGTTATTATTGCATATATAAAAATGAATTTTTCTTACAATAGTTCCATTTTAAATATTATGCAGATCTATCCTTTCATTCATCCTCATCTGCTTATCCGAGGTCGGGTCGCGGGGGCAGCAGCTTGAGCAGACAGGCCCAGACTTCTCTCTCCCCGGCCACTTCTTCTAGCTCTTCCGGGAGAATCCCAAGGCTTTCCCAGGACAGCCGGGAGACATATTCCCTCCAGTGTGTCCTGGGTCTTCCCCAGGGCCTCCTCCCGGTTAGACATGCCCGCAACACCTCACCAGGGAGGCGTCCAGGAGGCATCCTGATCAGATGCCCAAGCCAACTCATCTGACTCCTCTCGATGTGGATGAGCAGCGGCTCTACTCTGAGCCCCTCCCGGATGACTGAGCTTCTCACCCTATCTTTGAGGGAAAGCCCAGACACCCTGTGAAAGAAACTCATTTCAGCCGTTTGTGTTCGCGATCTCGTTCTTTTGGTCACTACCCTTAGCTCATGACCATAGGTGAGGGTAGGAACGTAGATCAACTAGTAAACTGAGAACTTTGACTTACGGCTCAGCTCCTTTTTCACCACAACAGACCGATGCAGAGCCCGCATCACTGCGGACGCCGGACCGATCCAACTGACAATCTCACGCTCCATTCTTCCCTCACTTGTGAACAAGACCCCGAGATACTTGAACTCCTCTACTTAGGGCAGGATCTCTCCCCCAACCCTGAGAGGGCACTCCACCCTTTTCCGGCTAAGGACCATGGTCTCAGATTTGGAGGTGCTGATTCCCATCCCAGCCGCTTCACACTAAGCTGCGAACCGATCCAGAGAGAGCTGAAGATTACTGCCTGATGAAGCAAACAGGACAACATCATCTGCAAAAAGCAGTGACCCAGTCCTGAGTCCACCAAACTGAACCCCTTCGACACCCTGGCTGCGCCTAGAAATTCTGTCCATAAAAGTTATGAACAGAATCGGTGACAAAGGGCAGCCCTGGTGGAGTCCAACTCTCACGGGAAACGGGCTCGACTTACTGGCGGCAATGCGGACCAAGCTCTGACACCGGTTGTACAGGGACCGAACAGCCCTTATCAGGGGATTCCCTGAGGGACGCGGTCGAACGCCTTTTACAAGTCCACAAAACACATGTAGACAAGTTGGGCAAACTCCCATGCACCCTCCAGGACCCTGCTAAGGGTGTAGAGATGGTCCACTGTTCCACGACGAAGGACGAAAACCACTCTGTTCCTTCTGAATCCGAGGTTCGGCTGAGGAGTGTGATCCCTCTGTAGTTGGAACACACCCTCCGTTCCCCCTTCTAAAAGAGGGGGACCACCACCCCGATCTGCCACTCCAGAGGCACTGTCCCTGATGTCCATGCGATGTTGCAGAGACGTGTCAACCAAGACAGTCCGACAACATCCAGAGCCTTGAGGAACTCCGGGCATATCTCATCCACCCCCGGGGCCCTGCCACCAAGGAATTTTTTGAGCACCTTGGTGACTTCAGTCCCAGAGATGGGGGAGCCCACCTCCGAGTCCCCAGGCTCTGCTTCCTCATTGGAAGGCATGTTAGTGGGATTGAGGAGGTCTTCAAAGTACTCAACCCACTGACCCACAACGTCCTGCGTTGAGGTCAGCAGCGCACCATCTCCACCATATACAGTGTTGACACTGCACTGCTTCCCCCTCCTGAGATGCCGGACGGAGGACTAGAATCTCCTCGAAGCCATTCGAAAGTCATTTCTTCATGGCCTCCCCAAACTCCTTCTACGCCCGAGTTTTGCCTGAGCAACCACCAAAGCCGCATTCCGCTTGGCCTGCTGGTACCTATTAGCTGCCTCCAGAGTCCCAGAGGACAAAAGGGTCTGGTATGACTCCTTCTTCAGCTTGACGGCATCCCCCACCGCCGGTGTCCTACAACGGGTTCTGGGATTGCCGCCACGACAGGCACCAACCACCTTACGGCCACAGCTCCGGTCAGCCACCTCAACAATAGAGGCAGGGAACATGGCCCATTCAGACTCAATGTGCTCCACCTCACTTGGGACGTGGTCGAAGTTCTGCCGGAGGTGGGAGTTGAAGCTACTTCTGACAGAGGACTCTACCAGACGTTCCCAGCAGACCCTTACAACACGTTTGGGTCTACCAGGCCTAACCGGCATCCTCCTCCACCATCGAAGCCAACTCACCACCAGGTGGTGATCAGTTGACAGCTCCGCCTCTCTCTTCACCTGAGTGTCCAAGACATGTGGCTGCAAGTCCTACGACAAGACCACAAAGTGGATTATCGAACTGAGGCCTAGGGTGTCCTGGTGCCAAGTGCACATATGAACACCCCTATGCTTGAACATGGTGTTCGTTATGGACAATCCGTGATGAGCACAGAAGTCCAATAACAAAACACCGCTCGGATTCACATCGGGGGACCATTCCTCCTAATCACGCCCTTCCAGGTCTCACTGTCATTGCCCACGTGAGCATTGAAGTCTCCCAGTAGTACGAGAGAGTCCCCAGAAGGTATGCCCTCTAGCACCCCCTCCAGGGACTCCAAAAAGGGTGGGTACTCCAAACTGCTGTTCGGCGCATACGCACAAACAACAGTCAGGACATGTCCCCCAGCTGAAGGTGGAGGGAGGCTACCCTCTTGTCCACCGGGGTAAACCCCAATGAACAGGCTCCAAGTCAGGAGACAATAAGTATGTCCACACCCACTCGGCGCCTCTCACCGGGGGCAACTCCAGAGTGGAAGAGAGTCCAGCCCCTCTCAAGGAGATTAGTTCCAGAGTCCAAGCTGTGCATTGAGGCGAGTCCGACTATATCTAGCCGGAACCTCTCGACCTTGCGCACTAGCTCAGTCTCCTTCCCCTTCAGAGAGGTGACATTCCATGTCCCAAAAACCAGCTTCTGTAGCTGAGGATCGGACTGCCAAGGTCCCTGCCTTCGGCCACCACCCAACTCACACTGCACCTGACCTCCTTGGCCCATCCTACAGGTGGTGAGCCCATGGGAAGGGGGACCCACGTTGCCTCTTCGGGCTGTGCCTGGCTGAGCCCCCTGAGTGCAGGCCCCAACTCCAGGCGCTCACCATCGAGCCCCACCTCCAGGCCTGGCTCCAGAGGGAGGCCCCAGTGACCCGCGTCCGGGCGAGGGCAAACGATGTCCAAGGTTGTTGTTCTTCATAGGAGGTTTACTGAACTGCTGTTTGTCTCATCCATAACCAGGACCAGCTTGCCTTGGGTGACCCTACCAGGGGCATAACGCCCCGGACAACAGAGCTCCTAGGATCATTGGGACACGCAAACTCCTCCACCCCGATAAGGTATATATTATGTAGATATTATTAGTTAAATCACTTTCATCAGTCCTTCAATTTACACCCAGTTATTCCAGTTTAGAGTATAGGGAGGCATACTGGAGTCAATGAAGGAAGGCACGAATCCATCACAAGACACACGCACTCACACACACACACACACACACACTCACTCACTAACAGCTGGCCAAGCAGTCAAACCTGCATACATTTAAGATGTGGAAGGAGAGCAGAGTACTGTAATAACTGGAATGAACTTGGACAGCATTTATAATAAGATCTGAACCTAGAATTCTGATCCTATAAATGACAGTACAATAAAATACTTCTTATTATTCTTCAAACATGTATTTAATGGCCATTTTTGTATATCTTTAAAATATGCCCAAGGATCATACTATCAATCCAGTGAGAATTTACAATAGACCGTTCATTACACCTCCATTTTAAATTAAAAAAAATAATCCCAAACATCCTAAATTTTTTTTATTAGATCCAAGATGACCCTTTAAAATTATAGTTGGAGAAAAAATGTTAAAATTATAATTTTGTAATATAATATAAAATGATCATTTTAATTATAAATTAAAACACTTACTGTTTCATGGGTCGGCTTGGTGTTGCATTTTTTACCATCTTTTCTACTAACTGCAGGACATTCAGTATCCACCACATGAATATCAAGGTAAAATGTGTTGCCCATTCCCTAAACGGTTCAAAAAAATGAATACAAATGTTTTATATATATATACTAGACATTAAGCCTGTTACAATAACGGGCACTAGAACAGTAGTGCATAAACATTAGTAGGAACAGTCTATATTAAATGGCAAGGGACCTTGACCTCATTCTGTTTGCTTTCTTAATTTTTTTTTGTTAAAAATATTTTTGCAGGAAGCCTAAAGTAAAATAATAATAAAAATAAAATAGAAATGTATATGACAATACAGTAAGTATAATTAATATTGCCTTAGTTTAAAACTTTGTAACAATCTGTAATACACAATATCTGAAGAAGATATTTAGGAAAGAGTTTTTATTTTTTTACCTCATGAAATTTTTCTATAAAATTTCATTATAGACAACATTTTTTGTAAATACTCTGTCTGAGTTTGGCAACAGTTTGCCTTGTTCAGGACCATCTATAACGTTGACAACAACATCCGGAAAACTTCTAACTCTTGATAATGCAACATATAACTGACCGTGGCTGAATACTGCTTCTGACAAGTAAATGCCAACTTTTTCTAAGGTTTGCCCTTGAGCTTTATTAATTGTTATGGCAAAGGCTAATGTAACTGGAAATTGTCGCCTTCTTAAGGTAAAGGGTAAATTAGTAGAGGATGGATCCAAATCAATACGGGGAATATTCTGACGCTCATTTTCTTTTTCTTCAATCGATCTATTTGCTTGTATTTTTCTTTGTCTTTCAGCCTTTCTTTTGTTGATGTTTACTTGTTGAGCTGACCGTTCTTCCAGGAGATGTTGCTTATATTCGATTTGAGTGTCTGTGTCTTTTGTCCTACTTGACGTGTCCTTTATTTTGGGTGGCATGTTGTTAGTAGATAGTTAGTTAGTAAACATGCGCGGGGCAGTATGTGTGGCGTCTCCCCCACAACAGATTTTATGTGCGCGGCCGCGACTACCCAATCAACACTCTCCCCAGCAATGATGTCCTTTATTTGCTTATCATGCGCAGCCGTGGCTACGCCATTCACTGTGTGCCCAACTTCCAGTGTGTGTGCCTCCACGGTACTGTGCGCATCGCACCGTGCCCCGCACATACGTACTTCACCAGAAGACACACACACACGGACACCTGGACGCACACAGGGGTTTTATTAAAGAGAATAGGTATACTAAAGGAAACTGTTACAGGGTCTAACATGTTAACAGATGATGAGGTGTATTGAAGCCAAAATACAAAGAAGGGATGATCAAAGGGAAATCTAAATGAGTAAAAACACCACAGAGAACACTGAAGATCTGTATTCCAGACTGCCTGCTAACACTGAAACTTATTCCTGGTTCCCCAGCACCACAAAGGTAACCCTTTTTCGAATCTTCCATCTCATTCTCTCTTCTTGTTCTGTGCCAGTATGCATTTGGTCCTTAAGCATCACTCTGGGCTCATTTCTGTCGTCAGGTGTACTGCCACCAATCTACTGTGCCTTCTGACAACCCCTGAAGTTAATGCACCACCCAGTTACACCAGCCCTTAAAGGACCATTTCTGCATTTCAGCTTCTGAGCTGCCGCCTCTGTACAGTTGGGTTTGGCTCATTGCAGGTGAACTACCTACCCTTTGTGTGTACATACCACCCCGGAGGAGTTTTCCTAGCCAGTCTCTCACACTCTGGTGCCCTTGAGGTTTTCACTCACAAAGTACCTTTTATACAGCATGGCTACACCTGTCCACATTGGTATGCAGATGTGCTCAGTTATTTTCATTGTGTCTTTTCTGCTCTCAGTTTCTGTTTGTGTCTCTGGCCCTGTCAGAGTCTAACACTGTCTAATGTAACCCAGTGACACTTTCTTCCTTGACAACACTTTGCCAGACAATATGTGATTTTTTTTTATTCTTAAGTTGAAGAATCAGACACTCCTAAAACAATACTCCCATTTCCTTAGGCCTTTACTTTTTGTTTTGCACTTACTTTGTTCTGTATGTGAGCATCATTAATGCGATACACGACTAAGATGTTGCCTTCATCCTGCCTCTTGTTAATTTCCCGCACAGCTAGATCTGCTGCAATGGCTACTTGTGAGTCATTACATGAGGCCGCTTGCAGTGGGGCACTATCATGCACCCCATTACGGGACCAGGCAGCGCCCAGTAATATCCCAATAACAGTCAGCAGTAGAAGCTTCATTTTGCTGGAAGAAAAACAAAGGTTTTTTATATGTAGTGTTTTGATGTTTACCTTAAAATCTTGGGCAGTTGGGATTCATCAGGCTTCCTCATCCTGCATTATTTTACTCTTTGTGGTTTATGCTTACCAACCATTTGTATTTTCTTGACTACTATCTGCTCTTCTACCGTAAGCATCTTCTTGTGCAAGCAACTTATGTGCCCTTTTAATCTTTGACTAAATTCTAACTTCTTGCCTCCATTTCCTTTGATTAAATTACAGCAGTTCCATCCGCCCACTTTCGTAATCTGATTTTTCCATTACTTGGTTATGGAAATTTAGAGCCAATCCTAGCAACAATGAATGGAAGTTAGTAACAAGCCTTGGTTGGTATAATGGTCCAAGGCATGCCCTCAAATTACCAATCAACCTAACTGCACCGATTTTGGTATTGGGTAGATACACATAGGAGCGAAGTTAGGAACATGCAAATTCTACACTTAAGTCTCTTCAGGTGGTAATCAAATCTGGATCTCTGCTACTGAACATTCCACCCCATCTTAGAACTGCTGTTAACTAATTAATGAAACAGCAAAAAAACACACAGGACTTACCCTAAGTGAAGTCACTCCTGTCTAGACTGCACCTTTTTTGCCCTTCTTTTATAGGCCCTGTGACAAAAAGTGAAATTGAGAACATGTTTATTTATAGCAATGAGATCTTTGATTAAATATTTGTAGAAAAGCATGACCAGTGGATGTTTCACTTAAATAAATAGTAACAGTGATAACTCCTGACCCTACAACCACCATTTAAAACTTTACTGCAGTCATCCCAAATGCAAATACATTTAGTCAGCAATGGTACAAAAAAGAAATTAAAGAAAAACTCTATAAATATAGGAGATGGCCCTGTGTTGATGGCTTATGTAAGAATTACTCATTAAAAGTGCAATAGTTTAAGGGTTTGGGAGAGTCATAGAGTGATGCAATTTTATAACTGGAAGGGACCCTGCAGATAATACAGCAGGGTACTGGTTTTAATTTCTATATTATTTTTGATTTTATTTGGAAAATCAGTTTATTTTTAGTTTTTCTTTATAGTGTATTTTTATTTTTTATTCAATATTTCAATTTTGTCTTTGTATATATCAGTTTGAGTTGTAGCTTTCGTTACTCTGATATGGTAAAAAAGATATCATGGAGTTGAGTCACCTCAGAACAGATATGTCCAAGAAAAAGTAACAGTATAATTATAGACCACTGCAAAATGATAGCGAACAGGACTCATGTTAGCATTAAGCCTTCTAGCAACTTCTTTTTTATTAACCCCTTTTGCCCTATAAGGTTTGTGGCATTATTGTGCCTAAACTACCTATCCAAAAATGAATAGCCATTATTCTGCTTATGTAATCCTGGAGCTGCAAATGCTTGAAGAGTAGCGAGTATAACACTCCAAATGTTTTAAAGAAAGTCTTTATATAAATAAAACGTTTGTTTCACATCAATATCAGCTACGTAAAACTCTAAACATTAGGTATTTTGGACAAATCGGATGGAGACTTATCCATCCATCCATCCATCCATCCATCCTCTTCCGCTTATCCGAGGTCGGGTCGCAGGGGCAGCAGCTTGAGCAAAGAGGCCCAGACTTCCTTCTCCCCGAACACCTCTTCTAGCTCTTCCATGGGGAATCGCAAGACATAGTCCCTCCAGCGTGTCCTGGGTCTTCCCCGGGGCCTCCTCCCGGTTTGACGTGCCCGGAACACCTCACCAGGGAGGCGTCCAGGAGGCATCCTGATCAGATGCCCGAGCCACCTCATCTGACTCCTCTCGATGCGGAGGAGCAGCGTCTCTACTCTGAGCCCCTCCCGGATGACTGAGCTTCTCACCCTATCTTTAAGACTTTAAGATGGAGACTCCTATCGCAAAATAAAAAAAATAACGTGGATCGGGCACGGTCACGTAACAGTAGTTATATGTATGTGTGTGCATACACACACGGCTTGGATTGTTTTCGTGAGCATGCGTGTGCAGATTAGGCTGCCACCACAGATCAGGTAGTGACAGGGCTTAGCCGTTCCCCCTGGTGGTTGCCACGGGCCCTAGCAGTGTAGAACTATACACATATCATTTTAAATATATATATTTCTCTATTATAAAAAAAAAAAACTTGCAATGAGACGTGACCTTTGGAAGAGAGACAAGAGTCAGAGAGACGCTTTCACGTCCCGTGACACCATCAAGTCACGTCATACTGGGAAATTAAGTGGGATAGAACGGCTCGCAGGTCCAATCAGGCACAGAAATGAAACACAAAGAATAAAAGACAAAGTACAACTTCATAAAGATGTTCAAACAAATTGGCGTGATACACATGCAAGGCAGGTTAGAGATTATGAAAGCACGTGAATTCGGAAGGATAAGAGAAAAAAACTTTGGTGCGATATGCTTGCACAAACCAAGGTAAGTAGGTAAGTAAACCTCTACACAAGGTCAACACTCTCTCCGCAAACAGACACACTGCTGATGGCCATGCCCAAGAGGTCATTATAGGCCTAGATGTTGGTTTTTATCAGGACACTCTCAGGCCCAGACACTCAGACTCCTCACTCATTCTCTCGAGACCCCCTTGACTCAGAGCCTCCATTGACTCTGCGAAGATCACAGCATCATCAGGAAAGTCAAGATCCGTGAACCTTTCTTCACCAACAGATCGCTAGACCCCATGACCTTGCCCAAAACCCAGTCCATACAAGCATTGAACAGAGTAGGAGCAGAACACACCCCTCATGAACTCCAGAATCATCTGGGAAAAACTCAGAGGTCCTGCCTCCACTCTGCACAGCACTCACAGTACCAGTGTACAGCCCGGCCATGATATCCATGGCAACCTGGAGGGGATCCCACAAATCCTCAGGATTTTCCCACAGGGCAGCTCGATCAGCTGAGTCGAAAGCTTTACAAAAATCGACGAAGGCTGCAAAGAAACTCTGCCGATATTCGCGCTTGTGCTCCATGGGAACCCTCAGTGCCAGGATGCAGTCAATGATAGACTTCTTAGGCGTAGAACCAGACTGTTCCGGTCACTGGTAGGTGACCAAGTGATCACGGATCCTATTGGGGACGACCCTAATGAGGACCTTACCCAGCACCAAGAGCAGTGTTATTCTCCCTATAGTTGCTGCAATCCAGGCGATCACCTTTCCCTTTCCAGATAAGGATGACAAGTCCCGTTTCCAGTCAGTTGGGATGGTGCCAGTCTCCCAAATGGAAGCAAAGATTGCTTGCAATGCCAGGAGGACAGCCTTACCACCAGCCTGGAGAAGTTCACCCCGGATACCACAGGTCCCTGCAGCCTTCCCCCCACCTCAGCTCTCACCTTGTTGAGAGGTTTACTTACCTTGGCAGTGACATTCATATCTCTGGTGACTCTTCCTATGAAGTCAGTAGACGGACTGGAAGCGCATGGGGGTGGGGTCATGAGGTTGCTGGACTGGGTTGTGTGGCACTCCCGATATCTATGCAAAAGGACGAAAGGTCCAAGTCTTTAGAGTCCTGGTGCTTCCTGTCTTGCTATATGGTTGCGAGAGAGGGACGCTATCCAGTGACCTGAGATGAAGACTGGACTCCTTTGGTACTGTGTCTCTAAAGAAAATCTTTGGGTATCGCTGGTTTGACTTTGTGTTGCTCATGGAGTCCCGAATGAGGCACATTACCTGCATTGTGTGGGAGCGTCAGTTACGGCACTATGGCCATATGGCGCGTTTCCCCAAGGGTGATCCGGCTCATAAGATCCTCATTGTTGGGGACCCGAGTGGCTGGACCAGGCCAAGGGGTTGCCCGCGTAACACCTGGCTGCGGCAGATAGAGGGTCATTTCTGGAGAGTGGGACTGGACCGCGTGTCTGCCTTGGGGGTTGCAAACTGGGATCCTGAGTTGTTTCATTGTGTAGTGGGTGTGGCAACATACTGTATCAGTGCATGCTCCCCAACTTGACTTGACTTGATATACTTGCAGATCAAGTTCAAAAATATGATACTTTCAAATACAAGAGAGTAAAGATCGCATTAGCGCTAACAAATGGAAATTATTACTCGGTGAAATAACAGAACAGCAAAAACAGATCGAATATACGGACATAAGTGATATGTCAGAAGTATGTAGATATTGTAAGGCTTTAACGTTTAAGTAGGAGACTTGTATATCGTTAAATACATGTTGCCATCATGGAAAAGTCCTGTTGGTTCCCAATGAAAAGGCTTATCTGTGAGAATTAAAAGATTTGTTGTTTGGTGAAAGTCAGTGTACAAGCTGATAAATTACTTTTATAGGCCATGGAAATAATGCACTAGATATGGATAAACATGGGTTATGGGTATGAAAAATAAAAAATAAAAGGACAAGTGTCTGTGTATCTGTGTGTCTATCCAGTTGCTATGTCTCTCTTATATACACTTGGTATAGGATTTGTAAAAGTCGTGCTAATATTTGTGATCCACCATCTGTTGGAATGAAAATGAAAAATGCAATGCATTTTGTTACTACATGCATTGCAAATGATATTCCAAAAAACAGTACAATCCAAACATTAATGCTAAATGATGATTGCTGAGATTTCAATATATCTTAAATGGGTAGCACAGCCAGTTTATTATTAATGACTCAACTAAGCTCAATTGTGTCTGTGTTACAAACATATTTCTATAAACTCTATCTTGATATTTTTGTCACTACTCTGAGTCTACAGATGCTTTATTAAATGGCATTTAAGCCTGTGGCAATTTTAAATCTGGCTTTAATTTAGCATTCATTACTACGGCAAAGCAAGAGTCTTCAACTTTAATTGTCATCCTCATACAATTTCAAAAGGCACAAGTTTTCAATATAACACCACAGTGGTTAACATAGAAGTTACACAGAAGAAGTGTCCTGCTGCCCTCACATGGCTCTGCTAAGTGTGAATGTATGAACAGACAATATGGATTGCAGGGCCATCCAAACTCTCAGGAGCACAGGGGCCCACGATGTTTCTGATGCCTATGTATGTTTCTTTTTTCTATCAAAATGGGCCCACAGTGCAATACTTTGCCTGGGGGCCTATGTTTCTTTTAAGACGGCCCTGGGGGTGGGCAGATCAATACCACTGGAATCGATACTTCAGTGCTCCAACTAATTTGGTATTGAGTACCTTTAAAAACTATCAATTACATTTTTTTCCATAAGATCGGTAGTAAGGTCCTTGCAAAACCAACGCACTTTCTGATCACGCATTTTGAGATGAACAGACACACTGTGACACAAGAATCCCATAAGCCCATGCCCCTTGTGGACAGTTTACAACAATACAGAATACCAAAAGATGACTGGCCTAAAACTAGCATCTTATGGGGTTACTTTCACAAATTAAACAAAATGTGGCCTGGTGAGATATTTGTGAGAAACAGGCTCAGAACAGTGATTAAACTATTTGAACATTTAAAAAAAAAAGCACTAAACCGGTGTAAGAGAAAGCCAGCAGATCAACCCAGCTGGGACGTCCCTATGATGGACGGATGGGGGAAGGCAGATTTTCAAGGACACTGCCTCTCCCAAAATGCTAGATGGGAGCTCCCCTGGAGTGTAACAGTGCCCCGGATGCACGCAGGGCATCTTGGGACTTGGAGTTTGGTTGCTCAGCCCTGTTTGAGTACTGTGGGTGCCACCAGGAGGAGCAGTGACAGGACCGGAGTAGCCACCTCATCCATAGCCCGGAAGTACTACCAAGTCACGTGGACAGGAGCCCTGAAGTACTTCCGGGTCAAGGACTATTAAAAGGGCTGCTGAAGACCCAGCAAGTCGGCTGGAGTTGGGAAGTAGTGGACTGAGCTTGCTGGGAGGTGGAGAGGAGAGAATTGTGTATTTATTTGCCTGTTAATTGGTGGCGGTAATGATTGAGGAGCACTATACAAAAAGAAGAAATAAAACAATTTGCTGGTGCTTTTAAAATGTGTTATCAGTTTCTGTGTGTTGGGTTAAGCGCTGATATAGTGCCATCTAGTGTTACACCTTGTAAAGGACACATGATGCTTCAGCAGTGCTTGAATCACAGCATTTGCGTGACTTTTATTTTGACAAGTTATTGGGTGTCTTTAGTTTGCATAATTTAATTGTGCAGTTTTGCGGGAATAGGAAAGGAAAATGGCGACATATGGGGTTAACTAACATGCACCTCGCTGAAAAGTGAACAAGGTATTATTTTTTCTGGGTTATATGTAAAACAAAGGTTACGAATATTTATTTTAAGTTATTTACATGCTTTTTATTTTGTACTTTGCCTTTTATAGCTCTTACGGTGTGTTTATGAAACAAGGTCACGGAAACGATAATAAAATTCATAAACCATCAGTCTGAGAGTTGACCATCATTCTGCCGGGGTCACTATACACCTGACTAACACAGAGAAGTGGAAAAACATCAAAAAGATACAAAATGTACTACCCACTGCCAGAAGGTTTTCAAAGAGGCGCACGACATACCCAACAAAATAGTGTTTTTGATGTTGTGTGACAGCTACACATGCCATTGTGCCATCCATAAGCTGACTAGGGATCACTGCTCATGCGAGTCACAACTCTCTGGGTTGTCTGACCATACTTATAGAAAAGTTATTTTAGGAGAGACAATTCAGCATGTTGAAGCTTTTGTTATATTGTAAGTTTTTAAATTGAATGTCTCTTGTTAGATTCAGGATCACAATTGTGATGCGAACTCCCATATATTTTTAAAGACAAATTATTTGATTCCATGTATTAACTGTGATTATTCACATACCTTATACTGTTGGGCAAAGGGAATAAAACAGAAGATAAAGATCATTTTGTCATTGTGATATAGCGAAAAATGCGTGCCAACACCCGGGACCTTTTAGATCATCAGATTAAGTTCTACTAACTGGGTCAAGGATTGCAGGCACAGGTCAAGTACAGTGGCGATTCCTGGTAAACCTTTCATTCCTACAGCGGCACAGTGCAAAGCACAGCACACAGTAGGTATGTACATACTTACTTACTTACTTACTTTCTCTGGCTCCTTTTAAACTGAACCTGGTAGGACTGCAGGTGGCTCATTAGCGTGTTCCAGAAGTACTCACAAGTGTGGCAGAAGCTGACATAATAGGGCTCTGCAGCCTCCGCAGCTCCCCCTTGTGTCATCCATGGAACCCAACAGGGCTACAGAGAACTTCAACTCCCAGCATGCCATATGGAAATCTGTTGTGCCACAGCAACCCAGGGGGCTGCCTTCTAGCATCTTGGGTAAGATAATGCCCTGAACACACTCTCTTCCCTGGTGAAAGAACAGCTGGCATCCCAGCCGGGCAGGAACCCTGGCCATCCACAACAATAGGCATTAATATTTACTGTGTTTAAACTCGTAAAGCTCATTATGATGGTAATGTGCACATGCAATTTATATAATATAATTTAAGCAAAAGTGTGAACTCAGCCACAGGGTATGCACAAACCAGTGTGTCTCTTCGTGCCAGTCCCAAACCCAGATAAATGGGGAGGGTTACTTCAGGAAGGGCATCCGGTGTAAAATTTTGCCAAATCAATATGCAGACAACAATACAAATTTCCATACCGGATCGGTCGAGCCCCGGGTTAACAACAACCGCCATCAGTACTGTTAGCTAGCAGGGTGCTGGTGGAAATTGGGCTACTGTTGGCCGAAGAAGAAGGAGGAGAAGAAGAAGAGGGGGGAGATGTGACCGGAGGAAAGAGGAGAGGAGGAAGGTAAAGAGAGTGGAACTGAGGGTAGGAACTTTGAATGTTGGCAGTTTGACTGGTAATGGGAGAGAGTTAGCAAATATGATGGAGAGAAGGAAGGCTGATATATTGTGCGTGCAAGAGACTAAATGGAAGGGGAGTAAGGCCAGGTGGATTGGACGTGGATTCAAATTGTTCTATCATGGTGTGGATAGGAGGAGAGATGGGGTAGGAGTTATTATGAAGGAACAGCATGTCAAGAGTGTTTTGGAGGTGAAAAGAGTGTCAGACAGAGTAATGATTATGAAGCTGGAAATTGTGATGATAAATGTTGTTAGTGCATATGCACTGCAAGTTGGGTGTTTAATGGATGAGAAAGAAGATTTTTGGAGTGAGTTGGATGAAGTGATGAACAGTGAAAGTGGTGATTGGAGCGGATTTTAATGGACATGTTGGTGAAGGGAACAGAGGAGACAAGGAGGTGATGGGTAGGTATGGTGTCAAGGAGAGGAATGAAGAAGGTCAGAGGATAGTGGATTTTGCCAAAAGGATGGACATGGCTGTGGTGAATACGTGTTTTAAGAAGAGGGAGGAACATAGGGTTACGTACAAGAGTGGAGGAAGATGCACACAGGTAGATTACACCCTATGCAGAAAAGTCAATCTGAAGGAGATTGAAGACTGCAAAGTGGTGGCAGGGGAAAATGTAGTTAAGCAGCATAGGATGGTGGTCTGTAGAATGACGTTGGAGATCAAGAAGAGGAAGAGAGTGAGGGCAGAACCAAGGATCAAATGGTGAAAGTTGAAAAAGGAAGACTGCAAGGTTGAATTTAGGAAGGAGGTGAGACAGGCACTGGGTGGCAGTGAAGAATTACCAGACAGCTGGGAAACTACAGCAGATGTAGCAAGAGTGACAGCAAGAAGGGTGCTTGGCATGACATCTGGACAGAGGAAGTAGGAAAAGGAAACCAGGTGGTGGAATGAGGAAACACAGGAGAGGATACAGAGGAAGAGGACGGCAAAGAAGAAGTGGGATAGTCAGAGAGATGCAGAAAGTAGACAAGAGTACAAGGAGATAAG
>JANRMT010062807.1:20100082-20119434 GCA_026402145.1 Polypterus bichir lapradei
TTAGACCACAAGTTCTCGGGACCCCAGGTTTTCTACAAGAGAACTTTACGTCTCTCAAGAGTGCTGACACTCGAACACCCTTCGACGTGATAAATAACACTGTACTAAATAGGAGAAATTCAACATTTGTAAAACAAACTGGAACTAAACTTCATACACGGGTAAAACCACATCAAACAGACCGGACCCTCGACATATAGGATACTTTTACTTTAGTCTTTATTAAATCCTAAATATATATTCATCAAAATGGTTTATATAACGCGTGACTTAAGCAGATTAATGTAACCTTACCTTATTGAGCCTAAATATATCGCCTTGTCTTCTTCTTCTTCTTCTTCTTCTTTAGGTTTAATGGCGGTTGGCAAACCAACTTATTGTGCATTACCGCCACCTACTGAGTTGGAGTGTGAGACCTTATATCCTGTTAATTAAACCTGTATCTCTCAAATATTTTAACAGAAGATCGTACACCCTTGGTTTTTTCTCTGCATTCTGAAATATATCTTTGACTGAGATAACATTAATATCCAGAACTCTTAGTTTCCCAACAAGCTGATTCCTTTCCATTCTATATGCATCACAATGTAATAATACATGCTCAACTGTTTCTGTTCTTCCACAATGTCTGCAGCACTCTGATTCATTTTTCCCCATCATGTATAGGGAACAATTAAGATTGGAGTGACCTATACGGAGCCTAGTTATTACTGTATCTTCTCTTCTGTTTCCGTATTCCTTCCTTTCTTTCCCCACTTTTGATTGAATGTTAAAAAGGTGTCTTCCTTTTAACTCGTTTTTCCAGTCCTCTTGCCATAATCTTATGACTGCAGCTTTAATAATACTTTTCATTTCTGATTTGCATAATGGAATTTCTATCTCAACCTCCTCTTTTTTCAATGCTGTTTTGGCCAGCTTATCCACCTCCTCATTCCCTTCTATCCCTACATGAGCAGGGATCCATACAAATTCTACCCTTACTCCCATATGTTTGATTCTATAAATATTCTGCAAAATTTCATACAAAATATCCTGTCTAGATGTAGAGTTCCCGCTTTTTAAACTGTTTAAGGCTGAATATGAGTCTGAACATACAACCACACTTTTGGGCCGAGTTTCCTCTACCCACTGCATTGCCAGTAAAATTGCCATCATTTCTGTTGTAAATACTGATACATGATTACTTAACCTCTTCAAGACACTATGCTTGAAATGTGGAATGTATATCGCTGCTGCTGCGTACCCGCAATCTGGATTTTTTGATCCATCTGTATATACTTGGATACTATTAGAATATTTCTGTTTCAAATATTGCTCTACTATTTCCTCATTAGTCCTACACTCATTCTTATCTTTAATTTTACCATGCACCTGTAAATCTACTAACGGCATTTGATATAACCAAGGAGGTATAACAGGTATTACTACTGTAGGGCTTGTTTTTATACAGTCAATACCTATTTTCTTGGCCTCCATATCTGCATTCCACCCAAAACTCCTGTACTTAGTGTATTCATGTTCCCAACATTTTTGGAGTACTTCTTTAACTGGATGGGTGTCTGCATGCCCTCTTATAGAATTCCAATATGCCATCTTTAACTTAGTTGTCCTAAATTTTAATGGCATCTCTGCCATTTCCACCTGCATCGCTGAGACAGGCGAAGTTCGAAATGCCCCACTTCCTATCCTTAAAGCCTGAGACTGAATAACATTAACTTTTTTTAGCAAAGATTCTGATGCTGAGCTATAAACTATACTGCCATAATCTATAATTGGTCTTATCATTGCACAATACACACTTTTTAATGCTTGTCGGGCTGCACCCCAATCTACCCCTGCTAAACATCTTAAAATATTTATTCCTTTTTTACATTTACCTTGAACTTTCTTTATATGAGATGCAAAAGTTAGCTTTGTATCCATCCATACTCCGAGAAACCTAATTTCTGTTACCTGCTCTAAAGTTTGCCCATAAAGGTATATTTTGATATTCGGGGATTTCCTCTTCTTTGAAAAACATACCACTTTGGTTTTCTCTACAGACAACCTAAAGCTCCATTTATTAGCCCAATTTTCCACTTCATTAACTGCTTTCTGCATGCTTTTCTCCACATACTCAACATTTCTTCCCCTTTTCCACAGAGCACCATCATCTGCATATAAAGACTTGCCAAGTCCTTGTCCTATAGTTGAAAATATATCATTTATCATTAAATTGAATAACACTGGACTACACACACTACCCTGTGGGGTCCCATTATCAATTGAGTATATCCTAGAGTACATTGTTCCAACCCTAACTTGAATAGTTCTATTAAACAAAAAGTCCATTATCCAATTATACATTTTCCCTTTGATTCCCATATTGTCTAATTTTATTAAAACTCCCTCTTTCCAAAGCATATCATAGGCCTTTTCCACATCAAAAAACACCCCTACAAGTGCCTCCTTATTCGCCATTGCCTTTCTAATTTCAGACTCTAAACATACTACTGAATCCATGGTATTTCGCCCTTTCCTAAAGCCACTCTGATAATGACTTAAAAGATTTTTGCTTTCTATTACGTAATTTAGTCGAGCTACTACCATCTTTTCCATTACTTTACATAAGTTAGATGTTAACGCAATGGGTCTATAATTAGAAGCTACTGTGGGATCCTTACCAGGCTTTGCAACTGGAATTATCACCCCGTGTTTCCAAGACGTAGGGAGTTTTCCCAGCTCCCATATCTTATTAAAGCTCCTTAAAATAATATTTAGAGATACATCAGAAAGATGTTTTATCATATCATAACAGATTTCATCTTTCCCAGGAGATGTACGTTTCAAACACTGTAGCACCTGTTTTAGTTCATACATAGTAAAATCTGCGTCCAATGTACACCCATTCAGTGCTTTTTGAGTTAGTACATTAGGATTGTCTTTCAAAATTTGATCCCTTTGCACTCTCATACTATCTGACATATTATTGTCACTGTGAACCTTAACAAATGATTCTACCAACTCTTCTGCCTTTTCTGTATTAGTCATTTTGTATATACCTTCTTTTAGTAAAACTGGAATACCTTTATTCATTTGCTTCCCACCCATTTTCTTAATCATATTCCACATATCATTAATATCTATATTTACACCAATTTCATCACAGAACTTTCTCCAATAGTTTCTTTTTGTTATCCTTATTACCTTCCTTACCTCTGCCTGAGTTCTCTTATAGTTAATAAAGTCATCAAAAGAGTATGATTTTTTAACTTTTCTTAAAGCTCCGTTTCTAGTTTTGATTGCTACACTACATTTTTCTGTCCACCATGGTACAGCCTTTCTCATTCTAACCCCTTTGCTCTTCCCTATCGTCTCTTGTGCTGTACTACATAATATTGTATTAATTTTATTATTTACATCTTCTACTTCATCAAAATTGAATTCCGTACTAAGCATTTTAACTTCACAAACCTCTTTATACTTAGCCCAATCTGCGTCTTTAAGCTTCCATCTTGCCATATTCCCCTCATGATATTCCTCAACTTCTATCCCTACTGAACATTTAATGGGATAATGATCACTTCCTAAAGTACTCTGATATAAAACTTCCCATTCACATTGCCCAGCCAAGTTATTGGAAACAATTGTTAGATCTATTACTGAATTTCTTCCTCTAATTACATCTAATCTTGTTATATTTCCATCATTTAAACATACAAAATCATTACAATCTAAAATTTCTTCTATTACATACCCGTTTTGATCATTATTTACACATCCCCACAAAGTACTGTGAGCATTAAAATCTCCACACCACACTATATTAGAATTTCCATCTACTCCAATATTTTTAGTTAGATCTATATTTAGTCTTTTACAGGGATTATAGAAATTTATCACTCTTATATTACGATTATCTGCCCTAACATCAATCACAACTGATTCATACTCCTCATTCACTTTCACCTCCCTGTACGCTATCCCTAGCTTAACAAGAGTGACCACTCCTCCTCCATTTCCGTTGATTCTATCTTTTCGTACTACTTCATACCCTTGGACCACAAAACTTAAGTTAGGTTTTAACCATGATTCTTGCACACATATTATGTGTGGTTTAACCTTAAAATCATCTATCCATTTCTTAAACTCTAATCCATTAGATATCAGGCTTCTTGCATTCCACTGTAAGATGAAGAACACCATTATACTTCTCCACATATAGTCTGAGAGTTTACTACATGCAGCTTCAGTTTTTCGTTTATTTGTTCTACTGTAATACCTTCTACATTCAAATACTTTTCTGCCGCTCTTAAGATTATTCTCGTTCTTTCAGTTCTACTCACAGTTTGGGCCGAACAGTTTACCACTTCTACCATAAAGGTAAGAAATGCCATCTTATTCTTAATGATCTTAATATCATCATCTTTTCCCTGATTTGATTGCTCATTTCTCATTCTCTTGTCCGCACCCTTTTCTTCTATTTCCGTCTTTTCAGTCAACTTAACCTTCTTGATTGCTTCTGCATATGTTAATCCTTCTGAAATCTTAACATTTTGAACTTTAGCAGCATTTTTCCTTGCCTGGCATCCTCCATACCCTGCACTATGTTCTCCTCCACAGTTGCAGCAT
Organism: Polypterus bichir lapradei; assembly: GCA_026402145.1. Classification (NCBI taxonomy): domain Eukaryota; kingdom Metazoa; phylum Chordata; class Cladistia; order Polypteriformes; family Polypteridae; genus Polypterus; species Polypterus bichir. Next base: position 20,104,694 of record JANRMT010062807.1, read on the forward strand.
TTCGGTTTTATACCCTCTTCACACTTTCCATATTCATGCTCCCCCCCACATTTGGCACATCGCTGTCTCCCTCTGCATACTGCTGCCACATGGCCATATTTTTGACACTTGTAACACCTCAGCGGTGGAGGAATGAAAGGTCGAACCACATAACTCAGGAATCCTACAAACACTCTTTCAGGCAATTTACCCTCATCAAAATGTATCATTACCGAAAGACTATCACTTCTCTCCTTGTTCCGGGTGATTTTAAGTCTTCTTGCACCTAACACTTTCGCTCCTGAAATGTTCTCCTTAATCGTTTCTATATCAACATTGGTTGGAATTCCTGTAATGACCCCTCTTACCCATTTCTTTTCTCCCATAAGTTGACTTGTGACTTTTTGCCCTAATATAGCCTTAATCGCTAATGCAGCCTTTTGCTGTTTACCATCTTTACAGAAAATGATCATTTTCCCGTCTCTCAACATTTTAGCACTTTCTATATTGCCAATCAACTCCTTCAGTACTTTTGTCAGTTTCAAAGGGTTCAATTTACTCGCTTCCCCTGACGAAAACCTCACCAATACTTTAAATTCCTCCTTTATATTCCTCGCCTGTTGACACTCTCTCTCACTTTCAGTTCCCGAAGTTTGGCTCCAATCTTTCTTCCTTTTCCGCTTCTCTACTACAGTCCATTTACTACTTTTATTTCTTTTATATTCCCCGCCATCTATTTCATCTTCCATATCCGACTCAGTTCCAGACACTACGTCACTTCCGCCCTTCCTGGTCTCACACTCCTCCATTTTTCCAACGATCTCTCTAGCCTATCGCCTTGTCGTTTCAATCTGATAAAGAAATAGAGCGCTTTTCTCTGGGAGAAACTGAAGAAAATGGCGATGGAGAAAGTAACAGCGCTTACTTTAGCGGGAAATTACCCCAACCCAGGAGCGTCGAAATCCAGACCTGGAGGGCCGCAGTGGCAACAGGTTTTCATTCTAACCTTTTTCGTAATAAATGACCAGTTTTCACTGTTAATTAACTTCTTTTCTTTAGCCCTGTTTTTTAAGGCTTCAGTCCCCTGGATTGATTCTTTTCTTCATTAAATGGCAGCCAAACAGGTATGAGACATGAAACGAGCTAACAGATGACCAATTACACTGGGGATTCAAACTCCAACCAGTTTCACTCAAACCAGTTTCTTAATGAGATGCCGATTCTTGCTGTTAATTAAACCCGTCATTTAATTCCATAGCTTGTTGCTGCTTTCATTCTGCCACAGCAGACGTTTCCAGAACTGTTGATTTTCTGTTTTACTGAGACTTTCACCCTTTTTTATTTTCAGCTATTGTGTGATAGGCACAGGTAAGCTGGTCATGTGGTGGCTTGTTTTGTGTCTCATTATTGTTTGGCTGCTAATTAAGGAAAAAGAAACAACTACGGGGTATGAGTCATGTCAATTAAAACAAAGGCAAATAAGTTAATTAGCAGCAAAAACTGATCACTAACAAAAGAGACAGAGTTCGACACCCCTGCTAACCCAAAATGGCTCCTTACATGACAGCATCAAAGAATGCAATGAGCATGTGCAATATCGGGGAGTATCAAAACCAGTCATAAACGTAAATTATTAAATTCCCCAAACTTTCTTTCGCACATTCCCATAACACAAAGCTAAAAACACTGAATGTAATTATTTTTTAAATGTTTTGGTTCAACATTTTAATGAACTGCTAGTTCATTTAACTTTTAAAGTCGAGCTCAATTAACCTTTTTGAATTTGTTTTTTTACAGTGTGATCGGCATGGGGTAGAAGAGACGCTGGATTGTTATAATACGTGCTGCCTTACGCAAAACATGCTTATTAATTTGTTACAGATTCTAGTCGGTCACGATTCTACACCAAGGAACGAGGTGCCCCATGTCATGTGAATCGTTCATAATGTCAGCTAAATATATTTGTTAGCTTACAGACAATTACTAGATAACTCTTTTTAAACAGGATTTTTTTAAACTTTGGGCAGAGACCATACGCGAGCCCCAACTAGGATTTAAACTCGCGTCAGCACACCTTACAGATGCAGCTGGGCCAACTGCTTTTACGCTTTGAGCCAAAGCAGTTCAGCAAACGAGGGGGCTGAGCAAATCGGCTGTTGACAGCGCAGATGTCAATGACGTCATGACGCTAGCGTGCCTCAAAATCACGTGACAGGTGCATTTCAAACAAGCATCATAGCGGCGCTTTGAAAGCTCGACACGCAGTATCCCGCTGCTCATCACTAGTTTGCTCTTATGAGACCCTCGCGCTCAGACTTCTTCACGACCATAAGATCAAGCAAACGTGCGGAAGGTGAGACAAAGTCGAACGTGGCAATCGCGTACGGGTGGGAATTCCAGCAGTGAGGAAAATCGCGATATGCTGAGCGGCTTTGCCGCGTGGTTCGCTTTAAAGTGTTGGGAACTGAGCGCTACGTGGAGGAGAAGGCGGCACAGAAAATCGCACCTTCACGAGTTTACTGTGGATGACGGGGGTCGCGTATTTTTTTTATTTTTTTGCTAGTATTACGTTACTTTATTTCCCAGTCGGTGTCCCATGAAATGTAATGCTACATCTGACTATGCGGAGTCGCGTTAACTCGGGATCGCTTCTGCTCTCTTCGCGCTCGAGCTCTTTTCCGCGCCGCTTCTCCTTTTGATTTCGCGCATGCTCCGAACTGTGCTGTCCGTCGGGCACGCGCTTGTTCAGCCGCTCACTCCCGTCTTTCATTTTTGGTTTAACTTTACAGGGCGCGTTCAGGTTTCATTTCCACCAGTTTGTCTCATACTGAGACGTATTAGAAACAGTTTCAATAATTTCATTTGTTGTTGTATTTTCTAATCAGGAAAGATGCTCGTGCGGTTTCACTGTAACAGGGAGACTTTGATTTGTTTAATGGGAAATAAGAAATGCAAACATACAAGCTAGTGCTGCTGGAGGGATACAGTAAAATCTACAGCTGGCATGGTATTACAAGTACAATTTTTGTGATATTTGAAAGGGTATTGTTTTATTTAATGTCTTTTATCGTTTACAACTACTTTCAGTATTTATATGTACTTTTATACTTACTAGAGATGGCCGTGTTAAATGAAGAACAGGACTCAAATCAGGGTAGTGGTGAGCCCATCAGGACTGTTTACATCCAACCAGATGAAGCCATAAAAATCTGAAAGCTACAGTGCCGTGACTCGACTATTATGGACTGGAGCTCAACTGTCTGTCCTCATTGTTTAAAGTGGCAGTGCCGCCTCAGAGACCTTGGTGTGCAGATTCTGATGCCCATGTTGGTGAATCCCTGTTGAGTCCACTCCTATCTTGTCCCTCAGACCCTCGTGCCTCTAGGTGGTCTTTAGGTGTGATTCCTGCTGAAGTCTCTTTTTAAAGGACATATCCATCTTGTGGTTTTCCACACTCCTCAGATGCTCCATTTCTTTGCCAGCTGCTTATCTCTTCCTGTTTTGCTGACTCAGCTGATATCTCTGTGATTTCCACACACAAGTCCCATAGTTGCAGTTAATTAGTTTCTGGTTCAACTTGCAGATTATCCACACTTGATGTCTCAACAAACCCGTCTGTGTCAGCAATGCTGTCAGGATCAGTAAACTCTAAATTATACCAATTTCTGCTTTGCCAGCCCAATCTAATTCTTTATCTGTATGCTACCATCTCTGTCCACATATCTCGCAGTTTGCCTCTTTTTTAGACACACACAATAACTCCGTCTTAACCTGTGAGTTTGCTCAACTTCAACATCAACATCTTCTACTGGGACTGAAGAGTTTAGAGTCTCCTTCTCATCTTCAGTGTCTTCATTATCTGATGTATGCTCTTCTTGGAGTGTTCAGCGCTGGCATATGTGCTCCACTGACACACTCCTAGTGGTGTCTTCTAGGGCGGGTGGTCTGTCCACGACAACACAGGGAAGATTTGGATTTTGGCCAAACACCGGCTGATATGAGCTGTACCCATAAATATTGTGCATGGTATTCTTTACCATTATTGCCCCGTGGCGCTAATCTGGCACCAACCAGTCACATCCAGTTCTTTATCACTTTCTGTATAATTTCTGTGAGTGTCTGATTGTGTCTCTCAGGTAGTCCATTACCCCAGGGACTGTATGCAGCAGTGGTCTTTGTTTCAGTGTTAAAATCCTCTGCCATCTCTCTGATTCCCCACCATTATCACTAATTAGTTTCTGAGGAGCTCCATGTACTCTTATCTAAGAACGAATGAATAAATTGTTTCACAATTTCTGATGATCTCTTTGTCTTTACAACACTTCCTGCACTGAAACATGTGAATGTGTTAATGATGTGAAGACCCCGTACTCCTGTTTGACGTTCATGTCGGTCTGTAGCTGCAGTTTCATTGTATTCATAGGCTAGCGGCAAACCAGCAGCTGCTCTGAGTTTGGGTTTGCCATATTTCAGGCGAGTCTCACAATTCTCAACAATTTATTTAAGTAAGGAAGCCCACTCTGCCTCTTTGATTCCTGAGCAGTGAAGCGGTTTATGTAATCGGTCCAGTGAAGGAGGTCCACATTGGAGGTGAAGTTTAACAAAGCCTTTTACTTCACTCCTGTACTCCTGTTTTCTGAGACTCTTAGAATCTCACGTTCACAATGTTCATCGTTTTTATTTCTTTATCTGAGATGTTCACACAGTAATGAGCAGAGCTGGTTAATTCAAGAATCACTGGCCGGTTAAACATCACTGCTTTGTCATTTTCATTATCTAAAAGTGCCCCTGCCCTTTTTAAGGATGTTTTACTGACAACATTGGCATTTCAGCTGGCACCACTTCTGTTTCAGTGCCACGTCATGTCTCTCCAGTCTTTACAGGAATTTTCACTCGTTTGGTGGAATTCACAACTTTACCACCTCCAAATATGAAAGCTCTGCTGCTGGAAATGTTTGAGTTCCTCAGCTTAGTGACTTCATTCTGGTCAGGCTGACTAATGTCGTTGTCTAAACATTTCTCCCTATAGACTGTGAGTGTGCAAGTAGAATCAATTGCCGCTAATCCTAAAGATTTGACCAAAACACTAAATGTGTCTGAGTTTGATTCCTTTGTAAATTTCATCATGTTTCATTCTTCACAGTCCTCTCTATTTTCCAGTCTCCTCTGTTATTATCACCTGTTCATTTATTTTTGTTTCAGTCTTTAGCCCAGTGCTCTGACGATAATGCATTTTGATCTCCTACCATATTTGTCTAACAGATTATTGCCTGGCAATGGCGACTTCTGGCTGCGTTGCAAATGCCACCTGTTGTGTTGTCTCTGACTGGTGAAATACGCAGTTTCATGTGTGACAGTAATGCCCATTGTTACCAGACTTGACTTTACTATGAAAATTCTCATTAGTGCCAATTCCGTTGAGGCAAAAGTAAGTGACATCCATGTTAATGCCAGCTGCCTTTTTGTTGTATCCCAAACACGCCGTGTCCAACAGTTTAAAAGCTCGCACATCATCAGGACAGCCAAGTTATATCTACACATGCTGGTCACTCCATGTCACATCCTCACACTTATGGACCTCATCGTCACAGATTTTAACAAGACTTGGCCTGCTGATTTGGTCATCTGAGTGACCCATGGAACTGAAATTGCACGTGTCTTGGATCAACAATAACAAGGAGATTTAAGATTACAAAGTTTGAACACTGTGCTGGATTATGACTTTGACTGGCTGTTTCTACATAAATATAAGTGAAGAGAAATGGTTCTCATATTGTTTTAATGCTCTTTTCCAGAAAATACTATGCTATTTCCAAAAATGACAAAATGACCATGTTATGAGTGATTTATAATATTAAAATTTGAATAGCAAGAAATTGTATTTTATAATTGGTCATTTTTTTTTTTTTTTTTTACTAAAGCTACCTTACAATGTGATGAGCATCTCCAGAAAATTTGTTTTTTTATTAAAATCTGTGATGATGCGCTCCAAAAGTGTGATGATTTGAGGTGCAATTACCCATCAGGAGTATCTCTGCTCCAAATCGATGATATAATCCACCACAGAAAATGCACTCGCCCTTTTAACTCTGTAAAATCTGAATATCCTCAGAGATACGATCCTTTTTTTCTCCTTTAAACACTACATCAAGCCTTTATATCAGAACAGTCACACCTTCATCTTTGTTCAGGTCTTCTGCTCAAATTGACATCTCAATGCTGTCCCTGTAAGCGACAGTCCAAACCCAAGTGCGTGTTTTTTATTTCAAAGCTCAGTAACCCGTGTCTATATTAAATTTTCATTTTTCCAGCTCTCATATGCCTTTCTCTTGTCAAATGCAGGCAGGGTTCTATAATTAGCAGCCATCCTCTACTACGAATGTTAAACTTGAATAAAAACACAACACTTTTGATGTTAGCTTCACACTTTTTATTCTTCTCTCCCATTAAACACACCCGTCGCACAAGTAACCTCCTACAAACCCACTCTCCTCAAACCCTGAATGTCCTACTCCCAGTCGGGCTGCAGTCCCGTAATCTCACAAATAGGAGCACATATATAAGATATAGAATATAACAACTGCACAGAATGAAGCTCCCGATGCGCAGTTCAAGTCCAGCGAGGATATCCAACAAAGCCCTAAATGTGACGGCTTTAATACTCCTGCCATTGCTGTGTCCAAACATGATGGTGCCGTGTAGATAAAGTGTTGTCATATCAACATGGTGGGACTGAAATGTATGCAAATCCCCTTTAATGAAGGTCTGCAGTGCACTTTGATCACATCCGAGTTGTTGGATTTGTAATTTTAAACTGTGAGGCAGAGGAGGAAATCAAGAAATATGTGTCTTTGACCCAAACGTCATTAAGGGCACTGTGACCCTGAAGTGTGCGCATTATTTTTACTGACTTTAAGAAGTTAATTCTGCACTTTTATTTTCACAGGGCTTTCCCATTTCACTTGTCCATAAACTGAGGTGTCTAATGGCCTCCAGGTCAGGCTGTCCATGTGAGAAGTGAGTCTGAGAAGAGAAGGGCAGACACTTAAAGAGAGAGAAGAGTTTCCCACAGAGCATGACCTCTGCCAAAGAAGATGGTGTGGATGAAAGAACGGCGAACATTAAAGAAGAGGACTGTGAGTGGCTCACACCAGAGGATGTGTGTGTGAAGCTGGAGGATCACGAAGAAAGAATTTCAGTTTTTAAAGAGGAGGAGGAGTGCAAGGGGGTGACTGCTGCCATTAAAGCTGAGGATTTGAATGATTTCTCTGGTGGTCTTGAACTTCAAAAGCATGAAACTGAGGATATTTTCAAGCAAGATGCCTGTGAAGAATCTCCATCCAGTTTACAGCCCTGGTCCACTAATACGGGACGATTGGCTACGCAGGAGAATTCTGCAGAGCTGAAATCAGAGTTATCAGAGTCTGAAGAGAAAATCACCGAGGAAAATGGGAGAGAAGGAGAAGAGTCACCTGGGAGTGTTGGAATAAGTGAGTAATGTGATTAAATATAAAAGAAAGAGAGCGTTTATAAATTCTAACAGTGGTTGCTTTGATGTTTTTAGAAGATTGAAATGAGAGTTGAAAACATGGTTAATTGAACTTGGATAAGGACCACCTGCTCGGGCCCATGATAATAAACAATAGGTTACCTAATAAATGATAAATTAGAAAAACTTGGGTGAATACGGAAAAATTTAAAGTGTTGAGCGCATGACTTTAACAACATGAAGCTTTGACTGAAGCTGTGACGTATGTTAGACCAACAGTGCATTACATTTAATGAAAATATCATAAAGTCATATTTTGTTAAAGACATGTATATTTCTTAAATTATGTTGCATTTAAAGTAGAAATGTCCCCAAAAAGAAAGAAATAAGAATAAAATCCTCACTGCTGTGCACTAAATAAGAGTGAATTTTCTCAAGCCAGTGCCCACCTAATATGTGCCTCATCTTTCTAATGGTAATCTCGTGCACTTTGATGTTAACAGTGACAAGCGCTACCTGTACGAGTCATGAGGACATTCAGGGGGTTTCAGGGTTTTCTTTCTGCATCTTGTGTTCTGCTCTCAGCCTGAACTTGCTGGGGCAGCATGGCATGGACAAGTTGGCAGTGGTGTGAAATCTTCACTTGGAGATTATCTTGGGCCCTTCCGTCTCCCACAGTCACATCGGGTCAGTTTGGAGTGACCACTCCACTTCACCTGCATGTTTTGGGGGATGAGGGGAAGAACCAGAATAACCAGAAATGCCATTCATAGCCCCTATGTAGAACAACTGTGGGCAGGATTTGACCCCAGAACACCTGACCAATAAATCAGCTGTGCTAAACACTGTGCCCCCTAACACATGCGGATATATTTGTATGTTTATTTTTTAGGCCTGATTAGGTTCTAGAGGATGTAAATATCATCACATACATTACAATTAAGAAGAGAAAACCCAAATTCAGATGCATGATTGTGTAGGAAGGCTCTGATCGGAGTCTTTAGAGCTGATATTGATTTCCCATTCTATTCCATTAGGATCTGCTGATATCAATAATAATAATACCGTTTTTTTTTTTTTTTTTATTTATAAATAATAAATGTATTTTTAGCCATGCATAAACTTCACATTCTATAATAAAGTGCTACTGCATACACAAAGAACATTTACCCATAATGCACACACAATGGAACAAAAACAAGCTGCACAAAACAAAAGGCATGTCTTAATCATACTCCACATTTCTAATCAAATAAAATGTTCAGTTAGATATTTTTAGCCGTCTACTACGACAAGAAGAAAACGAGACAGGTGACCGCTTCAGGTTCTTATCTAAGAATATAAGCATCTCTGCATGTTGTGAGGACATTCTGGTGGTCCTGTCATCCACGACATGTGCTGCCATACTGAACAGACCCTCGCTGTCCCCACTCGTATATGGAGGGCACAGGTAGGATGACGACTTTTATTGGTCCTCCAGAAAGCCAGTGGCCCAGCATCTCTTGTGGTATAAGATTCATAGAGATAAAGATTCACCTCTGATGCTGCTGACTCAAATATCGTTTTAATCTTTATTGATAATTTCTTCATGCATTCTGCCACCCTCATGTAGTCTGTTGGCGAGTTTCTTTGGACCTCTCAGCTGTCCTCTGTCGCTCCGAGTGCGTCTGTGTGGTCGAGACACCGGCAGTAAGCAGTTTATGTGTTTGAAATTAATCATCTGTGAAATACGTGTCCTTGTACCATTGTTTAATTTGGGGAAAAAATCATTATGATAATAATATCTGTTACAGAATTTGTAACTGTATAGTGACTATTCACACTCAATGGTTATTATACGTAATTAGTATTATTTTATTTCAGTGTAAAAACTAGGCTCATACCATTCTACCCAACAAGCTAATAAGAGGGCAGATTACAATTTCTAACTAATCGACATCCACCTGATAACGATTTATATTTAAGTACCTGCTTGGTAAAAACTGTGTATCCCTTTCCTCCCCATCTACCTACACATTTACTGAAAGGCTAATCAATGGGATTTTAGTCAAAATAGCTAATGCCTGGTTAATAAATTAAACAAATAAAGCAGTCAACAAACACTCACTGGCAGATGGAATCGTGGATCTAAATGATCTAGAAGGTGACATCTTCCAGAACTGAAAGTGTCTGATTGTCCAGGCTTATGAATTCCACTGTTTTTGCTGTCCCAGTAAGTCTTTGGCGTTCTTGCTGTCAGTATTATAAGGCTGAGTTTTCTAAGTGCTGCCATCATTGGAGGTCGAGTGAGAGTAGGCCACTGAGTTAGACTAAGCTTGCTGGTCGCCTCAGTCTTTGAACAGCTCGTTCTTCACACCAGTCCCTTTTGTGTTGATTTCTCAGATGCTGAATAAGGTTTGTATTGTTGAGTGTTAGCAGAGAATTCTCCGTCACTGACTTCTTTTTGCACAAATATTACACACTGTAAATTTGTTATCTTTTGTAGAAAGGCAATAAAACTGTTAGACTGGCAAGGGCGTGTTTCTGTATTTTGGTAATGTTGCAATTTGCATGGTTTTTATTATTCAAAATCAGATGTTAAGATCAGCTAATTTGCTGACCATCGGTCAAGTCATTTGGAGTGAAAATTGGCTGATTTTGATTTGTGATCGATTGATCAGATCAAGAATGTCTTTCACATATAAGAGAGAGGTGGAGAAATTAAACAGACAGCACCAGAACATGTAAAGACACACAGTGTCCAGACCAGAAATGGCACCTCAGTGTGAGGAAGGAACTCCAACCAGTGTGCCACCACTTTACTTGTACTGTTTCATTTATTTTAAAAGGCGGATAGTGCTTAGGAATTTGGACATCAAACCCTGAAGGTGCATGGTCAAATTCAGCTATTGACACCATGTGACCACGAGCAAGTCATGTGACCTGTCTGTGCTCCAGTTGAAAGAACAAGAGAAATGTAACCAATTGTGTCTCAACTGTTGTAAGTCGCCTTGGATAAAGGTATTAGGAAAAAAAATAATAACGATAGTTAAAATGTTTGTGTTATTTCAGATTTACAGATGAATGGCAGCTTCTCTCCACCTTCATTTGGTCAGCCTTCTCTTCAATACAAACAGAAAGGTATGAAGAAATCAGCAGCAGGATCAGAGAACCTGACAGCAGACTTTTTGCAGTGCAGTTCTATCCCTGCTACTGAAGTAACACAGACAGAAACCATCATAACTGATCGATATCAAGTGGAGAAGAAAATTCAAGTTCACACTGGAAAAAAATGTTGTTTGGAATGTGGCAAACAATTCAAACGGAAAAGTGATCTTAATAAGCATATGAAGATTCACAATGGAGAAAAAATATATTGTTGTCATGAATGTGGTAAGTCATTCTCAAAGAGAAGCAATCTTCAAAGTCACAAAAGAATCCACACAGGAGAAAAACCTCATTGTTGTCCAGAATGTGGTAAGTCGTTCTTACGGAGAAATGAACTTCAGAAGCCAGAATAATCCACGCAGGAGAAAAACCTCATTGCTGTTCAGAATGTGGTAAATCCTTCTTAAGGAGAAGCCATCTTCAGAGGCACAGAAGGATCCACACAGGAGAAATGCCTCATTGTTGTCCAGAATGTGGTAAATCGTTCTCAATGAGAATCAGTCTTCAGAGGCACAGAAAAGCCCACACAGGTTAAAAACCTCATTATTGTCCAGAATGTGCAGAACAATTTTCTGACATATGCAGTTTCTAAGGCACACAGAAATTGATACTGGAGGGAAGCCATTTTGCTGTTCTTATTGTGGAAAAAGGTTTTAAACATTAGCTCTTTTCAAGTAAACACACAAACTCCCACTAAAGTGAAAATGCATTATTTATGTTCTGAATGTGTCAAATGTTATACAAGCCAGAACGGTCTTTACAGACATGGCAAAATCCATACTGAAGGAAAATCTCATTGCTGTTTTGAATGTGAGAACTGATTATTATTTTTAAGCACACTTCAGTACCACACCAGAGATAACAGAATGAGGTAGCAATAGTAACGTGCGGTGATAACAACTTCAACCACAGAACACAACTGAAAAAGTTTAATTTAATAATGAAAAAATGGAGAAGTCAAATCCACAGTGCAGTGTCACTGACGATGAGGGGAACATTTTTGATTCAGAGCTTTGGAGATGGGTACTTATCAGAGTTGCAATGTACTTGTACCCTCTCTGGGATGTCATCTGATGGCTGATGCCTGGGCTGAGTGCAAACAGCCGTTCTTAACCCTGATAAAGAAGAAGTCATTTAGTGATGTTGGCAGACAGCCAATGCTGTCCAATCAGATACTGGGGAGGACTGGAGGATATAAAGAGGGCCGTCACATGACAGACCAATATGGAAGGTGTGGCAAGCGACGCCTCCTCTGGACCACGAGGGATCACGGGAAAGGAGCTTGGAAGCTCAATCATATAGGGGCCTGTGGTCACTGCCAGTGGGCGCCCTGATGCCTGAGGAACCCTGGCCCTCAGCACTTCTGCCACACCCGGAAGTGCTGGGTGGAAGAGGACCAGGGACACCCGGAGTGCTTCCGGGTGCACAGCCGGTACTTCTGCTGCACCAGGAAGAGCCGGCGGAAGTTCATCAGGAGGCACCTGCCGCTCATCCGCGTGAACATAAAAGGGTCACCTCCCTCCATTCGACAGCTGGAGTCGGGTGGAAGAGGACGAAGCCTAGAGGAGAGGAGTGGAGGTCGCTCTTTGGATACATGGATGTTTTGAGTTCCAAATAAATGAGGTTATTGTTGAATCTAATTGCTTAAAAAATGATTTATTGATGTATATTGGAATGTTTTGAAATTAAAAAAGAAGCTTAGGAAGAATATTCATCTTAACAACTTTAATTCTTCCAGCTACAACAACAACAACATTTATTTATATAGCACATTTTCATACAAAAAGTAGCTCGAAGTGCTTTACATAATGAAGAATAGAAAAACAAAAGACACAGTAAGAAAATAAAATAAGTCAACATTAATTAACATAGAATAAGAGTAAGGTCCAATGGCCAGGGTGGACAGAAAAAACAAAACAAAACTCCAGACAGCTGGAGAAAAAAATAAAATCTGTAGGGATTCCAGACCATTAGACTGCCCAGTCCCCTCTGGGCATTCTACCTAACATAAATGAAACAGTCCTCTTTGGATTTAGGGTTTTCACGGAAGGACTTGATGATGATGGTCACATGGACTTCTGGCTTTTAATCCATCCATCATTGTTGGAATCCATCCATCATTGTTAGAGTGAGATAAAGTGTTGGCCATCTATGCAAGACTTGCTTAATTTTTTCCATACAGACGGCAAAATTTTGTTGATAAAAAGCTTTGTGTTTACTTGTGATATTTACCCCAGGTATTTAAACTGTTCTGCAGTGATAAAAGGTAGGGTGTCCAATCTAATATTATATGCTTGAGAATTCACTGGAAAGAGTACACTTTTATTCAGGTTAATTCTGAGACCAGAGATCTTTTGAAATTCTGTAAGTGCTGTTAAGACTGCAGGCACAGTATATTCTGGGTCTGATATGTACAGTACCATATCATCTTCATATAGAGAAATTTTCTGTTCCAGTCATTCTCTGATAATCCCCTTTATCTGATCGCATTTCGACAGTGAACTGCCAGTGGTTCAATGGCAATTGCAAATAGCAGTGGTGACAAGGGGCATCCTTGTCTGGTACCACATTCTAGTTTAAAGTAGTCTGAAGAAATATTGTTGATACAAACTGAAGCTTCTGGATTGGTATACAATAGTTTGATCATGCACAAATGTTCGGGCCAAACCCAAATTTCTCTAATGTAGTGAAAAGTTATTTCCATTCGATCATGTCGAATGCTTTTTCTGCATCCAATGATAATAATATTTCTGGGGTGTTTGACTTTGCTGGTGAGTATATTACATGAAACAGGCATCGAAGATTTGAAGATAAGTGTCGACCCTTGATAAATCCAGTTTGAACTTGTGATATTACCGAAGGCAGCACTTTCTCCATCCTTCTAGCTATGATTTTTGAGAGTATCTTAACATCATTATTCAGAATGTAAATTGGTCTGTATGATGCACATTGTAATAAGCCTTTATTTTGTTTAGAAAAGATGGTGATTAATGCTTGGCGAAAAGTTTGAGGTAGAGTTTGATTGTCTCTGGCTTCTGTAAATGTTGCTAATAAGAGGGGAGCTAGCTGAGTGGAGAATCTATATAAATAAAATTCTTTTTGCATTTGAAATGGAAATTACGTATCACCACAGAACATATTATAATACAGGAATTAATCACTTAGTGGAAAAAAAGTAAACGCAAACACGCCGATCTATCCCATAGATGTCCCATAAAACCCCAACTTACTGATATTGAAAAGAAGTAAACACAAGCACGCCGATCTATCCAATAGAAGTGCGGCCCGCGTCTTGCCGAGATACGAGCGAATGGGGACATAACTCTGGCTGTAGCGTCATCAGGAATCGCTTCCACATTATTAGATGGAGGCCGTACAGCACATTCGGCATTCCAATTACCATTAAACCTCGCTCACGACGAAATTCCAGTTTGCAACATACGCAAGGGCTCTGGAAAGGCAAAAGTCTTGCAGCATTCAAAGATAATAGTTTGAGATGAGTGTACCATGGCACATAAAAGAGCTTATGAAGCCTTGAACCGAACAATGCAAGATCTCAGAGATCCTACCAAAATAATGGGAGGTACTGTCATTTTACTCGCAGGAGATTTTCATCAAACATTACTGGTTATACCATGTGCACACCAGTGGATGAACTCAACGCATGTTTAAAATCATCTACAATTTGGAAATATGTGTAAACAAAAACCCTAACTACCAACATGAGGGTGCATATTCTCGGTGATGACACGGGAGACAATTTTGTGAAGCATCTACTCAGTCTGGGAAATGGGAAATACCCTTCAGACTCTCTTTCAGGATTGATTTCCTTTTCACCTGATTTCTGTGTGTTGTTACCGTCCGTACAAGAAATGATACGGAAAGTTTTTCCAAATCTTCCAACTAATTTACTGGTTTACTTGTGGTAAGCCTCTTAGCTGTTCTGAATGTTGAAAGTGGTCCTCCTGTATCAGCCGTCATCAGCAACACGTAAGATTTCATGAAGGACTCTGAAACAGTACTGCCAGGACGTCAGCCATACACGGACTGATCATCTCTGCAGCAGTTCTGTGACATAAGATGGTGAACAATACAAACACCAGACAACAGAATGAGGTAGCAACAG
>JANRMT010062807.1:20125255-20135500 GCA_026402145.1 Polypterus bichir lapradei
GAATCACTACTTGCTTCTTAAACCGGCTCTCTTCCTCCGACTGGACACAGAATCCATTACATTCGTGATATTACAGCTCTCTGAATAACTAAAATACTGAGATGTATACGTGATATCATTTTCATGATGATAGGAGTTAAAGCACGTTATTAAACATGAGTTTCACGGCACAGCGATAGTGTGCGACCTTCATTAAATTATTTATTGCAGCAGTACTCAGGGGTGGTTCTAGGCTTGTGGTGGCCATGGACAGAGAAAGAATCGGTGGCTCCTTCGCCCGCCAATGTCAATATGGTATCTTATGCACGGTGGATGGCCACGTCCATTGCGGACACTGCATAGCCGCCTCGTGCTCATGACACAAGCATTTAACTTTTGTCGAAATTTGCCACTGCGTTTTTAGCTGTGTCGTTATTTTCTCTTTCTGTTTTATATTCAATATATATTGGCGTGGCTGCCCCTGCAGTCCTTGCTTTTCTTTCTCCAAGTAATCGATCGCCACACAATCAGCTCTGTAATAGACATTTAAGGAACATTGTACTATAGTACACATTTAATTTGAATATAGGTTATTTAAATAAAGTTAAATTTTAAACTGTATAATATAATAAACATATTTTGCTGCATTTCATCTTAAAAATGATATCGTCATCATATGTAAATACGCGCTTTATAAAGTGGCGGAGGTTGTGTAATATTATAACTGTAATGCAAGTTTTCAGTGAGGTAATTGTACTTATAAGTACAAACAGTTCTACAAGGTGCAATTGATTGAGTGCGTTTAAAGTTCTTAGGATGAAACTGTTTCTGTACCGCGAGGTCCGTACAGGAAAGGCTTTGAAACGTTTTGCCGTGGCTGAGGTAGCGTGTGCTTGATGCTGTATCTCGATAATTATCTTTGCGATCAGCTGCTGCTGATTCACACTCAGATACAGTTATATAAATACTTCGAGTTTTTAAATAAGAGTAATATGGAAATAGATGATCCGCTGTGGCAACCCTAACGGGAGCAGCTGAAAGAAGAAGAAGAAGGTGCAGTGAGAGTAACAACACTAAAGCAGTTATGGTATTTGGAATACTATGGCTATTCCCTGGACCATTATATTGATACAAGTTAATTACAATCAGATGCATTACACTAATAAACAATATTCGGTTAGTTTCAGTGTATTTATAAAGCCGCATCAGGAAAATAAGGAGTAACCACACAGGAACAGTAGCACTGCTTTGACGCTGGGTGCCGCCAGTCTGCAAAACTGACCGGAGAACTTCCGTACTACAAGGTATGAGGTACTGTGGAAAAGTGCGTGGCTTTACGACAAGTGTAGGTTTTATACATCGCGATTTGAATGTGGAAAAGTTCTTACGCAACATTTCTGTGCGTACGCACCGTTTATACATGAGGCCCCAGGACACTTCCTAGAGCTGGCCGGCCATCTAAACTGAGCGATCGTTGGAGAAGGGCTTTAGTCAGGGAGGTGACCAAGAACCCGATGGTCACTCTGTCAGAGCTCCACAGGTCCTCTGCGGAGAGAGGAGAACCTTCCAGAAGGACAACCATCTCTGCAGCAATCCACCAATCAGGCCTGTATGGTAGAGTGGCCAGACGGAAGCCACTCCTTAGTAAAAGGCACATGGCAGCCCACCTGGAGTTTGCCAAAAGGCACCTGAAGGACTCTCGGACCATGAGAAACAAAATTCTCTGGTCTGATGAGACAACGATTGAACTCTTTAGTGTGAATGCCAGGCGTCATATTTGGAGGAAACCAGGCACCGCTCATCACCAGGTCAATATCATCCCAACAGTGAAGCAAGGTGGTGGCAGCATCATGCTGTGGGGATGTTTTTCAGCAGCAGGAACTGGGAGACTAGTCAGGATAAAGGGAAAGATGACTGCAGCAATGTTCAGAGACATCCTGGATGAAAACCTGCTCCAGAGCGCTCTTGACCTCAGACTGGGGCGATGGTTCATCTTTCAGCAGAACAATGACCCTAAGCACACAGCCAAGATATCAATAGAGTGGCTTCAGGACAACTCTGTGAATGTCCTTGAGTAGCCCAGCCAGAGCCCAGACTTGAATCCGATTGAACATCTCTGGAGAGATCTTAAAATGGCTGTGCACCGACGCTTCCCATCCAACCTGATGGAGCTTGAGAGGTGCTGCAAAGAGGAATGGGCTAAACTGGCCAAGGATAGGTGTGCCAAGCTTGTGGCATTATATTCAAAAAGACTTGAGGCTGTAATTGCTGCCAAAGGTGCATCAACAAAGTATTGAGCAAAGGCTGTGAATACTCAAGTAAACTTTTTTCATGTTGTCATTATGGGGTGTTGTGTGTAGAATTCTGAGGAAAAAAATGAATTTAATCCATTTTGGAATAAAGCTGTAACATAACAAAATGTGGAAAAAGTGATGCGCTGTGAATACTTTCCGGATTCACTGTACAGTATATTAATTTCTTATCACTCAGACCTCGCTCAGATTAGCTCATTTGCTGTTTTTCTCTGACTCCCCTCTGCACCTGTCTGTCCGATACCTCGAGTTCTCATGGAAACCTTTATTTGCTCCTGACTTGCCCCTGCAGCTGGCCTCTGGTATTTTTACTGTCTATTGTTTATTTTTAGTTTCTGTTTTGCTTATTATGATTGGCCTAGGCTTATAAGATGTTCCCTTCTTCCATTTTTGGGCACTCTTTTATCATTTCCTTTCCCTTGGACTTCAAGCTTTTTTTTATTTAACGACTGAAGCTAAGCTTTAATTAAAAAGAAATGTTGCATGTGCCTTTATTTATTCATTTGGTTGGCATACCTGCACTATAGATAATGCTAATATATTTTTTCTATATTTATATGTTAGTACATGAATACACTATTTTTTATTTTCCATACATTACATCATCTTGACCTTGTTAGTAGCAATGAATTTTGCTGTTTCTGCTGATTCACTATTTCAGCTGGTTTCTCACGTGCCTACCAGGACCATTTTTTTTAATATTATGTCATTGGTATCATTCTTCAGCTTCCTAACCTTCGAACAACAGGTGTACATTTTTTCTTATGATAGTTTCTGTGCGTCATTCTCTTTCGATTCTGTTCTTTTTTTAATATTGGTAATTTTGCTTCAAGCTTAAAGATAATGTAATACGACTAATGTTTTATTTAACTATTTGCTTGACATTCTAATTTATGCTAAATCTAATGCTTCAGAAGCTATTAATTACTTTTATGGCTGTTTATGTTAATATCCTATACTATATACATTTTTTCTCTTCCATACACCAGGGTCTTCAAACACTCATATATGAAGCTTATTACGTTTTACAGTGAAACTCTTTACATACACAATTTAATTAGGGGCGCGTGCCCCCTTGCCGACTACGGTGGCAAAACCTTCCTTTGAGAGCTCAATTCGCTCGCTGTTCCTATAGACACAGTAACATTTTTCAGCAAGGCGCTTTGAAATTATTTACGTTCATTTAAAATGTTTAGATAGAATAAGTCTGAGACTAAAATACATTTCTGCTTGTCCAAAGTAACATCAATTCCTGTCACTCTTACAGAGACCGTCGCTTCAGTGATTCTGCTTTACAATAAGAGGGCAGTTCATCCTTTCAGTGGGTGTCCCGTGAAAGACGTTGTGGGCGTGTCGTGGTGTTGTGGGCGTTCCGTGAATGACGTAGTATCTACTGTATCTATAGCGTGCTGCAGTTACCCTCTGTTTGCTCTTATGAGACCCTCGTTCTCAGACTTCTTCACGGCCAGAAGATCAAGCAAAGGTGCGGAAGGTAAGACAAAGTCGAACGTGGGGATCACGTACGGGTGGGAATGCCAGCAGTGAGGAAGATCGCGGCATACTGAGAGGCTTTAAATTTGAGGAGGTGCCTGACGCCACGTGGTTCGCTTTTTAATTTTTCTGGATTGAGCGCTACGTGGAAAAGGAGGGGGCACAGCAAATCGCACCTTCACGAGGCTATTGTGGATGACGGGGGTGCTACGTTAACTTATTTTCCGGTTGGTGTCCCGTGAAATGTAATGCTACATCTGACTTCACTCGGGATTACTTCTGCTCTCGTCACGCTCGTTCATTTTCCCGCGCCGTTTCTCCTTTTGATTTCGCGCATGCTCCGAACGGTGCTGTCCGTCGGGCACGTGCTTGTTCATCCGCAAGTTCCCGGAAAGATGCTCGTGCGAGTTCACTTTAACAGGGAGACTTTGATGTATTTAATGGAAAATTAATAATACAAACATTACACAAGCTAGTGCTGCTGGATGGATACAGTAAAATCTATAGCTGGCACGGCATTACGAGTACAGTTTTGTGATATTTGAAATGGTATTGTTTTATGTACTGTAATTTTTTTTTTTTATCCTTTGCAGCTACTTTCAGTATTTCTGTACACTTTGATGCTTTAGCTTTCTAGAGATGGCCGTGTTAAATGAAGAACAGGACTCAAGCCAATCGGGCTGTTTGTGTCGGACCACATGAAGCCATCAAAATACAAAATGTGAAAGCTGCAGAGCCGCGACTCGACTATTATGGGCTGGAGCTCAACTGTCTGTCCTCATTGTTTAAAGTGGCCTACAGGAGGTCGGTCGTGGGGGGCTGAGAATGGGCCACAGTGTTCATAAATAAGGGGAGAGACCGACAGACGGCATTTACTGCAAGTGGTTGAAAATTAGGGGCGATTGGGAACATATTTTGTTAGTTTAAAATGTACCTGAAGAAGTTATTTTAAAATGAGAGTAGATTACGTTGCCACATGACTTTGAAGTAGAAGAGCCTTTTGAAATTTATTTTCTTTAAGTAAAGCGTGTTTGAGAAGCAGTGCAGTTATGAGGAATATGAGAAGAAGCGTTAATCCAAATGGCAGGGACTTCAAAGTGACCGAATTCTTTACATCCCAATGACGGTATCAATGTGATATTAGTGTTTAATTGGGGAGAAGCGCCCCCCAACCCGTCTTTAGTACTGACTGAGGATTTTGATGGCCAAGTTGGTGGAAGCACTTCAAACCTGTTTGGCAAGTGACTCTCCGCAAGACAGGAAGACCACCCAGTTGGAGAGCTTCAGCTTATCGGATGGCTCCGCAGGGGGGTCTTTGAAAGGCAGTGTGTGTGATGGAGCATCAGAGCAGCTTTGGCAAGAGTGACTGTGTTTGGAAGATTCTCCATGTAGATTTCTTGCTGTGTACATATTGCTCCATTGAGACTTACAAACTCCACTCGCACAGTCAAAGTGATCACGGCCTTCATGACACACCTAAAAGTAGGGATGGGCGATTAATCGAAACGTAATCGAAATCGACATTCAGAACCTATAATCGATCAAATTTTTCCAGGTCGATTATTTCGATTACTTTCCCTTTAAAAACACTACCGCGTGTGGAGTCATGTTACCCCGCTCCGTTACGTTATTCCGCCGACATGTCGAGCATGGAGAGCTTAAACACTGACACAACTGAGCAACAAGAGCAGCTTGTACCAAAGAAAAACGCAGTCTCCGTCATTTGGACACATTTTGGCTTCAGTAAGAATGACATCGAACAAAATGAAGTCAGATGTAGACACTGTAGAAAAACAGTTTCGACGCCCAAAGGTAACACCACCAATTTGTTTTAACACTTGAAGCACAATCACGTCACTGAATATGAACAGTGCATGGCTCAAAAAAAAACAAAAAGAGACTGACAAGCGCCCAGCAACAAGTGCCTCTGCAAAGCAGATGTCAATAACACAAGCGTTCACAAATGGCACACAGTATGAGAAGAGTTCAAGAAGACGGAAAGAAATAACTGACGCTATTTGTTATTACATCGTAAAGGATATGACTCCCTTGGCTACAGTGGAGCGAAGCGGGTTTAAACACCATGTTAAAACTCTGGACAGAAGATACACTGTGCCATCGCGATCACATTTTTCTAAAACTGCGCTGCCAGACATGTACAAGACATGTTGTAAAAATGTAGCTGCTGAACTGAAAAATGTTCAACACTTTGCAGCCACATCTGATCTCTGGTCAAGTAGGACGATGGACCCATTCTTGAGCCTTACTTTGCACTACATTGACGACGATTGGAAGATGCGCCAGAGATGCCTTGAGACGGCATATTTTCCAGCCGATCACACGGCAGATATAATTGCACAAGCTCTGAAAGATATGCTTTCTGAATGGGACCTCGCGGAAGAAGAACTTTCAGCCATTACAACAGACAACGGTGCAGAGATGAGCAGCTATTTGGTGTCCCCCATGCTGGATAGTGAGGCAAATCCACTGGACTGGTGGAGGAAGCATCATGTACACTTTCCCACTCTAAGTAAGGTGGCAAAAAAGTATCTCAGCATACCAGCTACTAGCTCCCCATCAGAGCGGGTTTTCAGTTCGGGCGGAAACATTGTTACAGGCCTCAGGTCCTGCCTGAAACCTGAAAAGGTTAACATGCTCGTGTTTCTTAGTAAGAACTTCCAAGTAAATTCATGTTCATATAGTGACATGACAAGATCGCTAAGATCACCTCATGCAACAGTGTTTAGAGAGTTCTATTTTTAATACAACAATCTGTTGTTTACATTGATACATTGCACATTAAAATATTTGTTTACAGAAGATGCAAGAAATGCACTGTTTAAAATATTATTTACAGGATATATGAGTTATTTTATTTAGAAGAGATACTGCTTATTTTCTACTTTTAATAAGAAAAACATTGAAAATAATTTATTTTGTTTCCAAAAGTGCAAGTTATTTATTTTTACTTTTTTTATAAGAACAAAGTGACTGTTCGTTTTAGGCAGTGTGTGCTTTAATTTCAGTTGTTCAACATTGATGTTCAATAAATAATCACAGATAGCAGTGTGTTTCCTTCAATTAGTTTAAAATCAAGTAATGCACCCTTCATTCAAAACCTCTCACATGTAATATGTGAGCATATTTACTGTACAAAACTTGTCAGTGAACTATGAGGGCAAAAAAATAAATAAAATAATTGTTCATTAATCGTAATTGAGTTAAAATGTTCAATTAATCGAGATTTTGATTTTAGGCCAAATCGCCCAGCCCTACCTAAAAGTGTCCCTGCCCTTTTTAAGGACATTTTACTGGACATCCATCCTGGATGAGATGTTAATCAGCAAGCAGGTCTGCCAACTTGCAGTGAAAACTTGGGTGTTGGTGGCAGGACTGGCACTCCAGCCATTGTAACAAACCTCTGACTGTTCAGTGTGCTGCTGAGTTGTCACCTGCTGTATGGCTGCACTCGGACCTCAATCTGGGGGGCTCGCCGTGTGGTGGGTGTGACAGCTCACTGTAATTAGTGCCTGCTCCCAACCTCTTTTTTCTTTGCTTAACAACATTGGTATTTCAGCTGGCACCACATCGTGTCTCCCCAATCTTTACAGGAATTTTCACTCATTTGGTGGAATGCAGAACTTTGCCACCTCCAAATATGAAAGCTCTGCTTTTTGACTTCATTCTGGTCAGGCTGACTGATGTCGTTGTCTACACATTTCTCTCCAAAGACTGTGAGTGTGCAAGTAGAATCAATTACCGCTAATCCTAAAGATTCGACCAAAACACTAAATGTGTCTGAGTTTGATTCCTTTGTAAATGACGTCATGTTTCATTTTTCACAGTCCTCTGTATTTTCCAGTCTCCTCTGTTATTATCACCTGTTCATTTATTTTTGTTTCAGTCTTTAGCCCAGTGCTCTGACGATAATGCATTGTGATCTCCTACCATATTTGTCTAACAGATTATTGCCTGGCAATGGTGACTTCTTCTGGCTGCGCTGCAAATGCCACCTGTTGTGTTGTCTGTGACTGGTGAAATACGCAGTTTCATTTGTGACAGTAACACCCATTGTTACCAGACTTGACTTTATTACTAAATGCAGAAGGAAGCAGTCAGAGGAGTTTGTGCACAAACCAAAACCAGCACACTGGGCAGAGCTGTGAACAAACTGTGTCTGCTCCAGCAAGCAGCAATTCATTCAAATGACTAATCTGAACATTTTTATGCTCAAGTTGTGTTTGTGTTTCCACATTTAAGTGTAAGTTTACATTTCAGTTTCATATGTTTGATTTAATTTCATTAATAGTTAAGGCTCTTATTAAGTAATGTTCAAATAATTGATCTCTGCTCTTAGTATAAACAATTAGGGGCCGGTTGTGTAAGAGCTATTTGCTAGTTACTTAAGTTCTATTAAATATTTGTCTATAGGGGGTTCTTATAACCCACACAAGTAGAATTGAATTGGTATATTCTCACTATTTCTTGCCCCTGTAACTGTTGAATAGTCTCAGTTAGTGACCTGCCTTGCCATACTAAAGATGAAATAAAGCATTTGTAAGTATATAAACAACTGACATTTGACAAGAAAAACTAAGTTTATAGCAGAAACATTTTTTTTTCGTATTATTTTTGCCTTTAATTCTATGTGTGTAACAACTGTCAAACGCTTGGGGGCGCTGTTACCCCGTGAACCCAACAGACAGACGTAGACACAGGGTAAAAGCAATAAGAAAATCTTTTTATTTCTTCTTTTCCTTTGCCATGCCTCCAAAGCACCCCAGCCACAATAAACAGACAATATAATAAATAAATAAACAGCATTAGTAATTAACAAATAAACAAAGATAACTGGCAGTAACAGTGCAAAAATCACAATTGGTATGCCAGTTTGAAAAGATACGTTTTGAGGGCAGTTGTAAAATGTGTTATTGAATCGAGCTGACGGATATGAGAGGGAAGAGAATTCCCGAGTTGAGGCGCACAATGACAGACACTCGAGCTCCCGTAGCACTGAGTCTGATGTATGGTACAGAAAGTCGAGCTGCAGATGAGGATCTGAGTGAGCGAGAGGAGTGCCAGTCTGGAGGAGATCAGTGAGGTTGTGGAGAACTTTAAATGTTCAGAGCGGTATTTAGTATCATATTCTGTAGTAACAGGGAGCCAGTGAAGTTGAGAGAGAATTGGTGTGATATGTTCAGTGGATTTAGAGCAGCTGGTTATTATCCTGTCAGCAGAATTTTGAAGAAGTTGTAAGCGATGGATACGTTTTTGTGGGATGCCAGATAGAATAGCATAACAATAATCTATACGTGAGGTGACTTGGGCATTAACCAATACTTCAGTACTGTGTTGAGTAAGAACAGGACGAAGTCTAGAGATGTTTCAGAGATGGAACAAGGCAGTCCAAGAAATGTTACTTGTATGGGAAGAAAAAGAGAGAGTACTATCAAGAATGACGCCGAGGCTCTTCACCTGGGTGGAGATGTTTGTGTTAATATTGTTAATTAAAATAGAAGACTGGTTAACCTTAGCAAGTGTGGATTTAGAACCAATGAGGAGCACCTCAGTTTTATTGTTGTTTAGTTGGAGTCATCCATGTCTTTGTCTCGGAGACATGCCATTAGAGTGTCTGGAGGGAACACAGAAGTGGATTTAGTGGATATAGATATAGCTGTGTGTCATCAGCGTAACAATGGAATTTAATACCATGGTGCTGGAAGATATTACCTATTGGGAAGATATAAATGAGAAAAAGAAGCGGCCCCAAAAAAGAACCCTGAAGACCCCCCTGAGTAACGACTGCATTCTCAGATTTAAAGCCCTTTATTTGAAGAAATTGCCTCCTATCAGTGAGGTAGGAAGAAAACCATTGGAGGACAAGACCACAAACTCCAACACTAGCTAGTCATTTCAAAAGTATCTGATGAGATATGGTGTCAAATGCAGAGCTGAGGTCAAGAAGCACAAGAATTGATAAAATTCCCACGTCAGCTGCCCGGAGAAGATGATTTGTGATTTTGACCAGGGTAGTTTCTGTGCTGCATTTAGGATGAAACCCAGATTGAAACAAACTGTTCAAAAAGGTTATTTTTTGAAAGATGGGACTGAAGATGGGAGGCAACTATCTTTTCGAGAACTTTAGGTAAGAATTGAACACTTGATAATTGTTAAGGATATTCGGGTCTAAACCAGGTTTTTTCAGAATTGGAGTAATTGAGGCTGTTTTTAGTGAGAGGGGGACTGGGCCTGTAGTAAAGGAAGAGTTAACTATAGTAGTTATCATGGGGGATATATGTGACAAACAGGACTTAACATAGCTCGTAGGTATTTGATCTAATTGGCATGTGGAAGGATTAGATTTTGTTATAAGATCTGAGACATCATTTTCATCTGGTAAACTGAAATCTGAGAACAGGGTGGCTGGTGAGGGAATATAATATGGGGGATAGTGGAGAGGATG
>JANRMT010062807.1:20137335-20147828 GCA_026402145.1 Polypterus bichir lapradei
AGGGTGGCTGGTGAGGGAATATAATATGGGGGATAGTGGAGAGGATGTCATTTTCTGCAGAGATAGAGGAAGAAAGTTGCTGGTGGATTTTTTGAGTTGAAGAAATCCAAAACAGTGCAGCAGTACTTAACAGAGAAGTTATGGTGAGCGACATTTTCTGGTGGTGTAATTAGCCTTTTCATTGTAGAAAAAAGAGCTCTAGTATTTTTCCTTCCTGTATTGATAATGTTAGGATAGTATACAGTTTTGGCATCAGAGAGAGCATTTTTGTATTTTAATATATGATCTGAATACATTTCCTTATGTACAACTAGTCCCGTCTTTTTAGCTAGACGCTCCAGCTGTCGGCCCGTGGCTTTGAGATGACGGAGTCCAGATGTTAATAAATGAAACAGTCCGTGTCTTTAAGAAACTCGTGTATCAAAGGCAGAGGACAGAGCAGCATTGTAAAGGTCTACTAATTCTGATGGTGTGGTAGCAGTAGGAGAAACAGGCTGGGATTGCAATAAATCTATAAGAGTCTCTGGGTTTACATGCTTGACATTACGAAATGAAATTACACGCTGAACCTTTAATTTACTGAGAGGTAAGCTAACAGCAAATGTGATCATTTTGTGATCTGAGATGAGTAATTCAATAGGAATAAGATTGTGAGGTGTGATAGCAGAGCAGCAAACTAAATCTAAAATATGACCCTTGTTATGAGTCGAAAAGTTGACTTGTCTTTGATCATTTGACATTTGTGATAACATTGGACACAGCTTGACATCCACCGTTACATACTCAGCACAACACTACCATCTTTACTAAAGTAACAACATAATAAAAAGTGACCATATAATATACTGGGGACCTTTTCACCTTTTGTAAAATTTGCTTTGATTAAAACTGGATTTGTTTTATTGTGTCCCTGTAAGAGGACAAAGGTCCAAGGGCCTCTTGTATAAACGGTGGGTACAAACAAAAATGCTGCGTATGCCCATTTCCACGCTCATTTTGAGACGTATAAAAGCTAAACTTGGTGTAAAGCCACACACGTTTTAAAGGCAGCATCACTCCCTGTGCACGTATGATTCTGCTCGGTTTTACAAACGGGCGTCAAAGCCTTGCTACTGTTTCTGTGTTTTTTCCCTTTCTGTTTTAGATTCATATCTATGATGTAGGCATTAACAAATAAACCAAAATTAAATGCATATCGTCCACAAATTTAATTCAGTTGATTGTAATCATTCTGTAATAATATAATGGTGCATTACCAGGGCTGCATTAATGTTGTTAGAAAACATCACAAATGGAAGAATCAGAAGAGAAGAGATTTACAGATCATACTGACTTCTTGTGCCATGATGATGACGACTGGCTTCTAAGTCAACTGAAATTTCCAAGAACTGTCCTCTTGGAGTCGTGTGATGCTAGAATACTAGGATGTATACTTGATATTATTTTAGGATGAAATGCATTAAAGTATATATATTACACTTTACAGATAAATTGTTAACTTCATTTAAATAATCCATGCTGTTAATAATTAAACATGTGGGTACAGTGGTATGGCAGAAGAGCTGCTGACTCAAAGTAAGGGGGTCACGTCCCGGGTGTCACCAGCCTGGAGTTTCTGTTTGCCTGGTGGGTTTCCTACACGTGCTTTGGTTTCCTTCCAAAGGCATGCAGGTGAGGGGATTTTTAGATGCTAAATTGATGCTCTTAGTGTAGGTGTGCACTCGTATTCATCCTGCAAAGAGCTGGCACCATGTCCAGGGATTGTTGCTGCCGAGCGCTCGGTGCTCTCTGGGACTGGCACGGCTATATGGATGAATGGATGGATGGAATCTTTAAATATGTATAACTAAGATTTTTCAAAGTTCCTTAAAAGTTTTGAAGAATCAGTGTTCTAAGCTTACAGCTGGTTTAACATTTATTACAGAGCTGATTGTGCGGCAATTGGTTACGTGGAGAAAGAAAATGGTAGGACAGGAATTGGGGGTTGGTACATTAGACAG
This sequence comes from Polypterus bichir lapradei, assembly GCA_026402145.1. Taxonomy (NCBI): domain Eukaryota; kingdom Metazoa; phylum Chordata; class Cladistia; order Polypteriformes; family Polypteridae; genus Polypterus; species Polypterus bichir. The sequence goes on from JANRMT010062807.1 coordinate 20,139,336, forward strand.
ACACCGGACTGCTGTGATAAATTATTCCTTCCAGGATCACATGCGTCCCAGCAAACATCATGTGCATGGCAGGAACAATCCCTGGACAGGGCACCAGTTCATTGCTACCACAGCTCCACCGTGCCCCCACATGTTTAACACATGCTGCAATGCATTTCATCCAAAAAATGATATCAAGTATACACCTTAGTATTTTAAAATGTTCAGAGAGCTGTAATATTATGACTGTAATGTATTCTGTGTGGCAATCACTTCCTGTGCACTCCTGTAGGCGTAAGAAGCACGTAGCGATTAATGACTGGGTCAAGGAACGCTTGGAATACGAAGCATTTAATGTGCTACTTTATTTACAATTAGATTTGAGAAACTCTAGTGAGTTAAACATTGATTTTAAGATGAAGTTTACAACTTTTTACTTTAATGACAAAATAAACTATGACATTAACGTGGAAATGGCAAGATTAAAGTTGACATTTCGACTTTAATCTCAACCGAGACTTTCTTTTTCAGATGGTGGGCTACGACTCGCCTTTTCATATCGACTTTGATATCTGACCACTTCTTTTTTATTTTGGACTCCTTGTGACTTTCTGAACTTGAACTTCTGATTGCCTCTGCCATGCTGTGCCACTCCATCAATTCCTTTTGTTACTCATACCACTGCTTAAGACACCTAATATTATGTTTTTCCTTGCTTACACTTTACTGAGTAGACCTTCCATTTCACATTCATTGAAATTCTTCTTTTGTCCATGTGCTTTTGCCATTGTCTTTTAACAAAACACTGAGCAGAAGGGGCTAGTTATATTGATTTGCATATTTAGATATGTTAATTTCTGGGAGGAGTCAGAGTGAGGCTGTAGGCGTCTGCATGTGTGAAAACTTTTATGTTGATTGAGATTTGTAAGTGTGTGGGAGTTTGCTTATGCACAGTTTTATGAATCTGACTTTTTTGTGCGTATGCACATTTGCAGTTTTGTCCGTATGCCATGTTTTAGTGTGAATTCTACACACATTCTTATACATGAGACCCCATGTCTTCACGGTCCTGTTGCTTCCTGTTTTGCTATATGTTTGCGTGCCATGGACACTACCCAGGGATAGCACTCCTTTGTTACGCTGGTTTGACTTTGTGTTCAGTGAGTGATTGCTGACATTGTCCCAAATGAGGCACATTACCTGCATTTTGAGGGAACATTATCTACGGCACTACGGCTATGTTGCACGATTCTCATTGTTGGACCAGGGCAAGGGGACACCCGCCTAACACATGGCTGTGGCAGATAGATGGTCATTTCTGTAGGGCAGCGTTTCTCAACCTTTAAGTATTTGCGACCCGAGTTTTCATGACAGTTATAATCGAGCCACCCCCCAACATTTTTTTGAAATGTAGATGCATATTTTATTATACCTAAATAATAATATATATTATATATATTATCTAACTCTATATTTATTGTTCTAAATACCTAAATAATAATAGCAATTCATTGCATTTATATAGTGCTTTTCTCACTACTCCAATCAATTAGCAATTACAGGTTAAGGGCCTTGCTCAAGGGCCCAACAAAGCAGAGTCCCTATTGGTATTTATTGGATTCAAACCGGCAACCTTCCGATTGCGAGTGCAGATCCCTAGCCTCAGAGCCACCACTCCGTCACTCCAACCTGACCTGACCTGTATTTGAACAGTTTTCTGTTTTAAAATACTATTTGGTAGAATATGACAAAGATTACCCAGCACACAGTGGTCCACGCTATGGCACTGTAGGTTTGGGCAAACCCAATGACATGAGCACTGGCCCAGTGTGGGGGCTGCTACAAGTGACCCCTTAACAAACAGGCCTAAAATGGGTTAATGGCCAGCAATCCAATGTCAGTAAATCCTTCCTTGCCCTGGTGATGGTCTGGTAACGCTGGCCGATGTCATCACTACCCCTGTAGTCTCCTGCTTTTTAATGTTGTCGCAGTGTAAGTAATGCTGCCCATTAGTATTGTTGGTAGGTTAGATTTTAACTGTAAAAATATTAGTAACAATTTGAATGACTTCAAAAGTTATTATTTTATAATGGATAAAAATTGCACTGTTTTTATACATTACTGGTAATGTTTTCATGTTCAGGGGTGTAAAAATACAAAAAAGAAAAAGAAAGAAAGAAAGAAAGAAAGAAAGAAAGAACTGTACTAGTACCAAAACTGTAAAGTCTATTTGTGTTTTCTAAGATCATCTTAAGCCACATTAAATTAATAAATGATAAATCTTCATAATTATAAATAATTATCTTTATAACTACATACAATTTATCTATTAAAAATGACTTAAAACATAACAAAAAAAGTTTCAAAGAAAGGACCAATAATGGCAGTGGTCTCACCAAGGTATCAGAGTTCAGTTCTCAGGTCCTCCCTGCCCAGAGCCTGCATGTTCCCTCCATGTCCATGTGGGTTTCCTCCCGGTGCTCCGTCTTCCTGCCACACTCCATTGGCTGTTGTCAGTGGGCTCACCCTGCCGTGGGCTGGCGTCCTGTCCAGGGATTGTCCCTGCCTCGCACCTGACTCTTGCTAGGATTGTGCTCTACCATGACGCCAGTTAATTCTGTATTATTGATGTGTCACACATGATTAGTTTGATAAACTGGAAATCTCAATGTATAGTAAGAAGGTAACGGTGTCTCTTAACATTACTGTTCTCATGATGTATATCTGAAACACAGCGATGCTAATATGCTTTTTTACTTTCAGTATAAAGTGACAGTTGAGGAAAAAAAAATCTAAAAAAATTAAGCAGCCTTTTGAAAAAGTAACTTTTTCAGGATGGTGCTTAGAAATTAGTTACGTTAATTTAAAATGCTTAGATATCATAAGTCTGAGACTAAAAGAGATTTCTGCTTGTCCCAAATAACATCAATTGCTGTCTTTCTTACCGCGGCCGTCGCTTCAGTGATTCTGCCTTACAATAAGCGGGCAGTTCATCCTTGCAGTGGGTGTTCCGTGAAAGACGTTGTGGGCGTTCCGTGAATGACGTAGTAGCTACTGTATCTACCACGTGCTGCAGTTCCTCTCTGTTTACTTTTATGTGATTCTCGTGCACAGATTTCTTTACGGTCAGAAGATCAAACAAATGTGCGGAAGGTGAGACAAAAGTCTAACGTGGGGATCGGTTATGGGTGGGAATGCTAGCAGTTAGGAAGATCGCGACATGCTGAACGGCTTTAAATTTAAGGAGGTGCCTGACGCCGCTTGGTTTTAAGTGCTGGGGTTTGAGCGCTACGTGGGGAAGGAGGCGGCACAGCAAATCGCACCTTCACGAGTTTATTGTGTGGTCGCGCACTTTTAGCTGCTGATACGTTAATTCATTTTCCGGTCGGTGTGCCGTATAATATAATGCTACATCTGACTTGGCGGAGGCGCGTTAACTCGGGATTACTTCTGCTCTCTTCGCGCTCGTGCACTTTTCCGCGCCGTTTCTCCTTTTGATTTCGCGCATGCTCCTAACTGTGCTATCCGTCAGGAACGCGCCTGTTCCGCCTCTGTTTGTGTCGGACCATATGAAGCCATCAAAATAAAAAAATGTGAAAGCTGCAGAGCCGCGACTCGACTATTATGGGCTGGAGCTCAACTGTCTGTCCTCAATGTTTAAAGTGTTGAGCAGGGGGTCAATGGGGGGCTGAGAATGGGCCACAGTGTTCACAAATAAGGGGGCAAACCGACAGACGGCATTTACTGCGAGTGTAGGGCTTTGGAAATTAGGGGCGATTGGGAAAATATTGTGTTAGTTTAAAATATGAAAATATGTGAAGAAGCATTAATCCAAATGGCAGGGACTTTAAAGTGAGTCACTTCTTTACATCCCAATAACGTTACTTAATATTAAGAATTGTTTTCTCGGAGAAAGTTATTTCTTAGTTTATACTAATGTGTGTTAAAATACACCAGACAATATCATAATTAGATTAATTACAGATAGCGGTGACTGTGTAAACTTTTTTTACTTTCTTGTATAGATAAAGTAGCCTATTGGAATCCTACGAAAGCCGAGAGAGGACGCGCAATATCGTTATTTTTGAAATTGTCTCCACGAAATAACGGAATCATTTAATCGCGATCTTGACAAAACGAAACTTACCCTTTGTTCCTGGCATCAGGCTCGCTTACATTGGGACACCTATGCTGCTGAAGCCTTGCTAACCGTCTTCTTAAATGGCGGACACTAACGTTATTATTTACTAAACTAAGGTATAAACATATTTCAGCCTGCGTCAGCCCTCGATTGAGCAAAAATGTGACGCGCTGATCAATACAGTTCTGCTCTTCTGCCATTTCAAAGAGGACGTGACTTCAATAAGCTAAACATTACACGTCAGATACAATTATTTCATAATTTCGAGAAAACGGGATATTTTGTTTTATCGAGATCTCGATAAAATTAGTCCGTTATCATCACGAAACAATTTGAAAAAAAAAATAACGATATTGCACGTCCTCTCTCGGCTTCTTCCAAAAATTCGATTTCACAATTTTGATGAATCTCGCTGTTTTACACCTCCATTTTTGGACTGCTGCCTGTGTGTGTCTGTCTGTGTGTGTACACCCGGTAACTTGAGTACACTTCCCCTTTGGTCAACCAAGTTTTTAATACGAGTATTCGGTGCAAACCGTAGATTTCTATCAACATTTGGGCTCTTTCCGCTAACCGGAGGTGGTATTTTACCTGAATATATACTCAATTTATTTTATTCATGCAGCTGCAGAGTCCGATTTATTTAACTTTACTTGTATAATAATTGTTCAGTAAATTATTAATTTGATTTGATTTAATGTTGATGATTCTTTACTATACATAATATAAAAATGCAATAGGTGTCTTACGGTTTTCTCCTCAAATATCCATCCCCATATCTGAGTATAGGAGAAAGTCTAAGGAGACCACTAATGATTTTTTATTTTATTTATTTTTTTTATTCTCACCTTCTCCACCTCGCCTTGATTTGACTTGGTTTGAATGTCTTCCTTTTAACTTGAGACTTGACGTGAATGATGAAGGTCAGGACTTGAAGCTTAGATGAGATCTCCACATGTAGGAATTTGTCACTTCTCAGGTATCGAGCATCACAAGAATACACTGAAACAAAACAAAATGTTAAAATTACAGGAAAAAAACTGGTAGATATGGTTGGCAGAAGTTTACTGTTTAAAATAAGGTGAGAATATTTTTAGGTGTATAACATTTTCATTGTTGCATATTATGAAGTAAATAAATGTGTTTTTATTTCTTTACTGCACATTACAATAGACGTGAACATTTAACCTGAAGCTGAAATGCATGTGCTGTAATAAAAATGCCAATCACTAAACCAACACAAATGCTGTCAGAAGCCCAGACCAGTATCAGTAAAACAGCAACAGTCAACATGGCACTCCATTCACTTTTATGAATTGAAAAGAACTGAACGTTGATTTGGGGCGGCACGGTGGCGCAGTGGTAGCGCTGCTGCCTCGCAGTTAGGAGACCCGGGTTCGCTTCCAGGGTCCTCCTTGCGTTGAGTTTGCATGTTCTTTCCGTGTCTGTGTGGGTTTCCTCCCACAGTCCAAAGACATGCAGGCTAGGTGGATTGGCGATTCTAAATTGGCCCTGGTGTGTGTCTCCTGCAGTGGGTTGGCACCCTGCCTGGGATTGGCTACAGCAGACCCCTGTGATCCTGTGTGCGGATTGGAAAATGGATGGATGGATGAACGTTTATTTAAGTTGTGTCTCGTGTAGGAGTGAAGTTTGCTTTTGTGGTTTATGGGATGTCATTCTGGTGACTCTGGTTAAGTTGTTTTTTTTTTTTTTTTTGGAGGTCATCAGGCGCTCTATGGTAAAAAAGGGGGCGTGTGCTTATGCAAATATCATACCAGTATGCAAATTTAGAAATCGGTGCCAAGAACATAAACAGAAAATGTTTAAGTTCTGCATCCTAAAATGGAAACATACAAACGTATTTTACATCAGGAGCTCATTAATTTAAAGTAATATTGAAGAAATAGCTACATAAAGTACATACCTCTGATTATTCCAAGTTAATTTAATGTAAGGTGGCTGTTTAATGAATATATATTTTTGGTAACCACGTAACAGAGTATCAGAGCAAACCAGACACATCAGCAAACAGCAACTATTCTTAATAACTTGGTGTCCTAAATGGAAGGTAGAATATGATTTCCTTTCTGATGACATATCTTGTTTTTCTGTGCTGTGCTTACCATTTTTTCACAGATAAAGAGCATATTTTTATGGGTTAACAATATAAAATATTATACTGCTCCATGTATGACATGTCAGTGCTTTGGTGGTACTGACACACTGCTTTACTGCTTTACATTTTACAGTTGTTTTCCTTCGCTATTTTTCAGTTTTACATTGTAAATTCTCCAGTAGTTTATATTTTATTAAACTGAACATTTTCAATGTGACACCCCAAAGCCTGAAGGTGTTTCTCAATGCCATCATTTCTACAAACACCACGATAATAAAAGATGGACTGGATGGCTCACATCATTCATGATAAAGAACACCCTGCAGGTCACAAGCACCACATGTAAACTAGAGAGCCAAAGATAAATGAAGATTAGGAGACGAGCTCTTAGAGCTTCTAGTCAGACACTCACATCATAATCAAACTTCAGTACTTTGATTTCCCACAAATTCTTCTGAATGTTACATTAAATTTGCCAAATCACCAATGCTTTTTCTATTCATTTATTGAATCTCCACCACATTTTACATTAGGTAATCTAGGATATTTGTTAGAACCTGAGCTGATGTGTTCTCAGCCAGAAAGACCTCTTTGTAGAGGTGGACATGTTCAGTGTTGTACCGTCCCTGATTTGAACCCGCTGTTCCTCCTGGGGTTTTCTGCCTCCCATGGTCAGCACAATCTTCTTCACTGAATAGAAGGTCACCCGTCTCCTTTTCCTGGAAGGCTTCTTAAAGAAAGTTGATTTTCTGACATCATTAGAGATGCAGTGCTGCCAGGTCTCTCCCACCAAACTGATGTCATGACACCCTGTTAGGTGTAACCCCTTTGAAAATGTCCTGGTCTGCTTTCAGACAGTATGGTGCATTGTCTGTCAGCTCTGCTCAAATCTCAGGAAGATTCAGCTGGTTGGTGTGAAGGATCTGAAGTGCTGCTGCCTGTGGAAAGGTGGAGAAGTTACAGCTCTCCATAAAGATAACATCTGACAGAAAGTCCTGGTCTTCAGTACCTGAAATTGTAAATATGTGAATTATTACTCATGATTCTTAAACCTTAAATGTTTACAGATTGAAAACGTGCATCATTATATCCGGTGCTTAAAAAGCTGTGCATCTGTAGTTTCATCTACTGCATATCTTAAAATAATGAATTACAAAGCAAAAGCGAACTAAGCTGGTAGACACTAAATTTGTGAATTAAATAGAAATTAAGAAAGAGAGACCCATTTTTAAGGGCTCGTTGAATCTGAGGAGACACCTGCTCTTCTGCTCAGGTTTGCAGGGCTGAGTTTATAACGGAAGAGTCAAATGTGGAGCTCGTGTGCCTCGTCACCACCAAGTGAAATGTTTATTATATCAGAGACATTGCTGTTAATTTATAAAGGGGAACCTGTTAACAACCAGTGCCATTCAATAATAACAGCTTACTACATGAAAGTCTCTTAATACCGGCCTATATATAATTTAATTGGTCACATGATTTACAGTAAATACATCCCATACAATTAGAACTGCCTCCATACAATAATCACCATACAGCCGAATGTGTTGAGAATGCGGTGCTGTCGGCTATCTGTGATGTCATCAACTACAACATAAATCTTCTTGCCACAAATATTTCGAAGAACGGCCTCCATGGATTGTACAAAGACACGAGCCAATGAGTTTGACGAGTTTGTTTCCAATGCTTAATTAAGAAAGGACGCATCTTCGTAATTTTTTTGAGTGATATGTCCGACTCCGCACTCAAGGTTACAAAATCCTTCACAAACTGGCGGCTTGCATCTGACGATTTTGTTGTTTCTTCTGCTGTTACCTGAAGGTGATCTTAATTTCTCCTTGTTCTTGAGATGGGTTTTAGATTTGAAGTGGTCATTGCAAGTATCTTTTCATATCCAGTCTATAGTGTGCTGGCAAAACGTTCAGAAAAGTTGTTGTCCAGATTCGTAAAAGTCGCTGGGATATTGTTGTATCCTCAATTTTGCAGTTAAGTTTGTGTTTCTTAGTTATTCGGATGTAGTTGGGGTATCTGATACTGCTGGCTTTGATATTTCTGTCTCATGGAGTTAGCTAATTCACGTGTCTTTAACAGGAAAACACATAGGAAAGACGTGCACTAACAGATAGAGGCACGACTGAATTTACAGAAAGAATCGTGTTCGCTTAAAAAACAACAAACTACAAAATAGTATCTGACTGATAGAAGTACAGAGTATTCAATCATTTTAATATATTGGGAAGATTTGTAACAGTCACCC
>JANRMT010062807.1:20180112-20216050 GCA_026402145.1 Polypterus bichir lapradei
TCGTTGTTCCCAAGCCTGCCTTTCATGTCTTTTCTCGTTTTCTTTGATTCCCCCTTCTTTTTTTGTGCTGACCCGTATATATACACTCTTGTCTCCATGGGCCTTAATCACACGCCGCAGGAATTCAATAAATCAATTGAAAATGATCGGATCCGCACATTCAGGTGTGACTCGCTCCAACTACCTCATTAGCTCCCCGCGGTCGTTCAATTGCACCCACGGAGAACGACAAGGCTTTATGGATTTGAAACTGGCCTAAACAAAGTGAATATGCAGTATTATACTGTCAGTGTACAGGATATCTTGTCACTGTAAGTAGTTTGCACTGTTCAAACAAACATGTTACCTACTGTAGGTATCGGATTCACAAGCTTTGTTGTGAAAAACTGAGATTTGGAACGTTGTGTTATTTGTGCATCTTCATTTTGTAAAGATGTGATTTATTTTGACTCATTTTTTTATTATTTGAAAATAGCAGAATTTGCATATTATTTTATATTTTTGTCTGTCTTATTACAACACTAGCAAAATACCCACGCATCGCAGCGGAGAAGTAGTGTGGTCTACTGCAAGCAGTCAACAAAGGGGCCGAAACCAGAAGTGATGTGTATAAATATATATATATCTTAAATGTTTGTGCGGGAAGAAGTTGAGATGTGTTATATTTCAACTGGAGGAGCATTAATGTAAGCTTAATATGTGTCACAAATAAATTAATGAAAGGAATTATCAGGAAAAGATTGAACGGCACAGATCTAGGTGAGGAGTGCCAGTGAGCAGCTTGTGTGGGTTTAGATGGGGGATTTCATGTTTCAATAATGTGCTGGAATTCTACAATAAAACACCCTTGAATGACATTTTTGTGTCTTTACTGAACTGCACCATATTGAGTGACAAGTTATACCCCACCCAATTTCTTTGAACAGAAGGACGCACCACAGGTGTCTGATTCTCCTGTGTTTATTATTTTAGTACAGCAGATGGCACTGGGATTTATAATGGAGGTCCGTGCTAAATAAATCAGATTGGAAAAGTTTAGTCTGCCCAGGCACAGAAATGTGTGTGAAGAGTTCTTGTTCTGCTGATGAGAACATTCTTATAAATGGATCCTGGAAGAACTGGGCATAAAATAGGAAGCAACTCTGGAGAGTGTGCCAGTTAAATGTAAGTCAAGGTCACAAAGAAATCCACAGTAGAAATTCTAATGGGGCAAATTACAGTCACTGCCAATTAACCAAACTGACATGTGAGGATGTGGGAGAGGAACTGGAGATACCAGTAGTGGTAAACACCTCATGGACCATGGATGTTGATCTGGAAGGCAACAGAAGGGACCACCTCACCACCTTACTGTCCTTTGTCATTAAATATGAATGAATAAATTGTAGCTCCACTGCATTGAACATGTTCTGTGTTGGCAGCTTGTCTGTCTGGTCTGCTTGTGTGGGTATGAAGATAGTCCATACATCATGTTTGAGGAATAGACGAGTAATTGACAGCACAGAACACCTGAAGCCTGGACAACTGGTTGTAATAGAAATTTACATAAATCACACCATTTTGTGAAAGGAGAAAGAGCACAGGAGAAAGACTAAATACAGCAGCATCTGTAAAAAGGAACTGCGTCTTTGAAGACCTGTCTAAATAGGTGAAGGTCAGTGATCGCCTCCAGGGACGTGAATCTTGAATTTAATCCCAACTAGCAGACTCGGTGAGCTCACTGTAGTCCTTTTATTATAAAGGCTCAGGACTGACTGGGATAACATTTTAATTTTCAGATTCTTTCATTGGCCATCCTCTACAATTCATTTCCACATTATAATCTGACAACTTGAACTCTGGAGTATCGTGTGAACTTCAGAAGGGGCTGAGGTGTGTATTTCACTCTGTATATTTTTATTCACATGTATGGCGGGTATTGTGTGTTGAATGTCATTGTCATTTTCATCTTTGTGTCTTTCTTTTTTAATTGTTAATTTTTTTCCATTTCTGAAATTTCCTTATAATTGTCTTTTTGACACCTGCTGTATATATTCATTTGACTGTTTAGAGCTGATGATATCAATAGATCAATGTACAGCAAGACCCCTCATGGGCCTTTATTGGCCTGTACTTATATTGATTTAGGAATGTGAGTGGCAGCAATCGGCCCGTTTCAGCAGATCAGCATGTAAACAGGTGGAGGTGTGCGTTATCAGCACTCAGTCCAGCAGCCTAACACCTTCACTTATGGAGTCCAATAAAGCTGTAACATATCAGAGTGAACAGAGAAAGTCCATTAGGGAATGTTGTGTCGACTGATCCAACTCAGAACATCAGTGCCAGCCTTCAGCATGAGTTATTGTTAGGGGGAGTGAAGTCACCTTGAAGTGGAGGAATGAGAAACCTGAGGACATGAGGGTCTTGTGGTCTGAATTCCTAATGACTAAAACATGAAATGCTGTCAGAAGTGAAATGCCATGAAGGACACAATAATCCATCTTCTCTCCCTCTCCATCTCCCTGTCCTCACACTTCATCACCACAAACTCTCACAACCCTTTTATTTTTTCTCCTCTCTTTGATATGAAGTGTTGTCTTAATTCCACTCACCTTCATCTTATCCACTGTCCTCGTCGTCTCCTTCAGTTTCTTCTCTTTCTCTTCAAGTCTCCTCCTAATTTCACTGTGTGTCACCCCCAGCTGTTTCTGTTTGGGCACAGAAGAGGACACATCAGGGTCTTATTAGAATTCACTTCCACTTTGAGCCCGTGGTGTCATTTTGAGTCATTCAATTTGTACAACACATTTTTTTCACATTCCATGACACAACTAACTGTTTCTGTCACACTTGTCTTCATATTGACACAGTAGGTGACAGAGATTTAATGAAACAAATATGAATATCACAAAAACAGTCAAATAAAGGTTTAATTTAACACTTCAATTCAAGATGGAGCTTGGCTTGAAGAGAGCTACAAATAAAGGAGACATTCTGAAGGCTCACTGGTGTATGAGTCAGTCCCTGAGATTTAGAGGACATCACATCGACAACTAGGATATCAGAGCTTCACACATAAAAACTGAAGAAACCTGCAAACCCAGGAGACCTCGGATGGGTAAGGACTCCAATTGTAGGAACAACAAGGCCATTGTGGAGTTGAGACTTGTGAGAACTTTGTGAAGTGTTTGGTCATTTTATGGAGTCAAGTGAGATAACTGAGGCCGAGAAGACACGAGTGAGTCTGAGGAGTTCAGGAAAAAGAGAAATCTGAAGAGGAGTTTAATGAGCTCAGAGAAATCGGACAATAAATCAAAGGAGTCACTAATAGAAATACTTAAACAAAACATTATAACTGAAGATCAGAGACATAAATAATAACACAAGTGAAAGTTAACTAACTCAGAGTTCAAACATGAAGAAGAGCAAATGAGTCGCACACAGTGGGCTGCTTTATGGCTTGGAGGGCATGTGGTTTGGCTATTTTAGAGAGGGGCGCAGATCCAGTTGTCATTGTCAACGTCACAGTAAGTGACAAAAGTAAGAGCAGGCTGGCAGTTGTGTAAGAAAAGAGTGAAAATGGAGGAGCTAAGATTAGGAGTAGAAGATACCCGGTGGTCTTATCAAAAGTGCTGTCTGTGACACAAGACACTCCTGGGAGGACTGGAGAGATCAGAGAGTTTAACATGAGGCTCACATTGGGTTTAAGATGGAGGGGCATGGGGCTAAGGGGCATCAGGGTGATTTTTATAGCAGATAGCAGCTGCACCCCTGGTATGGGAGCCACTGATGTTATGGGAAGGCAAACAAGGAGGTCAGTCGTGGACTTTTAACAAGGAGTTTTAGAAGTCGAGGTTTACAAACTCATAATGAGAAACAGGCAGTGATATTAATAAGACTAAGGGATAAGCTGGGGTGGATATTAATAGGAAAGTCAAAAAGTAAAAATATACTAAAATAAATATAGAATCAAACTAGAGAACTGGAAACAAAAAATATAAGACTAATTAATTAAAAGATTATAATAAGAGTAAGTTACAAAAGTTAAAACCTCAAATGAGAGTGAAAGTGAACAAAAATAACAGGAGCGTGAGTTTACAAAGTCTTAACAGTCCATGTAGTAGGCCGTGATAATAACAAAAGTGCAAAGTTAACTTTGAAATGTCTAGACTACAGGGGATTAATCAAAATCAAATTGACAATACATTTTAAATAGGAGATCAGAATATGCGAGGTCATCAAAAAGAAAACAATTGAATGGAAGAAAATGAAACCTGACTAAGGCCAAGGAAGGCCAAGAACAGAAATGGACACAGAAGATTTAGACATGTCAGTGTGTGTTTGTGGTGTAGAATTTCATTAACAACCAACTACTTCAAATCTGAGGGTACAGAGATTTGAGCAGAGAGCATCAAGGGTACTGGCCTGACATTAGGAGTGGGCTACAGACCACCAAATACAGATAGGAGTGTCAAACAGGCATATCCAGCTTTAAATGGCTGAGGCCCCAATTGCTGTACGTATCTGAACTAATCTGCACATTCACAACAAGTGCACATTAAGATCTCATGATTTCAGTCTTCTAAAGAGTCCAAGGATTAATAAAACAACAGAGGGAGGTCGAAATTTAAACTGTGGGGTCTCAAAGCTGTGATCTGATTGGCCTGCTCATATAAGAAATGCCCCATCACTCTTAGGCTTACGAGTCACCACTTTAGCCTGGCATAGCTAGTAGAGCTGACTGTTAGCTGTGCTTATTACATCTCTGTTAGTCATTTGTATGAAAGTGTTAGGTTATAGAATCATCATGAACTCTTACTAATCTTTCTCTATTCTGTTTCTTTTCTCATTTCAGTATTCTACTGTTCCACTTCTCCACTGCCAAGCTGTTTAGTAGCCCATGACTGGGACATCTGAGGTATCAGGAGCCTTTGAATTGAAGAGTTAAATGACTGATTAGCCTGCCCAGTAGAGACATGTACAGTAGAAGGACCACCAGGAGGTGGGTGGCCAGTAGGCTGAGGTCTTCAGACGTGTCTGACTTCTCTCAGTTCAAAATGGCCACTGAACCTACAGAGGCTTATTTCCTCCAGATTTGCTGACAGTTGTTGTTTCTGATTTCCTCTCCTCTTTTGTTAGCTGGCCTTGTCTTGATGATATTAATGGAGGAGTCCTATATGATCCTTTCATGTTACTCAGTTGAAATTGCTTTGATTAATGTCTGTTTAAACTAATATTTACTTTTATGTGTGTACATGTTGTAATTTGTAAAGTTTGTCAGCTTGTCTCCAGTGAACTGAGTCTACAGCGATAAGGACAATACAAAAAATACTGCAAACTGAAAAATGGCAACTATACTATAAAGCCACATAAAACTTTATGCGTATTGTAAGAATTTTAGATATAATCCCAGACATCAATATTAACTGACATGTGAGTGTAACATGTCTCTTAGAGAGGCCTGAGGTACTCCAGACACAAGTGATCAGAACACAATGAACCTCCGCTCAGTTTAATGAGAGCACTCAGCTCACTCAACTGTCCATGGATCACACTGTGTATCTCATCCTGGACTCTTTCATGTCTTCCACCCAGTCTCACCAGGATAGGCTCCAGCTCCCTGCTGTCCTATACAAGCAAACTGAGACTCCTCAACATGAAGGAATAGATTTCTCTGACAAACTACATCTACATATTACTTAACTCCTTTTTATTTAGCTTTCATCAAACACTAAACTCCACTCACCCGTTTTCCTTCTCTTTCTGTCTTCAACTCGACCTTTTCATGACCATCATGTTCAGTCATTCCACACATCATGCAGATACACATCTCATCAGTTTTACAAAACATCTCCAGACATTTCTGATGTTTCACACAGAGTTCCTCCTTCAGATTTCTATCAGGATCAACCAACTTGTGGTGCTTCAGGACCGCTACTTCATAGTGAGGCTTTTCTCCTGTGTGGCTTCTTCTGTGGTTCTGAAGATCGCTTATACATGAGAACAACTTACCACATTCTGGACAGCAATGAGTTTTTTTTCCTTTGTGGATTCTTCTGTGGGTCTGAAGACTGCATCTCCTTAAGAACGACTTACCACATTCTGGACAACAATGAAGTTTTTCTCCTATGTGGATTCTTATGTGCCTCTGAAGATGGCTTCTCCTATGGAAAGACTTACCACACTCTGAACAGGAATGAGGTTTTTCTCCTGAGTGGATTCTTCTGTGACTCTGAAGACTGCTTTTCCTTGAGAACGACTTACCACATTCATGACAACAATATGTTTTTTCTCCATTGTGAACCTTCATATGCTTATTAAGATCACTTTTGTGTGTGAATGGTTTGCCACATTCCAAACATTTTTTTCCAGTATGAATTTGGATTTCTTTCTCCACTCGCTGTCGATCAGTTTTGATGGCTTCTGTCTGTGTTACTCCAGTAGCAGGGAGAGAACTGCACTGCAAAAAGGTTGCTGTCAGGGTCTCTGAACCTCTTGTTGATTTCTTCATACCTTTCTCATTATATTGAAGAGAGGGCTGACCAAATGAAGGTGGAGAGAAGCTTCCATTCTTCTGTAAATCTGAAATAACACAAACATTTTAACTATTATTTTTTTTCCTGACACCTTTATCAAAAGTGACTGACAACATTTGAGACACAATTAGTTACATTTCTCTTGTTCTTCAAACTGGAGCACAGACAGGTCACGTGACTTGCTTGAGGTCACATGGTGTCAATAGCTGAATTTGAACCTGCAACTTCAGGGTTTGATGTCCAAACTCCTAACCACTACCCTCCTTTAAAAATAAATGAAAAAGTACAAGTAAAGTGGTGGCGCACTGGTTGGCCTTCCTTCCTCAAAATGAGGTGCCATTTATGGTCTGGCCACTCTGTGTGTGGTCTTTTCATGTTCTGCTGCTGTCTGTTCAATTTCTCTACCTTTCTCTCATATGTGAAAGACAGACCTGAGCTAATTAATCGATCACAAATCAACATCAGCCAATTTTCACTCCAAATGACTTGACCGGTGATCAGCAAATTAGCTGATCTAAACATCTGATCTTGAATGATAAAAAGCATACAAGACAAAGTTCCAACATTACCAAAATACAGTAACACGTCCTCGCCAGTGTAACAATTTTATTGCCTTCCATCAAGAGATAACAAATTTGCGGTTTCTAATATTTGTGCAAAAAGAAGTCAGTGAAGGAGGTTTCTCTGCTAACACTTTCAACAATACAAACTTTATTCAGCATCTGAGAAGTCAACACAAAAGGGACTGGTGTGAAGAACGAGCTGTTCAAAGGCTTAGGTGACCAGCAAGCTTAGTCAAGCTCAGTCGCCTACTCTCACTCGGCCTCCAATAATGGCAGCACTTAGAAAACTCAACCTTATAATACTGATAGCAAGAATGCCAAGGACTTACTGTGACAGCAAAAACAGTGGAATTCGTAAGCCTGAACAATAAGCCAATTTCACTTCTGGAAGATGTCACCTTCTAGATCATTTAGATCCACGATTCCATCTGCCAGTGAGTGTTTGTTGACTGATTATTTGTATAATTAATTTACCAGGCATTAGCTATTTTGACTAAAATTCATTTGATTAGCCTTTCAGTGAATGTGTAGGTAGATGGGAGGAAAGGGATGCAGAGTTTAATTGAGCTGGTAAATAAATATGAATCATAATCAAGTGGACATTGATTAGTTAGAAATTGTAATCAACCCTCTTATTGGCTTGTTGGGTAGAATGGTATGAGCCTAGTTTTTAGACCTAAATAAAATAATACTAATTATGCATAATAAGCATTGAGTGTGAATAGTCACTATACAGTTATGAATTCTGTAACAAATATATTATCAATGATTTTTATCCCCAAATTAAACAATGGTACAAGGACACGTATTTCACAGATGACTGTAAATCTCATACACATAGTCTCCATAGTGCCGGTGTCTCGACCACACAGACGCACTCGGAGCGACAGACAGCCGAGAGATCCAAAGAAACTCCCCGCCAACAGAACTGCAGAATGCATGAAGGAATTGTCAATAAAGATAAAAACGATATTTGAGTCAGCAGCTTCAGAGGTGAACCTTTATCTCTGTGAACCTCATACCACGAGAGATGCTTGGCCACTGGCTTTCTGGAGGACCAATAAAAGTCGTCATCCTACCTGTGCCCTCCTTATACGAGTGGAGACAGCGAGGGTCTGTTCAGTACGGCAGCACACGTCGTGGATGACTGGAGGACCAGACTGTCCTCAGAACATGCAGAGATGCTTATATTCTTGGATAAGAACCTGAAGTGTTCACCAAGACTGTCTCGTTTTCTTCTTGCCGGAGTCAACTGCTACAAATATCTAGCTTAACATTTTATTTGATTAGAAATTTGGAGTATGATTAAAACATGCCTTTTGTTTTGTTCAGCTTGTTTTTGTTCCATTATGTGTGCATTATGGGTAAATGTTCTTTGTGTATGCTGCATGCAGTAGCACTTTATTATGGAATGTGAATTTTATGCATGGCTAAAAATATACTTATTTTATGAAGATAAAAAAAGAAAAACAGTATTATTATTGATATCAGCAGATCATAATGGAATGGAATGGGTGATCAATATCAGCTCCTACCCAATAATGTGTCTGAATTCGGGTTTTCTCTTCTTAATTGTAATGTATGTGATGATATTTACATTATCTAGAACTTAATCTGGACTAAAAATAAACATACAAATATATCCACTTGCGTTAGGGGGGGCACAATATTTAGCACAGCTGCTTCATTGCTCAGGTGTCCTGAGGTCAAATCCTGCCCACAGTTCTACATATGGGCTCTGAATGGCGTTTCTGGTTATTCTGGTTCTTCCCCTCATCCCCAAAAACATGCAAGTAAAGTGGAGTGGTGACTCCAAATTGACCCGATGTGACTGTGGGAGACAGAAGGGCCCAAGATCATCTCCAAGTGAACATTTCACACCACTGCCAACTTGTCCAGGACATGCTGCCCCACTAAGTTCAGGCTGAGAGCATAACACAAGATGCTGAAAAAAGACCCCGAGACCCCCTGAATGTCATCATGGCTCGTACAGGTAGCTCTTGTCACTGTTAACGTCAAAATGCACAAGATTACCATTAGAAAGGTGAGGCAGAGGAGGTTGGTCTCGTCTGTTATGCGAGATGGACATCTGAAGCGGAGCTCTGTTAGCAGCGGCTTTATTTTCTCTCCTATTTCTCATTATCCCAAGGTATCCTGTATTTAGCCAACCCGAGGAGTTTCTACTACTCTATACAAAAATGAGTAACAAGAAAGGGGGTCAGAAAGAAACTGAAAGAAAACATAAAGCTACACCCAAGTCCAGACAGACATCAAGCCCAAGTGCAAGGTATGGCCTTTCAGAGAGTGACCTGGAAGAGACTTTTCAAGACCCTGCTCCACTGCATAATCTCCAGCCGAGAGGGAAAATGGGAGCGAAGGTGCAAGTGATGCAGGTGACGATAGCTCGCCGATTCTGGATCACTTGAGACTAGAAATGGCCTTGCACTCCATGCTTTTATCTACTTCTTTCGAGCCGAAAGCATCGGCTACAACCGGGGTTTCCACTTCACCCACGGAGCATGAAAGCCGAAACGATTTGTCAGAACTGAAGGAAAGGATCGCAACATTGGCCACAGCCATAAGTGAGCTTAAGAAAGACATTCAGAAAAATATGAATAAATATATGGCTTGCTCAAGACAAATGAGAAGCTGCAAAACGAGAAACGAGATGCTGGGGCTGGAGCTGCGGCAGGATAATAAAGACTTGGAAAAAATGTATATATGATCGTTTTGATGCAACCTTTAAAAGGTATGCTGGGAAAAACTGAGGAACAAATTCAGAAAAATACGTCTAACCAGAGAACTTGATCAGCTGGAAGACGTTAAGCAGACATTCGCGACTCGAATTGAAACAACGGAACATTTGGCATCTAACGCTGATGGAAAAGCTACAGCTGCAAATTTCGAGTGCAAAAAACTTGGAGACAGACTTGCGGCTCTGGAAAATGGATGCAGAAGTAATAATATTAGAATCGAAGGCCTACCTGAAAATCGTGAAAGTCCAAACCCAGTGAAATTCATAGCTGAGCTATTCTCAAAAATAATTGGAGAGGACTTTAAATCAGATACCGAGATAGTGGCAGCTTATCGCATAAGTGGATCAAATACCTCTAAACCTAGGACTCTAATTGTCCGCTTCGAGAGATTACAATTTAAGCTCAATGTAATGGCACTTCTCAGACAGAAACAAAAGATTATATTTGAAAATAACCACATTCGTATTTTCCCTTATTTCTCACTCTCAACAGTTGCTAAAACATGCAGCTTTTTACAACATTGAACAGCGGTTACGGAAAGCCGATATCAGATACAGCCTCTTGTATCCTGCCAAACTGAAAGTGGATATTCAAGACAAATATCACATCTTCTCCAGGAAGGAGGAAGCATAAAGCTGATCCCGACAACTTTTTGAAACACGATAGTGAGTCGCATCCTGTCATGGCAAGAAGATATTACCTGCTGTCTGATCCGCCTGCAATGATACGGGTAGCAGAATTATGCATCCTTTTCTCTTCTCCGACACTTTTTGTTTATGTTTTAATTACAATTACACGCGCATTTGTGGAAGAAATTAAAGGATTTTTTTTGTTTTTTGCTATTCTAAAGGAGACTGTTTAACATCATACCCTTGATTTATTGTTATTATTGCATAAGGGTTTACTATGCTTATCCAGGACCACTTTTTAACCTCATTGCCTGGGTTTACCATCTTAATATTTCAAGATTGTTGAAGATTATTATTTATGCTTATAGTATATAGACTTTATCGTCAATAGATATCTCTACTTTTTTATCCTCAAACGCCGCTGCTGGGGGGGTTTGGTTTGTTTTGGATGTGCTCTGTCTCTAGGTATGTCAGAGGACTGGGATTTTGTAAAGTGGGGTCCAGCCTCACGTGGGGAGGCAAAATGGGGGGGGGAGAAGGGGGACGGGGGAGAGAGCGAAAGAGAGCAGGCTAAATCTAATCTATGCTTTTAATCCTTATAAATATAAACTTCCAACGTAACAATAGGGTGCATGGCAATAACTTGTGGGAAAATTACAAATTAAGGTTAAAGCTGTCTCACTTCCAGTTAAGACTACAAAATGACATCAAAAATTCATAATCAATATCTACATGATAGGACAGTTAACTTTGTGAGCTGGAATGTTAAAGGCCTGAATCACGAATTAAAGAGAAAGAAAGTATTCTCTCACCTAACAGGTCTAAACACTAAAACAGTATTTTTACAGGAGACCCACTTACTAAGCAAGGATCAGTTCTGGCTGCAAACAGATTGGACTGGCCAAATGTTCCATTCCAGCTTTACAAAGAAAACTAGAGGTCTGGGAATTCTTATACATAGAACAGTCTCATTTGTAGCATCAGATGTAGTATCTCATCCTGAAGGGAGATATGCGATTGTCATGGGCAATATATTTAACTGTAAAGTGATTTTGATAAATGTTTATGCACCCAATGTCGATAAGGAATTCTTGCAAAATGGATTTGCATCCATTCCCAATGTGAACACTCATAAAATTATAATGGCTGGGGACTTTAATTGTGTTTTAAATCCACTATTAGATCTCCTGTCACAGGGGGGATGACATCTAACACTGCAAAGACAATTACACAGTTTTTAACTGACCACAACCTATCATACCCCTGGAGGTTTCTAAACCCAAACTCAAGAACATATTCCTTCTACTCACCAGGGTATCATTGCTACTCAAGAATTGATTATTTCTTTATAGATAAGAATTTCTTGCATACGATTAAATCTTGTAAGTACGACGCTATTGTTATTTCCGACAATGCCCCTCTGATCTTGGAACTAAAATCATTATGCCCCACACACTCCTCTCGCAGATGGTGTCTTAGTACACTTCTATTAGCAGACGAGGACTTTACAGAATTTATATCCAAACAAATCAGTTTCTTCCAAGAGACAAATACATTCTCAGAGGTCTCTGCAGGAATACTCTGGGAAACTCTAAATGCCTTCTTAAGAGGACAGAATATTTCATATCGTTCCTAACAAAAAAAAAAAAAAAAAAAATAGAAACCAAGAAGGTATCAAAGCTAACCAGAGAAATTACTAGAACTGATGAAGAACATGCCAGGTGTCCAAGTGAGGCTCTTCATAGGAAAAGGCAGGATCTGCATTCAGAGCTCAACCTCTTAACAACCAAAGAAACTGAACCACTCATTTTTAAATCAAGACATCATTACTATGAACATGGAGAGAAAGCTAATAAGCTCTTAGCTCAACAAATCCACAAGCAAAAAGTTCACAATGCAATCCCAGCAATCATCAACATGAACAGGGATAAAATCATTGACCATAAAAATATAATGCACACATTTAGAGACTACTATAAATCCTTATATTCTACTGAGTTTAAAGAAGACAACACACAGTTTAATGCATTTCTGGATACATTACAGATACCACAAATAGATACTTTGAGTGCAGAGGAACTGGATAAACCTCTGGCGCCATCAGAATTACTAGATGCTATAAAGTAACTTTAAAGCGGGAAAGCATAAGGCCCTGATGGCTACCCTATAGAATTTTATAAGAAATTCTCCACTCAGCTAACTCCCCTCTTATTAGCATCACTTACAAAAGCTAGAGACAATCAAAAGACTGCAAGGCCTTTTCCAGTTTCAAATGATCTTCTTCAATCGGCGAGCTATCATGACCCACGTCACTCGCACATTCACTCCCTATTTTGCTCTCAACTGGAGACGATGCAGCGGACCGTGGCCCTGAAGAGTTTAGGCTTTGGCCCATCTGTTCCAGGTCAGTCTCTTGAAAGGCCGCACCTTGAGCTTGAACTTCGACTTGTCAGTCTAGGCTTGGATGTGGCTTTAGTTTTCTTTTCCATTGCTTTCTGAGCCCCTTTCTTGCCGCCCATGTTTATATACGCTTGCATATACTGAAGTAAAACCTTCAGGTTGGATGAATACAGGATCTCTCAGGATAATAAGGAAATAATATAAAAAAATAACACCGCTGCTAACGGAGCTCCACTTTAGACGTCCATCTCTTGCAACGGATGAGACCAAGACCAATTTCACTTCTGAATAATGATGTTAAGATACTCTCCAATGTCCTAGATAGAAGGATGGAGAAAGTGCTGCCTTCAGTAATATCACAAGATCAAACTGGATTTATTAAAGGCCGACACTTAGCTTCCAATCTTCAACACCTGTTTAATCTATATATATAATTCACTAAGGGTACACAAGACAGCGAGCACAAGCAAGAAAGACAGCCCCGCCCGCCAACTCTAACCCTTCTACCGCATCATGGGATACGCACGACAGAGCCACGCACGCCAACTGTAACCGTCCTCCCGTGTCCAGCGTCGCTCTCGAGGCATGTGCCTGCACACAACAACTCACCAAACACAGCCTCAGTCGCTTTCGTCTGTGCAAAAGTCCACATGCACCTCTGAGCCATGTTGACTTCTCACCGCACGGAAGACAGAGAGCCGCGACCAGCAACTCACAGAGCACTGCCCATGGGTTACGCACGAAAGAGCCATGAACGCCCACTCTAACCCTCCTCTCACGTCATGGGGAATGCATGACAAGGCCCCGCCCACCAACTCTCACCCTCCACAGGCTTCCAACATCGCTCTTGAGGCAAGCAAACTGCTTGCTCATGTTCCCGCCCCCAAAATGTCAACAAACGCGTCCTCACTCGCTTTGGTCTGTGCTACAGTCCACATACAACTGTGAGCCACGTTGACTGTTCATTTGCCTACCATGGCCAACGCCTCAAATGTATTTTTATGAAAACAACACTTCTTTCAATGTTATACAAATTCCTGCATCCGGTAACTGTTTGTTTCTGGCAGTCGGATATTTCTGGAAAAATGTCGACGACGAAAGTGTTGCTCTCGAACTTCAGAACATGGCTGTAACCTTTGTTTGCCAACATTGGGATAACTTTGCGGACATGCTGTCCGTTGTTCTTAGTCACGGAAGCACTGTCATACAGTCTGCTTTGCCGAGTACATAAATACGTCCGGAGTTTATGGTGGCGAGGCAGAAATTGTGGCAATGTCCCAAATGCTTCCAGCTACCATGTCCATTCACTTCCGGGAACGTCGTCATGCCTCTCCTCGAGTTTACAATCCGGGCCAACGTCTCTCCATATCCCTGCTCTTTAGCAGTCCTTTGGACCATGGGCATTACGAAGTTCTCTTGCCTCTCAAATACACACGTGATAACCTTCTGGTGCCATCTATTGAATAAATGCATTTCACACAGGACTTTCAATGCACCATTTGTTCCAAAACCTTCCAAATGCAGAGATATCTCAAAGCACATTTAAAAACACACTCCACTGAACAAATTGTGCAATATGAACATTGCCAGCAGTGCTTCAAAACAACTCGTGCTCTGAAGAAGCACTTACAAACTCATTCCACTCACACCTTCAGTTGCACATTTTGTCTTTGCTCAAAAACCTTCACATAAAAGAAATATCTCAAAGCACATTTAAACACACGCTCCACTGAAAAAACGCATTCCACACAGGACTTTTGATGCACCATTTGTTCAAAAACCTTCCGACTGCAGAGATATCTCAAAGCACATTTAAAAACACACTCCACTGAACGAATGATGCAATGTGAATATTGCCAGCAATGCTTTAAAACAACTTGTGCTCTCAAGAAGCACTTACAAACTCATTCCAATTCCTTTCAGTGTCAACTCGCAAACCCCATGCACAGTCATTATATTCAGTTTTCCGCTGCTTTTCAAGAAGATACCGCCATTCCGGTCCAAGAACATAACATTGGCCTCCCTACTGAAATATGCACTTCATGCAAAGCACTTCATTGGCCATCAGAGCTCAACAGATCCGGACATTACACTAAGTGTTGTCATACTAGCAAGGTGTCTTTGCCACCGCTATCCAAACCTCCTCTTTTACTACAAAACCTTTTGACTAGCAAGAACTCGCTGTCCCGAAATTACTATGATCACCAGGTCTCTCCTTTATATACCAATCCTGACACGTCACCACGATAAGGTCAGCTATATATCTATCTTCGAACCTGCTGAGGCTACCACTCAGCATTTGCAAAAGGAGTGTAACAGCACTTGCAGTGACATTTTGTTGCTGCAACTAGACAAAATGATACGACAGGTTAATCCCTTTGCTAAGTCTTACATGCAAATGCATGACATTACCACTCACAGTAACCCTGTTGCTGCTGTATGAATGGTATTCATGGAAAATCCAAAAATGGATATGAGAAGGTATAACGTCCCGTCCTGTCAAACTGATGTTGCTGCTATCTTTGTTGGTGAAGACGGGGAACCTCCAGGACAACGCGACATTTGCATATACCCAAGGGGAGATGCCTGCAAGCGTATCTCTGTACTCAATATGAACTGTAACCCCATGGTTTATCCACTGCTATTCCCTTGCGGAGATCCAGGCTGGCACATACTATTGACCCATGTTGAGGAAAAGCGAACTGCAAAAAGAACACGAGTCACGCAGCTATAATTTTATGCTGACAGGCTTGCCATGAGATCTTCATTTAGTGTCTTGCATTCCAGAGGCAAACTCTTCCAGCAATACGTTGTCGATGCATATGTCAAAACAGAAGGCTTGTGTTTACATTACCTATAGTCCCATCAACAAGATTTGTGTGTAGAGCAATACAGGGAACGGATGGATGCTGTCGCTGCGAAAGCACAACACCATAACCTCCGACCTGGACAACTGATCATTCCTTCCTCTACCTTTCAAGACGGTCCAAGATACATGCAACAAAACTACCAAGACGCGATGGCAATTGTCCAGAAATGTAGAAAGCCTGACTTATTCATAACCTTCACCTGCAATCCTGCTTGGCCGGGAATCTCTAACGCTATTTCCCATCATGAACAACCAGAACACAGACCTGACATCGTTGCTCGCGTCTTTCATATCAAACTATGAGATTTCCTAACAGATATTCTGGAGAGGAGTATTTTCGGCAATGTTCTCGCTTACATCTTTGTCATTGAGTTCCAAAAACGAGGATTGCCTCATTGCCATGTTACTTACACTTGACTCACAATACAAAATAAGAACCAAGGATGATATAGACAAATTTGTCTGCGCCGAGCTTCCAAATCCAGAAATACACCCACGACTTTTCCAAATTGTCACTAAATGCAAGATACATGGCCCGTGTGGAACGATGAACGCCAACTCACCTTGCATGAAAGACGGCACGTGTACCAAAAATTTCCCAAAGGATTTCAATGCCAAGACTCAAGAAAACACACAAGGATACCCCATATACTGCCAAAGACAGGGGAGAACTGCCATTGTTGGCAAATACGATATCAACAACCATTGGATAGTTCCTTACAATCCCTGGCTTTCTCAGAATTTCAATGCTCATATTAATATTGAAGTTTGTGAATCCATTCAATGTATCAAGTATCTATATATGTCTACAAAGGACACAACGCTGCATCCATTGCACTTCACAGCGAGCCAGCCAATGGTGTTGTCCAACATGACGAGATAGGTAGGTATATTAGTGCTCCTGAGGCTATGTGGAGTTTGAACGAGTACAGTCTTTCAGAAAAATATCACGTTATTATACGATTACCAGTTCATTTGCCAGAACAACAAGTCATTTTCTTTCATGAGGGTCACGAGGAACAAGCGCTACAAAGACACGCCAACAAAAACACTTTGCTCTTAGCATGGTTTGAACTCAACAAGACAGATCCCGAAGCTGTGGAGTTACATTACACACTCCAAAAGTCCTCTGGAAAATGGAAAAAGAGAATCAGAGGAGGCACAAAAGTGATCAGTAGAATGCCTGTTGTTGCCATTAACGACACAGAATGTTATTACCTCAGACTTCTCCTTACCCGTTCCGTGGGCGTCACAAGTTTCCAGGATCTACGAACGGTAAACGACATTGAATGTGACACTTTCAAAGAAGCTTGCCAACAATTAGGTCTTTTTATAGATGACAAGATATGGCATGATACTCTTACAGAGGCATCCCAGATACGAATACCACCATTCCTGCGAGAACTTTTCGTTTTTGTCTGTGTCTTTGGTGAACCACACAATGTTCCAATCCTTTGGGACATGCATAAACTCTCCCTTTCGGAGGACTTTCTCACAAAATATTCCACACACACACCGCTTGCATGTATGCACTCGCGGAAATTAATGACATGCTGCTACCACATGGCCTCAACCTAAACAAATTACACCTACCCCTCACTGACATTCTTCAACTTTGTCATTCATCTCCCACCTTCGACGCTCAGGCTGAACACTCACACGCTATGGAACACTACGACAAACTCAACACAGAACAGAAACATGCAGTTGGCACTGTTTTACACGCTGCATAAGATTCCCATCCCCGACAAACATGCTTCTTCTTAGATGGTCCTGCAGGAACAGGAAAAACATTTGTCTACAAAACCCTGATACATACCATCAGAGCTAGGGGGGCCATTCCTACAACCATAGCATCTAGAATAGTTGCAATGTTGTTACCGGGTGGACGAACTGCACATTCAATTTTTAAAATACTGTACTGTTGAAGCCGAGTGCTACTTCCACATGCAACATCAAACCTTCCTCGTCACAAGCTCAACATCTTCTGAAATCCAAATTGATAATATGAAACGAGGCGCCAATGACACATGCATATGCATTCCAGGCAGTTGACAGGTTATTGCATTAACAAGCAACATTTGTGGCATCACATGCATGTTCTTACACTGATGACAAATATGAGAGCTCTTCCTGAAGAACAACACTTCGCAAAATGGCTACTCAATGTTGGAGACGGGAAAAACGGAACACCTGTGACTTTGCCTTCACATGGTTTTTCTTTTATTTCTGATCCTGTTCAACAATTATATGGTGACATTGACTTCTCAACTGTCACTCTAGCTATATAAAGCGTCACCAACGAAGACTCACTACACCTTAATGAACAGGTGCTGAAACTTATCCCTAACAATGAAGTAACTTTCACCAGCGTTAACTCCATCGTCACAGATGATCCCGCAGATCAACTTGCATTCCCCAAAGAATTTCTTTATAGTCTTACTCCCACTGGCATGCCTCGGCATAAACTCAAAATTAAAATTAGTTCAGTCATCATGCTTCTCAGGAACCTCATGCCAGCAAAAAGGTCTCTGTAATGGCACTAGACTTTCCGTTACCAGCATTCACCGCAATGCACTGGAGTGTAAGACTATCATATCTCATACCTCAAACTGTCCTTATTCCACAGATTTCCCTGACCCTATCAGATTCTAACTTAGCTTTTACTTTTACATGCAGACAATTTCCTGTTAGATTGGCATTTGCAATGACTATTAATAAGGCACAAGGACAAACTTTCAAAAAAATATGCCTGTATCTGCCAAAACCTGTTTTCACTCACGGACAATTGTATGTTGCTCTCTCCAGAGTTCCATCTTTTCATTCATTGACAGTTGTATCTTCAAACCCTTCCCATTTGGACAACTGTGTCTTTCATGAAGCGTTCACTCATCATTAAATAATTATATGCGGCTTATGCTACGCCGCAGGTTGGCTAGTGTAATATATTCACCAGCAAAGTCAAACACCCCAGAGATGATATTATCGTTGGATGAAGAAAAAGCATTTGACATAATTAAATGGAAATACCTTTTCACTACGTTAGAGAAGTTAGGGTTTGGCCCGAACATTTGTGCATGGATCAAACTACTGTATACCAATCCAGAAGCTTCAGTTTGTATTAACAACATTTGTTCAGACTACTTCAGACTAGAACATCTTACCAGACAAGGATGCCCCTTGTCACAACTGCTATTTGCAATCGACATTGAACCACTGGCAGTTCACTGTCGAAATGCTTATCAGATAAAGGGGATTATCAGAGAAGGACCTGAACAGAAAATTTCTCTATATGCAGATATGGTACTGTATATATCAGACCCACAAAATACTGCAGTCTTAACAGCACTTACAGAATTTTAAATGATCTCTGGTCTCAGAATTAATTTGAATAAAAGTGTGATCTTTCCAGTGAATTCTCATGCTTACAATATAAGATTGGACACCTTCCCTTTTATCATTGCAGATAAGTTTAAATACCTCGGGGTAAACATCACAAGTAAACATAAAGCTCTTCATCAACAAAATTTTGCCTCCTTTAGCTGGAAGTATCTATATATCTATCTATCTCTCATTATACATATATTATATATATAATATTATATAACAGGTGTTGGTCATAAAATTAGAATATCATGACAAAGTTGATTTATTTCAGCAATTACAATCAAAAAGTGAAACTTGTATATTAGATTCATTCATTACACACAGACTGATGTATTTCAAATGTTAATTTCTTTTAATTTTGATGATTATAACTGACAACTAATTAAAGTCCCAAATTCAGTATCTCGGAAAATTAGAATATCAATTAAGACCAATGCAAAAAAAGGATTTTTAGAAATGTTGGCCAACTGAAAGGTATGAACATGAAAAGTATGAGCATGTACAGCACTCAATATTTAGTTGGGGCTCCTTTGGCCTGGATTACTGCAGCAATGCGGCGTGGCATGGAGTCGATCCTTTGGTGTATATGTACACATATATACATATACACATATACATATATAGCAAAATACCCGCGCTTTGCAGCGGAGAAGTAGTTTGTTAAAGAAGTAATGAAAAAGAAAAGGAAACATTTTAATAATAATGTAACATGATTGACAATGTAATTGGTTTTGTCATTGTCATGAGTGTTGCTGGCATATATCTAATATATATATATATATATATCTATATATATATCTATATATATATATACAGTAGCAAAATACCCGCGCTTCACAGCGGCGAAGTACTGAATTAAAATTTTTATGAAGAAAATTTAACCTTTATAAACGAACGCCATATAAGGCAATCGTTTCTCCTTGCTTCGCGGTTCTGTACTGTTTTATTGTTCGTTTATTACAATTCTTATAGTTATTGTGTAGCTATTCAAGACTTACTTTACTGTTCAGGTACCCATTTCCTTTATTTAATCCGCGGCTTGTACGTTATTTTTTGCTCGTTTATTACGATTATATAGATATTTGATTCCCTTCTTTAGCTGACTGCCTGCTCATATAAGATGCTCCACTGTTTTTTTGTGAAACAGCCTTTACACAGCCTCTCCGCTCTTTTATAAACAAATGACATATAAAGCCATCACCTTGTCAATTGTGTAATGCAATTTTTAATAAGGTTTGATACATGGAAGTGATCACTCGTACTGCGTTCAGTAAGTTCACGTGAGCTGCTCTCTTGTGTGATGTTGCAATGTCCACGGCTTAATTTAATGTTAGCTAAGACCCGGCACTTAAAAGTTTCTGGGTGTACTCCGGTTGTAATATGACGAAGCTGCGCGAGCTCACTCCTGAGAATGCAACCTATAGTTGTCCAGGAGAAAAGCAATCTTGCCTGAAGTCAATGGCATCGTTTTGTAGGGTCTGTGCCTGAGACTTATTACTTGTCAACGTGCAGCAGAGCCTTACTGGAAATTGGAGGCATCTGAATTGAAATGGGAGATCAGAGGATATAACGGGGATGCGAGGAATACATTGAGTGTGGAGAAACTCTAGAGACAGTGTGTGTATTAACTTGTGGATTTTTCTGCGAGTATTTGGTGGCAGCGTGACGAAGTTGCTTCCGCAAGACCGCGTTAGCCGCGGAGCTCAGCTCAGAGCGAAATGAGGTGAATGGGAGGGGAGATGATGACATCACTCCCCCATCCGCCTTAACTGTCAATCCCCCCACAAACACAGTCTCTCGGAATTTGTATAAGCACAGCCCTTCACCAGCAATTTTAACTTAGTTACAAAGTGATCAAAACTCTCGTTTATACCCTGCGTACTCTCATTAAATTTGTATCCCGCATTAGCCGTGGGCATGACAAACGCCAGCGGCAGCCTGTCTATGAACTTAATTTAAACTTTAGGTTTACACCGTGCTTTGTTTCCGAAGTAGCTGCACTCATGAATATGCTTGTATGTGTCACTCGCTCGCTTCTTATTGTTTCACTGCCTTCTCAATTGTATAATGCATGTTTTCTTCAGCGCTTTTTGGAGCTCTTCCTTGTTTTCTATGCACTGCGTTGACAGTCAGTTCACATGATTACGTGGGAGGCGTGATGATGTCACACGAAACTCCGCCCCCCACAGCCATCGAGCTCAACTCCATTACAGTATATGGAGAAAAATAGATTCCAGTTATGACCATTACGCGTAGAATTTTGAAATGAAACCTGCCAAACTTTTGTAAGTAAGCTGTAAGGAATGAGCCTGCCAAATTTCAGCCTACTACCTACACGGGAAGTTGGAGAATTAGTGATGAGTGAGTGCTTTGCCTTTTATTAGGATGGATAGATAGATAATATCTCTCACACACACATCCGTCTATCTATAAATTTCGACCAAGTCGTCCGACAATGGGGTACGCACGACGGAGCCCTGCCCGCCAAGTCTAACTCTCCTCCCGCGCCCACCCTCACTCTCAAAGCATGTGCACTGCCTGCTCATGTGCCCGCTTTGGTCTCTGCTACAGTCCACATGCACCTCTGACCTACGTTGACTTTTCATTGTTCTTCTTGGTTCCGGCTGCTTTGCTTTGCTAACAGGTCTCTCTCATTGCTGCTGTCCGTTTGTCCCCGCAAGCTTCTGTTCTCCCTGTTGTTTCTGTGCCTCTTCTGTTTTTCCTTTGTTACACCGACACCGAACCCGGAGTGATGGCCGCCACCCTATCACGATGCTGAATAGGGGATTGCTGAACTGCTTATTTCAGGAAGTGTTCACCCATCAATGAATAATCATGCGGCGTATGCTACACCGCCGGTCGGCTACTTTAAATTATTAAGATGAATATCATTCGTAAGCTTCTCTTTTTATTTCAACATTCCAATATACATTAATAAATCATTTATTAAGCAATTAGATTCAACCATAACCTCATTTATTTGGAACTCAAAACATCCACATATCCAAAGAATGACCCTACAAAGACATAAATTAGAAGGTGGCACGGCTCTACCCAAATTTCAGTTTTATTACCGGGCAGCAAACATACAAGCTATAAAAACCTGGACATGGACACAAATAGATGAATATATACAGGCTTGGTCCGCAATAGAAATAAAATCCTGCAGTATTTTTTTACATTCCCTGCTTTGTGCCCCAGTAAATGCAACTTATCGTAAATATACTAACAACCCAATTGTGCTTCGCTTACTCAGAATATGGAACCAATGTAGAAAGCATTTTAAGATGGAGAATCTTTTATCTGTGGCACCTCTGCATGAGAACCACCTTTAAAACCCTCGCAAAACATATGCAGTTTTTAATATCTGGAAAACATTTGGGATTAAATTGCTTAGAGATCTTTGTATAAACAACATCTTTGCATCCTATGAACAATTAAATTCCAAATTAAGCTTTCCCGGAACACATTTCTTTCACTATCTTCAAATCAGAAACTTTGTTAAACAGAACCTGCCTGATTTTCCCCATCTCTCACCTTCCTCTATGCTGGGAAAAATACTGCTCAGTTTCGAGGACTCAGACAGCATTTTGGCAATGTATAAAATTATTTTACAGTCTCTCCTTTTCAAAGATCCAAGAGGACACTGGGAAAAAGGATCTCTCACTCAACATATCAGAAAAGGAGTGGAAGGTAGGAATGCAGAAAATTAACTCGAGCTCAATATGCACAAAGCATACAATTATACACCTCAAAATTATATATCGAGCACATCTGTCTCACGTAAAGCTGTCCAAAATGTTTCCATTTCAACCTGTGAACACTGCCATCAAGTACCAACCTCCCTGGGTCACATGTTTTGGGCCTGCACCAAATTAACGTCATTCTGGACAAAAATTTTTAAGTGCCTTTCAGGCAGCCTTGGTGGCACAATCCCTCCTAACACATTAACAGCTGTGTTTGGTGGGCTCACAGAGGAGCTTAAAGCGGAAAAGGACAAATAAACTGTGATTGCCTTCACTACACTATAGTAATCTCTCCTCGATCGCAGGGGTTGCGTTCCAGAACCCCCCGCGATAGATGAAAATCCGCGAAGTAGAAACCATATGTTTGTATGGTTATTTTTATATATTTTAAGCCCTTATAAACTCTCCCACACTGTTAACATTATTAGAGCCCTCTAGACATGAAATAACACCCTTTAGTCAAACGTTTAAACTGTGCTCCATGACAGGACAGAGATGACAGTTCTTTCTCACAATTAAAAGAATGCAAATATATCTTCTCTTCAAAGGAATGCATGTCAGGAGCAGAGAATGTCAGAGAGAGAGAGAGAGAGAGAGAAAAGCAAACAATCAAAAAATCAATACGTGTTTTTGGGCTTTTAAGTATGCCGAAGCACCGCGATAAAGCGGCATTTCTTAGAGGAGCATCCATATCCTCTAGGCAAACGGCCTCTGTGCAAACAGCCCCTCTGCTCACACACCCTCCGTCAGGCACAGAGAAAGTCAGAGAGAGTGAGAGAGACAGAGAAAAGCAAACAATCAAGCACCGCGCGGGAAGCATATCGTATATCATTGAGGAGTTTTAGTTAATACATAATACATGCTCCGATTGGGTAGCTTCTAAGCCATCCACCAATAGCGTCCCTTGTATGAAATCAACTGGGCAAACAAACTGAGGAAGTATGGACCATAAATTAAAAGACCCATTGTCCGCAGAAATCCGCGAACCAGCGAAAAACCTGTGATATATATTTAGATATGCTTACATTTAAAATCCGTGATGGAGTGAAGCCGCGAAAGCCGAAGCACGATATAGCGAGGGATCACTGTATTGGCACACAGACTGATTTTGCAAAACTGGAAGAATCCTAAGTCTCCTCCTTTAAGTCAGTGGTCAGTGGTTATATTGAAAAAAATAAAATTCTCAGTTAGAGGATCTGTGCAGAACGTTTTTAAAATCTGGCAGGATTTAATCAATAATATTTTAGAAGAAGCTTTTAAAGCACTGAGGAAGTAGATCCTCTTCCCATTTCTTTTTCTTCTCCATTTATCTTTATCCACCTATTAAACTCATCAATTTATGTATTTTTACTAGCTTTAAGTTTTACTCAGTTGGCCGTGCTCTCTTTCTCAGGGGTGGGGGTTGATTTGTTTTCAATCCTATTTTTAGTAAAAATTGATCTGTGTGTAGGGAATGATTACAAAAAAAAGATGAGGCACATATTAGATGTGTACTGCCTTGAGTAAATTCACTCTTATTTAGTGCACAGAGGTGAGGATTTTATTCCAATTTATTTCTATTTGTGGACATTTCTGCCTTAACTGCCACACAATTTTAGAAATATACATGTCTTTAACAAAATAGGACTTAAATATTCTCATTGAACATAATGTGCTGTTGGCCTAACATACGTCATAGCTTCAGTCAAAGCTTCATGATGTTCAAGTCATGCGCTCAACACTTTAGATTTTTCCATATTCACCCAAGTTTTTTTTTTTAAATCAAAATTCAATTAAACGTGTTTTCCACTCTCATTTCAATCTTCTAAAAACATCAAAGCACCCACCTTTAGAATTTATAAATGCTCTTTTACATTTAATCACATTACTCACTTATTCCAACACTCCCAGGTGACTCTTCTCCTTCTCTCCCATTTCCCTCGGTGATTTTCTCTTCAGACTCTGATAACTCTAATTTCAGCTCTGCAGAATTCTCATGCGTAGCCAGTCGTCCCGTATTAGTGGACCAGGGCTGTAAATTGGATGGAGATTCTTCACAGACATCTTGCTTGAAAATATCCTCAGTTTCATGCTTTTGAAGTTCAAGACCAACAGAGAAATTATTCAAATCCTCAGCTTTAATGGCAACAGTCACCCCCTTGCACTCCTCCTCCTCCTCTTTAAAAACTGAAATTCTTTCTTCGTGATCCTCCAGCTTCACACACACATCCTCTGGTGTGAGCCACTCACAGTCCTCTTCTTTAATGTCCACCGTTCTTTCATCCACACCATCTTCATTGGCAGAGGCCATGCTCTGTGGGAAACTCTTCTCTCTCTACAAGTGTCTGCCCTTCTCTTCTCAGATTCCCTTCTCACATGGACAGCCCTGAGCTGGAGGCCATTAGACACCTCAGTGTATGGCCATGTGAAATGGGAAAGCCCTGTGAAAATAAAAAAAGTGGTAGAATTACCTTCATAAAGTCAGTAAAAATAATGAGCACACTTCAGGGTCACAGTGCCCTCCGTGAGGTTTGGGTCAGACACTTTTCTTGATGTCCTCCTCTGCCTCACAGTTTAAAATTACAAATCAAACAATTCAGATGAGATCAAAGTGCACTGCAGACCTTCATTAAAGGGGATTTGCATACTATAAGAGCCAATCTTAGAAAGTTTAAGCTTTGAGTTAAATTTATATTAATGTTTGATTAATAGGAATAGAATATAAATTTCTTCCATAGTCATAGACTATGGTATAAGTCCTTTCCCCCTGTAAGTTAGTAAGAGACAGAACTTTCTTGCTGTAACTGAGATGCAGTGTAATAATGGAGTCAGTTGTGTTGAGAACTGGTCTCAGTAAACAGGGACTTAAAAGACCCATTTTCAGATCAGAAATGGGACAGGCATACAGTTTTCTGACCGTCGTCTAGAAATGGCTCAGAAATGTTAAGTAAATAGTAATGATTTGAGATGTAACAAGATTTAAGCTTTGAACAGAACTTTTCTTAACAAGAATTTCTTTTTTTGCTATTTTAATTTTCTTTTTTGTGTGAACGGTTTTACTTTTAAAAACGAAGATATTTTGTCTGTGGAACCATTTCTGCACTTCTGGCTTTTGTTAAATCCCATTTTTTGACGCAGAGCCGCTGAACTTTGATAATTTTGGAAAAATGCAGCTACATTTTCGTCAGAAAACTAGCCACCTGAAGGTGTTGAACTTGAAATGAAATATACCATCTGAGGACAGAGGACGCTTCTGCTTCAGAACTCGTCAATGAAAAAAAAAAGAACTGAGCTATTCCGAGGTACTGTGCAAGTATCGTCTGTCTCTGCATGATCGTAAATGAAAGCAAGGTCGCTGTACCTGAACTTGAAGTTTAAGAGACTGTGATGTTATATAAGACATTGTGGATGATCGCTTGTGCTTTCTCCCCACCCCGAGTCATTGAAGCCTCGCTGTAAGGCAGTAATCTGCTTTGTTGGTGCGTTCCGATTGAGTTAAAACTGCTGTCTGGAAACGCGCTGTCAGTTACTCGAGCTGCTGTCATGGCAACGTCTAATCATAGCTCAAGTGAAGTCGGAGTGATCTAAGTGTGGACTCAAAGCCAGAGAATGTAATTGGAGATCTTAAAGGTCATATAAGTCGGAAGAAAGATCGGCTTTCTGTGCTTATGACTGAAATCGAAAGCCTTAAAGATACTAAAGAAAAACTTTTAGAAGTAGTGCAAAAACTTGGAATTTTTCGTGAGACGCACAGTCAGATTGAGGAGCTGAATAAAAGACTGCTATCAGTGCTAAGTAAAGAAGGCATGATTAAGAAACAGAAAACGACATTCGCAGAAAGCTCTAAAAAATGGAATAAATTTGATGCTACATCGACATGGCTGAAAGATACAAATAGCCTTTTAACACACACATCTGACGAACAGTTTGTAAAGGACACATGATGCTTCAGTAGGGCTTGAATCACAGCGTTTGCGTGACTTTTATTTTGATACTTTTATTTTGGGTGTCTTTGGTTTGCATAATTGATTGTGCAGTTTTGCCAGGCATAGGAAAAGAAAATGGCGACATATGGGGTTAACTAACAAGAACCTCGCTGAAAAGTGAACGAGGTATTGTTTTTTTTCTGGGTTATACGTAAAACAAAAGGTTACGGATGTTTATTTTAAGTTATTTTACATGCTGTTTATCTTGTACTTTGCCTTTTATAGCTGTTATGGTGAGTTTATGAAAAAGGTCACGGAAACGATAAAATTCATAAACCATCAGTCTGAGAGTTGACCATCATTCAGCACAGTTAATCAATTCGAAGAGATGCAATTGTAAGAACGGGATTGCACAAAGTTAAAAGTACGACAAACTTCTCCTCAGTTAAAACATGCCCTCAAAATAGAAATGTGGCTTATCAGCACAGCAAACCACTGTAACATCAACATATTCTACAGCAGTGTTGGTTGAACAAACAACACTTAATAGAATCCTACAAAGGTTAGATGAACTCGATTCCGAAAGGCAGGTACGGTCAGTAACTGCTGCAGGGCAGTCACTGTCATACGGACATCGTCTTATTGACGTGTTATTTCAGAATCAAGCCGAATGTCAGAAAGCAATCACTGAAATGGCTAAATCACTAACTAAACAAAGACAGCACCTGCTCTTGCACCGCATGGTGAAGTACAACATAGACAAGTCCCTTTATTTTCAGGTGACCCATTAACTTATGCAAACTTTATTAGATCCTTCAATCACGCTGTAGGTAACGTATTAGCAGACCCACAAGATAAATTAGATTACTTGATTAAATAGACAAGAGGTCCAGCTCAAGAAATGATTAATGGTTGTGCACGATTGCCACCAGATCAAGGTTATGAAAAAGCTAGAAAGCAGCTTGAAAGTGATAGATAGAGATAGATACTTTATTAATCCCAAGGGGAAATTCACATACTCCAGCAGGAGCATACTGATAAAGAAAATATTAAAGAGTGATAATAATGCAGGTATAAAGACAGACAATAACTTTGAATAATGTTAACGTTTACCCCTCTCCCCCCCTACCCCCGAGTGGAACTGAAGAGCTGCATAGTGTGGGGTAGGAACGATCTCCTCAGTCTGTCAGTGAATGTATATAGGCTGAACAGGACCGTAAAAAGGACAGTCCCCTGTGGCGCTCCTGTGCTGCTGACCATAATGTCAGACTGCAGTTCCCGAGATGCACATACTGAGGTCTATCTGTAAGATAGTCCATGATCCATGACACCAGGCAATCTACTTCCATCTCTGTCAGCTTGTCCCTAAGGAGCAGAGGTTGGATGGTATTGAAGGCGCTGGAGAAGTCCAGAAACATAATTCTTACAGCACCACTGCCTCTGTCCCTCCGCTCCCACCTTCTCCTGGTATGTGAACTGCAGAGGGTCGAGGGCGTGGCGGACCTGTGGCCTCAGGCTGTGAAGCAGCAGCTGCTCCATGGTTTTCATCACATGTGACGTCAGAGCGACAGGCTGGAAGTCATTCAGCTCACTAGGATGTGATACCTTTGGGACTGGGGTGATACAAGATGTTTTCCAAAGCCTCGGGACTCTCTCCTGTTCCAGGCTCAGGTTGAAGATGCGCTGTAGAGGACTCCCCAGCTCCAGCGCACAGCCCCTTCAGCAGTCGTGGCGATACTCCATCTGGATCCACTGCTTTGCTGAAACGAAGTCTCCTCAGCTCTCTGCTTACTTGGGCTGCTGTAATTGTGGATGGGGGGAAACTCTCTCCTATGCTGGTATCAACAGAAGGATGGGTGGAGGGTGCAGTACTCTGAGGTGACAGTGGGTTAGGGTGGTCAAACCTGTTAAAAAAGTTGTTCATCTGGTTTGCTTTCTCCACATCTCTCTCAATGGTGGCACCCCGATTCAAGCTGCAGCCAGTAATGATCTTCATTTCATCCCACACTTCCTTCAGACTGTTACTCTGCAATTTCTGCTCCAGCTTTCTCCTGTACTGCTCTTTCGCTGCCCTGAGCTGGACTCCGAGTTCCTTCCGCACGCGGTGGAGCTCATGCTGATCACTGCCTTTAAAAGCCCTTTTCTTCTGGCTCAAAAGGCCTTTGATGTCACTTGTAACCCATGGCTTTTTGTTAGCATAGCAGCGTACTGTTCTTACTGGAACTACAATGTCCATACAGAAGTTGATGTAATCAGTTGTGCAGTCAACAACCTCCTCAATATTCTCACTATGTGACCCCTGCAGGATATCCCAGACTGTAGTTCCAGTCTCTCAGAGCCTGCTCTGCCTCAGGGGACCACTTCCTGAATGATCGTGTGGTTGTAGGTAGCGCCCTCACTCTTGGTTTGTAGTGAGGCTGAAGCAGAACCAGGTTATGATCTGCTTTCCCAAGCGCAGGCAGCGGGGTGGCACTGTATGCGTCTTTAACGTTTGCATACAGTAGGTCAATGGTCCCATTTCCCCGGGTGTTACAGTCCACATGCTGGGAGAAGGCAGGTAATGTTTTGTCCAGCGTTACATGGTTGAAGTCGCCAGCTATTAGCACAAGTGCCTCGGGGTGCTGCGTTTGCAGTTTAGCAACATCAGAATGGATGATGTCACCCACTATCTCCACGTCAACCCGACGAGGGATGTAAACAATAACAATGACATGTCCAAACTCCCTGGGCAAGTAATAGGGATACAGACTTAACGTCCAACAGTCCGATGTCCCTGCAGCAAGTGGAGATTTTAATGTTTACATGTCCAGAGTTGCACCATCTTGTATTGATGCAGAGTACAAGTCCACCTCCTTCTTGCTTTCCTCAGGTACTTGCGTCTCTGTCCGCTCTAACTGTGCTGAACCCGGGTAGCTCCACGTTAGCATCTAGGATGTTACTTTTTAGCCATATTTCACTAAAACACAGCAAACTGCATACTCTGTAGGTTCTGACATTTGTCACCAACACAGCCAGTTCGTCAATCTTATTTAGTAGCAAGTTCACATTTCCCAGGATCACAGAAGGCACCGAAGGTTTGTAGCGCCACTTTCTCAATAAATGCTTGACTTATATCTTAGCACCGGCTCTGCTGCCGCGATACCGTCTTCTTACCTCGTCAGGTAAACAGAGAACCACACCGACAACCAAGTGTTTGTAGTAGATGCGTACATAAGTAAGGCATTGAAGTGGCCTCAAATTAAACAAGATGACGGAGAGGCGCTGAGAGAATATGCATCATTTCTTGATAGCTGAATGGATGCAACGACAAGTGCAGGGGGTCATGATATATTCAACAACAATCCAAATATTTGCATAATAATCTCTAAGCTCCCATATTCTTTATGAGGTAAGTGGCGAAGCTGGGCCTTTGAATTTAAAGAAAAGGAAGCAAAAAGGGCAGGTATTGATCACCTAATCTCCATTCTACATCGTCAGAAAAAGACAAAGACTGACAAAAGTATAAGTCTCCTCAGAAGTAGACAGACAGACAGACATCGGGAGGTAGTTTTACCACACGTATTTCTGATGCTGATGAAAAGGGGACTCGAGAAATGTCTGTCAAAAAGACAATTAATGATTTCTGTGCATTTAAAACACCTTGTATATTCTGCAATGGACACCATATCCTTGTTGAGTGTAGTAAAATCAAAGAACTGCCACATAAAGAATTGACTTTTTAAAATTCAAAGGTTTATGTTTTTGCTGTCTCAAACAGGGCACCTTGGTAAGAACTGTAAAGAAAGAAAGACATGTCAGACATGTTCTTCTCAGCACATCAGAAAAGAAATTGGATCAACCTCTAAAGCTACAGCCAATGTGGCAACATTTACTGAAAAGGAAACTTTTCTGGAATTTGTGCTTTTACTGGGGCCAGTGAGGAGTGCACACTATACAGTATGTGGTTCCTGTTTAGGTAAAATCAAAGAAGAGGGAAAAGTATGTAGAAACAAATGCCTTTATAGACCTCGGCAGTACAGGAGCAATTTGCAATGAAAAGTTCCAGAGACAATTAAATCTTCAAGGGAGAAGAACAGAAGTATTCCTCCAAACTATGAGTAATTATGATGATGATTCAAAAATGATAACCCAATGCTCTGTTTTATCAGATTTGCAAGTCTGTGGTCTCAATAATAATGAAAGTATTAATTTGTCAAAGGTCTTTACACAGGTCTCCATTCCAGTAAAGAGACAAAGCACTCCACTACAAGAAGATATTGATAAGTGGGCATATCTTATATCATATCAAGTCTGAAGTTAATCTTTTAATAGGAATCAACTAACCAGAAATCGTTGAGCAGTTGTGAATCATACCTACTCAAAGAGGTTGACCTTATGTTGTGAAGACTGAATTTGGATAGGTGGTCGGTGGGCCATACAAAAAGATAGATGACCTCACAAAACAAAGTGGTAAGCTGCCCAGACATTCAATCAATCAATCAAATGTCAATAACAGAGATTGAAGATATGTTGCTACAACAGTATAACACAGATTTCCCAGACCGCAGCTGTGAAGAAAAGGAGGAAATGCCACAGGAGGACATCAAGTTCATGCGCATAGCCTCAGAATCTGCAAGACTGATAGGTGACCACTATTGTTTAAATTTGCCTTTGAAGGATGAAACACTTAAA
This sequence comes from Polypterus bichir lapradei, assembly GCA_026402145.1. Classification (NCBI taxonomy): domain Eukaryota; kingdom Metazoa; phylum Chordata; class Cladistia; order Polypteriformes; family Polypteridae; genus Polypterus; species Polypterus bichir. Next base: position 20,211,554 of record JANRMT010062807.1, read on the forward strand.
ATGCCGAACAATCTCTGTATTGCTGAGCAGCATGCTAATGGACTCAAAAGAAAATGGAGCAAAAATTCAGGTTTCCACAAAGACTATAAAGCCTTCATGAAAGACATTATTGACAAGCGTTAAAGTACCCAAAGAAAGCCTGCATTGCAATTAAGGCAAGGTGTGGTACATCGCACATCACGATGTGTATCATCCAAAGAAAAATAAGATCTGAGTGGACTTTGATTGCACAGTCACCTACCAGGGGATTTCACTTAATGAATAATTATTAAAAGGTTCTGACCGAACACTCTCATTGGCATCCTTACACGGTTTCGAAAGGAGCCAGTAGCACTAATGGCAGACATTAAGTCAATGTTCTACTAAATTTAAGTCCCAGATAAAGACACTGATCTTTTACGCTTTTCATGGTGGACTGAAGGTAACCTAAGCAAAGCCCTAGAAGAATTCAAAATGACAGCACATCTTTTTGGTGCTACTTCTTCACCCAGTTGTGTTTCTTATGCTTAAGCTGAAGATGCCAGAGATACATTTCCTGAGGAAGCTGTTAACATCGTAATTAATAACGTCGATGTAGAGGACTGCTTAAATTCAGTGGCAACAGAAGAACAAGCAATAAAGCTGGCAAAGGACCTCCAAGCGCTATGCTATAGAGGTGGACTTCATTTGACCAAGTGGGTGAGTAACAAGAGAGCAGTTTTATTGTCTATCCCTGAAGACTGAGGTCTTGAACTAAAGGACTTAGATTTCAGCTACAGTCTCCTTCCCTGGGTGTCCAGTGGTGCACAGAAGCAGACAGTTTCAAATTTGAGATTAAGTTACAAAACAAGCCCGCTACAAGCCGTGGTATTCTGTCTGCTGTTAGTTCAGTTTATGATCCATTTGGTTTTCTAGCACCTGCCTTACTGCCAGCAAAGCTTATTATAAGAGACTTGAGCAAAGAGAAATTTGGGTGGGATGAAAAAGTAGAAGTCAATCACATTCAGAAATGGAAAAAAATGGATGGATGATTTGCAGTTACTTACAGACTATAAAGTGAACAGTTGCTTCAAACCTACTGGGTTTGGAACCATAAAGACAGCTCAAATGCACCATTTTGTAGATGCCAGTGAAGATGGATATGGCACTGTCACTTAACTGGTCTTGTCTTAACCAATGAAGAGGGCAAAAAGCATTGTTCATTCCTGAAGGACAAGTCAAGAGTTGCACCACTGAAACAGGTCACAATTCCAAGACTGGAGCTGACAGCAGCCGTTGTGGCAGTTAAAAAGAACAAAATGCTAAAAGCTGAGCTTCAAATGCCCTACGAGAATCTACATTTTGGACTGACAGCACCCCGGTGCTAAAATACATTTCAAATGAAAGCACTTGATTCAAGACCTTTGTTGCCAACAGAATCTCCATGATCTGAGATCATTCACAGTCGTCACAGTGGAGGTACGTGACATCTGCCCTTAATCTGGCTGATCAAGCATCCAGAGGGCTAAGCACAGCAAGCTTTCTCAAAAGCATCTCATGATCAGAGGGTTCAAGCTTCTTAATGAAACATGAACGTGAGTGGCCAAAAAGACCAGATCAACTGAATGATTCACTTTTTGAAGATGAGCCAGAAGTTAAAACTTGTGCAGCCAACATGAAAAGAGTAGAGGAGGCGACCGAGCCCATCAACAAACTAATCACCTACTTTTCCAACTGGCATTGCTTGAAGAAAGCAGTGGCTTGGCTCCTCAAGTTTAAAGACATACTGCTGCACTTGAAATGTTTTTTTTTAAAACTAGAAGTCAGTCAATCTAAATAATTGAGAAGAACAACAAACACTCATCACAGAGCACATGGAAAGGTATAAACGGACTTTAAAACCAAGCCTGATTTCTAAAGCTGAAACAGAACTTATCTGCCTCAGTCAGCTGCAAGAATTTCAAGAAGAATTAAAGGCTTTAAATAAAAAGGTTTGTATATAAAAAAAAAAGAACAGTCAAATCTATAAACTTGATCCAATCATACAAGATGGAGTACTGAGAGTTGGAGGAAGACTCAACAAAGCTGCAATACCCGAAGAAGCTGAACATCCTGTAATTCTTCAAAAGCATTCACACATCACTTCTCTCATATTGCAGCACAGTCACAAAGAATCGGACATTGTGGGCACAACTATACACTCTCAAAATTACACCAGAAATACTGGACACCTCAAACAAACTCAGCTATCAGAAAAATCATTTCAAAGTCCACAACGTGCAGAAGATACAATGAGAAAGCAGGTGAGCAAAAATGGCAGATGTGCCAGAAGATCGCCTGGTACCTGACCAACCACCATTCACCAATGTTGGAGTTGATTATTTTGGCCACTTTCTAGTCAAAAGAAGACAAAGTCTTGTCAAGAGTAACCTTAACAACCAGAGCTGTCGGGGTCTTGTTCACGAGTGAGGGAAGAATGAAGCGTGAGATCGACAGGCGGATCGGTGCGATGTCTGAAGTGATGCGGGCTCTGCATTGGTCTGTCGTGGTGAAAAAAGAGCTGAACTGTAAGGCAAAGCTCTCAGTTTACCAGTCGATCTACGTTCCTACCCTCACCTATGGTCATGAGCTATGGGTAGTGACCGAAAGAACGAAATCGCGAATACAAGCGGCTGAAATGAGTTTCCTCCACAGGGTGTCTGGGCTTTCCCTTAAAGACAGGGTGAGAATCTCAGTCATCCGGGAGGGGCTCAGAGTAGAGCCGCTGCTCCTCCGCATCGAGAGGAGTCAGATGAGGTGGCTCGGGCATCTGATCAGGATGCCTCCTTGACGCCTCCCTGGTGAGGAAGACCCAGGACACGCTAGAGGGACTATGTCTTTCGGCTGGCCTGGGAACACCTTGGGATTTTCCCGGAAGAACTAGAATAAGTGGCCGGGGAAGAGGGAAGTCTGGGCCTCTCTGCTCAAGCTGCTGCCCCAGCGACCTGATCTCGGATAAGCAGAAGAGGATGGATGGATGACCCTGACAGCATTGCTGACACATCAAGTGTGTTTAATCTGCAAGTTCAACCAGAAACTAATGAACTGCAACTATGGGACTTGTGTGTGGAAATCACGGAGATATCAGCTGAGTCAGCAAAGCAGGAAGAGATAAGCAGCTGGAAAAGAAATGGAGCATCTGAGGAGGTGGAAAACCACAAGATGGATATGCCCTTTAAAAAGAGACTTCAGCAGGAATCGCACCTAAAGACCACCAAGTGGTACGAGGGTCTGAGGGGCAAGATAGGAGTGGGCTCAACAGGGATTCACCAACATGGTCATCAGAATCTGCTCACCAAGGTCTCTGAGATGGCACTGACACTTTAAACAATGAGGAGAGACACTTGAGCTCCAGCCCATAATAGTCGAGTCGCAGCTTTCACATTTTGTATTCTGATGGCTTCATGTGGTCTGACACAAACAGCCCGATTAGCTTGAGTCCTGTTCTTTATTTAACACGCCATATCTAGTAAGCTAAAGTATCAAAGTGTACAGGAATACTGAAAATAGTTGGAAAGGATAAAAGACTTTAAATAAAACAATACCGTCTCAAATATCACAAAAATTGTACTCTAACTCTATGCCAGCTGTAGATTGTGTAACGTACACTAGCTTGTGTAATGTCTATTTTTTATTTCCCATTAAATAAATCAAAGTGAAAACGCACGAGCATCTTTCCTGATAATAAAATACAAAAAAAATATTTAAACTACTTCTAATAGGCCTCAGTATGAGACAAACTGCTGGCAATCAAACCTGAATGCGCCCTGTAAAGTTACCTCGTTCGACGACATTTTAACAAAGTTTGCCGATGACGGCTTTAGAGAAAAAACACAAAGAACACGCAGAGCTCGAGAAAAATCAGAAATGAACGACGGGGTCGTGCGGGAGTGAGCGGCTGAACATGCGCGTGACCGACAGACAGCACAGTTCGGAGCATGCGCGAAATTAAAAGGCAAAACAGCGCGTTAAAATGCACGAGCGCGAAGAGAGCAATCCCGATTTAACGCGCCTCCAGGTCAGATGTAGCATAACATTTCACGGGACACCGACCGGAAAATAAAGTAACGTAGCACCGGCTAAAAAGTGCGCGACCTCTATCATCCACAATAAACTCGTGAAGGTGTGATTTGCTGTGCCGCCTCCTAAACGTATCTCTCAATCCCCACCACTTAAAATCGAACCACGCGGCGTCAGGCACCTCCTCAAATTTAAAGCCACTCACCATGTAAAGATCTTCCTCACTGCTGGCATTCCCAGTTGTACGCGATCGCCACTTTCGACTTTATCTCATCTACCGCACCTTTGCTTGATCTTATGGCTTCGAAGAAGTCGCAACGCGAAAGTTTCATAAGAGCAGACTAGTGATAAGCTAATCGATACTGACTAGGCGAGGTCTCGAAGCGCTGCTCGGAGACTTGTTTGAAATGAGTCTGTCACGTGATTTTCAGGCACGTTAGCGTCATGACGTCATTATATCTGCGCAGTCAGCCGACGATT
>JANRMT010062807.1:20241050-20280226 GCA_026402145.1 Polypterus bichir lapradei
AAAAAAAAAAAAAAAACCAAGAAGCCCGGTGCCTGCTTCCCAACTGGGGAGTCGCCCTACTTGCAGCTGACCTTTGCACTGCCTGCTTCAGCCACTTCATCCATGCACACTCTCGCTCGCACTCTCTCTCTCGCGTCTGTTCTTTCTTTTTACTCCCCTTCAAGCCGACTCGCGCTTCTGTTTATCAAGATAAGCAGCCCCAGGAACAATCATGAATGCGGATGGTCCCTCACAAGTGCACTTTGGTGAGAAACGCCCACATCGCTAATCGCCCTGACAACCTTCAGCCACATAACCACCACGCCCCCTCACCAAGCTGCGAGCGCGGTGATTATTTATTTTAAAGATGGACTTTGACAGGAGCTGTGGACCCGCTATATCACACACGTGAAAGTTCACAGAGAGTTATAGCGCGGGTTGTTCACTGAATGCTAGCAACTGGCATACTAACGCTCGAGGGCAGTCATGGCTTTGTCTCGAGAGAGGTAAACAAGGTTAGCACGCGAGTCGTATTCCAAACAAAGGTCGTATACCAAGTTGGACTTATTCCAAAGCAGACGTATACCGAGGTACCACTGTATTTGCCTGAAATCTTGTATCCATATCTTTTATTGTATCATTTGAAGTTTCTTTTAAAGCAAGATATATTTCTTTTGTTTGTAATTTTAAGGGTCTAATTGTGTCGATTTTGCTTTCTCATCTTATATTGGACAATAGTTTCAAAATTAATTGTTTTAAATATTTAAATAAAAATTCCCAGCATTTTGTAGACAATGAAAATAAATTATAAACTTCTTGAACAATACAAAAAAAAATAACTGTTTCAAATTAAATTTTTACAGCATCCCTGATGAAACTTCTCCGTTTTCAAGAAAGGGTACCAATACAACATGGCGGCCCTCGATGGCTCTGAGAGGCACGTCTTTCTTTCTTTCCTACAGTAATATTTGTGCTGTCATTGCATTGATTCCAGTAAACCAGCTAATTCAGAACATCTTTGTTACAACATTGATGCTCCATATTTTTGCATGGCTGTAGGAAAAAATTTATTTGTTGAGGGCTTTTTTCTGTCACCTTTAAGCACCCCCTCTAGCTTGGCGCCCTTCTGCAGTGCACAACTTGCACACCCACTTGTGCCAACCCTGAGCCGACTGTTTACTCGCCTATCACCGTGTTGAGAATGCTGTGCTCTTGGCTATCTGTGCTGTCATCAAATATAACATAAATTTTCTTGCCACGAGTCTTTCAATTAACAGCCTCCATATGTATTTCAAAGACACGGGCCAATGAGTTTGACGAAGACTGCTCTCAGTTTCTAGCAGCGCACCTCCCTGTTTACAATCTATACTAATAAAAGGCAAAGCCCTCACTGACTGACTGACTGACTGACTGACTTACTGACTGACTCATCACTAATTCTCCAACTTCCCATGTAGGTAGAAGGCTGAAATTTGGCAGGCTTATTCCTTACAGCTTCCTTACAAAAGTTGGGCAGGTTTCATTTCGAAATTCTATGCGTAATGGTCATAACTGGAAGCTGTTTTTCTCCATTTACTGTAATGGAGATGAGCTTGAAACCCGTGGGGGCGGAGTTTCGTCTGACATCATCACGCCTCCCACGTAATCACGCAGTACGTAAAAAACCAGGAAGAGGCCCAAAAAGCGCTGAAGAAAACATGCATTATATAATTGAGAAGGCAGCGAAACAATAAGAAGCGAGCGAGTGACATATACTACCATATTCATGAGTTCTGCTACTTCGGAAACAAAGCACAGTGTAAACCTACACTTTAAATTAAGTTCAAGTTCATGCCGCTGGCGTTTGTAATTTAGTGCCTGCCCATATAAGGCTGTCCGTCAGCGGCAATCCAATAGCAAACTGCCACGGGTAAATATTCACGGGTGAAGGACTGTGCTTATGCAGAGGAAGATGAGATGGTCAGGGTGGTGTTTGGCACAAACTCAGCGAAACTGCGAGAGAAAGTTTTAAGTACCGGGACTTCGGTAGCATTAGATACAGCCATGGACATAGCACGACATGGCACCAGCACAGCTGGGAAACTTCGATGCATGCACACCGAGCAGCTCACGTGAACTGACGCAGTGCACAGACAAAAAGCAACAGTTCCGAAGAGTGCTGAACAAAAACCGAATTACACAATTGAAAAGGCAGCAAAAAATATGAAGCATCTGATACATACAAACATATTATTCATAACTGCAGCTACTGCAGAAACAAAGCACACGTTGGAAAAAGTGAATGTCCCGCTAAAGGAAGACAGTGTTAAAAAAAAAAACCCGTGCATGCAGTGTGTCAGGTCTCAGATAAAGAAGAAGACGAGCTGTTTATTGATGCAGTAAGAAACAAATGTTTTTCATAGCTTCTTTAACACACTACGTCTCCGCTGCGATACGCGGGTATATATATATGTATATATATACCCCGATCTACATACTCGAATAATGAATACTTTATTCGCAATCAATGATTGTTTTGGTAAAGCCATACTCAGTGTATTCATTAGATGAACGGTAAAAAAGTAAGAGCGAGGGAAGGGTGACTTATTGAGGCATGCAGGCAAAACCACAATAGCACGCGGGCTCGATGTACGAAAAAATATATCTTTTCAAGTTCTATTTAGTCCATATGAGTCAAACTCAAGGGCCACGGGCCACATCCGGCCCGGCGTGTAATATATCCGGCCCGCGAGATCATTTTATATACTGTATTATTGTTATTAATGGCCCGGGTATATGAAGCGCTGGTAACACAATAAACTACAGATCCCATAATGCAGCGCTTCACCTGCCTTTCCGAACACTTACCGCGTTAATCAAGTCTAGCTTGCAAGTTATTGCGAAGCTAGCCCACACGATGCTTAAGAGAAAAGTTGATTCTGAAAATAGAGCCTTTAAAAACCGATGGGAGGCTGAGTATATGTTTACTGACATTGCCGTTAAACCCGTGTGTCTCATTTGTGGAGCTAATGTGGCTGTAATTACAGAATTTAATCTAAGACGGCACTATGAGACAAAACATCAGGGTAACCTGAAAGACCTGAATGCAATGCAGAAGATACAGAAAGCAGAAGAATTAAATAAGAATCTGACACTTCAGCGGACGTTTTTACCCGTGCACAATCACAAAGTGATTTCAAGTGAAGCTGCTTTTATGGGAGACACAAATGCACCAGTGCAACTTGCCCCACTTTCCCTGTTGCCAAGTAATGTTGAACCAAGTCGTCACTACGGTGTTCCCAAATACGCACTTTGCTGATAAACTGAGCGCACTGAGTTTGCACGGCGCTTTGGTGACTTTGAAGAACAAAAAAAGTCCGTCTACATGCGGCTCGAACCTTGTGCATGTTTGGTAGCACATATCTGTGTGAGAAGCTCTTCTCAGTGATAAAGACTAACAAAACAGCACACAGGAGTCGCCTCACTGATGAGCACCTGCAGTCCATCCTGAGAATCTCCACAACACAGAACCTCACACCAAACATAAACGAACTTGTTGCCAAAAAAAGATGCCAGGCGTCCAGCTCTAAAATGACATATGAGCAAAGACAACTGAATGATTTGATTTGTTATTGCTGAAAGGAACACATTTTATTTATATTTCCAGGTTTTGTTATGCAGCATGTTCATATTTGAATTTGTATAATTTTGACAGGATATATTTTTATGGAGAGCAAAATCTTTTGGGATATTTAAAATCTAAGTTTATTTTTTATATAAAATTACATAAGAGTAAAGAAATTTGAATGTTTGTTCTTTTAACGTTTACTTTATTTCTAACTTGTATAATTTAGACAGGATATATTTTTATGGAGAGCAAAATATTATAAGTTGTTTAAGGTTTGAGTTGATTTATTCAGGAATAATATTCCTGTCTGTTTTTACCATTCCTACCAAAGATATTTCTGTCGACTAAATAAAAATTCCTTCTATTTAAAATTTAAATAGAACTTGAACAAATACGATAGTTCATAATATCCACGCAGACTTGCATGTAAGAGCGGGAGTTATCCGTTTTAACAAGCAGCGTCTTGCACTGATACGAAATAGCTGTGTGTGTATATATGTAGATATGTATGTATATGTATATATATGTTTATATATGTGTGTGTGTATGTATATATATATATGTATTTGTGTGTATATATGTGTGTGTATGTATGTATGTATGTGTGTATGTATATGTATGTGTATATATGTAGATATATATATATGTATGTATATATGTGTGTGTGTATATATATGTGTATATGTATAGATATGTATATATATATGTTTATATGTGTGTGTGTGTGTAAATATATATATATATATTTATATAATATATATATATATATATGACAGCAACACTCATCACTCACAACAGTGACAAAACAATTACATTAACAATCATGTTACGTTATTTTCAAAATGTTTCCTTTTCTTTTTCATTGCTTCTTTAACACACTACTTCTCCGCTGCGAAGCGCGGGTATTTTGCTAGTCTAATATAAATTGACAAAAGATGGCGCAAGTGCCCAAGTATGAGAAGGCCGACTACTTTGATCGGGTGAAGGGGAACTGTTGTATGGATGTAAAACATGAACGACCCAGTGCACGTGACCAGCTGACACACCCGTGTTTCCGCGGGTCACATTTCCCACACACACTGATAGTGCTGTATTTCATTTACAAAACTCCTTTATATCGCACCACATTTGAACAGACTCACCTTAAAAACAGCATCGTTTCCCCAGCATTTTCCCCACACGCACCAGCGGTTGTATGCCATTTCTCTCTGTAGTTACCATCGCCAACGTCCATTAGATGGCAGCACGGTTCAACACTCCTTACAAACAGAGCACCCCTCCCCGCCATTTTTCCCAGTACGGTTTCGGTGCTACTCTTTCTCACTGGTTTTCCGTATTTGTGGTGCTATTTGCTCGCTTTCCGACTCACAGTACGATTTCAGTGTTGCTCTTTCTGACTGACTGGTACTATTTGTTCACTTTCTGAAATATTGTATTGTAAATAAACTAAATTCATCTCACTATGGTGATTATTCCATACGTAATACCATGTAACACATTATAATTGTCCTGCTTTTCGCTAATATACCCATGCCACCTAAAAAAACACATAGAATTGGAAGGTCCACTTCAGATGCCAGAAAAAAGTCTATTTCAAGAGCATCTGAAATGCCACAGCAGACAGAATCCAGAGTGGAGGAACTTACAATAAAATGTGAATCAGAAAATTGATTGTTCTATTTCTAAGTTCTGTTTCTTTCATTTGGGAAATTCACCGGTTATACATTCCCGAGCAAAGCGGGGTACTCCTGTTAGTGCTTAATAAAGATAGGACACATCTTCATAATTGTTTTCAAGTGGTACGTCCGACTCCGCAAACAAGGCCACAAAATCCTCCACAAACTGGCATCTTGCATGTGATGATTTTGTTGTCTCCTTTTTTGTTACCTGTAGGTGAACACCTATTGATCTTGATTTCTCCTTGTTCTTGAGATGGGTTTTAGATTTGACACGGTCAAAACTTGCAGAAAAGTCATCTTTCAGATTCATAATTGTGTCTGGGTTGTTGTTGTGCCCTCAATTTTGCAGTTAGGCTCGTGTTTCTTAGTTTTTTGGACATAGTTGGCTATGTTAATTCCGTCATTCCATCTTCATCCAGCTAGTAACAAACTGGTATTATTCTGTGTTAGAGTGCCTGCACAACAGATTGTAAAGTCCTCTCTGCCTGGCAACAAATGATGGCTGAAATGTGATTGGTTAAATGCTTTAATACGAAAATACATTCCTGGAAACAGCACAACCATCGGAAAAGCTATGAAAGGAAGTGGACAGACTATTTGGAATTATTTAATAAGTATTCATGAACAAAATATAATTAACATTAGTTTCTGATGCAGATATTTTTACTTATGAATATGCTAAGCACAGTCCTTCACCTGAGAATATTTACCTTATATGGGCAGGCACTCAATTACGTGGAGGCGTGATGATGCGAGACGCAACTCCGCCTCCCACGGCCATCGAGCTGCAGTCTATTACAGTATATGGACGAAAAAATAGGTTCCAGTTATGACCATTACGAGTAGAATTTCGAAATGAAACCTGTCCAACTTTTGTAAGTAAGCTGTAAGGAATGAGCCTGGCAAATTTCAGCCTTCTACCTACACGGGAAGTTGGAGAATTAGTGAGGAGTCAGTGAGTGAGTGAGTGAGTGAGTGAGTGAATGAGAGCTTTGCCTTTTATTAGTATAGATAACAACTTAACAGAATGAAGCTCCCGATGCGCAGTTCAAGTCCAGCGAGGATATGCAACAAAGCCCTAAATATGACAGCTTTAATAGACCTGCCATTGCTGTGTCCAAACATGATGGTGCTGTGTAGATAAAGTGTTGTCATATCTACATGGTGGCACTGAAATGTATGCAAATCCCCTTTAATGAAGGTCTGCAGTGCACTTTGATCACATCTGAATTGTTGGGTTTATAATTTTAAACTGTGAAGCAGAGAAGGAAATCGAGAAAAATGTGTCTTTGACCCAAACATCATTAAGGGCACTGTGACCCTGAAGTGTGCTCGTTATTTTTTAATGAATTTATTAAGTTAATTCTACCACTTTTATTTTCACAGAGCTTTCAATTTCATTTGGCCATACACTGAGGTGTCTAATGGCCTCCAGCTCAGGGCTGTCCATGTGAGAATAGAATCTGAGAAGAGAAGGGCAGACACTTAAAGAGAGAGAAGAGTTTCCCACAGAGCATGGCCACTGCCAAAGAAGATGGTGTGGATGAAAGAACGGTGAGCATTAAAGAAGAGGACAGTGAGCGGCTCACATCAGATGGTGTGTGTGTGAAGCTGGAGGATCACGAAGAAAGAATTTCAGATTTTAAAGAGGAGGAGGAGTGCAAGGGGGTGACTGCTGCCATTAAAGATGAGGATTTGAATGATTTCTCTGGTGGTCTTGAAATTCAAAAGAATGAAACTGAGGATATTTTCAAGCAAGAGGCCTGTGAAGAATCTCCATCCAGTTTACAGTCCTGGTCCACTAATACGGGACGTCTGGCTACACAGGAGAATTCTGTAGAGCTGAAATCGGAGTTATCAGAGTCTGAAGAGAAAATCACCAAGGGAAATGGGGGAGAAGGAGAAGAGTCACCTGGGAGTGTTGGAATAAGTGAGTAATAAGATAAATATAAAAAAAGAGAGCATTTATAAATTCTAACGGTGGGTGCTTTGATGTTTCTATAAGATTGAAATGAGAGTGGAAAACACAGTTAATTAAACTTGGATAAAGACTTCCTGCTCAGGTGCATGATAACAAACAATAGGTTACCTAATAAATGATAAATTAGAAAAACTTGGGTGAATAAGGAAAAATCTAAAGTGTTGAGCGCATGACTTGAACATTCTGAAGTTTTTACTAAAGCTGTGACGTATGTTAGGCCAACAGCCCATTACGTTCAATGAGAATATCAAAAGTCATATTTTGTTAAAGACATTTCTTAAATTGTGTGTCAGTTAAGGTAGAAATGTCCACAAAAAGAAATGAATAAGTAAGAATAAAATCCTCAGCCTTGTGCATTAAATAAGAGTGAGTTTGCTCAAGCCAGTGCACACCTAATATGTTCCTCATCTTTCTAATGGTAATCTCGTGCACTTTGATGTTAACAGTGATAAGAGCTACCTGTATGAGCCATGACGACATTCAGGGGGTCTCAGGGTCTTCTTTCAGCATCTTGTGTTCTGCTCTCAGCCTGAACTTGCTGGGCAGCATGGCCTGGACAAGTTCTCAGTGGTGTGAAATCTTCACCTGGAGATGATTTTGGGCTCTTCTGTCTCCCACAGTCACATTGGGTCAATTTGGAGTCACCACTGCACTTCACCTGCATGTTTCTGAGGATGAGGGGAAGAACCAGAATAACCAGAAACGCCATTCAGAGCCCCTGTGTAGAACAACTGTGTTCAGGATTTGACCCCAGGACACATGAACAATAAAGCAGCTGTGCTAAACACTGTGCCCCCCTAACACAAGCAGATATATTTGTATGTTTATTTTTAGGCCAGATTAGGTTCTAGAGGATGTAAATATCAGCATATACATTACAATTAAGAAGAGAAAACCCAAATTCAGACACATTATTGGGTAGGGTGGCTCTGATCGGAGTCTTTACACCTGATATTAATCACCCATTCCATTAGGATCTGCTGATATTAATAATACTTTTTTTCTTCATAATAATAAATGTATTTTTAGCCATGCATATACTTCACATTCTCTAATAAAGTTCTACGGTATTCAGCATACACAAAGAACATTTACCCATAATGCACACATAATGGAACAAAAAGAAGCTGAGCAAAAAAAAACAGCATGTCTAAATCATACTCCACATTTCTAATCAAATTAAATGTTCAATTAGATATTTGTCGCCGTCTACTCCGACAATAAGAAAACAAGACAGTCTTGGTGAAAACTTTAGGATCTCATCTAAGAATATAAGCATCTCTGCATGTTCTTAGGACAGTCTCGTCCTCCTGTCATTCACAACATGTGCTGCCGTCCTGAACAGACTGTTACGGTCCCCACTCAAATAAGGAGGGCACAGGTGGGACGACAACTGCTATTGGTCCTCCAGAAGAAGGCCGAGTAAGAGTAGGCGACTGAGGTAGACTAAGATTGATGATCTCCTCAGCCTTTGAACAGCTCGTTCTTCACATCAGTCCCTTTTGTGATGACTTTAGATACTGAATAAGGTTTGTATTGTTGAAAGTGTTAGCAGAGAATCCTCCGTGACTGACTTCTTTTTGCTAAAATTTTACAAGCCGAAAATTTGTTATCTGTTGTAGGAAGGCAATTAAACTCTTAGACTGGTGAGGACATGTTTTTGTATTTTGGTAATGTTAGAATTTTGTCTTGCATCCTTTTATCATTCAAGATCAGATGTTAAGATCAGCTAATTTGCTGATCTTTGGTTAAGTCATTTGGAGTGAAACTTGGCTGATTTTGGTTTGTGATCGATTTATCAGCTCAGGCCTGTCTTTCACATTGGAGAGAAAGGTGGAGAAATTGAACAGGCAGCAGCAGAACATGTAAAGACCACACACGGAGAGGCCATACCATAAATAGCACCTCAGTGTGAGGAAGGAACTCCAACTAGTGTGCCACCACTTTACTTGTACTGTTTCATTTATTTTAAAAGGCGGGTAGTGCTTATGAATTTGGACATCAAACACTGAATTTGCAGATTCAAATTCAGCTATTGAAACCATGTGACCACGAGCAAGTCACGCGACCTGCCTGTGCTCCTGTTTAAAAACAAGAGAAATGTAATCAATTGTGTCTCAAATGTTGTGAGTAACCTTGGATAAAGGTTTCGGGGGTATGGGGAAACAATTGTTAAAATGTTTGTGTTATTTCAGATTTACACAAGAATGGCAGAATTCTCTCCACCTTCATATCGTCAGCCCTCTCCTCAATACAAAGAGAAAGATATGAAGAAATCATCAAGAGCATCAGAGAACCTGACAGCAGCCTTTTTGCAGTGCAGTTCTGTCCCTGCTACTGAAGTAACAAAGACAGAAGCCATCAAAACTGATCGACAGCAGGTGGTGAAAGAAATCCAAATTCACACTGGAAAAAAATGTTTGGAATGTGGCAAACAATTCACACAAAAAAGTGATCTTAATAAGCATATGAAGATTCACACTGGAGAAAAAACATATTGTTGTCATGAATGTGGTAAGATGTTCTCAAAGAGATATCAACTTCAGATGCACAGAAGAATCCACACAGGAGTAAAACCTCATTACTGTTCAGAGTGTGGTAAGGCATTCTTTCATCTATGCCATCTTCAGATGCACAGAAGAATCCACACAGGAGACAAACCTCATTGCTGTTCAGAGTGTGGTATGCCATTCTCACGTATAAGCAATCTTCAGGCGCACAGAAGAATCCACACAGGAGAAAAACCTCATTTTTGTCCAGAATGTGGTAAGTTGTTCTCAAGGAGAAGCAATCTTCACAGGCACAGCAGAATCCATACAGGAGAAAAACCTTATTGCTGTTCAGAATGTGGTATGTCATTCTTAAATTTAAGCAGTCTTCAGACGCACAGAAGAAGCCACACAGGAAAAAAACCTTATTGTTGTCCAGAATGTGGCAAACAATATTCTGACAAAATCTGTTTTCAAAGGCACACAGAAATTGATACTGGAAAAAAGCCATATTGCTGTTCTCAATGTGGAAAAAGGTTTTTCAACAGTAGGTGTTTTCAAGTACACACACAAACTCACACTAATAAGAAAAGGCAGTATGTCTGTTCTGAATGTAGCAAATGTTATGCAAACAAGAAAAGTCTTCATAGACACACCAAAATCCATACTGGAGAAAAATAATTTTGCTGTTCTGAATGGAGGAAACAATTCTTAGACTTAAGCGTACTTCAGTCCCACATCTGAACACGTGCGAGAAATGTTATTGTTGTCCTGAATGTGATAAGCAGTTGTCACAACAAAGCATCCTACAAAGTCACATCGGACTTCACACCGGAGAGAAACTTCACCATTGCTTGGAATGTGGCAAACAATTCTCACACCTAAATTCTGTGTATAATAATAGGAAGTTATATTGGAGAGAAGCCTTACAGTTGTGCTGAATGTGATTCTACTATAATAGTTCTCTTCACAATTATAATATAACTAGCAAAATACCTGCGCTTCGCAGCGGAGAAGTAGTGTGTTAAAAAAGGAAAGAAAAAGAAAAGAAAACATTTTGAAAATAACGTAACATGATTGTCAATGTAATTGTTTTGTCACTGTTATGAGTGTTGCTGTCATATATATATATATATATATATATATATATATATATATATATATATATATATCAAAATACCCGCTCTTTGCAGCGATGTCGTGTGTTAAAGAAGTTAGGAAAAAGAAAAGTAAACATTTTAAAAATAACGTAACATGATTGTCAAAGTAATTGTTTTGTGTATTTAGTGACAGCGTCACAAAGTTGTTTTCATCTAGCTGTATCAGAGAATGTACCACGACGTCTGACATGCCTCCTTTTTAGTGTTTTCTCACAGCTTGGATTGCTGCTGTCATAATGGGTTTGAGTCTACACATATATATATATACATACCTATCTACATCATATATACACACACATACATACATACATACACACAGGTATATATATATGTATATATATATATATATATGTATGTGTCTATATGTGTGTGTATAGCTTTGGTCACTGAGTGCAAGGGAAAAATAATAAAATGTCTATAAGTTATTAAACAGTAAAACATTAACATTTTAAGAAGTAAAGGTACATAGAGCACTACTGGAGTGGTTTCGGGTAAAACTACATTTTAAAGACGGTGTAACAGAAGAGGTAAGTAGTACTAACAGTAGCTAAAATGTACTGTATATGGGTCATCTCTCGGTAGTTGATCCCTTTTAAAAGGCGCTACACGACGGCTGTGGTATAGAAATTACATTTTCTATGTGAACGTCTAAATTTCTGCATCTGGTAATGTGCCTTACCGGCATTACCAGCAATTAAAGAAAATTAGTTTTGTGTCCTCTGCAGTGTTAAGAGAGAAAGGCTTTGGTTTGGGATAAAATGAAAAAAGGTGTAAAGAAAGGAAAGTTGCCTTTTTCTTTTATATAGTGTAGAAAGATGTCTTCACTGACGATATGCGCGCCTTTTGGGGAAAGTCACAGTGGGTCTTGTGTAGACTGGTGAGACGTCCCTGCCATTAATCGGCTGTGATGGCACTGTTGGTCCTCCACTCCTGTGCGTGTCTTCATAATCCGAGCTGACGACCTCATAATCGTATACGTGCAAAATAAAGTGCGAAGCGCCTTAATATTAGTTTGCCGCGGTGTAGAAAAGGGATCCCGTGTTTGCACTTGTCTGGGCTATAGCTCAGAGGGAGGATGAAAAAAATTAAAAGTGCTCACTTTGACTTAAGGCAGAAGCGCAGTCAGCATCTCAAAGGCCGGCACAGCTATGCGCGCGCGCCGGCTGCTCGACTTTTGCAGGGCTGGAGACGCCACTTTTTGCAGACAAGTTCACGTGATCAAAAGTCTCCGCGCTCTTTGGAGGTCATTCATATATATATATATATATATATATATAGCAAAATACCCGCGCCTCGCAGCGGAGAAGTAGTGTGTTAAAGAAGTAATGTAAAAGAAAAGGAAACATTTTAATAATAACGTAACATGATTGTCATTGTCATGAGTGTTGCTGTCATATATATATATGTGTGCACAAAACCACGCTTTTATCAAGGCTTCCATCGGGTATTCTTTTGAAATGAAATTTTCCTCCAATCAGTCGTAGCAACGCGCTTTCTTCCAACTGTTAGATTCTTGTAGCTCTGATGTGTGCATCAATGTAATCGATGTACCAGGAAATCATGCATTGACAGAAGTTTCCCTTTGCTTGGAATGCAAAGTGTGATTAAATGCGTTATTTTTTAACTCGTTATGGAGCACATGCATTGAAGCTTCTCAGCTGTGCTTGTGCTAAGAAAAGGAAACATTTTAAAAATAACGTAACACGATTGTCAATGTAAACTTTTGTAAGTAGTGCCTGGAGGATTCAGAGTGTGGAGAAACTGTAGAGACAGCGTGTGTATTAACTTGTGGATTTTTCGGTTAGTATTTGGTGGCAGCGTCACAAAGTTGGTTCCGCAAGACTGCGTTAGCTGCGGAGCTCAGCTCAGAGCGAAATGAGGTGAATGGGAGGAGAGATGATGACGTGACTCCCCCACCCGCCTTATCTGTCAATCTCCCACAAACACAGTCTCTCAGAATTTGCATAAGCACAGCTCTTCACCAGTAATTTTAACTTAATTACAAAGTGATCAAAACTCTTGTTTATATCCTGCGTCCTCTCATTAAACTTGTATCTCGCATTAGCCGTGGGCATGACAAACACCAGCGGCAGCCTGTCTATGAACTTAATTTAAACTTTAGGTTTACACCGTGCTTTGTTTCCGAAGTAGCTGCACTCATGAATATGGTTCTATGTGTCACTCGCTCGCTTCTTATTGTTTCGCTGCCTTCTCAATTGTATAATGCATGTTTTCTTCAGCGCTTTTTGGAGCTCTTCCTTGTTTTCTACGTATTGTGTTGACAGTCAGTTCACGTGATTACGTGGGAGGCATGATGATGTCACACAAAACTCCGGCCCCCACGGCCATCGAACTCAACTCCATTACATTATATGGAGAAAAATATGTTCCAGTTACGACCATTACGTGTAGAATTTCGAAATGAAACCTGCCCAACTTTTGTAAGTAAGCTGTAAGGAATGAGCCGGCCAAATTTCAGCCTTCCACCCACACGGGAAATTGGAGAATTAGTGATGAGTCAGTGAATGAGTGAGGGCTTTGCCTTTTATTAGTATAGATTCATTCTGATAAGCAACAATGCTGTTCGGACTGTTGCAAGCTTTTCTCAGACAGCAGGACTCTTAAAGATCACATAAGAATTTACTCTAGAGAGAAACCTTTTTGCTGTCCAGAGTGTGGCAAATGCTTGTCAAATCGCACTGAGGTGCCACAGAAGGATCCACACTGGAGAGAAGAAGTACACCTGTTCTGAATGTGGTAGAGGGTACTCTTCCAGAAGAAGTTTTCAGAGACACACACAGAGTCATATTGGAGTAAAGCCTGTCCAAGAAATGACATATAATCTTTCCAATGGATCCTCAGGCAAAAAAAATGAAGAAAAATCTTCTGAATGAGGTAAAGGACTTCTGTTTAAAGTAGTTAATAAGTACCTGAGAACAGTGGAGAAAACACGGAAAGTGGCAAACAGATCCTAATTGTAAGGTAACCTCAGAGAAACATATGAACTCACAATGGAATGAAAACACTACATTACAACACATATTTAAAAAAAAGCAAGAATCTGCTTCAACAACTTATAGGTGCAAGAAAAAACCTCATTGTTGTCCTAAATGTGGTTAACGCTTTTCAGGCAGCAGTGACCTTCATAGTCATAAATGACAGCCTTACTTGTGGTAAGGCTCTTGTGGTAAGCTGTTCTGAATGTTGAAAGTGGTCCTTCTGTATCAGCCATCATCATCAACACGTAAGATTTCAAGAAAGACTCAGAAACTGTACTGCCAGGACGTCGGCCATACAGGGACTGATCATCTCTGCACCAGTGCTGTGACATAAGATGGTGAACAATACAAACACCAGACAACAGAATGAGGTAGCAACAGTACTGTGCAGTGATAACAACTTCAACCACAGAACACAACTGAAAAAGTTCAATGTAATAATAAAATAAATGGAGAAGTCAAATCAAATCCACAGTGCAGTGCCAACTACCAGGAGGTGCCACTGACAACAAGGGGAATAATTTTGTTTCAGAGCTTAGGAGATGGGGCCTTATCTGAGTAGCAATGAACTTGTACCGTCTCTGGGATGTCATTTGATGGCTGACACCTGGGCTGAGTGCAGACAGCCATTCTTAACCCTGATAATGAAGAAGTCATTTAGTGAGGTCAGCTGACAGCCAATGCTGTCCAATCAGATACTGGTGAGGGACAGTCGAGGAGGACGAGAGACTAAAAAGAGAGCCGTCACATGACAGACCAATGTAGATGGGCTTTCTAAGACTTTTACACTAATTTAGGTTATCATTTTATAAATGATAAGAGTTTTTACAAACCATAATGAATGCAGAACACAATGAAAATGAAATGAACTGATTTTATTTCTGAAATACAAGAGAAAAAGGAAGGCAGAGCAGAAACACACAGGTATCTCTGCTGCCCAAGCTGTTAATTTGATAAATTAACCTAAAAATATAACGGATGTCACTTTGCTCCATGTTAGTATATCCTGGGGTGGTGTGTGAAGGACGCTCTATACTCCGAATGTGTTGGTTCAGGTTTCAGTTTGAGTTCAGCACCTTCTTCATATCGATACCCAAGACAACGTTTCTTCACATCGAGACTACAAGCTGGAGTCCACAGGAGCTCAATAAACTCCAACAGCAGGATGGACGATTAGAAAGCTTTGCTTTGAGAGAGTGTCAGCTACACAAAGCTTCAGCTTCATTTACTTGAGAGAAAACTCCAAAATGCAGAGGTGGCCCCTTCTGTACCCCCACCTATGAAAGTCAAATTTGACCCCCTCACTACTCGCCGTTGGTTCACTCTGCTTGGACTTTCTGTATTTTGTAAATTTATGTTTCATTTTTTGGCCACACTCTTTTTACATTTCATTTAATTGATGTTCTCAAATGTGTGAGTATAGCTTGACTCTTACAAGGACTTATCTAAAAAGGGTACATTGGCTATGAAATGCAAGAAGGCAGAAAAATATAAAAAGTGGAAACCACAAAATGAATAGGTGACATTGATGACATACACTCAGTGGCAGAGGTGACGTGGACAAAATCAGAAAGTACAGCACAGAAAAGGCAGGTAGCAACTGAAAACAAAAGAAGAAAGCTGATTGGTGGGAAGAACTGTCAGTCACTCCTGAGTGGACTGTTGAGGACGGCCGTGGTATGCAGACTTCAAAGTTCATGTTTTTGATTTCAAATCTGTGACCATGCACTAAATAAGTCTGTTATTTATCAGTTAGCATGTTCTGAAACTGTAACGTCATCACAAAGATCATACAAACACGTAATGTGGCATTTGTGATCAATCACTTTTGTTGATTTTTATGTCACCGTTCATCAGCCCTGTATAGAGTGCCACTTCCAGATCGGCAACCTCACTGCACCCCGTAGCACATTTGGAGTTTGGGACTGGAGCACAAAGTCGATGGCACTCTGAGAAGGACAGACTTGTAAGACGTGAACAAAGCCAGCTGCCCTCCCTGGTTTGTCTTCATTCAGAAGGACTCACCTGAGTGGTGGGATTGTTCTGCGGCGCTCCTGTTAGCCGAAATGTCATCAGCTTGCTTTCTGCGTTTCATCTGATAACCAGCAGAGTTAATCAAAGATGAGCCAGGCCTGTTACAATGTGAACGTTCTTAACATTTGGTTTTTCTTTAAATATTTTTTCTGCTTACTTATCTTTGAGTTCTTGGAGGCCTTGTACATTAGAGATTATTAATACATGAGAATTTGGTGTTAATAATGAATTGACAATTAATAAACTGTTTTTATTGCTAAATTGTAAGTGTGGCCTGTTGCCATTGTGTAGCTTTATCCTTCTTGTCTGTGTTGCTAGGACGTGTTGCACTGTTACCTCCCTAGAATTAAGTGCCACATCAGCGACGCTCGGCCTCACACCCTTCATCAAACGTGAGGCAGAATCCAACATTGCTGATCCAACTGTTAATCCCATTCCCTGCTTTGCCAGTCCCTTGGCTGTGTGTGTATCGAGGTGTATGGCTGAAGCAAACCTCTCCTCAAGGAGTCTACAGCACCGGTCAGACGAAGAACTTGACGCTTTGGGTTTAGACATAAAACTGAGAATACCTCATGCTGGATATGCTGTAGACGATTGAAAGGGAGTCTGGTAGGATAGACTGAGGTAATAAGGTAAGTACAGTTAGACACGTTCATAGTCATTTTATCTTTTAATATTTATTTATTATTTTTTGTCTTTGTTAAACAAGGTACAATATTGTGCTGTTTGGTGGGATAGATGTCTTCTCCCGAACGGTAACTCTTCATTACACACACACACACGCCTGCTTACCATCACCGTTTTAAAGAACACATAACGCACATGGAGACTTGACTGTTTCCTTGTGTAATTTAGATCAGGGGTGTCCAACGTCGATCCTGGAAGACCGCAGGTTTTCATTCTAACCATTTTCATAATTAATGACCCATTTTTGCTGCTAATTAACTTTTTCCCCTTCATTTTAATTGACTTACTATTTAAGACTTTCTTTTATTCCTTAATTAGCAACCAAACAGTAATGAAATACAAAATGACCCAACACATGACCAGATAACCTTTACTGTCATACAGCATCAAAAAATAAAGAAAGCTGAAGGTCTCGGTGACGCTGATCTGCTTTCTGCTGTGGTCAAACGAGAGCACAGCCATGGAATTAAATAACGAGTTCAATTAACAACAACAATCGGCTTCTAATTAAGAAACTGGTTAGAGTGAAACTGGTGGAAGTTTGATACCCAAACTGGTCATGTTGATACCCCCTGGCTGATCAGTCATTGGTTCACTTCACATCTCATTTTTATTGGGCTGCCATTTAAGTAAAAAAAGGAGCAATTCAGAGGATTCTTCAATTAACAAAGGCATGGGAAGAGAAAAGAAGTCAATTAAGATCAGAAATTGGTTACTGATTAAGAAAGTGTCAGGAAGGAAAACCTGCAGCCACTGCAGCCCTCTGGGGTCAGAGTTGGACACCCTGATTTAGATCAGGTATCAGCAAGAGTGAAAGGGAAGGTCTACAGGACGGTAGTGAGACCAGCTATGTTATATGGGCAGGAGACAGCGGCACTGACCAAAAAACAGGAGACAGAGCTAGAGTTGGCAGAGCTAAAGATGCTAAGATTTGCATTTTGTGAGACGAGGATGGATGTGATTAAAAATGAGGACATTAGATGGTCAGCTCAGGTGGGACGGTTGGGAGACAAAGGAAGAGATGCGAGATTGTGTTGGTTTAGACATGTGCAGAGGAGAGATGCTGGGTATACTGGGAGAGGGATGCTAAGGATAGAGTTGCCAGGTAAGAGGAGAAGAGGAAGGCCTAGAGGAGGTTTATGGATGTGGTGAAAGAGGACATGCAGGTGATGGGTGTGACAGAGCAAGATGATGAGGACAGGAAGATATAGAAGAAGATGATCTACTGTGGCAACCCCAACGGGAGCAGCTGAAAGAAGAACTGCAAGATTTTATTTCTATTGCAGACCAGGCTTTTGTATATTTATCGATTTTTGACTAATGTTCAGGGGCCTCATGTATAAATGGTGCATATGCACAAAAATGTTGCGCACGCTCACTTTGAGATGTATAAAAACTAAACTTGGCTATAAGCTATGCACATTTTTACAGCAGTCTCCTCCTGTGCATACACACTTTTCTGCTCAGAGTTCTCCTCTTGGCGCTGTGTGCTGGACTGGCACTGGCTTTACAAAGGCAGACTTTGAGGACTTGTGCTCTACCTGCTCCTCTACAAGTTCTGTCCACTCTCAGGTTTTCAGCCTCAGGAGCAGGATGACCGATCGGGTATTTCACAGTCATCACCAAGTCATGCAATGCCAGCTCTATGGGATGTTATTATCCGCTTGTAATCCAGATATTTTGTATCTATATTTATCCTTATACTGTGGTTGAACTCACAAACTCAAAAGTATAATTTGCAGTAATGTTTTCCACAAGTACTTGGAGCGGTTAACTGCACGCACATTGCTATTGCAAGGGCACTGAACAAGTTACATTAGCCAGGGATAGGGAATCCATTCCCGGACAGGTTTATCCATTCACCAGAAATTCGGGAATCCCAAATGTCTCTCCTGGGGATGACACAGTGCACAGGCATCTCACATGTGAACGGTTTTAGAACGACCAACACTTATTTTTAATAAAACTACTGCAATATGTTGACACCAATAAAAGACTAACCTTATCTCCAAGCAGTTCATGCTGTCATATAAGTACACGTATCTAGTTAGTTGCGGTAATAAGAGCGTAGAAAGCACAAAGTGTCCAGCATGAGAGCGCAAGTTTGTGCAGAGTACGCCAGCCGCTGAGAAAGCACGCTCTGCCTCCACTGAAGTAGGCGGCACAGTCATCAGATACTGATATACTTGTTTCTAAATAATGCTCTGAAACACCGCCATTACTAATGCATCCAGTTTCGTGTCATCATTCTGTGATGGCAAGTTTCTTGGCACAGATAAAGCAGATGCAACAGACTGACGCATTGCAATTTCAAGTTGCTCTTCAAAGCTGTCAACAGCACAGATGTCAATGAACTCTGCCCCATCCCGACATTCGTGAGCTGCAGAGTGCAGAAACCTCCCAGTCCACTGTGCTCAGTCAGCCGGTAGAGTGACTGCTGCTGGTCTACTGTTGACTGAATTAATCGGCAACACACTACACCATGGGCCAAAAAAAACATGCCACTTAATTATTTTCAACTATAACTCTGTTATTTCTTGATCGATTTTTACACTTTTACACGCTATATATGCAAGGTTGGCTGTTCCCGTTTTCCTGGAAATTACAGCAGTTTCATTCCTGGGATTGCGGGAATGAAAAATGTCCAGGAATCCGGGAATGGATTCCCTAGCCAGAGATGAATCACCAAAAGAATGAGCTGCCATTACATCATCTATAGCAGGAGAGCCCATAAAAACAGCAGCTAGGGCAGCAAAAGGGAAGAAGTCCTGTTAAAGATTTCCAATTTTGTGCTTACGCCATGTTTTAGTGTGAATTCTTTATAGCTTGTATATTTTCTGCCCTGTTATAAAATTTCAAGTTAGGTGGTGCCATACCATTTTCTACTTTAGGTTGTTGTAAAGTTGCCCTTTGGGTGTGTGGATGTTTCAAATTCCAAATAAATAAGGTTGTGATTGAATCTAATTTCTTAAAAAAGTGATTTGTTAATGTATGTGGGGATGCTTTAAAAATAGAAAAAGAAGCTTGGGAAGGATGCTCATCTTGACAGTGTTGATTCTTCTTCTTAACGTGAGATGGAGGGTAGGCCAACTATTCACATCTTGTTTAATATTTTCCATGCAGACAGAAAAGTTTTATTGATAAAGGCTTTATATTTATTTGTAATTTAACCCCAGGTTTTTAAACTGATCTGCTAATATAAATGGGAAGGTGTCCAGTCTAGTCCAGTCTGTCTCATAAGCATTTCGCAGTGAACTTCCATTAAATCTCAGATGCATTACAAAACTAAATAGCCAGTGGCTCAATGGCGATTGCAAAGAGCAGTGGTGACAGGGGACATCCTTGTCAAGTATCACGTTCTGGTTTGAAGTCGACTGAAATAATGTTGGTAATACAAACTGAGGCTTCTGGGTATGAGGAAGGAGATCTCCGAGGAAGACAGGAATAGTTCATTTATTCAGTCTTTAGTGGTCCGGTGCCGGTAAGATTCACACTGTCGATAAGACAATGATTTATTTATTTTTTAGTGGAGATTCCTGGGGCGCCCCCAGCCTTGGCCTGACCCTCACACACTCACAAACAGGGACAAAAAGCCACCTGGATATAAAACAGCAAATAAAGAATGTAATAACAATAATAATGAAAACAACAATCCCATCCCAGTTCCCCTTACAGCGATTATACATTAAATACGACAAACCACAAACAGCAAAGTCCATGAAAAAACAGCAACAGATGTAATGTAAAGATGAAGGTAAATAGTCCAGAGATCCGCATGTTGAAGGGGAATGTAAAGATAGTCCTACCTGTAGTTCCTAAAATGGTGAAGATGGGTGGACGGGTTCAGGAGCGCTCCGTTCTTCACAGGATGGCCATAAATCCACATACAGTCCTCACATAACAGGCAGATAGTAGACAATCCAGACCTCGACCTAGAAATGATCCAGGACAAAAATGAGAAGGCACAGGAATCAACAACAACAATATTTATTTATATAGCACATTTTCATACAAGTAATGTAGCTCAAAGTGGTTTACATTTTCTTACAGGAACTTCTTACTCCTTATACTTCCTCACGTGCCCTCCGCTCTGTACACATAAACACCCTCCATGTCCCCAGAACTAAGCTCAGCAGCATGGGTGACAGGGCTTTATCATCTGTGGCGCCGAAGCTTTGGAATGCCCTCCCTGATTACCTGAGAGCTCCACAGTCGACTGATGTTTTTAAACGAAACCTAAAAACTTATCTCTTTAGAAAGACTTTTTGTTAAAGTAGTTTTTATAGACTCTTATTTTTGACTCTGTAGCATTTTCAGATTGCTAAAATATAAATGCACTTATGAAGAAAGAGAAAAAAGCCAATGTAAGAATTAAAATCAGAGAACACTAATTAACATAGAATAAAAGTAAGGTCCGATAGCCAGGCAGGACAGAAAAAACCCCCCAAAAAAAAAAAACTCCAGACAGCTGGAGAAAAAATGAAATCGCAGCGGAAGATAGACAGGCAGGAACTTTAGACACAAAACACCAAATACTTCTCCCTT
This sequence comes from Polypterus bichir lapradei, assembly GCA_026402145.1. Classification (NCBI taxonomy): domain Eukaryota; kingdom Metazoa; phylum Chordata; class Cladistia; order Polypteriformes; family Polypteridae; genus Polypterus; species Polypterus bichir. The sequence goes on from JANRMT010062807.1 coordinate 20,262,211, forward strand.
TTTTGGTAACAATAGCTCTCTTTTAAATGTCACTCCGGCCTATTTGTACCCAACAGCCCCTGCACCCTCAGCAGATGACCAATCACAGCCACTGCAGGGACTGCTGGGAGTTGAAGTTTCAAGCACCGCTACAAGTCTTTATTCAGTCACAGATGAGTACATGGATTCTATGTTGCAAGGCAGAAGAGCAAAGTTCCCCTGTTTCAGTCGGCTTTTAATATTTATTTTCCTCCCTCCCTCTTACTTATGAAACAGCAGCTAAGCATTTCATCTTATATTACGCACATCGGCCAACCATTTCTTTTTTGTGTACGTATCAAGATGGGCCCCAAAGAAGGAAAGGTCATCTTTCCTGTGTCTAATGGACGCGTTCTAAATAAAGAAGTTCAGCTTACTTCACCTTGTCTTATGACAGACAGACGTCAGTATGAATAACCTGCCGTCAGAGCAAAACAGCTTTTAACCCGTAGTAGCTTGCAAGTAGTTACATTTTCTTTCACATTTCCCCCACTTTTTGTTAACGTCCGAGGAGTAGTTGAAGCATTGGGTGTCGTCTATCTGATCTGAATACTCAGGAACCTGAGATATTAGAAGGAATTGATGTGCCACAAAATGGCTGATGAGGGAACAGACACAGGGAAATGCATAACAAAAGAACAGACAGACAATAAGAAGGACAGTACCTACCATGATAGCGAACTGAGTAAGGGACATTTTCCAGTTGGAAAATAGTGAATGGAACCAGTCAAAAATTGACGTAGGTGTAGTGGTGACATGCACAGTAAATTCTGTTTGCATATCTAGAGCAAATCTACTCTGCCAGGCACTTAGCGTGTACTTCCTGACATTAAGATATACTTGAAAGGGCAACCAGGAGAGTTATGGACATCCTTAAAAATATCACAAGTGAAAAGGTTATAGGGAAGGGGTTCAACTAGGAGAGAGGGTTTAGCAGTGGCCATGCAGAACAGGGCTCTGTTCTTAATTGTGTAACAGTAAAATTCAACCACGTATACCTCAGATTATCCTCTAGGAAAGAGGGAATAAACCCTTGGGAGAGACCAGCACAGTATGTCCAAAAAATAGTAACAGCTTCAGGATTCAGTCCACTTTTTACAGTGAGAGATGTGCGTCCAAAAAGGGAGTCCTTCAATCTTCACAGCATGCAGGGTGCTCAGCAGCACTTGGAATGGTCCTCTCCACCTGGGCTCCTGCCAGTGTTTATGATGTGTGTCTCCGATGAGGACCTAAGTCCCAGTAGGTATAGGAATGGTCGGTTCAGGTAATGAGGTAGTCCTCAATGTTTCCCTCACTTGTTCATGCACTGTCTGTAAGCCACTATGCAGAACTGAAAGAAAAGATGCAAGATCACTGAGTGGTGGGTAACTTTACCTTGCAGAAGGCACATTGGCATGGGACGGACAGTAAGAATCTGAAACGAAGAGAGTCCTATCTGACGACAAGTCTTTCCCCTCAGACCAGCCAGAGCCAAAGGCAACACATCAGGGCCAAGACAGGCCTATGTGTTCACAGACTTTTGCTAATTTTAGTTTTAAGGTGGAGTTTACATGCTCCTCCATCCCTCCACTCTGTGGATGGTATTTACAGAAGTGGCGGACATCAATCTGCAGCCACTGAGAGGGATCTTGTAATTAAGTATTTACAAAGTGAGTTCCATTATCACTTTGCAATTTCTTAGGCAAACCCCAACATGGGATGATTTCTTTAACTTGCACTTTGGCCACTGACTTGGCATCTGTGTGCCAGCATGGGAAAGCCTCCACCCAGCGAGAGAAAACGTTGACGATTACCAAGCAATATTTATACCCATGAGATGGGGTTAGTTCAATAAAATCCACCTGCAGATCTTTAAGTTCATATTCAAGTTTATTGTCATGTGCACAGTAAGGAAATGCGTTTCCCTGTACAATGAAATTCTTTCTTTGCTGTCCAAACCAAATGACAAAACCAACATATAAAGATAAACATAAATAATAAGTAGCAGATAGACAATAAGTGACAGAGGCAGCATAAAGTATAAAAAAAAAAATAAAATAGAAGTATAAAGTGTAATGTGCAGGTAGGTGTGTGATGGACAAGTCCAATACAGTTGTGTGAGGTCGATAGAATGAGGTGGCCCACGGTTATAAACTCCCGTCAGTTATTTAGGAGTCTAATGGCCTTGGGAAAGAAAGAGTTCTTTAGCCTGGAAGTCCTGCATTTCATACTCCTATACCTCCTGCCTGAGGGTAGATGTGTGAACAGTTTGTGTTGGGGGTAGGTGGGGTCCCTGAGGGTCCATGAGGATCGAGGCAGTTCTCCTGCGGACTCTGCAGTTGCAGATGCTCTGCAGAGAGGGCAGTGGTGTCCTGGTGATCTTCTCAGCAGTCTTTACCACTCTCTGTAGGCATTTGCGGTCCATAGCAGTAGTGTTGCCGTACCACACGGTGATGCAGCTGGTCAATATGCTCTCAACAATGCAGCTGTAAAAGTTGCCGAGGATCTTGGTCGACATACCAAACTTCCTCAGCCTTCTCAGAAAGTACAGCCGCTGTTGAGCCCTCTTGACCAGCTGCGTGGTGTTAAGAGTCCAAGTGAGGTACTCACTGATGTAGACGCCCAGGTATTCAAAACTGCTCACCCTTTCCACTTCAAGCCCTCGGATGAACAGTGGCCGGTGAGGTCTCCTCTCCTTCCTCATGTCCACTGTCATCTCCTTTGTCTTGTCTGTGTTGAGGGTGAGGTTGTTGTCCTCACACCATGACGCCAGACTGTCCACCTCCCTCCTGTAGGCCGCCTCATCCCCACCAGTGATACGTCCAATCACTGCGGTGTCATCTGCGAAGTTCAGGATGATGTTATCCTTGTGGGAGGCAACACAGTCCTGGGTGAACAGGGTGTAGAGGATGGGGCTGAGGACGCATCCCTGTGGCGTGCCTGTGTTTGTGGTAATGGTGGCTGAAATCTTATTACCAATCCTGACAGACTGGGGCCTGCCAGTCAGAAAGTCTAGGAGCCAGTCACAGAGGGTGGGGTGCAAGCCAAGTGCAGACAGTTTATGGGTGAGTTTATGGGGGATAACCATGTTAAAGGCAGAGCTGTAGTCAACAAAGAGCATCCTGATGTAGGAGTCTTTGTTCTCCAGATGGGAGAGGGAATAATGTAGTGTGGCCACGATGGCATCTGAGGTGGACCTGTTGGACCGGTAGGCATACTGCAGAGGGTCCAGAGTGTCTGGTATGCTGCTCTGAATGTGGGCCAGCACCACTCTCTCAAAACAATTCATGATGATTGGAGTGAGTGCTACCGGCCTGTAATCAGTCAGGCAGGTGGGTGGGCTTTTCTTAGCAAGGGGGACGATGATTGTAGTCTTAAAGCAGGACGGAACGATGCGCTGACTGAGGGAAAGGTTGAAGATGGAGCACAGAACATCAGCCAGCTCGTTGGCACATGCTTTGAGAGCCCGCCCAGGGATGTTTTCTAGTCCAGCTGCCTTACGGGGGTTGATCTTCCTTAGTGCTTTGTGTACCTGGCCTGAAGAGACCGTTGGGGGAGGGGAGGGGGGTTCTGTGGTCCAGGGGTGTGTGTGTGTGTGTTCCTCCACTCTGTGCTGTTGCTGGATGTCTCAAAACGGGTGTAGAAAATGTTGAGATCATCCGGCAGACTGTCTGTGGAGCTGATTGTGCTGGTGGTGGTCCTGTAATCTGTGATGCGCTGTAGGCCCTACCACATACGTCCAGAGTCAGCAGTAGAATAGAAGCCCTACAGCTTCTCTCTGTACTGCCTCTTGGCTGCTGTGATGGCTTTTCTTAGTCCGTACTTTGCAGACTTACCTGCCAGCCTTTTCTTACATTAAATCTCTGGCATAGTGCACACCTTTTACACAACTGATCAGCAAAGTTGGAAAACCCTGGGGCGTGCCAGGATTGTTACACCTGTGCCATCATTGCGTCTCTGGAAGTGTGGTCCAGACCGTGTGTAACCTTTGCAATACCTGGAAAGGAAGTTTGTGAGAGAAAAGGATTTTTAGTTAATGGATGGATCCCTTTTCAGTTCTTTTTCTGCACCCTCTTTCTGCCATGTCTTTATCTCCTTTTCTATTGCTACAGTTTGTAGAGATAAAACCACATTCCTCTTCCTTTTGTAGTGATAAAGAGGTTAGTGAAGAGGTGGGATCCCGGGCGGCTTTCTTTGCCCACATGTCTGCTTGCACATTTCCCTCACTCACTGGATTCATTTTCCCAGTGTGAGTTTGACACTTCACTACCACCAGCATGTTCGTCAAATGAGATGTTCTTGCCTGTACTAAGATGGAATGTACAGCATGTGGTACCTTAGCAGTTAGTGGACTCATGAGAACAACATCTGAGTGCTAATATGGCCTCTGTTGTTACAGCAGCTGCTCTCAAATAGGCCGGAAGTGCAGCGGCCACTGGATCCAGTTTCTTAGAATAGTATGCGACTGGTCTTTGTCTGTCTCCATGTTGTTGAGTTAGTACTGCAGTCATACACCCCCCTTTCTCATCCACAAAAGTGAAAGGACAAGAATAGTCTGGAAGTCCTAACATGAACGCAGACATTAAAATTTATTTTATGTCAGTTAAAGCCTTCTCAGCCTGCTCCGTCCAAGAAATTTTATCAGTTAACACCAGATTAAGAGAGGTCGCTAGATCTTGGAGTGGCTGTGCTATTTCAGAAAAATCTTGAAATCATTGCCAGCAGTATCCGAACATTCCAAGGACAGACATAACCTGCCGCCTTGTAGTATGACAAGGTAAATTTTAAATAGCCTCAATCCTATTATTAGGCAGTGCATATTCTCCTGCTGTCAACCAGTTTCAACTTTTTCCAGGACACCTTGTGCCCGATTTCCACTAGGAAGACCAACAAAGCCTTTGTGTCATCTTTGCATTGTTCCTGAGCCTCAGAGCATAACAACAAACCATCTACATACTGCATCAGGGGCCTCGTGTTATACATGACGTAAGCACAAAAGCTGAAATGTGCTTACACACAGAAAAATCCAAATGCAGAAATCTGTGCGTATTTTAACTTCCACGTTCTTCCGCTACATAAATCCCGGTCAGCGTGAAAACTAACGCTCGTGCACGCGCCTTATGTCCCGCCACAACTCCTCCCAGAACTACGCCTCTTTGAATATGCAAATCAATATAAATCGCCCTTAAGCTCAGCCTTCCGTGAAAAGACAATGGGAAAAGCACGGAGAAAAATATAAGAATTTCAGCGAATACCAAATGGGGACAAAGGAAAAACATACTATTTGTTTAATTAAACCGTGGTATAATCAACAAAAGGAAGTTGATTGAGTGACATAGCGTGCCGGAAATAAAAAAGAAGTCGCATATCAAAGTCGCCGTGAAAAGGCGAGTTGTAGCCCACTGTCTGAGTGTCATATGAAAGCTTATTAGGGTACAGACAAAAAAAAAATAGGCACACAGTGGGAAAAAAGCACGAAATGTCAAGTTCAATCACGAAATTTCCACTTTAATCACGTAGTTTATTTTGTCATTAAAGTAGAATGTCATAAACGTCATCTTAAAATCGTTTAATTAACCAGTTTCTCAAATCACATCGTAATTAAAGTAGCACCTTAAATGCTTTGTTTTGTATTTGATCTTCTATGTGCTCTATGTGTGTGAATCACTACTTGCTTCTTAAACCGGCTCTCTTCCTCCAACTGGACACAGAATTCATTACATTCGTGATATTACAGCTCTCTGAATAACTAAAATACTGAGATGTATACGTGATATCATTTTCATGATGATAGGAGTTAAAGCACGTTATTAAACATGGGTTTCACGGCGCAGTGATTGTGTGCGACCTTCGATGAAATTATTTATTGCAGCAGTACTCAGGGGCGGCTCTAGGCAGAGAAAGAATCGGTGGCTCCTTCACCCGCCAATGTCAGTAAGGTAGCTTATGCACGGTGGATGGCCACGTCCGTTGTGGACACTGCATAGCCTCCTCCTGCTCATGACACAAGCATTTAACTTTGTCGAAATTTGTCGTTGCGTTTTTAGCTGTGTTGTTATTTTCTCTTTCTGTTTTATATTCAATATATATTGGCGTGGCAATCCTTGCATTCCTTGCTTTTCTTTCTCCAAGTAACCGCTGATCTCCACACAATCAGCTCTGTAACAGACGTTAAGCCATCTGTAAGCTTAGAGTGCCGATTCTTCAAAACGTTTCAGGAACATTGAAATATCTTCCTAGTACATGTTTAATTATTCTATCCTTCACGCCAGTCTCAGTGAAGAATATAGATTATTTAAATGAAGTTAGTTTTACCTGTATAATATAATAAACATATTTTGCTGCATTTCATCTTAAAAATGACATCGTCATCATATGTAAATTCGTGCTTTATAAAGTGGCTCAGGTTGTGCAAGTTTACAGTGAGGTGATTGTACTTATAAGTACAAACAATTCTACAAGGAGCACTTGATTGAGTGCGTTTATAGTTCTTGGGATGAAACTGTTTCTGAACCGCGAGGTCCGTACAGGAAAGGCTTTGAAACGTGTTGCCGTGGCTGAGGTAGCATGTGCTTGAGTCTGTATCCCGATAATTCTCTTTCCGATCAGCTGCTGCTGTGATTCCCCACTCAGATACAGTGATATAAATACTCCGAGTGGTGCAGTGAGAGTAATATGGAAAAAGATGATCCGCTGTGGCAACACCTAACGGGAGCAGCTGAAAGAAGAAGAAGAAGATGCAGTGAGAGTAGCAACATTAAAGCAGTTATGGTATTTGGAATACTATGGCTATTCCCCGGACCTTTATATTGTAACAAGTTAATTACAATCAGATGCATTACACTAATAAACAATATGCAGTTAGTTTTAGTGTATTTATAAAGCAGCGTCAGGAAAGTAAGGAGTAACCACACAGGAACAGTAGCATCGCTTTGACGCTGGGTGCTGACAGTCTACAAAACCGAGCAGAGAACTTGCGTACGACAAGGTATGAGGTACCATGGAAAAGTGTGTGGCTTTACGCCAAGTGTAGGTTTTATACATTGCGATTTGAACATGGAAAATTTCTTTACGCAACATTTCTGTGAGTATGCACCATTTATACATGAGGCCCCAGGACACTACCACCCTTTGGCCAATGACCTTCCAAATTATTTGTTAATGCTTGTCCACACACACACACACACACACACACACACACACACACACAAACACACACAGGGAGCCTCTGTATATCCCTGCACTTCCCTTTAGAAATGCGAACCAGAACTGGGATTCAGGGTGAACAGGAATAGAAAAGAAAGCATTCACGAGATCAGTAACAGAAAACCACATAGCAGTGGACAGGACTGTAGAGAGAATAGTGGATGGATTCGGGACTATAGGAGTCATAGGGGTGTAGAGCAGCATTGACTCCACGAAGCTCCTGAATGAACCTCCACGAGCCATCAGCTTATCTAACTGGAAGAATAAGAGAGTTCACAGGGGAGTATTAGATCAGAATAATGGCACCCTGCTTAACTAAGTCAGCATGATCAATGGTAATACCGGCCTCTGACTCAGGAGAGAGAGGATAGTTTGCATGATGTGAACGGAAAGATGATTTTGGGAAAACTACCAAGGGTTCAACATGAGCTATTCAGCCTAAATCATATTTCTTTTGTGCCCAGAGAGATGAGACGAGCGAGTCAAACCAAAAGATTTGAAGGGTAAACAGCATGGGTGTAGGTTTAGGGGTGGAAGATGAATGACAGAGTGATTGGGTTACAGGTACAACTCATCCTACTGCAGTTTTCTTAACAGATCTATCTGGGGTGGACCAAATATCAGGTCCCACATACTCCAAATCCTCCCTTTCCTGACATGCTAATACCCATGGTCTCACATCACGCCACTGAAAGTGAACAGATTTAGCAATGGAGACATGTGGAATGGAACCACTCCTGAAGAAAGGCAGTTGTTGTGAGGAAAGAGATATTCTGCTGAGATATAACAGTTCATTAGGCAGATAGACTCTTTTTTGAGAGTAGCAGTTAAAACATCTGAAAGCCAGACCATCATAATGCAGTCCAAAAAATTATGCAGTACAGTGAAAAGATTGTGAATACTGTAATCCAAGAGGAACCCGGGACAGCACAGATTCTTGCTGTTCTGAGGAAACATGAACAACCCAGGTAGCATAGGAGGATGTAATGGTAGTGGTCAGTGAAAGGGCAGCGTGATGTTCTGATGTGACCGTCACTCCCATTTTCCTCTTTTAGGGTGGATGTCGACTTTTGTCGACAGGAGGGGTTGAGGGTGCATGTCGACAAAAGTCGACATCCAGAGGTAGAGGGCGACAATCAGCTGTTAATGGCGACAAAACTCACTGTTATGTCATAAGAATTCCCTCTCTGCTTGGAGGAATGTTAGACTCGTTGACTCGGCATCTAATCCTTGCGTATGCATGAGTTCCGAAATGTAAACAAAGGCAATCAATCAATCAATCAATCAACATTTATTTATATAGCACATTTTCATACAAAAAAATGTAGCTCAAAATGCTTTACAAAATGAATAGAAAAATAAAAGACACAATAAAAAATAAACATAAGTCAACATTTAATTAACATAGGATAAGTAAGGTCCGATGGTCAGGGTGGACAGAAAAAACAAACAAAAAAAAAAACTCCAAAAGCTGGAGAAAAAAAAATAAAATCTGTAGGGGTTCCAGACCAAGAGACCACCCAGTCCCCTCTGGGCAATCTACCTAACATAAATCAAACAATCCTCTTTGTATTCAGGGTTTTCAAGGAAGGACCTGATGATGATGGTCACGTAGACTTCTGGCTTTCAGTCCATCAATCAATGCAAGATGGCATCGACATCGCGCGAGGGAGCGAAGCGAGTGCAGAAAAGAAAATACTCAGCAGATGATGTTTTGCGCATTATCTCTGAGTTGGACTTTGATTTTTCAGAATCTGATTTTGTTGAGAGTGATCAGGAGATCGAGCAAGAGAGTGAGAAGCCGGCATCAGCTGATCGGACACCAGACAGTGCCGCCCCATCTGATCGGCTGCCTGCTGAGTGCATTCGCACAGCCAATGCACCTATGGCAAGGTTCACGTGGGAGGAATACCCAGACATTGATCCGTGGGAGCCAAACTGGCTACCGGACTTCACAAGACAGTATGGCTTGCTGTTGGACTCGACAGATTACCAGTCACTGGACTACTGAAGGCTGCTCTCTCTTGATGCCGCTTTTCTGCTACAATCAAACAAGAAAAACAGGTAGACAGAGCAATTTTTTGAATCGCAGGCTGCACTTGCAGCACATTCTCAAAGTTATAACCAACAACAAAAGAGGAGATGAAGGGCTTTGTGGCATTACAAAAAGAGATGGGACTAGACTGGCGATATACCTTCAGGGAGCATTGGTCCAAATGTGCTCTGTCCCCTGGTGGCTTTGGACAGGTTATGCCACATGATGATAGGTACGTGCTGCTGCAAAGTTTTATTCACTTCTGTGATAACCAGAAGCAAATCCTAAGGGGTGAGCCAGGCTATAACCCCATGTATAAAGTTCAGCCCCTGCTCGACATCATGGATCCGACATATTAACAGTTTCATCAAACTGGCCTTGATTTGTCTGTGCGTGAATCTATGATAAAAATAAAAGGGACGACTTTTTTCTGCCAATATATACCAGACAAGCCCACAAAGTATGGCATTAAGGATTTTGTACAGGCAGAAGCAAATACTGGTTTCTGCCTGAAAGTAATTACATATACAGGAAAGTATTTCTTTCATAGAGAGAACTGTCCCTTGACAATCAGGTTGTGCTGGAGCTGCTTCAGGGCTATGAACATTTGGGTCATGTTGTGTACATTTGGACAGTTTTTATACATGCCCAGAATTGCTCATGGAGCTACAAGGCAGAGGGATTGGAGCTTGTGGCACAGTGAGGGTGAACAGGAGACACAGGCCTTCAAAGGCTGAAGATGAAAAGAGGTGACAATCCGGTTTTCATGCAGGCTGAAAACTTGGTGGCAGTGGCATGGCACGATGTCAACGGGTAACTTGTCTCTCTACAGTTCACACTAACAATATATGTGAGAAAGTGCAGCAACAGAGAACTGAAACCAGTGCAACACGTATTGTAAGGAGTGCAATGTGGCAATGCTTGCAATTGGCTGCTTTGAGCGACATCAGACTGCGCAGGACTTTGCTGTAAAATATGCATGTGAAATCATAGAGTATGCAGGCTCATACAACATGCAAGACAGTAACATTTGTCAAAACTAAATATTTTTTGCTGATTTGATATGTTAAACCGTGGGTTTGTGTTCTTTTAAAAATAAAAGTTAGTCTTTGGAAAAATATTCAGCCCTGTGAGAAAAGAAACAAAAACAAAAAAAATAAAAAATAGCCCTAAAAGAGTTAAATGAAATGCAAAGGCACAGGCGGGCTATCAAGTCTTGAGTTCACTGGGCAGTAAGGGCTGAGTAAAAATCGATGGTTTAACAAAACACTTGAAAACGTGACTTGAACAGGAACAGATGAAGAGAGAAAGAGCCCAAAGACGGTGGTCCCATTCTGACACTGACTTCCCATCTTTCTGGTTAGCATGTGTTAACTGGGACCAGTCAGTACTCTTCTTATATGTTGCATTTATTTGTGCTTGTAACTGAGTCCACTAAACAAAAAGCCAGTTAGCATAAAATGAATCTCTTAGATGGAAGAGAAGGAAACGAGTCTTCAGATGGTCACCCACAGGCAAAGGAGAACATAAAAACTCCACATGAACAACAATGGGACATGGGATTTGAACTGACGTGACTGAATCTGAGGGAGAAGGTGTGGTAACCACAGCACCACAATGCTGGACTAATAAATAAATAGATGTAGAGTTTAATTTTAATGTTATTGATTCATCAACTGAATTTATGTTTTGTTTGGTTTTAAGTCCTTATGTTGGTAAAAGTGGTTGGACGGTGAGCGTTACCAGCCAGGAAAATGACATGTCAGTGAGTCAGACATTTATGAAGAGCCTAAAAAAAATCAAAACAAAGAGCTTCTTCTGAGTTAGACATTTCTCGCAGATCTTTGAGTCGTCTAATGTAATGTTTAGGTCTGAAAATGTATCAACCAAGATTGATTTATGGGTTATTAGAGGAAGATCATGATCATCATTTACAATTCTGCAAAATAGCTATGAATGAAGAAAGACAAGTCAATGGCATCACTGATAAAATTACGAGTACCGACAAAGCTCAATTTAAAGTTTCAGGTGCTGTAAATCAGCACAACTACGTCTACTATTGCACAGGAAATCCTCACATAACGATGGAAGAACAGTTGAATCAGCCGGGGGTCAAAGTTTATGTGGTCTTTCATGTAAAGGGTGTGAGTGCCGTATAGGAGGAATAGCCTGGCCAGGATGGGGCTGAATCGATATCCTTTGTGAAAAGAAGAGATTAATGGATGGAATGGAGGAGGTGGAATATCAAGAGCAGTTCCTCCTCCAGTATAATAGATGGCAGTGCTCCACTGGTGTGAACCTAGTAAGGACACCTGCAGGGATATATGGGAGTCGTAGTCCTGCGGGACAGTCCTGTCAGGGACCTTGGGTGCCACCTGGGGGTGCTGCTGGGAGAGGAACTCCCTGATTCAGCAGACTTCCTTCTGATCCACAGGGGCTTCTGTTGGGGTCTGCGCAGGTTCAGGGAGTTAGTGATGCAGTGTGAAGCCTCACCAAGCATCAAAACATTTGAAGGAACTGTGTCAGAAATCGAGTCGAAAGTTCAAAGCATTTCACACTCACCTCTCTACTGACATCTGCTGGCCAGTTTTATTAATGTTACACAAACTCTCGATCAACTTCAATGATGTCTGTTTAACTTTTATTACTTTTATCTTTCACTGCTACAGATTGACATTGAAGAGAAGGGTTCATCATTGGCTTTCAGTGTCTGATGTCAAAAAAAATAAAACTAATGCCGACAGGCAGAATGTAGAATACGATAAGCAAGCATTTTACTAACACAGAATGAGACACCGGCTATGGAGGCCCAGCCCCCCTCGATAGCTCTCGTTGGTCACCATTGGTCCATATTTGGTTAAATGAAAAAACAAAAACAAAAATTCTTATAATATTTCACTCAGAGAGGACCCCCGAACACAAAACCTGTGATCTCCATATTGTGAGACTCCAACACTACCATTGTGTTCTAAAACACAAGGAGACTGAAATAAAGTGAAAAGAAGTCAATGAGCAGCAGAAATTGGTGAGTGATGAAGACGATGGTTAGAATGAAAACCTGCAGCCACAGTAGCCCCCTGAGGACCAGAGTTGGATACCCCTGATGTAAAGTGACCAACAGGGCACCTCGCCAAAGAGCTGATGGCTTCTTATAAGGCCTCCCCTGTGAAAAGACCCCAATGTCAGACAATGCGACCCTGCAGCTCTTCTCTTCATGTAGGACTGAAGCCTCTGGAGAGTCGGATTCTGTGAAAAGTTGTGCTTGGACACAAAGTCACAGAGAGATAGAAATATGAAGACCCCCAGGCACAGGATGACTAAAGCCTTTAAAGACACTCAGCACATTGTGTTCTGCTCATTCTTGGTGGGCTCTGCAGCTGAACTCATCATGGCCGACTTCTCTGACTGACAGGACCTGAAGACTGTCTGTGGTGAAGAAGAACAGCCGAGACATAAAGTGAGAGCTGGTGAGTCTACCAAAAGTCTTTAAACACCAGTGAGCCCAGCGTGCTGACAAGATGTGCCAGTGGGTATGGTGGGCAGTGACTGGTGCTTTACTGGGCTTCTGCAGGTTGCTGCTCGTCAGTTTGTGTCACATTTGAACCATCCTGTTCTAGTAATTACTGCCTAGTGAATGGACTGATGTCACCAAACGCCGTCTTCACTGTCCCCATTCTGTTCTTTTCATGTGCAGGTCCTGAAGCTCCAAATGTCCTCCTGCAGTCGTTTGAACCTCTGAACGCTGAGGAGTTTTTACTGGTGAGTTTGTGTTCTTGTTGATTTGGTGGTCCTGACGAGTATCTGTGACACTTCATGTCTTCTCCTGGTGTGACTGTGTGTGTGTCACTGTGTAATAAAAGTGCTGGCCCACTTTCATTCATCTCACTTGATGTTATTTTCTCCTTTCTCTGTCCTCTTGTCTTTTTCCACTCCTTTTTGCTCTATTTCTATCACTCTCTTATCTCTCTCTCTGTTTCTAAGTCACTACATTTTGAGAATGAAAGATGAGAATGTGAGATCTGCAGTGTCCAGTGTTGCAGAGGGAATCGGGACAATTCTGACTTGAAGTCTGTCACAGTGACGAGCTGATTCTGGTGTGGCGATGGCCGCTCTGAGTCGTTGGCTGCTACCTCTCACCTGACTGAGCTGTGCAAACAGATTTGAGCTGAGGGCTCCAGTCACATATGAAAGAATGAATCAGCATGTGGCGTGGAGATATCTGCCCTGATGTGTCCTAGTGGATTTGACTGTCAGGGTGGCATCTTGACAAGGCAGCAGACAAAGAGGATATCAAATGGCCTTGTACATCCTCTAATTACTGACATTACGTGTTTAAGTCCTCCTGGCCTTTCACCAGTTTCTTTACTTACACACTCCAGTTTGTTTTTATTATTTTTGGTGTTGTGTGAACTTCACATTTCCCAGTTTGTCGATGTGATGTCTTCTAAATGTTATGAATTAACTCACACATCAATGTGCATTCAAACTGTCTTCTGTATTTGACGTACTCTTCAAGCCCAAACTCAACCTTGCATCAATTAAATTAAACCTTTCTTTTTTTCTGTGACTCAGGTGGCGACGTGAGTGGCAGCCATTCCAGCAGCTCCATGTATGACTTTATCTTTCTACCTTTTTCTCTATTTTTCTCTATTTTACTGTTTACTCCAATCACTTTTATGTTCTTTTATGTGGACTCATTCCCTGGACACTTTTTACTACTTTTACTACTTGGACATGGATTTTTACACGCTAAGACTTGTCTATTTAAGTAGTCAACTTCAAGCGCTGAGAACAAATGTGTGGTTCCCTATTTATCTGACGAGATAAGAAGGCGGTATCGGGGTAGCAGAGCCGGTGCTAAGATAAAAGCCACGAGTTTAGCGAGAAAGTGGTGTTACAAACCTTCGGTGCCTTCTGTGATCCTGAGAAATGTGAACTCACTACTAAATAAGATCGATGAACTGGCTGTGCTGGTGAAAAATGTCAGAACCTACAGAGAATGCAGTTTGCTGTGTTTTAGTGAAACGTGGCTAACAACAACCATCCCAGATGCTAACGTGGAGCTACCCGGGTTTAGCACAGTTAGAGCAGACAGAGACGCAAATACCAGCGGGAAGCAGAAAGGAGGAGGACTCGCTCTCAATGTGAACACAAGATGGTGCAACTCAGGACTTGTAAACGTTAAAATCTCCACTTGCTGCAGGGACATCGAACTGTTGGCCGTAAGTTTGCATCCCTATTACTTGCCCAGAGAGTTTGGACACGTGATTGTTGTCATTGTTTACATCCCCCCTCGAGCGAACGCGGAGATAGTGAGTGACATCATCCATTCTGTAGTTGCTAAGTTACAAACGCAGCACCGTGAGGCTGTTGTGCTAATCGCTGGAGACTTTAACCAAGTGACGCTGGACAAAACATTACCTGCCTTCTCCCAGTATGTGCATTGTAACACCCGGGGAAATAGGACTATTGACCTACTGTATGCCAACGTTAAAGACGCATACAGTGCCACCCCGCAGATCATAACCTGGTTCTGCTTCAGCCTCACTACAAACCAAGAGTGAGGGAGCTACCTACAACCACACGCTCATTCAGGAAGTGGTCCCCTGAGGCAGAGCAGGCTCTGAGAGACTGGAACTACAGACTGGGATATCCTGCAGGGGTCACATAGTGAGAACATTGAAGAGGCTGTTGACTGCACTACTGATTACATCAACTTCTGTATGGACATTGTAGTTCCAGTAAGAACAGTACGCTGCTATGCTAACAACAAGCCATGGATTACAAGTGACATCAAGGGCCTTTTAAACCAGAAGAAAAGGGCTTTTAAAGGCGGTGATCAGCATGAGCTCAAGCGCATGCAGAAGAAACTCCTAGTCCAGCTCAGGGCGGCAAAGGAAGAGTACAGGAGAAAGCTGGAGCAGAAGTTGCAGAATAACAGCATGAAGGAAGTGTGGGATTGGATGAAGATCATCACTGGCTGCAACTCAAAGTGGGGTGCCACCATCGAGAGAGATGTGGAGAGAGCAAACCAAATGAACATCTTCTTTAACAGGTTTGACCACCCTAACCCACTCTCACTTTAGAGTACTGCATCCTCCACCCATCCTTCTGCTGATACCAGCATAGGAGAGACATCCCCATCCACAATTACAGCAGCCCTGGTAAGCAGAGAGTTGAGGAGACTTCGTGCCAGCAAAGCAGGGGGTCCAGATGGAGTATCGCCACAACTGCTGAAGGCGTTGGAACTGGGGAGTCCTCTACAGCGCATCTTCAACCTGAGCCTGGAACAGGGGAGAGTCCTGAGGTTTTGGAAAACATCTTGTATCACCCCAGTCCCAGAGGTACCACGTCCTAGTGAGCTGAACGACTTCCGGCCTGTCGCCACATGTGATGAAGACCATGGAGTGGCTGCTGCTTCATCACCTGAGGCCACAGGTCCGCCACGCTCTCAACCCTCTGCAGTTCACATACCAGGAGAAGGTGGGAGCAGAGGATGCCATCATCTATATGCTACACCGATCCCTCTCCCACTTGGACAGAGGCAGTGGTGCTGTAAGAGTTATGTTTTTGGATTTCTCTAGCGCCTTCAACACCATCCAACCTCTGCTCCTTAGGGACAAGCTGACTGAGATGGGAGTAGATTCACACCTGGTGGCATGGATCGTGGACTATCTTATAGACAGACCTCAGTATGTGTGTCTTGGGAACTGCAGGTCTGACATTGTGGTCAGCAACACAGGAGCGCCGCAGGGGACTGTACTTTCTCCGGTCCTGTTCAGCCAACATACATCAGACTTCCAATACAACTCGGAGACCTGCCACGTGCAAAAGTTCGCTGATGACACTGCTATCGTGGGCTGCATCAGGAGTGGGCAGGAGGAGGAGTACAGGAAGCTAATCAAAGACTTTCTTAAATGGTGCGACTCAAACCACTTACACCTGAACACCAGCAAAACCAAGGAGCTGGTGGTGGATTTTAGGAGGCCCAGGCCCCTCATGGACCCTGTGATCATCAGAGGAGACTGTGTGCAGAGGGTACAGACCTATAAATACCTGGGAGTGCAGCTGTTTGATAGATTGGACTGGACTGCCAATACTGATGCTCTGTGTAAGAACGGTCAGAGCGGACTATACTTTCTTAGAAGGTTGGTGTCCTTCAACATCTGCAATAAAATGCTGCAGATGTTCTACCAGACGGTTGTGGTGAGCACCCTCTTCTACGCGGTGGTGTGCTAGGGAGACAGCATAATGAAGAAGGATGCCTCACGCCTGGACAAACTGATGAGGAAGGCAGGCTCTATTGTAGGCACGGAGCTGGACAGTTTGACATCCGTGGCAGAGCGACGGGCGCTGAGCAGGCTCCTGCCAATCATGTAGAATTTTTTTCTCTGTATAGCGCCTTGCACCGTGACTAGCCTAGTTATAACAGATTCTCAAAATAAACATTTGCTTTTAATCAGATGTTTTGGAATGTTAAGTTGAAATATTATCTATACTAATAAAAGGCAAAGCCCTCACTCACTCACTGACTGACTGACTGACTGACTGACTGACTGACTGACTCATCACTAATTCTCCAACTTCCCGTGTAGGTAGAAGGCTGAAATTTGGCAGGCTTATTCCTTACAGCTTCCTTACAAAAGTTGGGCAGGTTTCATTTTGAAATTCTACGCGTAATGGTCATAACTGGAAGGTATTTTTCTCCATTTACTGTAATGGAGTTGAGCTTGACCGCCGTGGGGGCGGAGTTTCGTGTGACATCATTACGCCGCCCACGTAATCACGTGAACTGACTGTCAACGCACTATGTAGAAAACCAGGAAGAGCTCCAAAATACGCTGAACAAAACATGCATTATATAATTGAGAAGGCAGCGAAACATTAAGAAGCGAGCGAGTGACATACTACCATATTCATCAGTACAGCTACTTCGGAAACAAAGCGAGGTATAAACCTAAACTTTAAATTAACTTAATAGACAGGCTGCCGCTGGTGCTTTTCGTGCCCACGGGTAATGCGGGATACAAGTTTAATGAGAGGACGCAGGATATAAACGAGAGTTTTGATCACTTTGTAACTAAGTTAAAATTGCTGGTGAAGGGGTGTGCTTATGCAAATTCCGAGAGACTGTGTTTGTGGGAGATTGACAGTTAAGGCGGGTGGGGGAGTGACATCATCATCTCCCCTTCCATTCACCTCATTTCATTCACTTCATTTCACTCTGAGCTGAGCTCCGCAGCTAACGTGGTCTTGTGGAAGCAACTTTGTGACGCTGCCACGAAATAATCACAGAAAAATTCACAAGTTAATACACACGCTGTCTCTAGAGTTTCTCCACACTCTGAATCCTCCAGGCACTACTTACAAAAGGTTACATTGACAATCGTGTTACGTTATTTTTAAAATGTTTCCTTTTCTTAGCACAAGCACAGCTGAGAAGCTTCGATGCATGTGCTCCATAACGCGTTAAAAAATAATGCATTTAATCACACTTTGCATTCCAAGCAAAGGGGAACTTCTGTCAATGCATGATTTCCTGGTACATTGATTACATTGATGCACACATCAGACCTACAAAAATGTAAGAGTCGGAAGAAAGCGCGTTGCTACGACTGATTGGAGGAAAATTTCATTTCAAAAGACTACCCGACGGAAGCCTTGATAAAAGCGTAGTTTTTGTGCAGATATATATATGTATATATATATGTGGATATATATGTATAAATACTGTATATATGTGTGTATATGTATATATATATGTTTATGTGTGTGTGT
>JANRMT010062807.1:20280326-20306433 GCA_026402145.1 Polypterus bichir lapradei
ATATATATATATATATATATATATATATATATATATAATGACAGCAACACTCATGACAATGACAATGTCAATCATGTTACGTTATTATTATAATGTTTCCTTTTCTTTTTCATTACTTCTTTAACACACTACTTCTCCGATGCGAAGCGTGGGTATTTTGCTAGTCTATATATATAATTCACTAAGGCAAGACAACCATGGAAAGCACGCCGAAGGGGTGTGGATTCACTAAGCCGCCGACAAGTAAGACACCTATGGCGCACGCAGGAAGGAGCCACGGCCACCAACTCCAAGACCATTGGATACGACGACAACTCGCAGGGCCACACCCACCAACTCGGACGCGACGACACAGAAAAAATGGCGTCATTTATATTCGTCTGTCGTAGAAGCCACATGCAGTGCAGGTCAGGTTAATGTCATGTGCATGTCATGCACCTCCGAGCTACGTTGACTATTCATAGAGGCATGTTTCTCGCGGAGGTGAATCGCCATATGCAGCATGTGAAACGGTTTGCGAGGGGTATCCCATGGGATCCTTAAAACAATCCTTTACAACTGAGGTTAAAGCACAATGAAGTAAGCAGTCTTTAAAAACTGACTTTTTGGTTACGACGCACGACCACGTGCACCATAGCAAACTGTTTTACACGCTACATACAGCTATTCACATCCGCGACAAACATGCGTCTTCTTAGATGCTCCTGCAAGAACACGGAAGACGTTTTCCTGCCCACCAACATTCCTTTTTCACCGGCCGGCATTTACCCTCGCTCTCTAGGCATTCACACTGCCTGCCCATTTGCCCGGACGCAAAAACTCACCGACCACCCAGTTAGTACCTTTCGTCTGTGGTAAGAGTCCACATGCACGTCTGAGCCACGCGGCGTTTGTTATGCCGCGGGTTCACTATTGTGTTGTATTTTGCTATCTCCAGAGTTCCATCTTTTCATTCACTTACTGCTGTATTCTCACACTAACCCGTTTAAGACATCCGTGTCTTTCCAGAAGTGTTTAGCATTCAATAAATAATTATGCATGAGATTGACCGTGTGTCTACCCAGCGCAGAGAGACGTGGGTAAGCCGTTGAACCCCATTCGGGCTGCAAGCCGTGGAATTCCCACTAAGTGCGACTCATACGCTCCCACTCATTACGTCCCTACTCTTTGTGCACACCCCCCTCCTACCGTGGTCGGGTAAATTGGTGGATTATATATAGAAAAGCAGCCAAAACCGAGGAGTATCCCATGGGGTCCTTAAAACATTCCTTTACAACTGAGGTTAAAACACAATGAAGTAAGCAGTCTTTAAAAACCTAGTTTTCGGTTACGACGCACGACCACGTGCACCATAGCAAACTGTTTTACACCCTACATACAGCAATTTGCATCCGCGACAAACATGCGTCTTCTTAGATGCTCCTGCACTTTGTTCACACCCCTCTCCCACCTTGCTACTACTGTGGTCGGGTGTCTTGGTGGATTATATATAGAAAGACAGCCAAAACCGCACAGAGCAATGAAAAGTCTAGAGTTCCATCTTTTCATTCACTTTCTGTTGTATCCTCAAACCCTCCCTTTTTAGACAACTGTGTCTTTCCAGAAGTGTTCAACAATCAATAAATAATTATGCAGCGTTTGTTATGCCGCGGGTTCACTATTGTGTTGTATTTTGCTCTCTCCAGAGTTCCATCTTTTCATTCGCTTACTGTTGTATTCTCACACCAACCCGTTTTAGACAACCGTGTCTTTCCAGAAGTGTTTAGCATTCAATAATTTTGCATGACATTGAGCGTGTGTCTACCCGGCGTGGGTAAGCCGTTGAACCCCATTCGGACTGCAAACCATGGAATTCCCACTAAGTGTGACTCATACGCTCCCACTGGTTTCGTCCCTTCCTTTGTACACACACCCTCCCACCTCGCTACTACCGTGGTCGGGTGTCTTGGTGGATTATATATAGAAAAGCAGCCAAAACCGCACAGAGCAATGAAAAGTCTTCGTCAGTCCCAGGTACATCTGGACTGTGTAAAGACGACAACTCAAGTGACGAGTTGGAGGTGGGCACATGAGTGGGCAGTGCATACTGAACGAGAAATCAGCAGACTAGCATGACGGACGGAGCTGAATGGACGTCCTTCTCCTCTCCTCCCGTTCCACACTCCGTGTCGTGCACCCCCATCCCTCCATCTGGGAGGAGAAGGCGCGAGGGCGGTCCGCCAGTTTTCAGTCACGGACGATTGTGTGTTGGTTCATTCCGTGCATTGTTACAATGTTGCTTTTCTTGCTGATTTATTACATTACCGATTTTTCAAATGTTCATTTTCTCCCTGTGCTTAAAAATCATTAAAAAACCGGCCTGATTATGCGGCGTATGGTACGCCACGGGTTGGCTAGTATTTCTTATACTCTTTCCATATACTCTCTTTAAAATCTGCTTTTTTTCATTTGATTTTGGGACTCTTTTTATTTCCTTTGCTTTCCTCACTTTTAGTTTAATGAACAGAAATGTGTTTTAAATGGCTAAGCCGGCTCAGAGCCCAAATGAATTGTTAATTTGAGAACAGAGAAGACGTTAATGGAATGAAATTGAGCTCAGCGTCAGTGCTTTATAATATCAGAACATCTCAATCTGCTCCTGCTGTCTTTGGTGTCCATTACATTCTGCTGGATGGAGTCCACGTTAAAAGTTCACGTTCATCCATTTTCAGCTGTGCTCCCCCTGGGCTCTCGTGTTTTATATGCCTGCTGTTGTTTGCTCAGACGTCATGTCTTCCATTTGACATTTAAAAGGATTTTACACACCAAAATAATTTTATTTGATATATTTTGGTGGTGAAGATAAGTTAATTTCAGGACTGTGGCAGAACTCTGATGGCTTGAGGACCACCTGAACATTTGACTGAGTGCAGCCTCAGAGCACAGTGACAAGTTCAAAGGTAAAGCACACTTCACAAATTAAAAATTACTTATGTTTACGCATAAAGATAATGATTTGTTTAAACTCAAGGTCAATTCAAGCAGGCCAGGGCACAGAGTCCATCTTGGCCGTCCACCACAACAGACGTATACTGCAAATGTCAGTCTGGCATTTTTAAACTTGCTTAGTTCTGAGGAGGGTGTTGGTGGTCTGCTGGTGCCTATCCCAGCTAGCATACAGCGCAAGACAGGAACAACGTGCCAGCCCATCAAAAGACAAACACACACACACACACACACACAAACCCCTGGCACACACACTAGGGCCAATTTAGTGTCACCAGTACACCTAACTTGCATGTCTGTGGATTGTGGGAGGAAACTGGACAGCTGGAGGAAACCCACACGGACAGGGAGAACATGCAAACTCCATGCAGGGTGGACCAGGAATGTGAAACCTGGTCTTCTTACTGTCAGGCAGCAGCACTATCAATGCACCACTGTGCCGCCCTACTGGATAAATGTAGTGTGAAAATAAGAAGAGAGAGTGGCTACAAAGAGTTGGGGTACCACCCTGAAATACCCTGTTTAATGATGAAGACAAAGTAAAAAGTGTGACCCGACATTTGCGCGATAGACATATGAGCGTCGACAAAATAGTGCCGATTAAATCGCGGTGTCAAAATCGCGCAGACAAAATTGCGCCGACAAAATCTCGAAAGTTTAATTAAATATGAATTACTAGTTTAAAGCATATATAATAATGTTTATTTTAGAAGTCAATATTATGAGAGGCGGCACGCAGATAGACCTTAAGATCACGCCCTGCATATGTAGGAAGAATTGCAGCAAGACGTCTTGATAGTTGAGCGTATTTAGACTTGCTGGCTGCCTGACTGCTGGTAATTCTGCTTTGTATACGACGCGTTATGCCAACCCTTGACTGAGTTATTTGTTCGTGGCATGCCATCAGCAGTTATAACAGTTATAACCTAGCACATAATGTGTACATAATGCGCACGTACGTGTCCCACTCTCTTGACCTCTCTCGCGATTTTGTCGTGACGATTTTTGTCGCCGTGCATTTGTCGAAAACCAGTTAGCAGGTTTGTCGGCGCTCATTTGTCCTTTGCGGTTTTGTCGGGGCGCATATGTCTATCGCGCTTTTGTCGGTGAACCGTAAAAAGCACAAAGACGGAGCACAATGATGGCATCTGCTGCAATCAAAGGCTGTCAAGGTAAAGTCACTTGTGGGTCGGAGCTCCGTCTTCCTCAGTCACAGATCTGTAATGAACACCCACTCCTGGTGACATTTTATAGTGGTGTCACTGAAGAGGCAGAGCTTAATTAGCGGGCTGTGGAAGTGACGTCACTCGTCTTGTGGCCTGTGAACTCATTGAAGTGATGACATTAGCAGGAGCAGCACCCTCTCGACTCAGGGTGGGATTTCTTAACTAGACAGAGCCCTGAAGATGTCGCCAAACTGTACCTGCTTGTCAATATGTATCAAATACAGGATATTTATGACATTGTATGTTAGGACAAAAACCAAACCATGGAGTTCAAGGGACCCTCTGTAGACCCCCGTCATCAAATTGTGGTGAGGCAAAGATCAGAGCAAGGGGATAAAGCCATTTGTAAAACTTTGAGTGTTCCCAGGAGTTCAGCAGCATTAAGAAGTTTGGGACATGTGTGGATAAATCTGAAGATGGCAGTTCACAGAAACTTCTAATGGAGTTTGGGAGGATCTGCCAGGAAGAATGGGGTCAACTGGCCAAACCCAGGAGTGCAAAGCTGGTAGTGACACTGAGTCATGAAGACCACCAAAGGGGCTTCCACAAAGACCTGAATTAAGTGCCTGAATATTTCAGGGAAGGAGAAGTTTCAGTTTAGATTTGTAATACATTTGCAGACCTTTCTGAGAACTTGTGCTGACTTTGTCATTATGGGTTACTGAGTGTAGATTGACGAGCAAAAATGGCAAATTAAAAAAGTGAAGGGGCCCGAATATGTTCTGATTATCTGAAAACTTATTTTTAATTTGAATTGTAAATAAGGACCAAGTGAAGATAAAGATTTGGGGCACCTTAAGAAGCAAACTCCATATAAATTGATGTAAAAAGATAAAAAAACAGCTGGTTAAATGGTAAGCTCAAAAAAATAACATTATGGTACAAAATGGTGGCAGCGCCCATTAAGAAGAACACAGACAAGGGACAATGGCCCGGAGGTGACGTCAGCCCTTTCCTCAGCATGGAATTACAATCAGATAAGCCTTTGTATCATCTGTGCATGTCTGACAGAATATTCTAAATTACGTTTTGCCTAATTTCTTATTTATTTCATACTTGTTCTATTCTGCCTCAACACATTTTATAAATGTGATTTAAGAACTAAACTAAGATCCCACAATGCCATCTTCATAGTTTCCATTCTTCTTCTCTTTTCTTTTTATTTTCAGCTCGTGAAGCTCCAGTTTTCGCCCTCCAGCCTCCTGAACCTCAGAGCAGAGACGACTTTTTAAAATGTGAGTTTGTGCTTTGACTGAATGGATCATCACAATAAAAATTATTTAAGTTTTAATTGAGCAGGACAGGCTTAGGAGATGAAAGTCTGAGTGTTGTGGCTGAGATTGATGGGGGTCCTGTGACTGGTGCATTATGGAATAGGGAGACGCAGGCAGTGAATCACCAAAGCTGTCTGTTGAACCCGAGTCCTGATATGTCCATAAATGTTTAAAAAGGAAAAAATAAAATCCACTTCATGTGGTGCACTTACTTTATCACACGGCTGTATATGCAGACACAGTATTAGTTTATAAATGAAGCACAATTGTATGTGACATAAATTAAAGCTGACAAAAGTCCTCGTCATCCTCCATTCTTTACTCCACAGAGCAGACACTTTGCTTTGAGTTCTCGACTTCACAAATTTTAACCATTAAAACAAATGAAAATGGCAGAGAAAATTATTGGGGGTCCTGAGAAGTTCAAAGACCTCACTGGACTGTTGTGACATCTCAAGCTGACTGATTACTCTAATGAGTGTCACTGAGGTCTTCAGTCACTCAGTCAAGTCCTCACTCTGCTGTGTTGTGTCATTGTGTGCCTCACACTGAAAGAAGACAAGAGAAGAGGAGGAGATGAAGAAGGTCACAGCCAAGGGTGGTCAAGGTGAAGACTACAAGACCATCTTCAAAGAGCTTCATGTTATTATAAGTATCCATCCATCCGTTATCCAACCTGCTATATCCTAACTACAGGGTCATGGGGGTCTGCTGGAGCCAATCCCAGCCAACACAGGGCATAAGGCAGGAAGCAGACCCCAGGCAGGGAGCCAGCCCACCGCAGAAGATTATAAGTATTTAACTCACAAAATACCAATGACTGTACTTTGTATTAATCATGCTGCAGAGAGCTATATGATTTGTATTTCTAAAAATATAAGACAAAAATGTAATTTATGAATTAATAAATAAGGATTATTAATCTAATCAAACAAATATAATCTAATGAAGATATTAAAGTTATAAGAATGTAATCTCTTTATAACTAATGTAATGGGGAATAAGAAACTGCTTAAATTGGGCTTGTGTGTGTCTGCTTAGAAGGGCACATTCCTTTGAAATGGGAGTGCCTGGCAGTTCTTCTTTTTGCTCTCCTCCTCTATGTCATAAATTAAAGATGTCGCCGTAATCGGTGTATGACCTCAGAATGAACTGTAATGTTTTCTTTCTGTTCTCTCCTTGGCTAATGAATAAGCTAAGTAATATAAAGAGGATTTTTTCTCTTTTAAGCAAGAGGGGGGGGGTTGCTCCACTCTCTTCAGAGCCATGGGGGATGGGAGGGGTGGGGGGCTTCAGTCTCTCTACCTCACCAAGAATAAAGAACTTGCTTTTTATTTTATACAGTATATTGGGGTCCGTTTCTTTGTCGTTCCCGACTTCCAGTGACCACAACACAATGACCCTCCTGCACAGGTTCAACACCTCCTTCACTGAGCCCCTCTATCCAGGGTTTTGGTTTGGTCGTAACTCCAGTGTAAAAATCAGCCATCTGACACCATGTGACCACTGACCAGTACCCTCCAATGGTCACTTGATGTCCCAGAAGAGCAGGTCCTCTTTGTGTTTGTAGTTTGGGGTGAAATTAAATTTACAGGAGGGGGGCAGCACCTCTATGATTGAATTTGTAGATGAGAATGCAGGGCAAGCGCGGCTGTCAGGGTCTCCATTATTATTGGGTTTGATTAGCCAATCAGGTGTGTGTGTCATAGTGAGGGGCGGAGACACTTCAGACCTACAAATACCAGTCTGACCAGCAGGGGTCACTGTTGATTCACAGCCACATGTCCTTCAGGCTGACACCCCAACAACTCCTGAGGCCCCCAATTGTCACTGAATGTCACCTGTTAAGTAGGACAGCCATGTGGTCCTGCTGGATCAGCACAACTGAAAGGCGCTATACAGACTCAGTATGGAGAGCTCTTGAATAGTGACTATATGTAGGAGCAGAGAGTGACAGATGGGACTGGAGTGTTGTCCACTCACTAGACATACTGTGAACTCCATTGGTCACTCAAATGGTCCTTCACTGTGAATGTCTGAAGATGAGGACTCACCGGTCAGTCAGATGTCAGCCATACTGACAGAGTTTGGTGTTTTAGTTGATGTCACATTAAACTTTAAACTGCACCTCCTCCTTGTCCCCAGATTTGTCACTCTTGGTACTCTGAAAGCCCCAACATCTTCACAAAATGAATTCTTGGTCAGTTGGCACACACTTGACATGGGTGCACATGTGTGGCTTTGCAGTGGACTGGCACCCCGTCCAGGGTTGGCTCACCTTGTCCACAAACCTGAAACTGAAAAGCGCATAAGAAAGACAACGAATGGACAGAAGGGGTCACTGATTGGTCAGTCGCCAAACTACTGCCTCTTGTGGCCACTCTAAATTTTACACAGCAATTTATACAAAAAGGAAATCTAAAAGATCTAAAAGCAGAAAACATTCAGCGAAATGACAATGTTTTGGGGGGAGGGGGGACATGCTCCTACTGAGACGACAGATGGTGTCATGGGGGATCTCCTCCCAGATCTGGACCAGGGCATCACTGAGCTTCTGGACAGGCTGAGGCTTAGGACAGACCCAAACAAAGTGTCCTACTCAGAGGTGCTCTATTGGATTTAGGTCTGGTAAGTGAGCAGGGGCGGGGGGCCAGTCAATGGGATCAATTCCTTCATCATCTCGCCACATGAGGCCAGGCATTGTCGTGCACCAGGAGGAACCCAGGAGCCACTGCACCAGCATAGGGTCTGACAATGGGTCCAAGGATTTTATCCTGATACCTAATGCTGTTGTCTAGCCTGTAGAGGTCTGTGCGTCCTTCCATGGATATGCCTCTCCAGACCATCACTGACCCCCGACCAAACTGGTCATGCTGAACCATGTCACAGGAAGCATAATGTTCTCCATGGCTTCTCCAGACCCTTTCATGTCTGTCACATGAGCTCAGGGTGAACCTGCTCTCATCTGTGAAAAGCACAGGGTGCCTGCCAGTGGTGCACCTGCCAATTCTGGTATTCTATGGCAAATGCCAATCGAGCTCCACGGTGCCCACTAGAGGATGTCGCGCCCTCAGGCCACCCTCGTGAAGTCTGTTTCTGATTGTTGGCTTAGAGACATTCACACCAGTGGCCTGCCTGCTGGAGGTCATTTTGTAGGATCTGGCAGTGTCCATCCTGTTCCTGCTTACCCAAAAGAGCAGATACTGGTGGGTCCTGTTGATGGGTTAAGGACCTTCTATGAAGGGTCCTGTCCAGCTCTCCTAGAGGAACTGCCTGTCTGTCTCCTGGAATCTCCTCCATGCCCTTGAGACTGTACTGAGGATACACAGCAAACCTTCTGGCCACATATTGATGTGCCTGCCAACCTGGAGAAGCTTTACTATCTGTGCCAGCTCTGTATGGTCCAGGTATCACCTCATGCTACCAGTAGTGACACTGACTGTAGACAAATGTAAAATGAGTGACAAAACAGATGAAGATTGAAAAATGTCAGTGGCCTCCATCTATTAAACCATTCATTCCTATTTTGGGGATTGTCTCATTGTTGCCCCTCTAGTGCACCAAAGTAGCTGAAACTGATGAACAAGCTCCTCTGCTACTTAACTAAGCAGATCAATAGCCCAGATGTTTCATTCACTTGATGTGATACTCGAATTATAAAGTGTAACTCATTTTTTTGAGCAGTAGAGTTTCGGTTTAAGTAACATTATGAAAGAACTCATTGCGAGGAAGCTAGTGCCCAAAGCTACACACAACTGGCATATTTGGCAGGATTGGGGCTAAATTACTGACTTACTAACCACATAATATTTATAATGTATATTTAAAAAATGCGCTTCAGATATTGTTAGCACGGAGGGTCTCGTCAGGTACTGAGGATACCATGATGGTCACGTGCACAGTCATGGACTCCTGTGGCCGAGTTATTTAATACATATACTGCTCTGATAGCTTGGCCCGAACTGGAAAGGGACATTAATCCCGTGAAAGTGTATTAGGCGGTCTTGGAATTTGGGTTTGAGCACAAGGACAAGAAGGAACAGATACCTGCCGGTGAATTGGGTGGCTTCTGTTAACTGCATTACGCGAGCTGGACTTAAAAGTCCAAAGTATGGTTACAGAATGTGGGGAACTTAAACAGGAAATAGAAAACTTACAAGTGTGAACGCTGGCCCGGACACAGACAGACAGACATCATAATTTCACCACACACCGTTTATTTATACTAATATTTACAAGTTTACCGTGCAATCACACCCAAGTGCCACCAGCACCTATCCCCCAAAGTCCAGGCCACACAGTCCTTTTGCCTTTCTTTCCTGGCTGCCTCCATTCCTCACTCCAGCTCCGTCTTGCTTCCTCCCGACTCTCGCCAATGACTGGAGGGAGGCGGCCCCTTTTATACAGCTCCCGGATTAGCACCAGGTGTTCCCGGTATTCCTCCCTAGGCCAATCCCCAGTTTGGTGGAAGTGCCGGCTGTCCTCCCGGCAGCTCTCCGGGTGTCTCCCAAAGTCTTCCCCCAAGCACTTCCTGGTGTGGTGGAAGTGCTGGGCTCTCGGGATATGTAGGCACTGGGGCGCCGCCTGGCGGTGGCCACGGGTCCCTACAGGGCTGGGCTTCCAAGCCCTGTACCCGAGGCCCCCAACATAACCAGGACGGACGCCCCCTCTCGGTCAGGAGGAGGCACAAGCCCTCCTCCGGTCCTCCTGGGCGTCCCGGCCGGGCTCCTGCCTCGGCCGGATGTAGCAGATGATGGTCTGGAAGAGGGGCGCCGCCTGGCGGTAGCCATGGGCCCCTACAGGGCTGGGCTTCCATGCCCCCTACCCGAGGCCACCAGCGTAACCAGGACGGACGCCCCCTGGCGGTCTGGAGGAGGTACAAGCCCTCCTCTGGTCCTCCTGGGCATCCCGGCCGGGCTCCAGCCCCGGCTGGGGACCACACAAGATAAACAAATTATCACTCGACAGTGCATGGAAAATGTCACGTTCTGTGTGGATGAGTGGGAGAATAAATGCATTGCTTTAGCAGTACGCTTAGTGCAGGCTAAAAGATGAAGACAAGAGTTGAAACACCTCGCTTCATCTGTAAAAGCATGAGCCATAATGCAAGATGATTGGAATCCAGAAACATGGGATGGAGCTGTTTATACTGTAACTCTGATAGTGAAGATGATGTCTGAGGGAAAAAGACAAAACTGAGCCAGACGCGATAAATTGTATGCCGAGGATAGGCTGTAAATAAGGACAAAGTCCAAGGACCTGCACGAGAAGTGCAGTTTTTGGGCATGATGTGGGATGGATCAGACTAACGAGTGCCCCAAAAAGTCATTGACTATTTGTATAAGTTACAGGCATCAACTAATAAAAATGAAACTAAATCGTTTGTGGGACTAATGGGTTTCTGGAGAGCTTTTGTGCCACATTTAGGACTGATTTTAAGACCAATGCATGATGTTGTAAAGAAAATGGCACCGTTTGAATGGACAGAAACACAACAAGCTGCTGTTAAGGCAGCTAAAGAAGCCTCAGTTCAACACCAAGGGCTGGGACCTTTAAAACCTAATTTGCCTTTTGAACTTGAGGCCACAAACCAGA
Source organism: Polypterus bichir lapradei (assembly GCA_026402145.1). Lineage (NCBI taxonomy): Eukaryota > Metazoa > Chordata > Cladistia > Polypteriformes > Polypteridae > Polypterus > Polypterus bichir. Next base: position 20,291,407 of record JANRMT010062807.1, read on the forward strand.
ACAATATTGCTATGTGGAGTTTGTGGCAAAAGCCCGGCAGTAAAAGAGGTCCCATAGGCCTTTGGAGCCGACAGACCCCTTGAAAAGCAGCTCCTTACAGCACACTGGGCCCTTTTGGCACACAGAGAGACAGACAGGTCCTGCTCCGCTAAAGTTACACACTAACTTGTCTATTACTGGGAGGGTTTGAGACAATGGCCTGGGAGTGAGAGCAGACATTGCCTAAAATCAGTCTCTAGTCAGAGCGCACTTTGAAGAGAAAGACAGAAGTGCCTTACAAGGGGCCATGGTGGGAGTTCTGATATTTGAGGGTCCAGATGACACACCACCGGTTCTGCCTATGGAGGAGTCGCTATTTAATGAAGGACCAGCATGTGATCAATTGACACGGGGGCAGCAGGAGAACAGCTGGTTCACAGATGGGCCAGTGACTGTGGAAAGGGGACAAAGACTTTGGAGAGGAGTAGCTTATCAGCCCCACACTGAGACCTTCCTTCAGGGAAATCAAGCCAATGGGCTGAACGTATTGCTGTAGCAATGGCCTTGACAGAACATCAACGCCTACCCATTGTTGGCAGTTTTTCAAGGACTAACAGTTTGGATAACAATGTGGAGGAGGGCTGCTTGGACTATTCATGGGAGAGAATTATGGGGTGGCAAAGAACTGTGGGAGCAGCTTCAGACAGTGTGCACATGAGGGGAAACCCTCATTGGCCATGTAGATGTGCATGCCCCAGTAGTATCTCTCGAGAGGATTTATAACCAACAAGCTGATATAATAGCTGCTGTTTCTCAAAATCAAACTGGAAGAGACATGTGCAGAGGATGATGAACTGTGCCACCATGCTGAGGTAAATGTAATCAAACTTTCTCTAGCAAGGTGAGCTCATGAATCATCAGGACATGTGGGAGCAGAAAAGACATATCAATGGTGTCTTAAGTGATGTACACCAGTCACTAAAGACATTGTCACGCAAATAGTGACCAATTGTACCACATGTACAGATGTGAAACAATGGCACCTGCAGAAGAAGGCAACTGGCACACTTAGGAGAGGAAGTGGACCAGAGCAGATCTGGAAGGTGGATTATATTGGGCCACCACCATGAGGAAACAAACAACAGTGTGCCTTACTGCAGTGGATACTTACTCTGGACTCTTACAAGCTTATCCATCAATGAAAGCCGACCAAAGAGCCACAATGAATGGACTAAGTCATATGATCCAAGCATATGGAGTGCCAGAAGAAATTCAAAATGATCAAGGAAGCCACTTTGCTGGGAGAGACTTACATGAGTGAGCTCAAGGAGCCGGAATTCAGTGGACTTTGTATATTCTTTATCACCCACAAGCAGCAGGACTTACTGAGAGAATGAATGGCCATTTGAAAGAACAAATTAAAACACTAACTGGGCACAATCATCTTAAAGGCTGGACTAAAGTTTTTAAACAAGTCTTATTTAACCTCGATAATCGTCCATCGACTGGGTCCACAGCATTTTTGAGACATCACACAGGAGGAGAGTCACCTGTGTGTGCCCCCCGCCTGGCAAACAATGAGTTTAATGGTTAGGGCACCTAAGTCACTTTAGATTAAGGCAAACTCATTGGAAAAGCTACGCATGGGGATGACAGGTCAGTGGCCCAAGGAATGGGAGGTCAGAATAAATACTGAAATGCTTGTCACAGATGTGTGCCCAACAGGGACTTTAGATATCAACTTAAATGAATGGCATTTACTAAAGAAGTCCAGACATACACATAGCTGAAGGACAGGTCATATGTGAACTCCACACAGTAAAAGTCACACCTCTTCTAGTCAGTTTAAAGGAGAAGTAGGAGGGAAGGTATGGGTGTTAACTCCAGGGCAAAGGCCTAGGGCAGGGCCAGGAGATGCTAGAATGGTCTTTTAAGGGGCTCTCAGCTGCCCCTCTGCTTTACAGATTATACTCCTATGTGGAACGACCAGGGTTGACGGTTTATGAACTGGATGGAGCCGACACACCCCCTACACTAAAGTCTTTTGGGCTGCTGATTAGCCAGGAGCAGAACAATATGTGACACTGAACTTCACCCTTACCAGGAACTGTACCTGGCAACTACAATACAAGACCCCTACGGCTCTGCTTTCCATGAAATTGGAATATCCTGAACTGTCACCTTCGCCTGTTATGAGGACACTGAAATGACTGTGGCTGTACATAATAATGTATCTGTCTGGCTGGCTATGATGAATTGTAAACCTGATGTTAATGGAATATTGAGGGGGGACAATAGCTGACTGCATTATCTACACCTGAAAATGATGTGATACAAGATCAACCAATTGGACAAGAATAGAGAAGCAATGTTGGCGAAAATTAATTGTGTCAATAATACCAACACAACATCGCCTAAGTCAACACTTAGATACAATCCTATCAGTCCACCTGTTCATTAGTGATCGGCCAGTAAGCTTAACAGGCATGACAGGAAAATTAATGGAAGGAATTATTAAGGATAAGATTGAGCAGCACATGGCAAGGACAGGAGTTATTAGGAACACTCAGCATGGGGTCAGAAGAGGGAGGTCATGTTTGACTAACAGGCTGGAATTCCATGAGGAAGCAACAAAAGGATACAACCAGAGTGGAGCCGATGATATTATTTATCTGAACTTTCAAAAAGCATCTGATGCCACATGAGAAGGTGAGCATCAAACTAAAAGAAGTGGCAGTTCAGGGTAATGTTTTTAGGTGGGTGCAGAATTGGCACAGACACAGGAAGCAGAGGGTGATGGTGCGAGGAACCCCATCAGAATTGGCCGATGTTAAGAGTAGTGACCAGCAGGGGTCAGTGCTGGGGCTGTGGCTATTTTTAATATATACAGTATTTGGGCTCATCATCATCATCATCACAACAGGGAGCTAACAGTGCCAAAGGAAAAGCCAAACTCACCTGACAGCCATCGTGGCCTACTGCTTCATGTCCAGCACAGAATTGCGTCTTCTCATCACGCTTTCCAGGCAGCCAACCTCTTGCATTGCATTGCTTTAATGGGAATACTGGTGCTTGCACCTGCTTCATATATTTATGAACCTCTTTTCCTTCAAATCAAAATTAGCAAGTATGTCAGCCAACGCTCATCAATTCACCAGTGCGTCTTGTTGCAAAGCACTTTTCAGAGAAAGAAACACACACAAGAAAACATTACTGGGGTAAAATATATATATTTTATTATGCACACCAGTCCTGCTCACCAAAGATTCACTCAAATAGCTCTGAAGATCCCCACTCTCCTTCCATCCACCACAGTACTTGGGTCATTTATTCCATGTGTTTGGCATTCACGTTCTGAAGAACAAATTTTAAACATGTGTGTGATTTTTACTCTTCACAAGTTTCCAACGGTGTCTCCGTGTTCTTGATGAATTCTTGTTAAAGTCACAGTCTCGATCCACTGGACTAATTCCCTTCATGACTGTAAACACTTCCATCGTGTCCCCTCTTAATCCCCATTGGCTTAAACTGTGAAAGTTACAGTCCCTCAGTCTCTCCTCCTCAGTTTCTCTCCTTTGTGATGAATTAACCTACTTGCTCTTTTCTGGACTCTCTCTAGTTCTGATGTGCCTTTTTTTGTAATATGGAGACCAACACAGAACTCCAGTGCTTTTTAAACCTCAGCATTGACTCCTTTGACTCCATGCATCAAGGCGCCATATAACCTGACATTCTGTTTGCCTTCTTAATGGCCTCTGAACCCTGACTAGTGGTCTATATTGTCAAGTCCACTATGACTCCTTAATCCTTCTCATAATTTCAATTTTCAGACCTCCATTTGTCTCTTCAAACCTCACATTTTTACTTTGTACGTGTTATACTTTACATTTACTGACATTAACTATCACTGTCCACAAATCTGCCTAAGTCGGTCTGCTCCCCAAGGCTAAATTTGGCAGATTCTCCATTATCTGCCCTTCCATCTCATTTGGTATCATCATCAACCTTAACCAGCTTGATCTTTACATTTGTTTCAGATTATGAATGTCTTAACCCACAAAGCAATGTGCAACATGCCTTGTCATAACTTCACATGGACAGTTGCTTAAGTATGCTCGTGTTAGAACATCAGAACACTCTAGATGAGAACAGGCCATTCAACCCAACAAAGCTCGCCAGTTCTGCCCACTGTTTTCTTCCAAAATAACATCAAGTTAAGTTTTGAAAGTCCCTAAAGTCTTACTGTCTACTACACTACTTGGTCTCTTATTCCAAGTGTCTGTGGTTCTTTTTGTAAAGAAAAACTTCCTAATGTTTGTGCGAAATTTACTCTTAATACATTTTCAGCCATGTCCCCGTGTTCTTGATGAACTCATTTTAAAATAACAGTCTCGATCCACTGGACTAAATAATTTTAAACATTTCAATCACGTCACCTCTTAATCTTTTCCTTAAACTGTAAAGGCTCAGCTCTTTCAATCTTTCCTCATAACTCATCCCCTGTAGCCCTGAATCAGGCTAGTCGCTCTTCTCTGGACCTTTTCTTGTGCTGCTATGTCCTTTTTGTAGCCTGGAGACCAAAACTGCACCCAGGACTCTAGATGAGGCCTCACCAATGTGTTATACAGCTTGAGCAGAACCTTCTGTGACTTGTACTGCACACATCAAGGCGCTATATAACCTGACATTCTGTTAGCCTTCTTAATGGCTTCTGAACACTGTCAGGAAGTCTCCTAAATCCTTCTCATAAGGTGTACTCTTGATCTTCAGACCTCCCTTTGTGTAATTCTTTACATTTACTGACATTAACTATCACTGTCCACAAATCTACCCAAGCCTGTCTGCTGTCCAAATCCTTCTTTGATGATATAATGGATTCCAAATTATCTGCTAATCCACCTCTCTTGATATCATCTGCAAACTTAACCAGCTTGTTCCTTATATTCTTATCTAAATCATTTATATAAATTAAAAATAGCAGTGGCCCAAGCATTGACCCCTGCTGGTCACCACTCTTAACATCGGCCAACTCTGATGAGGTTCTTTGCACCATCACCCTCTGCTTCCTGTGTCTCAGCCAATTCTTCACCCACCTAAAAACATCACCCTGAACTCCTACTTCTTTTAATGTGATGCCCAACCTCTCATGTGGTTCCTTTGTTGCTTTCTGAAACTCAAGATAAATAACATCATGAGCTCCACTTTGACTGCAGCCTTTTGTTGCTTCCTCATTGAATTCCAACATGTTAATAAAACACAACCTCCCTCTTCTGACCCCATGCTGACTGTTCAGTATGACTCCTGTCCTTGCCAGGTGTTGCTCAATCCTGTTCTTAATAAATCCTTCCATTAATTTTCCTATGATGCACATTAGCTTACTGGCCTATAGTTGCTCTGATCTGCAAATGTCACCATTTTTATTTAATGGGATGATATATAATTGACCAAATCACCCGACCATGGGGTACACATGACGGAGCCCCGCCCGCCAACTCTAACCCTCCTCCCGCGCCCACCCTCGCTCTCGAGGCATGCGCACTGCCTGCTCGTGTGCCCGCCCCCAACACCTCACCAAACACATCCTCAGTCGCTTTGGTCTCTGCTACAGTCCACATGCACCTCTGAGCCACGTTGACTTTTCATTGTTCTTTTCGGCTCTGGCTGCTTTGCTTTGCTAACAGGTCTCTCTCATTGCTGCCATCTGACCCACGTTGACTTTTCATTGTTCTTTTCGGCTCTGGCTGCTTTGCTTTGCTAACAGGTCTCTCTCATTGCTACCATCTTTGTTTGTCCCTGCAAGCTTCTGTTCTCCCTGTTTCTGTGCCTCTTCTTTTTTTCCTTTGTTAGACCGCCACCGAACCCGGAGTGATGGCCGCCACCCTATCGCGATGCTGAATAGGAGATTGCTGAACTGTGTCTTTCTGGAAGTGTTCATCCATCAATGAATAAATATGCGGCATATGCTACACCGTGGGTCGGCTAGTGGGATGATATTTACCATTTTTCAGTCCTTCAGAATCTCTCCAGTGCACAGTGACTTCCTAAAATTATTTTGATTTAAGTGAATGTTTTACTATTCTACTGTGCTGTGACTAAGCCAGCTTTGTGCTGATCGCCTCTCTGAACCTTTAAGATATGTTCGCGAGGAGGGATGTTGCTCGGAAAGTCCGAGGCTTTTTGTGACAGCAGGTCCAGATGTGTTTATCCCACTGCTCTTTGCTGATTTGACTCGATTTCTGACACAGTTCCTTCAAATGTTTCAATGCTTCGTGAGGCTTCACTCTGTTCATCACTAACTTCCTGGACCTGCGCAGACCCCGACAGAAGCCCCTCTGGGTCAGATGGAAGTCTCCTGAAACAGCAAGTCCCTCACCCTGCAGCACCCCTAGGTGGCACCCAAGGACCCTGACAGGATTGTTCCTTTAGGACTACGACTCCCATATATCTCTGCGGGTGTCCTTACTGGGTTCACACCAGCAGAGCACTGCCATCTATGATACTGGAGGAGGAACTGCTCTTGATACTTAACCTCCTCCATTCCATCCATTAAGCAGGATATTTTGAGCAGAATATCGATTCATCCCCATCCTGGCCAGGCTATTCCTCCTATACGGCACTCAAACCCTTTACATGAAAGACCACCCAAACTGTGACCCCCGGCTGATTCAGCTGTTCTTCCATTGTTACATGAGGATTTTCTGCACAATAGTAGACACTGTTGAGATGATTTACAGCACCTGAAACTTTAAATTGAGCTTCGTCAGTACTCGTAATTTTATCAGTGATACCATTGCCTTGTCATTCTTCATTTATAACCATTTTGCAGAATTGTAAATGGCAATCATGATCATCCTCTAATAACCCATTAATCAATCTTGGCCGATACATTTACAGCCTAAACATTACATTAGACGTTCTCATGTTCAGAAAGAAAGAAAGAAAACAAAGAAAAAGCTGTATAAGTACCAATACCTGCAATGTCTGTTTGTGTTTTCTAAAAATAAATCATTTTAAAGCACATTCAATTAATAAATAGTAAATCTTCATAATTATAAATAATTATCTTTATAACTACATATAATGTATTTGATTAAAACATGACTAAAAACAAAACATAACAAAAGTTTTAAAGAAAGGACCAATAATGGCGGCGGTCTCACCAAGGTGACCAGAGTTCAGATCTCAAGTCCTCCCTGCCCACAGCCTGCATGTTCCCTCCATGTCCATGTGGGTTTCCTCCCGGTGCTCCGTCTTCCTGCCACACTCCATTGGCGGTTGTGAGTGGGCTCACCCTGCGATGGGCTGGCGTCCTGTCCAGGGATTGTTCCTGCCTCGCTCCTGACTCTTGTTAGGATTGTGCTCTACCATGACGCCTCTTAATTCTGTATTAATAATAAGCCACATATGATTAGTTTAATAACTGGAAATTTCCAGCTATAACGTCCACGTATTTGAGTGTATAGTATGAAGGTAACGGTGTCTCTCAACATTACTGTTCTCATGATGTATGTCTGAAATAGAGCGATGCTAATATGCTTTTTTACTTTCAGAAAAATGTGACACTTGAGGAAAAAAAAACTTATTAAGCAGCCTTTGTCGTGGCGAAAAATTCATCATCAGAAGGCTTTTTACCTAATAATAAAGGCTATTAGTACTGGAGATAGACAGACAGAGTTTTAAGGCTTTATTGCAATAAATCAACCACACGGACTCAACCCAATTTGGCCGAATGAGATTGAGCCCTGATCATTACAACAATTGAAGTTTTTATAACAATTTCTTATCATTTTGGCTGCGTTTGATTAGCTTATTCTGCACCTGGTTTTACTGTCCATTATTCCTCTTGGTGTCTGTTCGGCTCATTTTGATTGGTCTAAGACTGGGTGGATGACTTCCTCTCACTATCTTTGGGCTTTTTTCTTATGTCATTTCCTATCTTTTCTGACCTTGTTCGAATAAGCTCCCTCATTCACTTTCTCTGACTCCCTTCTATTCCTGTCTGGCCAAACCTTGAGTTTCCATGGGAACCTTTATCATCTCCTTACTATTCCTTTCACTGGCCCCCTTATGGAATTTGTTATCTCTCTATGCTGTTCCCATTTTCTCTAAATGGCCAAGGCTTCAATTCCATATATGGGTTTCCTCTCATCGTTTTCTCTCTTAAGCCTTCTAAACTTTTTATAATAGTGACCTGAAGCATAAACTTTAATTAAAAAGTAGTATGTGCTTTCATTTAATCATTGCTTGGCATGCTTGATTTGTCTTAATTTCTACACTAAAGTTAATTGCTAATATATTCTGCTAATATTTTTGCTAATGCCTGAATTTACTAAGATTTTCTCTTCATGCATTAGGTCAGCGTGACCCTGCTTACAGCAAAAGCCTTTCTGCTGATTCATCAGCCCAGCTGCCCCTTGATAGGAGCCTTTTAGAGGCATCTTCTCTGTTTTATCACTTCCTAGCCTTGAATCACAGGTGTTCTCAAACTCTTATCCTGTCCAAAGCTAGTCTCGGTGTATCAATTAGCTGTTCTTTTCTTACTTTGGAAATTTTAATGTAAGCCTAAAAAATAATGCAATATAACTGATTTTTTAGTTAACTATTTGCTAGACCTATCTTATTTGCATAACATTCTAATTTATGCTTAATCTTAATATTTTAGAAGCTTTTAATTACTTTTTATGGCTCTATATGTTAATTTGCTATCCTCTCATGCTAATAAAAAATTTTCCTTCTACACCTTTTGAAACAGTAACTTTTTTGACAAGGTTCTTAGAAATGAGTTGCGTTAATTTAAAATGCTTAAATAGCATAAGTCTGAGTCTAAAAGAGATTTCTACTTGTCTAAGTAACATTAATTGCTGTCATTCTTACAGCGGCCGTCGTTTCTGTGATTCTACCTTACAACAAGCGGGCAGTTCATCCTTGCAGTGGGCGTTCCGTGAATGACGTAGTAGCTACTGTTTCTATCGCGTGAAGCAGTTCCTCTCTGTTTGCTCTTATGAGACCCTCGCGGTCCGAGTTCTTCACGGCTATAAGATCAAGCAAAGGTGCGGAAGGTGAGACAAAGTCGAACGTGGGGTTCGCGTACGGGTGGGAATGGCAGCGGTAAGGAAGATCGCGACATGCTGAGCGGCTTTTAAGTGTTGAGGACTGAGAGCTACGTGGAGGAGGAGGGGGCACAGCAAATCGCACCTTCACGAGTTTATTGTGGATGATGGGGGTCGCGCACTTTTAGCTGGTGATACAATAATTTATTTCCCTGTTGGTGTCCCGTGAAATGTAATGCTACATCTGACTTGACTGAGGCGCGTTAAATCGGGATTGCTTCTGCTCTCTTCACTCTCGTGCACTTTTCCTCACCGTTTCTCCTTTTGATTTCGCGCATGCTCCGAATTGTGCTGTCTGTCAGGCACGCGCTTGTTCAGCCGCTCGCTCCCGTAAGGCTCCGTCGTTCATTTCTGATTTTTCTCGAGGTCTGCGTGTTCTTTGTGTTTTTTCCTTTTTCTTCTAAAGCCGTCATCGGCAAACATTGTTAAAGTGGCGTCGAACGAGGTAACTTTATTACAGGGAGCGTTCACGTTTCATTTCCACCTGTTTGTCTCATACTGAGACTTGTTAGAAGTAATTAAAATGATTTCAATTTTTTGTTTTTTTCTTGTCAGGAAAGATGCTCGTGCGGTTTCACTGTAACAGGGAGACTTTGATTTGTTTAATGGAAAATTAAAAATGCAAACATTACACAAGATAGTGCTGCTGGAGGGATACAGTAAAATCTACAGCTGGCATGGCGAGTACAGTTTTGTGATATTTGAAACGGTATTCATCCATCAATTCATTCATTTTCCAACCCGCTGAATCCAAACACAGGGTCACGGGGGTCTGCTGGAGCCAATCCCAGCCAACACAGGGCACAAGGCAGGAACCAGTCCCAGGCAGGGTGCCAACCCACCGCAGGACACACACAAACACACCAGGGCCAATTTAGAATCGCCAATCCGCCATGTCTTTGGACTGTGGGAGGAAACCCATGCAGACACGGGGAGAACATGCAAACTCCACACAGGGAGGACCCGGGAAACGAACCCAGGTCTCCTAACTGCGAGGCAGCAGCACTACCACTGCGCCACCGTGCCGCCCTGAAATGGTATTGTTTTATTTAATGTCTTTTTTCCTTTACAACTCCTTTCAGTATTCCTGTACACTTTGATACTTTAGCTTACTAGAGATGGCGTGTTAAATGAAGAACAGGACTCGAGTCAATCGGGCTGTTTGTGTCAGACCACATGAAGCCATCGAAATACAAAATGTGAAAGCTGCAGAGCTCAGCAGAGCCGTGACTCGACTATTATGGGCTGGAGCTCAACTGTCTGTCCTCCTTGTTTAAAGTGGCCTGCAGGGGGTCCGTCATGGGGGGCTGAGAATGGACCACAGTGTTCACAAATAAGGGGGGCAAACCGACAGACGGCATTTACTGCGAGTGCAGGGGCCTCATGTATAACGCCGTGCGTAGAACTCGCACTATAACACTAATTACACCAACTTAATTTTTTACATCATCACAACTTTAAATATAGTAATAATTAAGTACAGTATATAGAACTTAGTGTCTTTAAAAATGTATCATAAATTAGTTGGGACAACTTAATTTTTATGTGCGGTGAATTTGAATTTAAAAAGTTGTGCGTATCCTATAATTGTTTAAGCTGATGGTGCTTAAAAGTCATTTAAGATCTGAAGGAAAAAAACCCTTTTCCTGTTACTCAATGTTGTGGGTTGGTTCTACGTAATTTTAACCAGAAGTTGTAGTAACTCAGAAAGCTTGATGCAGAGCGTTGCGTTTGTTGGCCTAAAACAATTGTTTTTTAAAGTGCAGGTTCACTGAGGGGATCGTCCCTCTTCGTGATTCTAGAAGGTTCTCTGGCAGTGGTCTGCAGATTCTCCGTGTAGATGTCTTTCTGTGTACATGTTGCTCCATTGAGACTTACAAACTCCAGTCATACAGCCGAAGTGATCACGGCCTTCATGACAAACATGGAAAGCTGATCTGAGATATGGAATGACTGAGATGTGAACCTGCGCATAGAAGGCCCTATGGAGTCCGTTATATTTTTTCTGATTTTCTGTTTTCATCGTTTTATTTTTCCGAAATTCAGATTTTTTGGTTTTTACTATTTTTTTTTTTAATTTACTGTAAGAAAGTATCAACAGCTCCAACAACACAAACAATAATGAAATGGCACTTGACATTCATTTTAATGAAACCACACACTAGCACAACTGTACCTTATTGTACCTAAACATAATGGATAGAAGTTCAGGGCATAAACTAAGGAATAATAAAAGTTCAAGGCATAATTGAGAGAATACATCTATATATTATAACTAAAAATAAAAATATAATTAATACATTTAAATATCTAAATTCAGCAAACTAAGACCTGCTGGAAGGTAAGTCAGGAACAACCAATGGGGTCAAACGTGTGCTGAAAGAAACTTCTCGGTCTAAAAGTTCATTTTAAAAGTTTTATTGAAAATTCAAAGCAAAAAGTCCACACGAGAATAAAGAAAAAGGTTGTTACACACGGAGAATAAAAAGCAAAATAAAAATGTGAGTAATGTCTCTTCTGTAAATGTGGCCTTTTCTTGTTAAACTTTCATTGTTTTCTGTCCTAACAGGCGCTTCTCTTCACCTTCAGTTCGCTCTAAACGTTCGCCGTCGCTCATTCATCACAGCACGTTACGTTACACATAACTTAAGGCACGTCAAGGCGTAGTTTGAACCCGTGTGCCCTCCATGGCTTCCACACGCCAAGGCAGGTCACTAACTGAGCCTCATCTGTAGTCACAATGACAGGAAACAGTTTGAATTGACGAACACAGGTCAGCTTGTGGCTGTTAGAAGAACGTCTTGTAGACTTTGTTCTTTTTATAGGCAGACATTTCACATAACTAAGCCAATCCTTGTATCTGCTTGACGTAACCTCAATAACTAGCAAATGGCTCTTACAGACGGTCATTATGTTTTAAGGCCCTTAATCAGTCCATTTTGATTTGTGCTCATTTGATTGATTTCCATCTTTGACACTCATCCCCGTTGAAGTCCATGATTGTGAGGTGCTTGGTGTTTTAGCTCACTGAGTGACTCTCTCATGTCTTATATTCACTAAAGCTCCTCTCACCATCCACTGAGCTGACTGGCAAGTATATGTCGGCCAACGCTATCTCTGTCACCCTTTACAAACGCTGTCTCGCAACCTTCCAGTGATCAGCCAGCTCCACAGAAGAAGAGAGACCCTCATTTGAGGCTCAGTGTAAATACACTGTCCACTCTTCACTTAGCTCTGCTGATGGCTTCATCACAAGTTTCAGTTTTGTGTTTCCTTCGTTGTGTTTGTCCATAACAGGGGCCTGCCTGGGATCAAACACTTTGGTCAGCTTATATTCCTCCTTCGCAGGGTGGACATCCCAGCAACTTTACAAACGCTAGTTGGAAGGCATCATGCAGGTGGTGAAGCACACCCATCTGATTCAACAGCTCCTCAGTTTTGGCACCAATGCCGTAGGTTTTCGTAGTTCCATTCATCAGGTAGGAGCCCAGATTCTCCATGATGATGTGTGCTGAGACTGCAGTAGGACAGCGAGTGCCCTCCAGAACTGTAAGAGCTGTTTAGTTTGACGCATCCTTCTGCGATGAAGGTTCACTTCACTTTGAGGGTATCCAGTTCTTCCTCTGTTTCAGTCAGCTTTAGCATATTTGTTACAGCCTGAGCTGATGTGTCTTCTCAGCCAGAAAGACCTCTTTGTAGAGGTGGATATGTTCAGCATGGTGTTCTTCTGATTTGAACCCACTATTTCACCTGGAGTTTCCTGCCTCCCTTTCTCAGCAGAATCTCTTTCACTGAGTAGAAGGTTGCCCATCTCCTTTTCTTGGCAGGCTTCTTGAAGAAAACAGATTTTTCTGATGCAGTGCTGTGCAGTGATGCAGTGCTGCCAAGTCTCTCCTACCAAACTGATGCCATGATACCCTGTTAGGCGTAACCCCTTTGAAAACGTCCTGGTCTGCTTTCAGACAGTATGGTGCATTGTCTGTCTGCTCTGCTCAAATGTCATGAAAATTCAGCTGGTTGGTGTGAAGGGACTGAAGTGCTGCTGCCTGTGAAAAGGTGGAGAAGTTACAGCTCTGCATAAAGATAACATCTGACAAAAGGTCCTAGGGCCTCATGCATAGCGACATGCATAGAATTCACTCTAAAAAATGCTGTATGGACAAAAGCAGAAATGTGCATACACACAAAGAAATTCAGAAGCATAAATCCGCTCCATAAATCCCACTCAGCATGAAAAGTAACGTATGTGCACGCGCCTGCTGTCCCGCCCCAACTCCTCCCAGAATTACGCTTCTTTGAATATGCAAATCAATATAAATAGCCCTTAAGCTCAGCATTCTGTGAAAAGGCAATGGCAAAAGCACAGGAGAAAATAGAAGAATTTCAGCAAATACCAAGTGGAGGCAAAGAAAAATGTACAATTTCTTAGTTTAAACAGTAGTATAAACAAAAAAAGGAATTTGATCGAGTGAGATAGAGTGACAGAGAAAGTCGAAGCTCAAGTTCACAAAGTCGCACGGTGTCCGAAATAAAATAGAAGTTGTCAGATATCAAATTTGCCATGAAAAGGCAAGTCATAGCCCACTGTCTGAGAGTCATATTAAAGCTTATTAGGGTACAGAGAATTGGAAAATAAAAAGGGATACAGTAAGATAAAAAGCACGAAATTTCCACTTTAATCACATAGTTTATTTTGTCATTAAAGCAAAACATTATAAATTTCATCTTAAAATCGTTTAATTTACTAGTTTCTCAAATCCCATCGTAATTGAAGTAGCACGTTAAATGCTTTGTTTTGTATTTGATCTTCTATGTGCTTTATGTGTGTGAATCATAACGGGCTTTCTCTTCCTCTGACAGGACACAGAATCCATTACATTCGTGATATTACAGCTATCTGAATAATTTAAATACTCAGATGTATACTTGATATCATTTTCATGATGATAGGAAGCTGTACATCTGAGGCTTCATCTACTGCATATCTTAAAATAATTACAAAGCAAAAGCGAGCTTATCTGGAAGACATTAAATCAGGGAATTATATAGAAATAAAGAAAGAGAGACCCACTTTTAAGGGCTCGTTGAATTTGAGGAGACGCCTGCTCTTCTGCTTAGGTTTGTAGGGCCGAGTTTATAACAGAAGAGTCAAATGTGGAGCTCGTGTGCCTCGTCACTGCCAGGCGAAATGTTTATTGAATCAGAAAAATCGTTGTTAATTTATAAAAGGGAACCCGTTAACAACCAGTGCCGTTCGCTAATAACAGTTTTCTACATGAAAGACTGTTAATACCAGTTAAATATAATTTAATTTGTTATATGATTTACAGTAAAGTCATCCCATACAATTAGAACTGCCTACATAAAATTATTACCATACAGCCGAATGTTTACTCGCCTATCACTATGTTGAGGACGCGGTGCTCTCGGCTATCTGTGCTTTCATCAACTACAACACAAATTTTCTTGCCACAAATCTTTCAAAGAACGACCTCCATATGTTGTTCAAAGACACGGGACCAATGAGTTTGACGAAGGCTGCTCTAAGTTTCTGGAAGCACAACTCCCTGCTTACAATGCTTAATAAAGAAAGGATGCATCTTTGTCAATTTTTTTTCGAGCGGTATGTCCCAACTTCGCACAGAAGGCCACAAAATCCTCCACAAACTGGCGTCTTGCATCTGACGATTTTGTTGTTTCTGCTCTTGTTACCTGTAGGTGAACACTTATTAATCTTAATTTCTCCTTGTTCTTCAGATGGATTTTAGATTTGACGTGGTCATTGCAAGTGTCTTTTCATATGCAGTCTATGATGTGCTGGCAAAACTTGCAGAAAAGTTGTTGTCCAGATTTGTAAAAGTTGCTGGGATATTGTTGTGACCTCAATTTTGAAGTTAAGTTCATGTTTCTTAGTTATTCGGACGTAGTTGGGGTATCT
>JANRMT010062807.1:20346433-20417921 GCA_026402145.1 Polypterus bichir lapradei
GGCAAATTTACGTGTGCGATTACATACGATTAATCAAGATTAATTATTACACAGCCTCTAATTAATTGGATTAATTTTTTTAATCGAGTCCCACCCCTAATATATATATGTAGATATGTATGTAGATGTGTATATATATGTTTATATATGTGTATGTGTGTGAGTGTATATATATATGCCAGCAACACTCATGACAATGACAAAACAATTATATTGTCAAACATGTTACGTTATTATTAAAATGTTTCCTTTTCTTTTTACTTCTCTGCTGCCAAACGTGGGTATTTTGCTATGTATATATATATATATATAGGGGAAGTAAGGAAGGGTTCCTTTTATCTTGACGGCTATGCCATAGTTAAAGGTATTCCGACTGCCTTTGAATTTGCTGGTTGTTTTTATCACGGCTGTCCCGAATGTTATGATTTAAACAGTACCCATCCTTTAACCAGCATGACTTGTGCAGTTATGTACCAAAAGTTTATGCGAAAATTGGAAATACTTAGGACAAAATTTAATCTAGATGTGCGCGTGCTCTGGGAGTATTGTTGTGAGACGATGAAAAAACAAGACTTTAGGCTACAAACTTTCTTAAAACACTGTGATTTCCCTCAATGTATAAAACTGAGGGACTCGTTGTTCGGCAGCCGTACCAATGCCATAAAATTGTACCACAAGGCTGTGGGCACCGAACAGATTCACTATTATGATTTCACTAGCTGGTACCCGTTTGTGAATAAAACAAAAATGTACCTGGTCGGTCACCCCATTATCATTTTTTCAGCAGTTTGGAGATCTCTGCCAGTATTTTGGATTACTTAAAGCCACCGTCCAGCCTCCACGTGGTCTCAATTTTCCAATCCTACCTCTCAGGTTTTGCGGGAAATGAATGCTCACCCTCTGTCGCACCTGTGCAGAGACGGAAGCTCAGACTGTGGACTGTCATCACACAGAGGATGAGAGAGCTTTATCCGGTACTTGGTGCAGTGTGGAAATAGCAAAGGCCATTGACAAAGGTTATAAAGTTTCAAAAGTATACGAGATTTAGCATTACCCCGAACGTACTTCTGAGTTATTCTCGGACTATATCAAGCTTCATTTAAAAGGCAAGCAGGAGGCATCTGGTTTTCCTGCCTGGTGTACTGATGAGGCTTCCCGAGACCGGTATATTTTAGATTATTATCAGAAGGAAGGTGTACAATTGGACTGCGATAACATCGCCATAAATCCAGCTATGAGACAGATTTCAAAGTTGTTTTTAAATTCTCTTTGGGGTAAATTTGGGCAAAAACCTCTCCATCTCACTACTAGCTTAGTCAAGGACGGTGAGGAATTCTTGCTATACATTTTGCAATACATGTTGTCATTGCTGCTTTCACCACTGCCTATGACCGGTTAGAGTTGTACAATTTACTGGACAGTCTGGGGGAATCCACCATCAATCACGAAACCGGTAAAATTGTAAACCTTGTGTCACTAACCAATCTAGTTCAGAATTTTGTGACATCTCATGAAATCCCTCCTCAAGAGTTACTGGTTCACGGTAAGCAGATACTTTGAAATAAAAAAACATTTCACTTTAGAAAACAGAGCACTCAGGAAGAAATTCAGAGTGGTGTATAACAAGAAGGTTCTCCTAAAAGATTACAACACAAGACCTTATGGCTACTAAAAGAGATTTTGACGCACGCCTTCAACACTCCTTCGCTAAAATAATTTTGGGTCCCTCTTGTTCCGGTAAATCCTATTATATGAAAAAATTATTGGAACATTCGAATCACGTTGTGTCTCAGCCTTTTCCAAATATAATTTGGTTTTATAGTTGCTGGCAGAAAATGTACAACGAGCTATCGGCTAAATTTCAGCAATTAAAATTTATTGATGGGCTCTCCAAGTCTTTATACGATGACGAACTTCTCCCTCCTGAGAAAATAAATTTGGTCATTATAGATGATCTGATGGAATCGGCTAGCGAAAGCCAGGAAACAGAAAAAGCTTTCACAAAATATACTCATCATCAGAATCTGTCTATCATTTACTTGGTTCAAAATGTATTCTTTCAAGGAAAGAAAAGCCAAACGATTAATCTTAACACCAATTATATTACTCTTTTTAAAAACCCCAGGGACAAATTGCAGATTACTACCTTGGCCCGCCAAATGTATCCGGGGCATGCTAAGTTCTTTTTGGAGGCTTTCGAAGATGCTACAAAACTACCGTACGGCTATCTCTTAGTGGATTTAAAGGCACAGACCCCCGACGAACTACGATTAAGAACAGGTCTGTTTCTGCCCGATTGGCCGGTCGTGTACACCGTAAAAAGATAAAAGAAGATGTTCTGAGTCAAAGTTACATATTCTGTCAGTATGTCGGACAGAATAAGTAGAAACCTACAGCCTCTCAAGGCCTTACTCTGTTGCTCTTGTCGCCGCCGTAAAATTCTTACAAACGCCTCTTCTGAAGATTTAAATTAATGCTTTGTCCGAAATAGCCTGTAATACTTTAAAAGGTAATATACCTCTTTCGCCCAAACAGTTTAAGCAACTCAAGAAGCATAAAACATCCGTCAGCAAAATAAGTGACAGAAAACTAACCTTAAAAAAGAAGAAAGCTAATTTGAACCAGAAAGGAGGCTTTTTGGGGGCCCTTTTAAATGTCGCCATGCCAGTCATATCCAGTTTATTAGCTTCTAGAGCATAAACATGGAGTACGCTCAAAAAATGTATTTGGTATCGCAGCAACAAATGTCTCTTTTTCAGCAAGAAAGAGCGCTAACCCGAATGATCTCTTGAAAGCCACAGAAACTGAACTGGACAAAGAAAGGAGAAACGTCCTGCAACGCTGTGATATAGGGGCTGATGAGAAGGTGAAACCTTACACGTCTATCTTGCAGAGATATCTGACGCTAGTTAAAAAGGCCGATAATGAAACTAGCAGTCTGACGCTCGTATTACCAAAAGAAGAAAATGTCGAGGGGGACGTTAGAACAGTCAATGTGTCTGAGGACAAGGTTTGGCAAGAGGTTTTGAGAAGCGTACCTGTAAAAGCAAAGAAAAATGTTGAATTTATTTTACATAAAATGTCTGTCAATCCCAATCACGCGTTTTGGAATAATCGTGGAGAGCTGCTTTTAGAAGGTAAACCTTTGGTCGGTTCCAACATGGTGGATTTAGTCCGTAATCTGACCGCTTCTCATAAAATACCTGAGCACAGGAGACTGCGTGGTTGGAAGGAATTTGTAAACGCCATGGGCGGTTTGAACATTCCATTTTCTATCGTACCTAATGATGAAACGAGAGAACTCCTTGAAAGTTTTAAGCCGCCCACCGCCTCCCTTCCTGTTCATCAAACTGAAGTTACCCCCTACCGACGGAAACCGAGAAAAAAAGACTGGAATGGATTGCTTATTAATTTGTAAAATTGTTTGTTTATTGAATGCAATTTTATCTCATTACAGAGTGAAATATCTATAGTTCTCTGATCTTTGCACGCAAGGGTACTGATAAAAGCAGCGTCCTGGTGAAGGAAGCCAGGAATGAACCAATTTAGAGACCATAGAGTCATTACTGTTCACGTCCTCAGAATACTTTTTTATTACAGAGGTATACGGGAGACCTTTTCCTCTCTGATGCAGATAGAAGAGGCAGTGTTGACTGCATTTTGTCCGAGAACCAACTTTGAAGCAGCCAGTTGTTGTAAATGATTTGTTTTGCTTAAGAAATGGTAAATGTCATTCGGGAAGTAGATGAAGTCCGGAAGATTTCCATAGGAATCAAAAAACTCCCCATTTCCGTCTTCTGTGAGGTAAATCCCCAGCCAGTGTTCTCCAGGTTGGGTTTGACGGTGAGTATTCACTACAAAAATGGCCGGCACGCCGTTATTTTTTTCCGGTAGTTGGTCACACGCCAGCACACCGCGGAAATATCTTTTGGTGTAGGGATCTCAGGACAGTAGTTCTGTTAATTGTTTTGTATTCATGGTGTTTATTAGTAGTCATACAGAACATTACGTCTCTGGTTGATTTCAATGATGTTGTCAAAGACCGCATATACTATTAGATTGACGGTCCGAGGGAGTGGGACGCGGAAGCGTAATTCAAATCTCATGTTTCCAGTTTTAACTAATGAAAAATGATCGCCGCATTCTTGATCGGGGGTTAGATCAAAAGCGAAAAGAGTATATCCTTGCGAGAACTCTGAACGGCTGATTGCCAGAGCTTGATCCTTCAAATGCTTACCAGTGGCCAGTACCAGGTTATAATATTCTCTGGCACTGTTGCTGCTTGCAAAGTCTGGTTGAAAAGGTTTGGCCAGAATCTGTTCACCATCCATGTACAGAGCCAGGAACTGAACTTCATTATGTTTGAAATTGAACGGATTCTGTGTAGAAGACCACGAAAAGCCCTCATTATCCACCATGCCAATCACCACATACTTTGGTAGTTGACCCAGAAACAGGTTTTCTTGATTGCATACTCAGATTCCTGCAGGCATACTGAATACTTTCATATTCACCCTTTCCACAGGGTATTTAGCATTGGCTGGTGTAAGGGCATGAGCGTGTCCTGATTTCAAGGCTGGTAAAACTTTTACTTTTTTTTACAAATAGGGAGGCTGATGTTATGATTACTTTGTAACGTTCGGCATCACCAGACATTAAGCAAAATTCATCTTTGTTCCGAACCATTTTAATCTTTACGTCTATGCCGTTCAATATTAGTTTTTCCTGGAAAAAGAGATCTGTATGTGTGTGCCCCAGAAGTTCAACAGTCCTGCTACCGGCCGTACAGGCACATCTTTTATTAAACCAATGTTTTCTCCATCGGGATCTGTCTCTTCCAATTTGTTAAGTGTATCTTTGTAAAAAAGTCCTGTAGCAAACTGAGAATGAAGAATCTCTTGGCTGTAATTTAGCAGGCCTTCTAAGACAGCTCTGTAAGGATAACAATTTGAACTCTGCGATATTAGGCAGTCCCCCAGGGTAACATAGACTTGCGAAAACAAACTGGCTATTGGGTAGTTGATGAATCTGACCTTTGCCCCGGCTGGTACACCCCTTAGGTGTAGAAGAGTGTTATTCAAGTCAAGGTAATCTTCCCCATTTCCGGCTATGAGAAATTCTAGCGGGGCTACTTCAGAGAGGGCTGAGAGAGGTGGGACTTCAATGTATATACTTTTATCTACACTCATTTGAGTAAAAGGCACAGTAAACAGGTCCAGTTCAGATTTGACACATACTCTTCGGACATTCTGTGTACGAAAGCCATCTTCTCGTAAAAATGTCTCTCTTCTTCTTTTTGCTTGCTTTAGTTTTCTTCGTCTTCTGATGCCGTTTAGAAAATTATGTAAAAATAGTGCGCTTTGACTATTTAGCTGGCGGGGCCTCACACGACCCCGGTGGTCTCTTGCGTTTTGTCTTTCTCATGACCATCAAGCCCACTCCCATCTGCTTTTCTAGGACTCCACCTGCCGCACTGGATATAGCCCCAGTGGTCACATCTTTTACAATATTTTTAGCTGCGGATTTGATATGTGGTTTCGCGATGTCAAAGCCTTTTTTTAGGAGAGGTAAAGCTCTTCTGAACAATCCTCAAAATATACCTTCAATCCCCCCACCATACATTACAGGGGATCCAGAGAACCCTGGTAATCCGTTACCTGCTTGGATCTGATAATATTGGATGTAAGGTGTCGGGTCCTGGTAAGACCTCATTGTTTCAGTCGTGCATACAATGCCTGACGGGTCTGAAATGCAACTTCACTATCACCTTACCAAACTGAAATGGCATGTTTTTGTTCTGGTCCGTCTTTATTTCAATAGTCACTGTCTCAAAATGATTCTTGCTGGCTGGCGCATAATTCGGTTTGTCATATGTGATGGTTGTAATTTTATTTGTCTGATCCTCTATATGAACGCACCTCAATCGGGGTACGTAGCTGTCTCCTACTCTCTGATGAGATACCATATCCCCGTACACGTACTGTACAAAGTGCAAAAGCCGGCCATGATGTCGGCGGGGAAAGGAGCCTTGTAAGTTAAACCCCGAGTCTGATCAGGATGCCCTCCTAATATTCGACCCAGCAGTCCTTTTAAGTGTATAGTTTCATCCTTTTCACCCGGTACCACATAGACTCTTCTTTCCACAGCATTAAAACTGAATTTCGCAGGGTTCTCAGAAGGGATTGTTCCAGCTGCTACATCGGTCAAAGTGGGTAGGCTTAAGGTTGTCGAATTCATAAAAGACAGTAGGTCGTGAATACCTTTGTAATAACCGCATGGAATGTAGTAATATTTTTTTACCCCCGGAGCTGAAACGTAGAATTCATTATCCGGTTTGTCTATGGTATTCCACGTATGTGGGTACTGAATTTCAGCTAGACTGACTTCCCAAGAACCTTCTAATTCTATGGGTTTAGCAAGCTTCATTGTGAAATTGGAAATTGTGTTGTTAGGGAAAATGTCTGAGGAAGCATTGCTCAATTTTCATATCGATAATCAGTGTGACCTAAAAGTAAAAGAATTTATGAACCTCCAGGGCTCTTTTGATTTGAGACAGCTCGTTAATCAGCCTACACATAAAGCAGGTCATACGTTAGACTTAGTGATTACTAAAGGACTAAAAGATTATATAAACAGGTCATTGATACGGGTCTATCAGACCATTTTCTTCTACTTTTTAATATAGAAATAATGATAGAAAACACCCATGAGAAGCATATTGTTAAAAAACGCTTCTTTGACTCGGCAACAGCTTTAAAACTTACATTCTAAGCAATCAGTCCGTTTATAGTGCCAACTATAATAGCGAGGATAATGTAAATAGTAATGTGGACAGATTTAATACTAAAGTGAGAGCTGCTGTTGACATAGTCACACCTGAAAAGATAGTTAAAAAATCTTCTAGCATTGTTATACCATGGACGACCCAAAGAGTGTCTGATTTAAAGAGAACATGTCGTAGAGCTGAGTGTAAATGGAGGAAGACTAAACTAACTATCCACTATGAAATATTAAAAGTTAAAATAACAGAATACAATAACACTGTCCGTCTTGAGAGGCGCTGCTATTTCTCTAAGATTATAAATAACAATGCTAGTAATCCCAGAGTCTTATTCTCTACGATTGATCGTCTGCTAAACCCAGGTAACTCAAAGGAATGCCTCCTAAGTACTTCCAGTAAAACCCGTGAGGCTATCGCTGTATTTTAAAACCAAAAAATTAATGATATTAGAAATAACATAGTATATCTCCCCAACACTAAGGATCCTCCTAAACCCCAGCATTCCATTATTAACAAATTAAACTCTTTCACCAGGATAGATTTACCTGATTTACATAAAATAATTTCTCAACTGAAACCCTCCACATGCGTCCTTGACCCAATACCAACAAATTTTTTCAAACAAGTATCGGGCGTGCTAATTGATAATGTTCTTGACATAGTAAATTCATCATTAGATACGGGGGTCTTCCCATACTGTCTTAAGACTGCTGTAGTTAAACCCCTACTTAAGAAACATAATCTCAACTTCGCTGCTCTTGAAAATTTTAGACCCATCTCTAACCTGCCTTTCTTATGTAAAATTCTAGAGAAGGTAGTCACTATGCAGTAAAATGACCACCTCAATAAACATGCTATTCTTAATAAATTTCAGTCAGGTTTTAGAACAAATCACAGCACAGAAACTGCACTCGTTAAAGTAGTAAATGATTTGCGAGTGAATGCAGACAGAGGCCATTTATCTGTTCTCATCCTCTTAGATCTGAGTGCCGCATTTGACACCACTGATCACAATATTCTTAGAAATCGCCTTAGTCAATGGGTGGGCCTCTCTGACAGTGTCTTAAATTGGTTTGAATCCTACCTGGCAGGGAGAAAATTCTTTGTTAGTTGTGGTAATTACAAGTCAAAGACACATGATATCCTATATGGTGTTCCACAAGGCTCTATCCTGGTCCACTGCTCTTCTCAATCTACATGCTTCCGGTAGGTCAGATTATCTCAGGGCACAACGTGAGCTATCACAGCTATGCTGATGACACACAGCTGTACTTATCAATAGCACCTGATGATCCCGATTCTCTTGATTCACTAACACAATGTCTGACTTGTATCTCAGAATGGATTAATAGTAATTTTCTCAAGTTAAATAAAGAGAAAACTGAAATCTTAGTGATTGGCAATAATGGATACAATGAGGCTATTAGAAAAAAACTGGATACATTAGGATTAAAAGTCAAGACGGAGGTAAAAAACTTAGGGGTAACTGTTGACTAATCTGAATTTTAAATTGCATATTAATCAGATCACTAGGACAGCATTTTTTCACTTAAGAAGCATAGCTAAAGTTAGACCTCTTATATCATTGAAAGATGCTGAGAAATTAGTTCACGCGTTCGTTTTCAGTCGACTAAATTACTGTAACGCACTCCTCTCAGGACTACCCAAAAAAGACATAAATCGTTTGCAACAAGTGCAGAATGCAGCTCCTAGAATCCTATCTAGGAAAAGAAAATCCGAGCACATTTCTCCAGTTTTGATGTCACTACACTGGTTACCTGTGTCATTCAAGAGTGACTTTAAATAAGCCTTAAATAATCTCGCTCCATCTTATATATCGGAATGTCTGACATTTTATATTCCAAACCGTAACCTCAGATCCTCAAATGAGTATCTCCTTAGAATTCCAAGAACAAAACTTAAAAGTGGTGAGGCGGGCGGCCTTCTGCTGTTATGCACCTAAAATCTGGAATAGCCTGCCAATAGGAATTCGCCAGGCTAATACAGTAGAGCACTTCAAAAAACTGCTGACAACACATTACTTTAACATGGCCTTCTCATAACTTCACTGTAATTAAAATCCTGATAGTCTGTAGATCCAACTCATTATAATAACTATTCATGGTGGCTCTAAAATCTGTACTAACCCCTACTCTCTCTTCTGCTTCCTTTTCTGGTATCCTTTGGAGGTGGCACATCTACTTAAAGCACCGTGATGTTCCAACAATGATGGGTGGATTAAAAGCCAGAAGTTTGTATGACCATCAACATCAAGTGACTCTGCGAGAACCCTAACTACAAAGAGGACTATTTCATTTATGTTAGGTAGAATGCCAGGAGGGGACTGGGCGGTCCCGTGGCCTGGAACCCCTGCAGATTTTTTTTTTTTCTCCAGCCGTGTGGAGTTTTTTCTGTCCACCCTGGCCATCGGACCTTACTCCTTTTCTATGTTAACTAATGTTGTCTTATTTTAATTTCTTGTCTTTTATTTTTCTTTTCTTCATTATGTTAAGCACTTTGAGCTACTTTTTGTATGAAAATGTGCTATATAAATAAATGTTGTTGTTGTTGTTGTAGAAGATATGCCTTAAATTTCGATGTAAAAACTGCAAACTAACTAAAATGGTATTTCTCTGAACTCATCATCAATCCTATGAGTTCCTACAGTGAAGTCCTTGGAGGGTTGAATCCTCAGCCTCAGGCCATTGATTCAAAACCGAACAATAATTTAAAGGCGTAATGCCACAAAAATCTACACTCAAAACGTTTAATGTAGACAAAGCAAGATTTGTCAGGAGCCGACCATCAGATGATGTACCGTCTTCAAAATCTAGACGCTGACTATTAACACGGTCAAAGTGAGAATAAGCCTAAATTTATACTCACACACTGAAGATGATTAACAGTTGGATCCGCAGTCTTGGATTCTGCCTCACGTGTGATGAAGAAGGGTGTGAGGCAGAGCGTCGGTGATGTGGCACTTAATTCTAGGGAGGCAACAGTGCAACACGTCCTATCAACACAGTCAAGAAGGATAAAGCTACAAAATGGCAACAGGCAACAATTACAGATTAGCAATAAAAACAGTTTATTAATTGTCAATTCATTATTAACACCAAATGCTCATGTATTAATAATCTCTAATGTACAAGGCCTCCAAGAACTCAAAGTAAAGAAGTAGAAAAAATATTTAAACAAACCAAAATGTCAAGAACGTTCACATTGTAACAGGCCTGGCTCATCTTTGTTTAACTGTGCTGGTTATCCAATGAAACACAGAAAGCAAGCTGATGAAATGTCGGCTAACAGGAGCGCCGCAGAACAATCCCACCACTCAGGTGAGTCCTTCTGAATGAAGACAGACCAGGGAGGGCAACTGGCTTTGTTCATGTCTTACAAGTCTGTCTTACTCAGAGTGCCATCCACTTTGTGCTCCAGTCCCAAACTCCAAATGTGCCATGGGGTGCAGTGGGGCAGCCGATCTGGAAGTGGCACTCTGTACAGGGCTGATGAATGGTGCCATAAAAATCAACAAAAGTGATTGATCACAAATGCCACATTATGTTTTTGTGTGATCTTTGTGATGACATTACAGTTTCAGAACATGCTAACTGATAAATAACAGACTTATTCAGTGCATGGTCACAGATTTGAAATCAAAAACAAATGAACTTTGAAGTCTGCATGCCACGACTGTCCTCAACAGTCCACTCGGGAGTGACTGACAGGTCTTTCCACCAATCAGCTTTCTTCTTTTGTTTTCAGTTGGTACCTGCCTTTTCTGTGCTGTCCATTCTGATTTTGTCCAAGTCATGTCTGCCACTGAGCATATTTCATCGATGTCACCTCCTGATTTTATGGTTTCCATTTTTTATATTTTCTGTCTTCTTGCATTTCATAGCCAATGTGCCCTTTTTAGACAAGTCCTTGTAAGAATCAAGCTATACTCACACATTTTAGAACATCAATGAAATAAAATGTAAAAAGAGTGCGGCCAAAATATGAAACATAAACTTACAAAATACAGAAAGTCCAAGCAGAGTGAACCAACAGTGAGTAGTGAGGGGGTCAAATGTGACTATCAGTGGTGGGGGTAAAGAAGGGGCCACTTCTGCTTTTTGGAGTTTTCTGTCAAGTAAATGAAGCCAAAGCTTTGTGTAGCTGACACTCTCTCAAAGCAGAGCTTTCTAATCGTCCATCCTGCTGTTGGAGTTTATTGAGCTCCTGTGGACTCCAGCTTGTATTGTCAACGTGAAGATACGTTGTCTTGGGTATTGATATGAAGAAGGTGCTGAACTCAAACTAAAACCTGAACCAACACATTCGGAGTATAGAGCGTCCTTCACACACCACCCAGGATATACTGACATGGAGCAAAGTAACATCCGTTATATTTTTAGGTTAATTTATCAAATTAACAGCTGGGTCAGCAGAGATCGCTGTGTATTTTCTGCTTGGTCTTCCCTTCTTCTTTCACTGTGTTCTGCATTCATTATGGTGTCCCAGTTCTAATAAAATAATTATCATAATTTTAAATAATATTCCTTCTATTCATTAATTGATATTCTTCACAACTGTGGTCCCCCGTGCTAACCCTAGCATGCTGTTGTGATGCTCTCTTCAGGTCTTAAACATTTCTCTTTGAACCCTGAATATTTCATTTTATTTGTATTTTGATCTTCTTAAATTCCTACTTTTGGACTCACCCTTGACACACAGCTGATGAATGTGTTTGGTTTGTAAAGACTCTTATCATTTATAAATGATAACCTAAATTAGTGTAAAAGTCTTATAAATCCCATCTACATTGGTCTGTCATGTGACAGCTCTCTTTTTAGTCTCCTGTCCTTCTCGACTGTCCCTCTCCAGTATCTGATTGGACAGCAAGTAGGCCAGTCATTTATGACTATAAAAGTCACTGCTGTCTGAAAAGCGTTAACCATATTTAGGACAACGAGGTTTTTTCCTGCATCTATAAGTTGTTGAAGAAGATTCTTGCTGTTTGTGAAATATGTGTTGTATTCCAGTGTGTTAATTCCAATGTGAATTCATATGTGGCTCTGAGGTCACCTTACATCTACGATCTGTTTGCCACTTTCAGTGTTTTCTCCACTATTCTTGTGTACTTATTAACTACTTTAAACTGGAGTCCTTTACCTCATTCAGAAGATTTTCTTTCAGTGTTTTAGTTAAGGAGCCAAAGGAAAGATCATTTGTCATTTCTTAGAAAGACTTTACTCCAATATGACTTTGTGTGTGTCTCAGAAAACTTTTTTTGGAAGAGTACCCTTTACCACATTCAGAACAGGTGTATGGCTTCTCTCCAGTGTGGATCATTCTGTGGCACCTAAGTGTGGTTTGACGTGGGAATCGTTTGCCACATTCTGGACAGCAATAGGGTTTTTCTCCAGAGTGAATTCTCATGTGATCTTTAAGAGTCCCACGGTCTGAGAAAAGCCTGCCACAGTCAGAACAGCTGTGTTTCTTACCAGAATGAATTATTCTATGCTTGTGAAGAGAACTGTTATATGAGAATCGCATTCCACATTCAGTACAACTGTAAGGCTTCTCTCCAGTATGACTTCTCTGATGTATGTAAAGAGAACCAATACGTGAGAATTGTTTGCCACACTCCAAGCAACTGTGAGGTTTCTCTCCAGTGTGACATCTGATGTGACTTTGTAGGGTGCTTTGTTGTGAGAACTGCTTATCACATTCAGGACAACAATAAGGTTTCTCTCCAGTATGAGCTTTGATGTGGCGCTGAAGTGAGTATAAACCTAAGAATCGTTTCCCACATTCAGAACAGCAATGAGATTTTTTTCCAGTATGGATTTTGGTGTGTCTATCAAGACTTCTCTGGCTTGTATAACCTTTGTCACATTCAGAACAGACATACTGCTTTTTCTCTTCCTTATGAATTTGCGTGTGCTTTTGAAAACTGCGTTTGTCAGAAAATTGTTTGCCACATTCTGGACAACAATAAGATTTTTCTTCTGTGTGGATTTTTCTGTGCATCTGAAGATGGCTTCTTGTTGAGAAATGCTTACCACAAACAGGGCAACAATGTGTTTTTTCACCAGTGTGAATTTTCATATGCTTATTAAGATCACTTTTCTGTGTGAATTGTTTGCCACATTCCAAACATTTTTTTCCAGTGTGAATTTGGATTTCTTTCTCCACTTGCTGTCGATCAGTTTTGATGGCTTCTGTCTGTGTTGCTGCAGTAGCAGGGAGAGAACTGCACTGGAAAAAGGCTGCTGTTAGGTTCTCTGATCCTCTTGCTGATTTCTTCATACTTTTCTCTTTGTATTGAGGAGAGGGCTGACCAAATGAAGGTGGAAAGAAGCTGCCATTCTTCTGAAAATCTGAAATAAAACAAACATGTTAACTATTATTATAATTATTATTTTCCTGACATGTTTATCCAAGTCAACTTACAACGTTTGAGACACAATTGGTTACATTTCTCTTTTTCTTCCAATTGGAGCACAGGCAGCTAATGTGACTTGCTTGTGGTCACATGGTGTCAATAGCTGAATTTGATCCTGCATCTTCAAGGTTTGATGTCTAAATTCCTAACCACTACCCATGTTTTAAAGTAAATGAAATAGTACAAGTAAAGTGGTGGTACACTGGTTGGAGTTCCTTCATCACACTGAGGTGCCATTTATGGTGTGGCCACTTCATGTCTGGTCTTTCTTTACATGTTCTGCTACTGTCTGTTTAATTTCTCCACCTTTCTCTCATATGTGAAAGACAGGCCTGATCTGATCAATCAATCACAAATCGAAATCAGTCAATTTCCACTCCAAATTACTTGACACAAATCTCAGCAGTCTTCTACAAGATAACGTCACTAAATTCAGTTATACAAATGACTTTTGGAGTTCAAGCGTGTTTCCAGTGTCAATGCTGAGACTTTCTGTGCACTGGACAAATGAAAACTCTGAACTGAAACAAGCGACTCTCCTCTGCCAAGAATTCACAGGCCAGCATAAAACTGAAGCTCTTGATGCCAAGTGACACAATGTGCTCCAAGCCGGTAACTTTACAAAATAGAAAGTGTATGTCAGACTGAGTGATAATAACAAGAATATCACAAAGGCCGTGGGAGATACTGACTTACCAGCCTGCTGTGCACGGCACTCGCCATTCAACTGGTGGTGAGCACAGGAGTTCTGTCACAGCCTTTCTTGGCTCCTGTCTGGTTTTATACTTGCTCTCTTTGAAGTTGCATGTCACAGCGTTCCTCCTCATGCGTCTCACACTCACACTTCCTCTCTAGCAACGTCACCAAAGCCAAACTGACTTTATTCTTTTATTAAGGAGTACATTTTTGAGGCTCTGGTCTTTTAATGTTTACGGCAGCAAATATAAAGAATTATGGGACACAAGAAAACGCACCTGAACTTTTCTTTCCAGAAGGCAGCCTGTTGTCACTGTATCCTTGATATTTAGTGTTGTTTTATAGTTATGTGCGAGTGTTTGTTGGCCAATTTAATTGTATAATGAATTAACCAGGCATTAGATATTTTGACTAAAATCCCTTTAATTAGCCTTTCAGTGAATGTCTAGTGTCACACACTTGCACTTGGGAGGCAGCTAGAGGGCTTATTCAATAGTAATACCATACCAGACCAGGGGGTTGCGAGCTGCACTAATTCTCTCTTTCCATCCACTGCAGACTATCCTCGGGAAATTCCACTAGGTGCTGGCACTTTTGATGACATCACTTCTGGTACCGACGTCATTGAGGATGCCACTTCTGGTCCCGGCACTCTGGATAACGTCACTGCCAGTCCCAGCAACATCACTTCCAACTCTAGTACAGAGGATGTCACTTCCTTTCACGGCCTTTAAAGCCACCATTTTATCCAACCTGAGTCACTTGTGTTTGGACTTCAACCTGAACACAACTCTAATATATGGGTGGCTGCCCCAAACCTGGCTGATGTACCTGTGTCATTTAAATCACAGTGACGTAGTCGGCAGGATGCAAGCCCAGAAGAAACCAGGATAGGACCTGAGAGATAACCAGGTGGGAGAGTGCCAGAGCCGAGTTTCTGGGTGGGGGGTTTGTCCCGTTGTTGGGAAAGACTCGGTGCAGGCTACCCTCTCATTAGAAATGTCCAGGCTAGTGGCAAAACAAAGGGAGTGTCTGGTTCTGTTATGAGGAAAGCCAAAGGGGCTTATTATGCTGTCTTAGAGCAGACAGCTCTCCCCCCCCCCCCCCCCCCATTAAGTTTAAGACCCTAGATAAATGTGGGACATCCACAGACCAGCAGGTGAGAAGGATAAAAAAACTGGACATTCAACTCAGAGCGGCCGACCCAAGAGCAAGACCTTGCTCTATGAAAAAAGGTGGCACTTTGGCTAAGGCCTTTTGATTGTACCCATGTCCAGATAGTGCAGCAGGTCACCTGCTTTCTTTGGCTCACTAACTTCCCTGATCATTTCAGTCAGCTGGTCTGAGGAGACTTTCAGAACATGGATGAGCTCATTGAGCTCATCGAAACATCTAGGGCCACCTCGCAACCTGGGAGAGCAGAGCAGTCCCTCAGGGGACACTATAGGGATTATGTCTCACAAAATCTGCCTATCCCTGATGAACTGGAGACTGTTCCAAGGTCCTCACGCCCATGGGTGGGCAACCTGCTCGGGAATGAGGTCGAATGCAGCTGGAGGGAGAAGGGGGATTGTTTGCACTTATAAACCCCCTGACAATGTCACATACAGGAGTAGTGATACTTAATGGATTTAAGGTCCAAGTTCTTTTCGATTCCGGCAGCAACATTTCCATTGTTGATCGTCAACATGTACTACCACGACAATGGGTGAAAGTAAAGACCAGTATTACTTGTATACATGGAGAAATTCGACAGTGTAAAACTTTCCTATATTTCATCAGCCAAGGAGTATCGCTAAAGAATTTCCCTGGAGTGGGACTGGTCTAACAATAAATGCAGTAAAGTACTGACTACTCCCAATTATAAATTAGGCCTGGCTATAGATGGGAATGACCCATCTCAAGCTGTCTCCACGTTGTGTAATCAGCCGGCGGCAAGAGAAATGGAGAGCCAATAGGCGGATGGGGAAGTTTCTGGACTGTCGCAGGCCGAAACGTCATCTCTAAGGGCCTTGACGAGCTGAAAGGAATCCCCGCCCATTGAGATCAGACCGGACCCCCTCTCCGAGATTTAGTTCCAATTTAAACATACTCCGGCTTCTTCCAAAAGGGAGCAGTGGAATGACGACTCCCTGAAATTTGCTAAGAATGCAGTTTTACTAGTCAATGGCCAACGCACTTATCAGCCCACGCCACAAGGACTTCACTTTGGGGGAGAATGGGGGGTGCAGAAGCTGTTGTTAATACCCAAACCTACTGGCGGCAGGTCTGAGAGTTGGCATTTTGACATTAGAGCGTGATAAGCTCCAATTCTATTGACCTGGAATTAAAAAGGAGGTCTGCCATTTGTGTCTCTTGCCCAGAGCATTAATTACGGTAAATTCCTAGAAGGGACCAAGCTCCTCTCGCTCCCCTTCCCCTAATTGATGTCCCCTTTGAAAGGACTGGGGTTGATATAGTAGGCCTCCCAGAGCCCTCAGCCTGAGCCCGAGAACACAAATATATATTAGTTCTCGTGAATTATGTGACCCGCTATCCAAAGGCTGCTCCTTTGTGCTCAGCAATGTCAAAAGTGATCACACGGGTACTTGTAGGGGTCTTTGTGCAAGATGGCATTGCTAAGGAAATCCTCATGGATCAAGAGATGCCTTAAACCTCGGAGTAGTTCAGGGAAATGGCCAAGTTACTTAAAATAAAGCACTTAAAGACCAAGGTGCATCATCCTCAAACTGACAGTCTAGTCGAGAAGTTTAATCAGAATCTCGAATAAATGCTTCACATGGTGATCAGCAGGGATGGGAGGACCTGGGATCAGTTCCTCCCCCTCGTCGAAGTTCCACAAGCCTCTATGGGGTTTTCGCCTATCGAATTACTATATGGACGACAACCTTGTGGAATATTGGATATTTTATAAGCAGGCTGGGAAGGAGAGGCTCTTCCCTCTACCAATATTAGAACATTAGAACACTCTTGACGAGAATAGGCCATTCAGCCCAACAAAGCTCGCCAGTACTATCCATTTATTTCTTCCAAAAAACATCTAGTTGTGTTTTGAAAATCCCTAAAGTCTTACTGTCTACCACACTACTTGGTCTCTTATTCCAAGTGTCTATCGTTCTTTATGTAAAGAAAAACTCCCTAATGTTTGTGCAAAATTTACCCTTAACAAGTTTCCAACTGTGTCCTGTGTTATTGATGAACTTATTGTAAAATAACAGTCTCGATCCACTGTACTAATTCCCTTTATAATTTTAAACACTTTACTCGCCTCTTAATCTTCTTTTGCTTAAACTGTAAAGGCTCAGCTCTTTTAATCTTCCCTCATAATTCAACCCCTGTAGTCCTGGAATCAGCCTAGTCGCTCTTCTCTGGACCTTTTCTAGCACTGCTATGCCCTTTGTGGAGCCTGGAAACCAAGACTGCACACAGGACTCCAGATGAGGCCTCACCAGTGCATTAGTGCTGAGCGGTATGACCTAAATTCTATATCTCGGTATTTTTCAAAATTATATTGGTTTCACGGTATACAACGGTATTTTTTTCCCACGCATGAGTGGATGTTAACCACACTTTTCACTGCAATTACTGCAGTAGACTGGCTAAGAATAACCTATTCCACTGTCATGAGAATTGTACATTTTAATGTGTACACAAGTATTAATACAGGTTTGCATGACCCCATAAAGTGATCATTTTCAAGGGGGTGGCACTAATGAAGAGAAGGAATCACATTACATGACAGTTGCAGTCAAAATATAGAACCTTTTAATTGAACAAATTTTGCAGATAACTTAAACTATAATTTTGACAACATATTTTCAACAATCCAAAGAGGCATTTAGACTTAGTAAAATATCCATAGGTGTTTGTCAAAAGATGTATTGCACTGAACATGTCTTAGAAAAGGAATAAACAGTAAATAGTTTTTATAAACGACTCCAACTCACTTACCTTATTTTTGATACTTCTATCGTTAAGGCATGCTGTTTTTGATGTGTTACTCCTTCTACATTTAAATGTTCGTTTAGAATTTACATTAATATGCATTTTTATTCCTACACCGATTAGCCTACACATATGCCTCCCCAATACATTGGTTGCCCCTCTAGTTCAGATGTAACCCGTCATGGCGTAACAGGTCCCATCTCTTCCAAAAGGAGTCCCAATGCTCCATAAACCTGTACCCTTCTACCCTGCACCAAGATTTGAGCCACGCGTTAAGCCTTCTAATCTCCTCAATCTTACCTGGACTGGCGCGTGGCACAGTAAGAACTTTGGAGAAGACTACCTTGTCAGTTCTGCTCCTCAGCTTGGCACCTAACTCTTTGAATTTGGATCACAGAACTGACAGACTAACCTTATGTATGTCATTTTTTCCAACATGGACAATGACAACTGGATCCACCCCTGCTCTGTCCAAGAGCCTATCTACCCTTCCAGGAAGTTCCCCCATCAGTGCACCCGGAAGGCAACACACCGTGCGAGACTCTTTCTCTCTGTACCACAGCTGCGCTTCAATCCCCCTAATGATTGAGTCCTCAACTATCTCTACCTCTCTCTTTTTGGGAACTGGTCTTGAGATGGCCCGTTGGGGCTCCTCACCCCTGCCTACAACCTCAGAATTATCAGAGAAAACATCCAATTCTTCAGGGACATCATAGTGGTTTGACACTTCTAATTCTGGGGTTGATGCCCCCAGACAGTGTGCACCCTTTACCTTACACCTTGTGACCGTGACCCACCTATTTCTACCTGTCTGGTCTGGAATCTCCTGCCGAGCCACCTTGGGGGTGCACGCTATCTCTCTAAAGGACACCTGGGCCAAGTCCACCAATTCTCTATTACAACGCAGGCCAGTTCAATGACCCTGAGCATGAAGTGCTGGATCAGCTGGCATCTCTTGCAGATGTAGTCATCATAGACAACTGGCTATTCCAAACCATCATCTAAAAAGTCCAGCATCCAACAGGACTTGCATTGCACTGGCCTCATTATTAAAATGTGATTTGGGATTAGTAAAACTGACTTAACATTTTTTTTTCTTTTCTTAAAATTAAAATGATTTAACTTAAATGGTAACACTAACATCTGCTACAGCTATTTTACACCTTGTCTCCTGTACTGCACTGTTCTCCCTCTCAGCTGCCTGCTATTTGTCTTTCTCTGAGGTGAACTTTACTTTTCTCTGTCTCTTCTCCTAACTTTGCACTCCTCTTACTTATCAGCTCTCCACTCACACTGTTTGTATTCCTCCTATTAATGAACCCTTACGCTGTCACCTGTTCTACCTCTGGACTGCTAAGGACTGTTTAATCTAAAATAAACAAATAAATAAAACTTTACTACCTTATCTGCTCCTACAGCCCCTTGTGTCTGATCAGGTTGTCTCAATGATGGCTGCTGAGCTTTGCACTGCTGAGCCTTCACCTTTACTGCTTTGAAGTTAGCTGCGGACTTTTTTTCATTTCTTATGAACTAAGTAATCACAGTTACAACGACCTGGTTATTTGCTTACAAAAGCCGATATCAGTTACTGCCGATTTCTACCCTGCCTCCTGGATGCTAATTCAAATACAGATAACAAGTACACGTACAAGTAACTTTTAAAAGTGCACCTCCAAAAACCCACCTACTTTTGCTCTTGTGTGGGCGAAAAAAAGCAAAAAAAAAAACCTTCTAAAGGGAAAAAAGCTTTAAACATTCCCACACTGTTCCTCATTGGCAACCAAAACCCACATTTTTCAGAGAAAAAAGTCATTTTTTTTTATTTAAATCTCACACCACAGAACACACCAAAAACTCTTAACAGACTCTAGCGTTTGCAAAGCACATGTCAGCCACGTGATCAGCACTAAAAGCTGTGTCATGTATATATTATAGAATATATCAGAATACATCGTGCAGTTATGTGATCGATTTGGAAAATTACAACCTATTTTAAAAACTCACATGGAAGAGGCTCAAGCAGCACAGGCCCAGTACTATGACTGCGGTACAACTCTCCAAGAATTTCATCTGGGGGATCGTGTCATGGTTTTAGTTTCTACCTCCCAGTCTAAGTTGCTAACCCATTGGCAAGGCCCCTACAAAATTAAGGAGAAAAAAAAGAACTTGTCGATTGTTTTGTGAAACAACCCAATCATTGACCGAGTGAATGGGTATATGATGTAAACTTGCTGAAGCTGTGGAATGAAAAGGATCCCGATCCCTCCTGCGCTCAGCCCCGTTCTTTCTTTGCTCAGAAAAATACCCTTAACTTTGGTACTGAATTAAATTCCAGACAGAGAAGGGAGCACGAACCAGCTATCTCTTTCTGTCCTGGTGGTAATGGGCAAGAAACCAGGAAGGACCTCTCTGACTGCGCACAACATTGTGACAGAGCCCGGGGTTATCGTTCGAGAGTGTCCCTATTGTCCTCCCGAGGTGTTGTGATGAGAAATTGTGCGTATAAGTTGATAAATATTTTATATGTCTTTATTTGTAACTGAGTCAAAGCAATGCAATATTAGAGTTACATTATTGATAACAGCAATGGTTTGATGATTTAAGAACCCCTTCTCCCCTTTTAGGGTAATTTTACGACAGAGTTGGGGTGAAGTGCCTCAAACCAGTTTGGTAAATGTTTATCTGCCGTTTCTCCGTCAACACCCCACAGGAAAGCCAGATTGCCAAACTGCCAAGCTTTAGCTCAACAAATGGTTTTGTGGGATTGCAGGTGTGAAGGTATTCTGTCCCCCTATTGGTCTTAAGTATGGCTGTTTGGAATTGGCTTGTATCAAAAGCTTTTAAGTACCATGACGCCCTATTGGCTGTAGGGGTTGGACAGAAAACCTATAAATTTGCTTGTTTACGTCACTCTCTCTCTCTTACCAAACTGATGATAGACCTTCTCACACACCATGAACTGAAAAGGACAAAACAATGAAGAGCACAACTCGGCAGCCATATTGAGACAGGCATGCAGCATGTTCTGAAGAAAGCTGACCACAAATGAGGCCTTAACTAGAGACATTTTAAGTAACTAACAAGTCTGTGTGCCGCCTGAAACTACACATCACCATTTATCAGGTTGTATGGTTGCCAATATTCAAATGTACTTTGCATATTGTTATTATTTATGAATATTATCAATAATACATTATTTTATGTGTAACTTAACTTCTGCTTGTGTTTTTACTACACCTAATTGCCTGAGGTTATAGATGTAGAAGGGAAAGTGGGGAGAAGTTATATACTATAATACCTTATAAACAGTGGTAAGTCTGTGGGATTTGAGGCATTCTGACAAAGGCTACATATTAAAAATGCAAAAGGGTAACGTAGAGCAATATATTACTCTGCCAAGACAAAACAATTGGCATAGTGGGCAGGATTTTGGGCTAACCAAGTTTTGCACCCTGTTTGCAAATACTGTTTTGATGAATGTGTTTGTTTATGTATGTGAATTTTATGGCACCCAGTGTACAAATGTGGTGGAAGTAAAACATTGTTTGGTTGCTGAATGGAATATAACCAACAAAGTGTAGAGACTTCATGTGTGTCATGAGGACACCCGCATGTTTGTTAGTCCCTAATTGAAGTGCTAGGTAATGTTAGGACATGCATGCGTCATTCATATGGCATTTAAGTGGTTAAAGTGCTAGAGAGTGGTGGGACATGCATGCGTCATTCATATGGTACTTATTCGTTTAGGATCTTTGTGTATGTATGTGTATGTTTGCTTACAGGGGCAAAAGTAGGCAAACACATAACAAATTTGGCAAATTGTATTAGAGTAGCATTGTGGACTCAGAAATGCCTAAATTCACATTAAGTTCAGCCATCTTCCAGTGGAGTGGCAGAAGCAAGCAGGCTAAAGCTAGGAAATGGAAACCAGTAGTGGAGGTAGAGAAAGCAGAAGCTGAGCTGAGTGTGCCACAAAGTGGAAGGGGGCTGGAAGGATTAAAATCAAGAAAACAGAAATTAGGTATAAAGAAGACAACTGCTGTTATAAGAGATTTATTATCCTGTATTAATGGTAATAAGGAAGATCAGTATGAGAAAGAAAATAAAGTAGATGAAAGTGAAAGTTGTGGAATGTTGTGTGAACGTTTTGAAAGACGTAACAGTTGGTGTGAAGAATGTAAAGTGTTATCATGTAGAACACCCACTGCTGAAGTGGAAAGCACAGAAAGCAGGACAAGAGAGTGTAAACCACCCGTGGTGAAAGTTAGGGCAATAGTAACCGGATTAGACTGGAACCCTAAAACATGGCTGGGTGACTTAGCTGAGACAGATGAGTGCTCAGAAAAAGAGTGGGAATGTGAGTGTGAGGAAAAGGAGATGCATGAAAAGAAGGGAAATCAGCAAGGGTGTTACCTTCCATTATTCTCCACTGCACCACCATCTCCAGGTAGTTCTGAGGTCTGTCCAGGATTTAAAGAACATGCTGCACCGATAGATATTTCACCACTGTTAGGAGAGGTAACCAGTGCTGCACTGAAATTTGATTTAGGACAAAAAAATCAGATAGAAGGCAGAGAAGCTGGTGAGTTTGAATGACAATTGTTGACTAGAGGGCATGAAATAGATAATGGCATATTGGTACTGAGTAAAGAAAGTGTGGAAACAAAACAAGGAACAATGGAAATGAAAGAAATTGAAGTGCTTGCATGTGAAAGGTCTGAAAGTGCTAGTGCAAGAATGAATGAGTTGGAAAGAAAGTGCACCAGTTTACGATTTGGTTTGAATAAAAGAGGACAAGCCAAAGAACAAAGGATGGTGGACGGAGCAGCAGGAGAGCTTATAAACTCAGGCAGCAAGTCAGGAATGCACAGGGGTGTGAAAGTCCTAACAGCTCTGCTAGGCCGGTCAGTAATTAAAAAAGCACACACACTTAGGTTCAGTAATTCAAAACCTGGCTGACCAGTTGTTTAAAAAGACAGCCTATGAAACTCCATGTAATAAAATGGAGAAAAGTGAGCTGGCCTTGAGTAAAGAACACAGGTCAGTTTTAGGAGAGATCCTGGATTTAGCACTTGTATTCTGGAGAGGTTTTAGCTCACACTTTCAGGTAGCAGTTACCATACAATTAAAAAAATGACACACAGGCAATGAAAAAAAATAGAAGGGTAGCACAGGAAGACAGGAAAGGAAAAATAGTTATTTCTGTTTCATTTCCTGACCTTTAGCAACAGTGCAACTTCTATTGTGAGGTTTTATGGACTTTGGGTTGGTGCAGGTAATAAACAGTGAAGGCAATTAACAGAGTAAAATCCATGCAGGAGATCGGGTTACCACTAGAGCATTGGAGTAGAGTGGCAGTAATGGCCAAGCTGTTCCAATGAATGCCCAGAAGCAAAATTTGAGTGTTGGCACCAGGTCAACAACCAAGAAGGTGAGATGGACAGAAACTGCTTTGTCACCTTCCATTTTGCAGACCTGCCTACATAGCAGAACGAATAAAGAAGCTAGGTAAGACGACAAGCAAAGACTAAAGGCAAAGACATGAAGAAGAACTGAAGAGACAGCAAGAAAAAGACACTTACTGGGGTTTAAGTGAGTAACAAGTCCACAGGCCACATAACAATAAGGCTAGTCAGAATAGCTATAGTTTAAAAAGAAAGGTACACTGAGCAAAGTGGTGAAGCAGGTGCAGCTGGTACATTTACTAGTCATATGGGCTCCGATGTTTAGGTAAAGTTTAATTGGGAAAACACAAAAGCCCTGCTGCGGTTGTCAGCTGTGGTACAAGCACAGGACTAGTGGGCCGATTCTGAACCGAGGTGTTTAGCACAACGAGTATGCATATGGTGAGCAAACAACTCTAGGGGTGGCCTACAGGGGGAAAGATGAGAGTTGTGTAGCTGTGATGTCTCATGGTGGTGATGCCAGCCTATACTGGTAAAGACTGATGGCAGTCAGGGGTTACACCATGGGTAGAAAAGCACAATAGGCAACTAAGTCAACCCCAAATGTGTGAAGAGGGGCCACAAATGTTGGTTTGTGAACAGTTCATGCAGCGGCATATGTGCTCTCAATTGGGCAGAAGTGGTTGTACTGGCACCTGTGGTATGTTACATTTCAAATTTTTGATGTTAATTGTAGAGCTGCATATGCTTAAATGGATAACTATACATTTACAAATTCTGTAACAGATATTATCATAATGACAAACGACAGCCAGACAACAGCCGAGAGATCCAAAGAATCTCCCCGTCAACAGAACTGCACAATGCATGAAGAAATTGTCAATAAAGATAAAAACGATATTTGAGTCAGTAGCATCAGAGGTGAATCTTTATCTCTGTGAACCTCATACCACAAGAGATGCTGGGCCACTGGCTTTCTGGAGGACCAATAAAAGTCGTTGTCCTACCTGTGCCCTCCTTATATGAGTGGGGACAGCGAGGGTCTGTTCAGTACGGCAGCACACATCGTGGATTACAGGAGGACCAGACTGTCCTCAGAACATGCAGAGATGTTTATGTTCGTAGATAAGAACATGAAGCGTTCACCAAGACTGTCTTGTTTTCTTCTTGTCAGAGTAGACAGCTACAAATATCTAACTGAACATTTTATTTGATTAGAAATGTGGAGTATGATTAAGACATGCCTTTTGTTTGGTTCAGCTTGTTTTTTTCCCATTATGTGTGCATTATGGGTAAATGTTCTTTGTGTATGCTGTATGCAGTAACACT
This sequence comes from Polypterus bichir lapradei, assembly GCA_026402145.1. Classification (NCBI taxonomy): domain Eukaryota; kingdom Metazoa; phylum Chordata; class Cladistia; order Polypteriformes; family Polypteridae; genus Polypterus; species Polypterus bichir. Next base: position 20,371,023 of record JANRMT010062807.1, read on the forward strand.
TTATTATGGAATAATATATGGCTAAAATTACATTTAAAATTTAAAAAAAGAAAAAAAAAAACAACATCCATCCATCCATTATCCGACCCGCTATATCCTAACTACAGGGTCACGGGGGTCCCCTGGAGCCAATCCCAGCCAACACAGGGTGCAAAGCAGAAATCAAATCCCAGGCAGGACTCCAGCCCACCACAGGGCGCGCACGCACACACACACACCAAGCACACACTAGGGACAATTTAGAATCGCCAATGCACCTAACCTGCATGTCTTTGGACTGTGGGAGGAAACCGGAGTATCCGTATGAAACCCAAGCAGACACGGGGAGAACATGCAGACTCCACGTAGGGAGGACCCGGGAAGCGAACCCGGGTCTCCTAAGTATTATTGTTATTGATATCAGCAGATCCTAATGGAATGGAATAGGTGATAAATATCAGCTCTAAAGACTCCGATCAGAGCCCTCCTACCCAATCATGTGTCTGAATTTGGATTTTCTCTTCTTAATTGTAAGGTATGTGATGATATTTACATCCTCTAGAACGTAATCTGGCCTAAAAATAAACATACAAATATATCCGCTTGTGTTAGGGGGACACAGTGTTTAGCACAACTGCTTTATTGTTCAGGTGTCCTGGGGTCAAATCCTGCACACAGTTGTTCTACATTGGGGCTCAGAATGGTGTTTCTGCTTATTCTGGTTCTTCCCCTCATCCACAAAAACATGCAGGTAAAGTGGAGTGGTGACTCCAAATTGACCCGATGTGACTGTAGGAGACGGAAGGGTCCAAGATCATCTCACAGTGAAGATTTCACACCACTGCTAACTTATCCAGGCCATGCTGCCCAAGCAAGTTCAGGCTGAGAGCAGAACACAAGATGCTGAAAGAAGACCCTGAGACCCCCTGAATGTCATCATGGCTCGTACAGGTAGCTCTTGTCACTGTTAACGTTAAAGATTACCATTAGAAAGATGATACACATATTAGGTGAGCACTGGCCTGAGCAAATTCGCTCTTATTTAGTGCACAGGTGTGAGGATTTTATTCTTATTTATTTCTTTCTTTCTGTGGACATTTCTGCCTTAACTGACACAATTTAAGAAATATACATGACTTTAACAAAATATGACTTTTGATATTCTCATTGAATGTAATGCGCTGTTGGCCTAACATACGTCACAGCTTCAGTCAAAGCTTCATGATGTTCATAAAATCTAAAGCTCAACACTTTAGATTTTTCCTTATTCACCTTAGTTTTTCTAATTTATCATTTATCAGGTAACCTATTGTTTGTTATCATGCACCTGAGCAGGTGGTCTTTATCCAAGTTCAACTAACTGTGTTTTCCACACTCATTTCAATCTTCTGAAAACATCAAAGCACTCACCGTTAGAATTTACAAACTCTCTTTCTTTTATATTATATCACATTACTCACTCAATCCAACACTCCCAGGTGACTCTTCTCCTTCTCTCCCATTTCTCTCGGCGATTTTCTCTTCAGACTCTGATAACTCGGATTTCAGCTCTGCAGAATTCTCCTGCGTAGCCAGTCGTCCCGTATTAGTGGACCAGGGCTGTAAACTGGATGGAGATTCTTCACAGGCATTTTGCTTGAAAATATCCTCAGTTTCATGCTTTTGAAGTTCAAGACCACCAGACAAATCATTCAGGTCCTCAGCTTTAATGGCAGCAGTCACCCCCTTGCACTCCTCCTCCTCTTTAAAAACTGAAATTCTTTCTTCGCGATTCTCCAGCTTCACACGCACATCCTCTGGTGTGAGCCGCTCACAGTCCTCTTCTTTAATGCCCACCGTTCTTTCATCCACACCACCTTCTTTGGCAGAGGCCATGCTCTGTGGTAAACTCTTCTCTCTCTTTAAGTGTCTGTCCTTCTCTTCTCAGATTCACTTCTCACATGGACAGCCCTGAGCTGGAGGCCATTAGACACCTCAGTGTATGGTCAAGTGAAATGGGAAAGCCCTGTGAAAATAAAAGTGTAGAATTAACTTCATAAAGTCAGTAAAAATAATGAGCACACTTCAGGGTCACAGTGCCCTCCATGAGGTTTTGGTCAAAGATATTTTTCTCGATTTCCTCCTCTGCCTCACAGTTTAATATTACAAATCAAACAATTCAGATGTGATCAAAGTGCATTGCAGACCTTCATTAAAGGGGATTTGCATACATTTCAGTGCCACCATGTAGATATGACAACACTTTATCTACACGGCACCATCATGTTTGGACACAGCAATGGCAGGTCTATTAAAGACGTCATATTTAGGGCTTTGTGGGATATCCTCATTGGACTTGAATTGCACATCAGGAGCTTTATTGTGTCACGTTGTTATATTTTATATCTTATATATGTGCTCCTATTTGTGGGATTACGGAACTGAATCCCGACTGGGAATAAGACATTCGGGGTTTGACAAGAATGGTTTTGTACAGCTTTTTAAAGCTCCAGATGTCATGATGCAAGTTTTCAATCTGTAAACATTTAAGGTTTAAGAATCATGAGTAATAATTCACATAATTACAATTTCAGGTACTGAAGACCTGGGGCCTCATGTATAAACGGTGCGTACGCAGAGAAATGTTGTGTAGGAACTTTTCCACGTTCAAATTGCGATATATAAAACCTAAACTTGGCGTAAAGCCATGCAAATTTCCACGGTACCTCATACCCTGTCGTACGCAAGTTCTGCGCTCGGTTTTGCATACTGGCAGCACCCAGCGTCAAAGCAATGCTACTGTTCCTGTGTGATTTATGTTTCTTTTTTAGATCAACATCCCTGATGCGGTTTTATAAATGCACTGAAATTAACCTCATATTGTTTATTAGTTGAATGCATCTGATTTTAATTAACCTGTAACAATATAACAGTCCATGGAATGGTCAAACTATTCCAAATACCATAACTGCTTTAGCATTGTTACTCTCACTGCACCATCTTCTTCTTTTTCTTCTTTCAGCTGCTCCTGTTAGAAGTTGCCAAAGCAGATCATCTTTTTCCATATTACTCTCACTGCACCATTCAGAGTATTTATATCACTATATCTGAGTGTGAATCACAGCAGCTGATCGGAAAGAGGATTATCAGTATACAGCATCAAGCACACGCTGCCTCTGCCACGGCAAAACGCTTCAGAGACATTCATCCCAAGAACTATAAACACACTCAATCAATTGCTCCTTGTAGAACTGTTTGTACTTATAAGTACAATCACCCCACTGTAAACTTGCACCACAGTTATAATATTGCACAACCTGCGCCACTTTATAAAGTATTTACATATGATGATGGTATCATTTTTAAGATGAAATAGAGCAAAATATGTTGATTACTAGCCATGTGCGCCCAACTACGTTGCATGTGTTAAAGTTGTCTGTGAAGGGCTCCCTGTTTAAACGCGGCTGCCACTCATGAACTGGGCCCTTCGTCGCACAGCATTATGATTTTTTATAAGGGAAACAAAATTACAAAAGAAAACCCTTGGATACCGATTCGATAGGAACGGCCTACTCGGAATCACGGTCCGAATAGTAATTATGTGGTGGTGTAGGAGCATTTCTGCTTCTGTCCGTTCACAGCCCGTCTCATTTTCACGACGCTATTGTTTCCTCTCACGATGTCTTCTCAACCTTTCTTCAATCTCGCAGGTTGCTTTGTGGCAATCCAAAGAGTAAGGCAATATACACGGAGCAATGGTTATAAAAGGGGGACACATAGGTATCCAGGCTCTTTAAAGCATAAATAGGGATCACTTCACTGACATGTAAACAAGCCTTGGTACAACTGTGAGATGCACAGTACTCGCCGGCTACAACGTAACAATAATAATTTCCGGAACGTGCTGTTACGTTGTCATTCACTTTACCTACTGTCTGTCTTTCATTCATATGTTACGTAGGCATGTACCTTTTACCTTCGGCAATCTCATTCTCTAACCAGGCCTCAGGAGCTAACCAGCGTAACACTGTCCACCACCCCTTTCGTTATTCCGGCACATTGTTGACATCCGTGAGTAACAGCAACGTACTAAACTGGAAGGTGGTCTACGCATGCGTGGAATTCGCGGACAAACAAAGATCAAGATCTAAATGAAGATCTCTTTAGTTAATTTAAAGCACAACAATTTGTTTAGTTTGAATGTCTGTGTTTTGAGGTGTGACTGGAGTACTACAGTCTTCAGTACTATAAGCCTGGCGGAGATTCTTAATGCAATGCCTATGTTTTAGCTGTCTCTCTACTGCCATCTAGTGCTTCTTCTAATTAATTCGTGGACAAACAAAGATCAAGATCCAAAAGAAAATTATATATAGAGATATTATACAGATAAAACTTTAACTTCATTTAAAGAATCTGTATTGTTAATAATTAAACATGTGAGGACACGGTGCCGCAGCGCTAGCAAGTTCACGTACTGTCCCTGCCTTGCACTGTATATTTACTGAGGCTGGTGTGACACTGGAAGGATAGGCAGATAGAATAATTAAACACATACTATGAAGATATTTCAATGTTCCTTAAAAGTTTTGAAGAATCGCCATTGTAAGCTTACAGATGGCTTAACATCTGATACAGAGCAGATTGTGTGGCGATTGGGTATTTGGGGAAAGAAAAAGTAAGGACAGAAATTGGAGGTTAGTACGTTTGAAAGAGACAGTACTGTTGCCATAAATTACTGTATTTCATCGGAGGTTGCGCATGGAGCAGCAGCATCTTGTGTGAGACATGAACAATCACTGCGCCATCGTGTTCTTAATAACATGCTTTCATTCCAATCATCATGAAAATAATCTCACGTATACATCTCAGTATTTTAATTATTCAGAGAGCTGCAATATCACGAATGTAATGGATTCTGTGTCCTGTCAGAGGAAGAGAAAGCCGGTTTAAGAAGCACGTAGTGATTCACACACATAGAAGATTAAATACAAAACAAAGCATTTAACGTGCTACTTTAGTTACGATGGGATTTGTGAAACTAGTAAATTAAATGATTTTAAGATGAAGTTTATGATGTTCTACTTTAATGACAAAATAAACTACGTGATTAAAGTGGAAATTTTGATATTAAAGTTGTCATTTTGTGCTTTTTCCCCACTGTGTGCCTTTTTTTCTCTGTACCCTAATAAGCTTTCATATGACACTCAGACGGTGGGCTACGACTCGCATTTTCACGGCGACTTTGATAACTGACAACTTCTTTTTTATTTCCGGCACTATGCGACTTTGTGAACTTGATCTTTTGAGTTTCTCCGACACACTATGTTACTCGATCAACTTCCTTTTGTTGTTTATACGACTGTTTAAACTAACAAATGGTACATTCTTCTTTGCCACCACTTGGTATTCGCTGAAATTCTTATATTTTCCCCCGTGCTTTTCCCATTGTCTTTTCACACAACGCTGAGCTTAACTTGAACTTAATGAACTTACATTAAATAAACTCAGAATAATCAGAGGTATTTGTTTATGTAGCTGTTTCTTTAGTATTACTTTAAATTAATGAGCTCCTGATGTAAAATATGTTTGTGTGTTTCCATTTTAGGATGCAGAACTTAAACATTTAATGTTTATTTGTCTTCGCACTAGTTTCTAAATTTGCATACTGTTATGATATTTGCATATGGACACGCCCCTTTTAACCCACATGCTCCTGGTGATCTGCAAAAAAAAAAAAAACACAACTTAAACAGAGTCAGCAGAATGACATCCCATAAACCACAAACGCGAACTTCACTCCTCCACGAGACAACGTGACATAACTTAAATAAACGTTCAGTTCTTTTCAGTCCATAAAAGTGAATGGAGTGACATGTTTGCTATCAGGCCCGATTCTGCCGGTCGTGTAAAGGGTGCATACACGAAGGCGGTGGAACAAACGCAGGCTCGGCGCGGGGCTCGTCTTTTCCCATCCAGTGTCGGTACCTTGCTTTAAAGAGAAACAGGCAAATCACAACACATGAACTGTGGCAGCTCAAGTACGCAGCACATCAATCAAAAGTTGTTGTAGTGTTAATCGGAATTTTACTGATGATTTAATTAAACCTGTCGCCGATCCGTTAAATGCGTGTCAAGTTTTCTTCTTTTTTTTTACATTAAATTTTAATTTTAAATACACTGGTTTAGAAAACGAGTGAAGGTATTATAGGGTGAGGGGGCGGCTGAAATTAAATGGCACGATGGCGGCTTCACCTCTAGAACCGGGCCTGTTTGCTATTGATTGTTGCTCTTTTACTGATATTGGTCTGGGCTTCTGACAGAATTTGTGATGGTTTAGTGATTTTTATTACAGCGCATGCATTTCAGCTACTGGTTAAATGTTCACGGTTATTGTAATGTGCAGTAAAGAAATAAAAACACATTTATTTACCTCATAATATACAACAATAAAAAATGTTATAGACCTAAAACTATTCTCACCTTATTGTTTACAATAAAAGTCTGCCAACCACAGCTGCCAGTTTTTTCCAGTAATTTTAACATTTTGTTTTTTTTTTTTTTTTACAGTGTACTCTTGTGATGCTCGATACCAGAGAAGTGACAAAGTCCTGCATGTGGAAAACTCATCTAAGCTTTAAGTCCTGACCTTCATCATTCACATCAAGTCTCATGTTGTAAGACATTCAAACCAAGTCAAGTCGGGGTTGAGAAGATGTGAATAAAAATAAATAAAATAAAAAATCGTGAGTGGACTCTCTTAGACTTTCTCCTGTACTCAGATATGGGGATGGATATTTGAGGAGAAAACCGCAAGACAACGATTATATTTTTATATTATGTATAGTAAACAATCATCAACATTATATCAAATTAATAATCTATTGAACAATTTTTATAAAAGTTGAACAAATCGGACACTGCAGTTGCATGAGTAAAAAAACCGAGTATATATTCAGGTAAAATACCACTGTTGGTTAAGGGAAAGAGCCCAAAAGTTGATAGAAATCTACGGTTTGTACCAAATACTTGGAAGCAAAACTTGGTTGACCAAACTGAAATTGTACTCGAGTTTATTCAAATACACACACCAGTCCAGAAATTGTATTTTCGCACAAATGGAGGTGTAAAACGTCGAGATTCATCAAAATTTTGAAATCGAATTTTTGGAGGATTCTACGGAAGCCGAGAGAGGACGAACAACATCGTTATTGTTTTTAATTGTTTCCTCGAGATAGCTGACTGATTTCATAGAGATCTCGACAAATCAAAAGATCTTGTAATCCCGAAATTATGAAATAATTGTATCTGACGTTTAATGTTTAGCTTATTGAAGTCACGTCTTCTTTGAAGTGGCAGAAGAGCAGAACTGTATTGATCAGCGCGTCACATGTTTGTTCAATCGAGGGCTGACGCAGGCTGAAATATGTTTATACCTTAGTTTAACGTTAGTGTCCGCCATTTAAGAAGACGGTTAGCAAGGCTTCAGCTGTACAGGCGTCTCAATGTAAGCGAGCCTGATGCCAGGAACAATGGGTAAGTTTGGTTTTCTCGAGATTGCGGTACAATTAGTCTGATATCTCGAGGAGACAATTTTAAAAAATAATAACGATAATGCACGTCCTCTCTCGGCTTCCGTAGGATTCCAATACTTTCTCTATATAACAAACTAAAAAAGTTTACACAGTCACCGCTATGTGTAATTAATCTAATTGTGTTACTGTCTGGCTTATTTTAGCATACATTAGTATAAACTGAGAACAGACTGTCTCCGAGAAAACAATTCTTAATAGCAAGTGACGTCACTAGGATGTAAAGAATTGGTTCACTTTAAAGTGCCTGCCATTTGGATTAACGCTTTTTCACATATTCCTCATAACTGCATTGCTTCTCAAACACGATTTACTTAAAGAAAATAAATTTTCTTCTACTTCAAAGTCATGTGGCTACGTAATCTGCTCTCATTTTAAAATAACTTCTTTACATAAACTTTCATATTTTAACTTAACAAAATATTTTCCCAATCGCCCCTAATTTCCAATGCCCTGCACTCGCAGTAAATGCCGTCTGTCGGTCTGCCTCCTTATTTGTGAACACTGTGGCCCATTCTCAGCCCCCCATGACGGACCCACTTTAAACAATGACGACAGACAGTTGAGCTCCAGCCCATAATAGCCGAGTCGCGGCTCTGCAGCTTTCACATTTTGTATTTTGATGGCTTCATGTGGTCCGACACAAACAGCCCGAGTGGCTCGAGTCCTGTTCTTCATTTAACACGGCCATCTCTAGTAAGCTAAAGTATCAAAGTGTACAGAAATACTGAAAGTACTTGTTAAACCGCACAAGCATATTTCCTGAGAAGAAAATACCAAAAAAATGAAATAATTTAATTTTTTGTAATAGGTCTCAGAATGTGACAAACTGGTGGAAATGAAACCTGAACACGCCCTGTAAAGTCACATCGCTCGACGCCACTTTAATAAAGTTTGCCGATGACGGCTTTAAAGGAAAAAACACAAAGGACACGCAGAGCTCGTGAAAAATCTGAAATGAACGACGGGGCCGTGCGGGAGTGAGCGGCTGAAGAAGCGCGTGCCCGACGGACAGCACAGTTCGGAGCATGCGCGAAATCAAAAGGAGAAACGGCGCGGAGAGCAGAAGCAATCCCTAGTTAACGCGCCTCCACCAAGTCAGATATATAGCATTACATTTCACGGGACACTGATCGGAAAATAAATTAACGTATCTGCAGCTAAAAGTGCGCGACCCCCGTCATCCACAGTAAACATTTGAAGGTGCGATTTGCTGTGCCACCTCCTCTTCCACGTAGCGCTCAATCCCCAACACTTAAAAGCGAACCACGCGGCCTCAGGCACCTCCTCAAATTTAAAGCCACCCAGCATGTCGGGATCTTCCTCACCGCTGGCATTCTTAACCGTACGCGATCCCCACGTTCGACTTTGTCTTACCTTCCGCACCTTTGCTTGGTCTTCTGGCCGTAAGAAGACTGAGCACGAGGATCTCATAAGAGCAAACTGAGACGAACTGCAGCACGCGGTAGATACTGTAGTTACTACGTCATTCACGGAACGCCCACAACACTACGGGACGCCCACTGCAAGGATGAACTGCCCGCTTATTGTAAGGCAGAATCACTGAAGCGACGGCCGTGGTAAGAGTGACAGCAATTGATGTTACTTAGGACAAGCAGAAATGTCTTTTAGTGGCAGACTTAAGCTATCGAAGCTTTTAAAATTAACGCAACTAATTTCTAAGCATCTTGCCGAGTTCTCCGATTTCCTCCCACAGTCCAAAGACATGCAGGTTAGGTGCATTGGCAATCCTAAATTTTCCCTAATGTGTGCTTGGTGTGTGTGTGTGTGCCCAGCAGTGTGCTGGTGCCTTGCCAGGGGTTTGTTTCCTGCCTTGCGCCCTGTGTTAGCTGGGATTGGCTCCAGCAGACCCCGTGACCCTGTAGTTAGGATATAGCGGGTTGGATACCGGATGGATGGATGTCGACAGGCGGAATGTACAATACGATAAGTAACAGTTTTACTAACACAGAACAAGACCAAACCCCCTCCTCAATAGCTCCCCTTGCTCACCATTGGTCCATATTTTGTTGAATGAAAAAAAAAAAAAAAAAAAAAAAAAAAACCTCTTACACAGGGAGGACCCCCAGACACAAAACCTGTGATCTGCTTATTGTGAGACCCCAACACTACCATTGTGTTCTAAAAAACAAAGTGAAATGAAGTCAATGAGCAGCAGACATTGGTGAGTGATGAAGATGATGGTTAGAATGAAAACCTGCAGCCACAGTAGCCCCCAGGATTAGAGTTGGACGCTCCTGATGTACACACATGTAAAGTGACCAACAGGGCATCTCACAAAGGAGGTGATGGCTTCTTATAAGGCATCCCCTGTTAAAAGCCCCCAATTGTTGGCCACAGTGACCCTACAGCTCTTCTCTTCATGTAGGACCAAAGCCTCGGGAGAGTCAGACTCTGTGAAAGGTTGTGCTTGGACACAAAGTCACAGAGAGATAGAAATATGAAGACACCCCAGGCACAGGATGACTAAAGCCTTTAAAGACACTCAGCACATTGTGTTCTGCTCATTCTTGGTGGGCTCTGCGGCTGAACTCTTCATGGTGGACTTCTCTGACTGAAAGGACCTGAAGACTGTCTGTGGTGAAGAAGAACAACTGAGACATAAAGTGAGAACTGGTGAGTCTACCAAAAGTTTTTAAACACCAGTGAGCCCAGTGTGCCAACATGATGTGCCAGTGGGTATTGTGGGCACTGAGAGGTGCTTTAGTGGGCTTCAGCAGGTCACTGCTTGTCACTTTGTGTCACATTTAAACCATCCTGTGCTAGTAATTACTGCCCAGTGAATGGACTGATGTCACCAAATGCCGTCTTCACTGTCCCCATTCTGCTCTTTTCATGTGCAGGTCCTGAAGCTCCAAATGTCCTCCTGCAGTCGTCTGAACCTCTGAGCGCTGAGGAGTTTTTACTGGTGAGTTTGTGTTCTTACTGATTTGGTGGTCCTGACGAGTATCTGTGACACTTCATGTCCTCTCCTGGTGTGACTGTGTGTGTGTCACTGTGTCACACAAGTGCTGGCCCACTTTCATTCATCTCACTTGATGTTATTTTCTCCTTTCTCTGTCCTCTTGTCTTTTTCCACTCTTATTTTCTCTATTTCTATTACTTTCTTATCTCTCTCTGTTTCTAATTCACGTTTCTCTGTTCCTAAGGCACCACATTTTGAGAATAAAAGATGAGAATGTGAGATCTGCAGTGTCCAGTGGTGCAGAGGGAATTGGGACAATTCTGACATGAAGTCTGTCACAGTGACAGGCTGATTCTGGTGTGGCGATGGCCGCTCTGAGTCGTTGGCTGCTGCCTCTCATCTGACTGAGCTGTGCAGTCTTTACAAACAGATTTGGGCTGAGGGCTCCAGTCACATATGGAAGAATGAATTAGCATGTGGCGTGGAGATATCTGCCCTGATGAAGCCCAAGTGGATTTGACTGTCAGGGTAGCATCTTGACATGGCAGCAGACAAAGATTCAGCTCCTCTATTCCTATGTGAGGAAAGACCTCATCACTTATCATGACATTACAACGTAACGGTCTAAGGACCCTCCCTGGCCAAGGTCCATTTTATGCTTCGTATTTCTTTTATAATAATATTAATAATATTTTCTCTAATTTTTTAATACAAATACTGATAGATAAAATGAATCAGAAGCGTATTGTTAAAAATGGCTTCTTTGATTCATCTGCACCTTCAAAGTTTACTAACATTTTAACCAACCAGTCCATTTGTAGTGCTTACTACAATAGTGATAATAATGTAAATAGTAAGGGGGGACATTTTAATATTAAAGTGAGAGCTGCTGCTGACATAGTCACTCCCGAAAAGACAGTTAAGAAATCCTCCAGCACTGTTACACCAAGGAAGAGCCAAAGAATGTCTGATTAAAGAAAACATGGAGGAGAGCTGAGCGTAAATGGAGAAAAAATAATTGGTTCCCCACTATGAAATATTGAAGGCTAAAATAACAGAATACAACAACATAGTCCATCTGGGGAGGTGGTGCTACTCCTCTAAAATTATAAATAAAAATGCTGGTAACCCTAGAGTTTAATTTTCTACTGATGATTGTTTGCTAAACCTAAATCATGCAATGGAATGTCTCCAAAAACTTCCAGTGAAACTTGTTTCCTATATTTTCCTAATTTTCCTATATTTTTTTATATTAAAATTAATGATATTAGAAATAATATAGTACATCACCACAAAGACGATCTTATTAAGTCTCGGAATTCTATTTTAAGTGATTTAAATTCATTTCCCAGGATAGATTTACCTGATCTATGTAGAATAATCTCTCAACTGAGACCCTCCACCTGCATCCTTGACTCAACACCAACAAGCTTTTTCAAAGAACTATCTGACGAGCTGATTGATAGTGTGCTTGACATAGTGAATTCATCATTAGATACGGGGTCTTCTCAGACTGTCTTAAGACTGCTATTGTTAAACCCCTGATGAAGAAACATAATCTTGACTCTTCTGTTTTTAACAGTTTCAGATCCATTTCTAACCTGCCATTCTTAAGTAAAATCCTAGATAAAGGCAGTCATTACGCAGCTCAATGACCCCCTCAATAAACCTGCTATTCTTGACTAATTTCAGTCGAGTTTAACACCAAATCACAGCACAGAAACTGCACTTGTTAAAGTAGGAAATGACTTGTGAGTTAACGCAGACAAGAGGCCTTTTATCTGTTCTCATCCTCTAAGATCTAAGTGCTGCATTTGATACCATTGATCACAATATTCTTAGAAATCGCCTTAGTCAGTGTGTAGGTCTCTCTGGCAGGGTCTTAAATTGGTTTGAGTCTTACTTGACAGGTAGAAAATTCTTTGTTTGTTGTGGTAATTATACTTCAGAGACACATGATGTTTAACACAGAAAATGGCACCGGCTATGTTAAGATCTTGGTTAGAGAAAATAAATTTTTAATCCATTTATCCTTCACTACAACCCTGACGTTGATTTAGTAGCTGTGTCCTCACCCAAACACAATCCTAATCTAAAATTTGTAAACTTTAGTCCTAATCTTAAAAATTAGATTTTGGTCCCCTGAGGTTAAAAGTCTCTCTTCAGGTCTCCAATGTTAGCCTATGTATTTGCTTGATTTTATCCTTTGACTGTTATATTTCATTTAAAGTGGTTTTAAAACCCTTGGTTAACTTTTTTAAAGTATTTTCAAATTTGTTTGTTTGTTAAAGTTATAAAGGAAGGATGGTGTTTTCTGCAGTTCTAAAATTGAACATCAAGGGGAAGTCTAGTTCTGAACACTTGCTGTTTTATCTGTTTTTTAGCAGATTTGTAAAATCCATTTTTAAAATAGGATTTGATAAATAATTTAGACAGATGACACTTTTCAAGAGGATAATTACTAGATTTGGAGAAAAAAGGGTAGGATGGATTGGAAACATAAATACACATTTAATTAATTGGATCAGTGTGCCCATGCATTGCCATTGCCTTTTTACATTAATAGCCCCTAATCTAAACCTACCCATTATATTCTATATGGTGTTCCACAAGGGTCTCTCCGGGGTCTGCTGCTCTTTTTGATCTCCATACTTCCATGAGGTCAGATTATCTCAAAGCATAACGTGAGCTACCACAGCTATGCTGACAACACACAACTGTATTTATCAATAGCTCCTGAGGACCCCGACTCTCTTAGTTCACTGAACCCAATGTCTTACTTGTGTTTCTGAGTGGATGAGTAGGAATTTTCTCAAATTAAATTAGGAGAAAAGAGAAATCATAGTTATTGGAAAAAATGGATATAGTGGGACTATTAGAAATAAACTTGATCCATTAAGCTTAACACTAGAATTACCAAAGCCTACAAAAAAACTTAATGTAGAACCATCATCATCATATGAGTTCACATCTGTTATAGCGCGTCTTTATGTGAAAACAGTAGTGTTAGATCTCATGAACGCGACTGAGAGAACAAAACTGAATAAAAAAACAAAGCTAACCTTTACAAGTATCATACATTTACACCGGCTGTTACAGACTGAAATCAAATGTATGTTTTTATTCTAAAGTAATAAGAATAAGAGCAGCTCACTTCTCTAAACAGACTCGTCCAGAGTTGAACCCGTGAAGTTTTGATTACCAGTCAACAGTTGATACCGTTGCGCCACCGAAGCAGTCGTATCAAAGGATGGTTCTTTTCTGCAGTTATATTCTTGAATAGAAGCGTACTTGTTCTGTTATATTTGTACCTCTTGTGAAAGTGCTTATTTGATATTTGCACTCCAAGCTTCACACATTATACGCTTCAAGTCAACATTTTGTCAATTATTACTAAAACATGAAAATGCTTCTGTTTTAATGATGTGTTTACATAGATTGTAGACACGAAACGCACATGAAATGTATGTGTTCCAAATAACGATACAGTATTTATAAAAGTTGTCATTTTGCTTGACTTCTCACTCTATACAACTCTAAGCAAATGACACGCAGGTAAACAGATTTGAGCTGAGAAAACTGTGCGGCGGTGGGGTGATGTGATAGCAGGCTGCTTGCTGCTTATTGACACATTTACAACACAAAAGACGCTGACGGAAAGGTGTGAAGGGATTTAAGGTGGGACGGATCTACAAGTTTTTTCGTAGGCTTTGGTAATTCTGGTGTTAAAAGTCAAGACAGTGGTAAAGAATTTAGAGGAAATTTATTGAATCATTTATTGACCTAAATTTTAAATCACAAATTAATCAGATTATCAGGACAGCATTTTTTCACTTAAGGAATATGGCAGAAGTTGGACCGCTTATAACTTTACAAGACAATTAAAAATGAGTTCAAGGGCTTATATTTAGTCAACTAGATTACTGCAATACACCCCTCTCAGGACCACCCAAAAAAGACATCAATTGGTTACAACAAGTGCAGCATGAAACCGCCAGAATCTTAACTAGGAAAAGAAAATCCGAGCACATCTCTCCAGCTTTGATGTCAGTACATTGGTTACATGGACCATTCAGAATTGACTTTAAAATACTTCTTCTGGTTTTACAAAGCCTTAAATCATCTCACTCCATCTTATAATTCATAAGGCCTCTCACCTTACACTCCAAATCATAACGTTAGATCCTCAAATGAGTGTGTGTTTATAATGCCAAGAGCTAAACATAAAATAAGTGGTGAGGCAGCCATCTGCTGTTATGCACCTAAAATCTGGAATAGCTTACCGATAGACTAATATGATGGAGCACTTTAAAAAACTGATTAAAACCAACCATCCTTGTTTTCCTGACTGATTCTCTCTGCCTGCCTCTCCTCAGACTGACGATGGCTGAAGCCCAGCTGTTTGTATCACAGGACGAGTTCACCTGCTCGGTGTGTCTGGACACCCTGACTGACTCCGTCACCATCCCCTGTGGTCATAATTTCTGTCTGAAGTGCCTCACAGACTGCTGGGATCAGAGCCAAGAGTGCAGCTGTCCTCAGTGCAGAGAGAACTTCATCACGAGGCCTACATTGCGAAGAAACACTCTGCTGAATGAAATCCTCAAGAAATTCAAGAAGACAGGACTCAGTTCTCCTCCATCTCAGAATTATGCTGGTCCTGCTGCACCTAGGGATGTGGAGTGTGACTTCTGTACTGAGAAGAAGTTGAGAGCAGTGAAGTCGTGTCTGACCTGCCCGGCCTCCTACTGTCAGACTCACCTGCAGCCTCACTATGAAGTAGCAGCCTGGAAGGACCACAGGCTGGTTGATCCTGATAGAAATCTAAAGGAGAAACTCTGTGAGAAACATCAGAAAAGTCTGGAAATATTTTGTGAAACTGATGACGCGTGTATCTGCATGATATGTGGAGTGAGTGAACATAACGGTCATAAAATGGTCAAGCTGGAGATGGAAAGAGAACAAAAAGAGGTGAGTGGGGTTTAGTTTTCAGTAGATACAAATTAAATAACAGGAGTTAAGGGTTTTGTAAATTCAGTGTAGCAGAAGAATCTATTCAGCCATCTTATAAACTAAGGGCAAACTAGAGTCTGCAGACCAGAATGGCCCCTGGCAGAGGTGTGAATGGCATGTGGGCTACTCATAGAAATATTTGACTTTCCAGCCCTCATGAGGTGTCCTTAACAAGATGATGCAGCCGTTGGTTAGTGTAAGCATAGTTAGTCACCATGCAGTGTCCTCAAAAACGTAATTCAGTACCCCGAGCTTTCACCACAGGAATGGCGAGAGTCTGTAGTGTGGTGACATGGAGGGTAAGTGTGTTTAGCTGCACATTTGACTTTGGACATTTTTAATTAATTTGAGTTTGCTGATCTTAGGTCATTTTAAGAGACACATTCACATTTCAGTCACATGTCAAACAATCAATACTGAACTACAGAACCAAGTCTAAGTTTCTTACAGTAACTTCAGCTGAGAATTTTCAATGTTGTATTACTGTATTTATATTCTCCTTTGAATTAAAATAAACTAACTAATTATTCTCCCTAATGTATGAATGTGAGGTGAACTCTGACCTTTAACAATGTGATTAAACCCCACCAAGTCCAGCAAGCGTGTCATTAACTTGTGAAGGTATTCATTAGAACATCTGTGCTGGGGGTGTCCAGCTCCAGTCCTGGAGGGCTACGGTGGCTTCAGGTCTTCATTCTCACTCTTTTCTAAATTAGTGACCATTTGTGGCTATTGCTTTGCTTTCATTTTAGTTGACTTGCTATTTAAGACTTAGACCCCTCAATTGTTTTTATTCTTTTCTTGATTAGCAGCTAAATAATAATGGGATACAAAATGAGTCAACACACGACCAACAAATTGAGTCCATCATATAATATCTGACAATAAAGAAAGGAGAAGGTCTCAGTAATGTTGATCTGCTCAGGTCCACAAAACATTTGGGCTTTTAGAAGAAGGAAAATCAACAGTTTTAGAAACGTCTGCTGTGGCAGAATGAGAGCAGCAACAAGCCACAGAATTAAATAACATGTTTAATTAACTAGAAGAATCGGCTTCAATTAAGAAACTGGTTGGAGTCTGAAGCTCTTACTTAGCCTCACATCTCACTTTTGTTGGCTGATATTTAAGAAAAAAATAAGGAAATTTAGAAGATTGAGTCTTAAAAAAATAACTCAATTAACATGAGTGGAAAAGAAGTCAACAAACAACAGAAATTGGTCCCTGAGTAAGAAAGTATCAAAAAGGAAAAGCAGCAGCCACTGCAGATGTCAAGGATCGGAGCTGAACACTCGTATTCTCTGCCAACATTAAACTGACCCATCAGTAGCACACAATGAGAATGTTTAGTGTGGTCAGATAAAAATCAGGTAAGTTCAGTCAGGTGTAATGATCTTGTGGCTCAGGAGGATTGTAAATTAGTGCTACAAAGGTAACTGATTGTGTTTTAATATCTAATACGAGCCTCAAATGATGTGAATTCACTGACATTCTGAGAAGACATATTCACTTCACTACAGGACCACATTCTTTACTGACATTTTCTGATTTATGAAGCAAAATAAAACCTTTTGGTGCTCCTTCAAATAAAGGAATAGTGTCAGATTGGCTAAGCCAGGTCTCAGCAAGTAGATATGAAGGTAACTGTGTCCTTGGTAGAATGTCAATAATTAAAAAAACTTTACTTAAAGGTGAGGAAAGGTTTAGAAAATAACACCTTAAACAGCACTGAAGTGTATGAGCTGCTCTTATATTATAGCGAGCAGGAAAAAGGTTGGACTTGTGTGCACCCAAGAAACCTACAGGGTCAAGATATCCACTCCTTCCTATAATTAGTTTTAGGAGGTCAGAGACCTGTCTGCTCTCCATCTAAATTAACTTCTGGCCCATTACAGATCGCTTATTGCCTCTGGTGTGGCCGTAACAAAGGCTGCAGTGAACCCTCCAAAGGGTGATGTGGGGCCAGACTGTAATAGCTGAAGACCACCTGTAATGGAGTAGGATGTGGGTGCAACTTTCAGTCCACAAGGTGCACAAGCAAGATAGGCCATATGTACAGCATGGGTGTTGTCTTGATGAAGAAGGGAATCAACTGATCAAAGAATACCCAGCAGTCATAATTATTATGGTAACAAGTGAGGGCCAGTGAGTGTGAAACCTTAAAGACTAAGTTGCAGTATTGCCCCAGGGTGGCCCAGTGCCACAAGAGTCAAGAAGTTAAGAGAAAGTGAAAAGGATCAGGACAAAGAAACATAAAGAGCACTGAATGTCATTCCATGTGTGCCAGAGAAACTCTTTATGGACTCTGAAACAATCAGGACAAGGCATCACTTCCACGTGGAGTCAACAGGAACCAAACCATCAATACACGACTTTAATTCTGAGACCTACTGACTGTAAATTGGAATTCAGAATAAAGTCAGCCAGTTAATTCTGGGTATTGGCGTTACCATAAATGAAAGTGATAACCTGAGTGAAGGAGAAGACTTTAGCTGTTGTAAGGGTCTCTTTATAAATAAATAGTATATCAGTTTAGAGCAGTGACTCACACACACACTCACACACACACATGCAGAGGGGATATAAAAACACTCAAACAATCTGAACAAATCCACACCGCCATGGCAGTGCAGGCTCTGAAAACTTGATAAGTAGCTAAGAACTGATCATCTAACATTCTGAAAATCCAGAAGTGACGAGAACATTTAAAAGGCAAAGCCCATCCTGAACGAATGAGGTTTCACTGGAAGTTTTTTAGATAAAAATTAGAGAAATAGAAATCATAAGTTATGCGACAGAAAGAAAATAAAAGTACATCTTCTGTTATCCTTTTGTATGAACATATTATATTTTTGGACTGGGCATTGTTTCCCAGGTGGTTTCCCAGGTGGATTGCATGTTCTCCTCGTGTTCACTTAGGTTTTATTTTGATGTTCCAGTTTCCTACCATAAACCAGAGACATGCAGAGCAGATTGGGTGGCGATGCTAAATTAGCCTTTGTGTGTGTCTGTGTGTGTTTGTGTTTGTGTGTGTGTGTGTGTATTCACCTTGTTATGGACTGGCACCTTTTCCAGATGTTTTCCAGTGTTTACTGGTTTAGGCTCTAACTGCCCTGTGACTTTGCTCTTGATTAAAGGGTTAACAAAATGGATTGATGTTTGGATGAATTGATGGATTCTTTATTGCAGCAGGTGTGTGTGAATAAGTTGTTGATTAATAATTCATCACTATGTTGGGGCCTCAGACAGAGAAAGTGAAAGCTGATTTGTGTGGACTTTTGACAATTTATGAACTTCAGCCATAAACTGATCAGAATTCTTAACAGTTCTGAAATTCCAGCGTGAATGTGAACGAGACCCCCACACTGGATTTACTCTTTGGTAGTTTTGTAATTTAAATTTTCCCTCTGCAGTATCTGAGTTTACAGACATTTTGATATTTTTGGATGCACAATAAGCTCTTGACAGAGTTGAGTGAGGACATCTGTGCACTTTGTGGTGTAAATCTGAGTTTGGCCTCAATGTGTTTCCATGGATTATGAGATTTACTGTAGTCAAGATGTCTTAGTTTGTATTAATAATTCATTGGAGTATTTCAGTTTTCAATATTTCCATGATCAGCCATGTTCTTATGAGTTATTAAAGATATGAAGGCTGTCACTACCCACACTGAATGATCACAGCCACCTGAGGAAAAAGCGTCTGCTCAGCCCTTTCTTCTCAAGTTTCTTTGTGTTCTGAGTCCAGTCCATTCTGTCATTGATATGGACCCGCAATTACATGTAGGAGTGGACCACCTCTTCATCCACTCCCTGAGTAGTGACCAGACATAGAGGATCTTGGGTGTGTGAAAGTCATTGAGCAGTTTGTTGGTTTTGCTGATGTTAAATTCGAGACAATTCCTAAAGTTCTCTCCCTGACTCCTCTCCCCTGTCTTATCCCCTCATCAACACACCCCATAAGTGCAGAATCATCTGTGAATGTCTACAAGTGACCTGACCTGCTGTTATACAGTGACCTCCATAATGTTTAACACAAAGACACATTTCTCCTTGATTCACCCCTCTGCTCCACAATTTCAAATTACAAATCCAACAATTCAGACATCTTGATTAAAGAACACACGGTAGACTTTCATTTAAGTTTATTTACAGACATTTCAGTCATACAGCACTTTTTCTACACAGTCCCCTATTTCAGGACACCATAATGTTGGGGACACTTGGCGTCACAGGTGTTTGTGATTCCTCAGGTGGGCTTCATGGCTTCATAAGACACCTCAGCTTTCTTCTGCCCTTTGGGGTCTGTAGCTGCCTTTCTTCAACACGATGACAAGAGCTGTGACAGTGACAGTCACAGAAGTCATTATGAGGCCGGCTTGTCTGACTCCTCTTCTACAATCTGGCTGTGGTCCTACAATGACCTGATGGCCAGATGTTGGTTGTTTCTCATTTTTGTTCTTTAATTTCTATTTTATTTTGATGTATTTGCACAAATCTGTGTCCTCATATGTGGTATTTATTCATTTATTCTTGCATTCTGCCTTGTAGTTTGTACTGTTGTGTTGTGTTTCTGAGGAGGCCATGATGGATTGTCCTTCTAGCTCTGTGGAGAGGATTACTTGTGTTTGACACTCACTGCATGCCCAGCCCACCTACAAGGGGATCTCTTTCTGAATTGCCCTCCTTAAATTTCTTCCATTTTCTTTCCCTACAAGGTTTATTTGGGAGTTTTCTCTTGTCTTTTTAGGGCATCAGGAGTAGGGGGCTCTCAAAAACAGAGCCTGTTAAAACCAAATGAGACACTCCTTGGGTGATTTTTGAATATACAAGAAAAATAAAATTGTTCTTTCCAGTGTGAGGTGCGCAGAGTTAAGAGTAAAGCAGACAGGCCTGTTCCTTGTGCTGCTCCAGTGTTGCTCACTCAGTCCTTGAGTCTCCCAAACTGCGCTCTGCCTGACAGATAGTCCATCATCAGGACACCACAGGCTCACCCACCTGAAGATCTCTGAGCTGACCCTTTAACAGGGATGGCTGGGTGGTCTTGAAGGTTCTGGAGAAACCAAAAAACATAAACATAATAAACTTTTTGTTAAAAAAATCTCATCTAAACAAAACAAATGGTGTGAGTAACATATAAAAATATCATTTTGAGTTTTAGAATTCCTTTAAGTTGCCTTCTTCCTGAATTCAACAGAACTGTTTGTGTATTTCGTGTATCTTACTAGAGTACAGAAAATGACAACGGCAGACAACGTCCTCACATGTCTGACTCAGGATATCAAATGACCTTGTAGTTCCTATAATTACTGACATGACGTGTTTAAGTCCTCCTGGCCTTTTACCAGTTTCTTTACTTTACACTCCAGTTTGTTTTTTATTATTTTTCGTGTTGTGTGAACTTCACATTTCCCAGATTGTCGATGTGATGTCTTCTAAACATCAAGAACTAACTCACACACCAGTGTGCCTTCAAACTCTCTTCTGTATTTGACGTACTCTTCAAGCCCAAACTCAATCTTGCATCAATCAAATTAAACCTTTCTTTTAATCTTTATTGTCATTCCTGTTTGTTAAATTAAATCTAAGTTGTGTCATGAAATGTCAAACAAACGTGTTGTGAAAATATCAGGAATCAGAAAGAGAAGAAGAAATCACAAAGTGAACGTGAATTCTGATCTGACCATGCGTGTCCTCTTGTGTGTCCAAACAGAAACAGCTGGAGGCAACACTGAGTGACATCAAGAGGGGACTTGAGGAGAGAGAGAAGACACTGAAGGAGGCGAGGAGGGTGATGGAGGAGATGAAGGTGAGTGGAATAGGAAGACAACACTTCATATCAAAGAGAGGAGAATTAAATGAGAACTTGAAGAGCAGCAGAGCTTCACTGGTGATGATGTGTAGAGACACGTGAAGGGAGAGTTAGAGAAGACGTTGTGTGGTGTCCTTCATGGGCTTTCACTGTTGACAGAATCCCAGGTGTTACTCAGTGGAGATTCAGACAGCATCACCCTAAAGTCCTCTGATATTCCATCAGCTACTTAAAGGGGACTTAACTCTGTTAACATAAACTCACACTGAAGGTCGACGCTGATGTTCTGAATTAGATCAGCGGGCACAATGTCCATTAATGGTCTTTTTTATTTTTATTTCATTTGAAGAAAATAACAATCAAGTTGAACAAATACAACAAGCGATTTTCTTAGTCAAACTAAAAATTAAGATAAGAAACATAAAGTTAAATTAGAAAGCAGGAACAGAAAAAAAAGAAAACTTAACAAAACAGATTTCAACCTGCACCCCAGAGAAAGAAAGGAGAGCCAAGAGCTCGGGCCAAAATAGTACAGGATAAAAAATAATCAAAATAAAAATTGGGATAAGCCCTGTTTCCCATTGTGCCAAGCGGCCGGGACGCCTCCACACTGGAAGGACCTGGGGAGGGAGCGTATCTAGAACATTAGCTTACCCGGACCAGTAAGTGGCAGCCCCCCTGGGTTGCAGTGGTGCCTCGGACTCCCACAGGCCTCAGTAGGAGTTGGACTTGGGTACATCCCTGTTGTGATCCGTGCGCGCCACCAGGGGGTGCTGCAGCTGCTGCTGAGCACTTAGGAGCAGTCCGCCACACTTGGAAGTGCTGCTGGAAACAGAACAACGAGCACCTGGAGCACTTCTGGGTGCCTTATATAAGGAGTCATCAACCACTACTCGGAGAGCCAGAGTCAGGAGGAGGGTGATGAAGCTTGACCGGAGGAGTGAATGGGAAAAGAGAAAGAAGAAGGAGAGAAATTCTGGGTTTTGGGTTGGCGAACGCAGTCTTCTCACAACTAGACTCCTCAAAGAGGACCTGCCAATAACCGTTTGTGAGGTCTAGGGTGGAGATACATAAAGCCTTCCCGAGCTTTTCCAACAGTTGTGTCGATTAGCAGCTGCGTATGCCAATTAGGTAACCGCTTAATTGGTGTGAGATGTCATCATGTCAGACCAGTGAGATGGAGGAAGGTTATCTCACTGGTTTGAAATGATGACATCTCACACGCCAAACTAGAACAAAACTAGAACAAACATATTACACTCAAGTTTTTACACAATAACCGCCTAACACACACACACCCATACTTTTTCTTTTTCTTTGTCTTCTTTACTCCAGGTGTGTGTTGTCCTACTCCACTACCAACCCCAGGCTGAGGAGGAGATAAAGTCAGACCTTTGTGATAGTAAAAGGTCAAATGGAGTCCTCACAAGAGAGTGTGAGTAGAGCTGTCTACCAGCAGCTCTTGTCAAAGGCTCTCATGTTTCTTCAAAAGTACGCCTTTTATGACTGCGTATCCCATAAAGTCCTGCAGGTTACTTAATAGGAGCAGCGACAAAGTGATGATGTTACTCAGACTAGTTGGAGGTACATATTGTCTGGGAGGTGGTCTGCAACTTCCCTTTCTTCTGTGGTTAAACTACCACCAATCACTCCAAGCAAGTCCAACTGTCCTTCACAACATCAAAATGCAAACAAATATGTCTTGTGATTGGTTATTTTTATTAGGTGACTCAATTCAAAATCTTTATCCTATCCAATCAGATCTCTGTGGAAAGAGACATGGAAGAAAATGAGAAGAGCTTCACTGCTCTGATACGGTGCACTGAGGAAGTCAACATGAATCTGACTGAGAGGATCAGAGAACAAGAAAAGAGACAAATGGAGGAGGCTGAAGGAGTCATGGAGCAACTGGAGAAGGAGATTGAGGAGCTGAAGAGGAGAGAAGCTAAACTGAAGGAGCTTTCAGAGACCAAGGACCATCTCCACTTCCTGCAGGTAATAGCGACACTTCACAGGGTGTCTGATGAGACTGGAGTGTGTGGGACGTGAGATCATTTAGAGTGAAATTTAAAAGATCTGAGGAGTTTGTAGAACATGACAGGAACAGGCCATTTAGTCCATCACAGATTGTCTTTTCATATTTCCTTAACATTTTCAATGTACTGTTTACAAAAATATCAAATTTGGTATCTTAGTCTACATGACAGACAAATGAATTTACAGGTGTTTGTGTGACAAACTGAATTTTTATAAAATTTTAAAGATGATATCTAATAAAGGATGGTGCTAACTCTTTTGCCAGGTCATCTTCTGATGTCTCCATCCTTAAAGCGATGAGATTCAAATCCTTCAGCATTTACTTCTAGCTCAGACCCCACAGTCAAGTCTCTCATCTCACATTTTTCTTGTGTGCTTTAATCTCAAACTGCACATAATAGTCCTGATTGATTGTGTTTTGCAGACGTTGGGGAGATTCTCTTTTTGATTTATAATCCACTCTTTGTAGGCACTATATAACTCAGCGTCCCCTTAGCTTTCTCTATTTTATGTGGTTGATGATGATGATGAGGACACTAAGGCTCACGAGATTTTATCACTTCTGAGCTGCAGACCTTCAATTGTATAATCATATTAAAGAACTTTTAACTACATATGTTAGTATTTACTTTTAATTTCATTAAGTTTGTCTCAGAGCCATAAAAATCTCAAATACTTGTTTTGTGTGCCAAGTCAATTCTGACCCCACCTGACCCCTCAATCCAAATATCCACCAAATATTCTCTCATAACTGACCAACAAGTCTTTGACAGGCGTTCTCACCATCTAAACCCAAGCTGACTGCCCACAACACTGATTCTTAATTCAGAAGAGCCCCTCTTATCAGCATTACTTACTTTTTAATGTCTCCTTTCTGAAATCTTGTCCCCTCTTCTCTTCTGATGCAGACTTTCTCATCTCACTGTGTCCTTCCTGCTGAAGGAGACTAGCTGAGCTTCACTGTCACCACTGATTTCACTGCTGAGGACCACAGAAAGGAGCTGTCAGGTCTGACAAAAAGTCTGGAGAAAATCAGCCAGTGGGTCATCATGACAAGGACTCCATCAGGTAAGTGTGAGTGTCTGGTGACATTGAGTTTGTTAATGAAGTCCATGAGGAGGACCAGAGTGACAATAAGAGGACATTAAGAGGTGAGACGCATGAAGACCGGCTCTTTAACACTAAACTGTCAGCCTTTGCTATTAAGGATTTTTTTCTCTATGTAGCGCCTTTCACCGTAACTAGCTGAGTTATAGCAGACTCTCAAAATAAACATTTGCTTTTAATCAGATGTTTTGGAATTTGAAGTTGAAATATTATGTTTCTTATACTCTTTCCATATACTCTCTTTAAAATCCACATTTTTCATTTGACATAAGGGCTTGAATACTTCAAGGAAGGTCAAGTTTCCATTTTTGATTTACAATAACTTTCCAAACCTTTGTGAGAACTCATACTTACTTTGTCATTATGGGCTACTGAGTGTAGATTAACAAACAAAAAATAGAAAATATAAAAAAGTGAAGGGGTCTAAAAACTCTCTGATTCACTGCATTCTTATTTTCAATATGAACTGTAAAACAGGCGACAAGAGAAGACAAAGATTTAAGGCACCTTAAAAGGTGACTCCATATAACTGATGGAAAAAGTTGATAAACTGTTGGTCAAACGATGAGGTCTCTTCAGAGAGAAGTCATCATCACGACATTATAGCTTAACATGGTGGTGACACACCTTAAGAATAAGCCTGTCAGGAACGAGGGGGCAAATAGGGTCCGTGGGCCGGAAGTGACGTCATTGGGACTGTCGTAGTCTGATCTGTAGGGAAGAAGGAGTAGAAGAATTAGGCAACAGCGCCACCCCTCGACTTGTGATGGAATTACAATGAGATAAGCCTTTGTATTGTCTGCCAAGTGCACGTGCATGACAGGATATTCAAATCGACATAATGCCTCATTTCTTATATAATTTGTGTATATATGTTGGATTTTAACTCCTCTGCATTTGTAGTACGTGTTTAAGAACTAAACTAAGATCCCACAATGCCATCTTCACAATTTCCATTCTTCTTATCTTTTCTTTTTATTTTCAGCTCATGAAGCTCCAGTTTTCACCCTCCAGCCTCCTGAACCTCAGAGCAGAGACGACTTTTTAAAATGTGAGTTTGTGCTTTGACTGAATGGATCATCACAATAAAAATCATTGAAGTATTAATATCTCAGGCTTAGGATATGAAAGTCTGAGTGTTGTGTGACTGAGGGGCTGAGAGTGATGGGGGTCCTGTGACTGGTGCATTATGGGATAGGGAGACTCAGGCAGTGAAGCTGACAAAAGTCCTCATCATCCTCCATTCTTTACTCCTCAGAGCAGACACTTTGCTTTGAGTTCTCGACTTCACAAATTTTAAACATGAAAACAAATGAAAATGGCAGAGAAAATTATTGGAGGTCCTGAAAAGTTCAAGGACCTCACTGGACTGTCATGACATCTCAAGCTGACTGATACCTCTAATGAGTATCACCGGGGTCTTCAGTCACTCAGTCAAGTCCTCACTCTGCTGTGTTGTGTCATTGTGTGCTTCATACTGAATGAGGACAAGAGAAGAGGAGGAGATAAAGAAGGTCACAGCCAAGTGTGGTCAAAGTGAAGACTACAAGACCACCTCCACAGAGTTTCATCTTTCTGTGAGCACAACTGCTAATATTCTCAAGATGTTTGAGGGTCTGTAGGACTGCAGCCCACCTCCATGATGAGACCACCAGAGTAAAGCTGACCTCAGATTGAACAGAAGAAGAGTTTAAATGGAGGAGAAAAAACAAGAAAACATCAAGAGAGACTCAGAAGGACCTCCAAGATCAAAGGACAATCTGTTATTGTGTCAATGACAGTGGGCTCCATGGTAGAAGACCCCACTTCTGAAGGAAACACACAGACTGGAGTTTTCTAAGCTGCGTGTTAATCAGCCACTGTGCTGGAGAAGAAACTTTGGACTGAAGAAATGAAATGAGAGCTTTATGGTGAGTCACAGCAGCTCTGTGTCCACAGAAGACAAAGCAACACCATTAATGGTCTGAGGTTGAAGTGTTGAATCTGTAAAGGTCACAAAGAAATCAGGATATCATCAAGGTGTTTGGGAGTGGATGTCAAAAGGGTAAAACCACCAAGAATGGGGGAAAAGAAGACATTGGAATGTTGTGAAATGTCTGCTATGAGCCCTGAACTGAATCCAAGTCAACATCCATGGAAAGAGCTGAACGTCACAGCTGGGAGAAAAAGGCCATCAGACGTCAAGAAGAATGGGCCGGATGGGCAGTGAGAGGAGTAGAAGTCTCATCCAGAGCCACAGGAAGGGCTTGATGGCAGTTATTACCTCAAAATAATGAGCGACAAAACATGAGGTGAGTGTCTGAGTCACTTTGTGTGAGCCATCGGAATTTGATTTATTGTTTCAAATAATCTGTGAAGGTGAAATACAAAGAAAGAGTCTGCTGTGTGGAATAAGAATGGCGGGTGACAGTCACTGGGGTCAGTTTACACCTATTTGACTGAAAAGTGGGATTCATGTTTAAAAAGTGGAAGGGGACCAAAACTACTGGGGGCATCTCAGTGATTGAAACAGTAGAGAGATAGACGTGAAAGGCGCTATATAATATAGAGATATTAAAGTCACTATATACTGTAAGAGATGGGAAAGAAATGATATGATAGATGGAGAGAACAAAGAGAAAGACAGAATATGACACATAAATATGAAAGGCACTATATAAGAAAAAGATGAGAAGAGCACATAAATAATAAATAATAGGAAAGACATTATAACACTGAGCGAGAAAATGACAAAAAGGAAAAGGAGTTAAAGACAAATACAGTAGACTGACGTGAAAGGCACTAAAATAGATAGATATATATGAAAGGCGCTATATAATAGATAAAGGAGGAATGCAGTGTGGTGTGGTGGTGAAGACTTTGGACTTCAAACCCTGAGGTTGTGGGTTCAAATCCCACTGCTGACACCACTGGGTGACCTGAGCAAGTCACTTCACCTGCCTGGGCTACAATTGGAATCTCAGATGATGGGAATCACCTTGGATAAGAATGACAGGAAACACATTAAAGAAAGAAAGAGAGAGACAATGACAGATGGGAGAGGCACTATATAATAGATAGATTGATTGATTGAATTAAAAAAATAGCAAATGCAGATTGTCAACTTCTAGTGAAATAATTTATGTGTCTGTGAAGTATGGCAGTGGATTAATTTTAAATTAACTTAACTTTTAAATTAACTTCAAATTTTCTTTGACAGTAAAAAGTGTAATTTTAATAAAGCCAGCGGTCAGTGTGGACAGTCCATTAGACCTTTGACCTCAACGGTGACCTTATGGTGTTCTATCATAATTTCCGATGACACAAACGACTTCCAAATGTTTAACTTGCCTGCCTTTCTCTTTGTTGTCTTTTGCCATCTTTTTATGATTTTATTTTAAATCTTACAGATTCTGTCCAATCAGATGAGATCTTTACTATTTGAGTCTCGTCAGTGCAGCTCCTGATTGGTTCTTGTTAATTGTCTGTGTTGTGCTCCGCCCCCAGTCCCGTTACACACTCCCAGATTTCCTCATTCGTTTTCTTTTCTCTCCTTTCAGACTTCTGTCCCCTCACACTGGATATCAACACGGCACACAGAGACCTCCGTCTGTCTAAAGGGAACAAGAAGGTGACACATGAATGGACAGAAGCCAAATATCCTGATCATCCTGACAGATTTGACTGCTGGACTCAAGTTCTTTGCAGAGAGGCTCTGACTGGAACTCGCTGTTACTGGGAGGTGGAGTGCAGTGGACGCTTCATGAGGATTGGAGTCACATATAAAGGAATTAGCAGTAAAGATTGGGGCAGGGAGTGCCTCTTTGGAAACAACGACAAGTCCTGGTGTTTGCTGTGGTCTCATTCCCAGTACTCTGTGATTCACAATAACCAGTGGATTGTAATCAGCGCCCCCTACAGCCCCAGAATAGGTGTGTATCTGGACTGGCCTGCTGGCTCTCTGTCATTTTATAGCGTTTCACACACATTGACCCTCCTGCACAGGTTCAACACCTCCTTCACTGAGCCCCTCTATCCAGGGTTTTATCTTAGTCTTGACTCCAGTGTAACAATGAGCCGTCTGACACCATGTGACCACTGACCAGTACCCTCTACCGGTCACTTGATGTTCCCACATGCGCAGGTCCTCTTTGTGTTTGTAGTTTGCAGTGAAATTCATTTTACAGGATGGGTGGGTTGGGGGGCAGCACCTCTGTGATTGAATTTGTGGATGAGAATGCGGGGTGAGTGCGGCTGTCAGGGTCTCCATTATTACTGGGTTTGAGTAGCCAATCAGGTGTGTGTCACATAGTGAGCGGCGGAGACACCTCAGACCTACAAATACCAGTCTGACCAGCAGGGGTCACTGTTGATTCACAGCCACATGTCCTTCAGGCTGACAACCCAACAACTACTGTGGCCCCCAAGTGTCACTGAATGTCACCTGTTAAGTAGGACAGCCATGTGGTCCTGCTGGATCAGCACAACTGAAAGGCGCTATACAGGAGAGCTCTTGAATAGTGACTATATGTAGGAGCAGAGAGTGACAGATGGGACTGGAGTGTTGTCCTCTCACCAGACATGCTGTGACCCTCCATTGGTCACTCAAAGAGTCCTTCACTTCAGAATGAATTCACTGTGAATGTCTGAAGACGAGGACTCGCCAGTCAGTCAGATGTCAGCCATACTGACAGAGTTTGGTGTTTTAGTTGATGTCACATTAAACTTTAAACTGCACCTCCTCCTGGTCCCCAGATTTGTCACTCTTGGTACCCTGAAAGCTCCAACATCTTCAAATGAATTCTTGGTCAGTTGGCACACACTTGACATGGGTGCACATGTGTGGCTTTGTAGTGGACTGGCACCCCGTCCAGGGTTGGCCCACTTTGTCCATAAACCTGAAATTGAAAAGCAGATAAGAAAGACAAGGAATGGACAGAAGGGGTCACTGATTGGTCAGTCTCCAAACTACTGCCTCTTGTGGCCACTCTAAATTTTACACAGCAATTTATACAAAAAGGAAATCTAAAAGATAAAAGCAGAAAACATTCAGTGAAATCCTGAGCAGTGAAACATGAAAGGAGAGAATGAGAAACAATCAGAGAGTCAGACGAATGGAGACTTTAACAGGAGGACTGAGGGGTGGGACTGAAGTGCAGTGGCGCCCTCTAGTGGACACCCGCCATATTACACACATGGGAAAGGTCAGCAGTGAAGAGGGGAGAAAAGAATACAGTGCAGAGTAAAAGAAATAAGAATAAAGTAAAAACATAAGAATAAAACACCTGAAATAAAGAACTTTAAATATTACAGGTGCCGGTCATAAAATTGGAATATCATGACAAAGTTGATTTATTTCAGTCATTCCATTCAAAAAGTGAAACTTGTATATTAGATTCATTCATTACACACAGACTGATGTATTTCAAATGTTTATTTCTTTTAATTTTGATGATTATAACTGACAACTAATGACAGTCCCAAATTCAGTATCTCGGAAAATTAGAATATCAATTAAGACCAATGCAAAATAAGGATTTTTAGAAAGGTTGGCCAACTGAAAGGTATGAACATGAAAAGTATGAGCATGTACAGCACTCAATATTTAGTTGGGGCTCCTTTGGCCTGGATTACTGCAGCAATGCGGCGTGGCATGGAGTCGATCAGTCTGTGGCACTGCTCAGGTGTTATGAGAGCCCATGTTGCTCTGATAGTGGCCTTCAGCTCTTCTGAATTGTTGGGTCTGGCGTATTGCATCTTCCTCTTCACAATACCCCATAGATTTTCTATGGGGTTAAGGTCAGGTGAGTTTGCTGGCCAATCAAGAACAGGGATACCGTGGTCCTTAAACCAGGTACTGGTAGCTTTGGCACTGTGTGTAGGTGCCAGGTCCTGTTGGAAAATGAAATCTGCATCTCCATAAAGTTCGTCAGCAGCAGAAAGCATGAAGTGCTCTAAAACTTCCTGGTAGACGGCTGCGTTGACCTTGGACCTCAGAAAACACAATGGACCAACACCAGCAGATGACATGGCACCCCAAACCATCACTGACTGTGGAAACTTTACACTGGACCTCAAGCAACGTGGATTCTGTGCCTCTCCTCTCTTCCTCCAGACTCTGGGACCTTGATGTCCAAAGGAAATGCAAAATTTACTTTCATCAGAGAACATAACTTTGGACCACTCAGCAGCAGTCCAGGCGAGACGCTTCTGACGCTGTCTCTTGTTCAAGAGTGGCTTGACACAAGGAATGCGACAGCTGAAACCCATGTCTTCATACGTCTGTGCGTGGTGGTTCTTGAAGCACTGACTCCAGCTGCAGTCCACTCTTTGTGAATCTCCCCCACAGTTTTGTTTCACAATCCTCTCCAGGGTACAAGCGGTTATCCTATTGCTTGTACACTTTTTTCGACCACATCTTGTCCTTCCCTTCGCCTCTCTATTAATGTGCTTGGACACAGAGCTCTGTGAACAGCCAGCCTCTTTAGCAATGACCTTTTGTGTCTTGCCCTCCTTGTGCGAGGTGTCAATGGTCGTCTTTTGGACAACTGTCAAGTCAGCAGTCTTCTCCATGATTGTGTAGCCTACTGAACGAGACTGAGTGACCATTTAAAGGCTTTTGCAGGTGTTTTGAGTTAATTAGCTGATTAGAGTGTGGCACCAGCTGTCTTCAATATTGAACCTTTTCACAATATTCTAATTTTCCGAGATACTGAATTTGGGACTCATTAGTTGTCAGTTATAATCATCAAAATTAAAAGAAATAAACATTTGAAATACATCAGTCTGTGAGTAATGAATGAATCTAATACACAAGTTTCACTTTTTGAATGGAATTACTGAAATAAATCAACTTTGTCATGATATTCTAATTTTATGACCGGCACCTGTATATCTAAAACTAATTAAGATTTAAATGAATTAAGAGCAAAATAAGGGTGACACGATCACACAGTCACATGACCTTCAGAGCTGACAGGTGAGCTGATTCTTCTGTAGCCAAACTGCCCCCTCTAGTGGCCACTCTCAATATTAAATGAATGGCAAGGCTGAGGGGGAGGAAAGATTTGGGTTTGATCAAATGGATATTTAGTGCAGATTTCTTAATATTGTCATTACCTTTAAGGACAGTGCAGCTTTGTTAGGTTATGGAAGATTCTCTATGGGAAAAGAACATTTATTTGAATTAATCATTTTAATAATCATTATGTATTAACAAAATACAAATCTAATAATTGTTTACATTTTGTAAAATAAACTCCCAATGGTGTTTGGTGAATAAACAATAAGGATGACTGACATTTGTCAAATCTGCTCATCTGTGACCTTCTGTCTTGTCACCACCTCTGATCACATCTCCTGTGTTGTCTGATCTGAAGATATAACACTCCGTATTGATGATCCATTTCTTAACAGCGCTGGAAAAGTCAGAATATGCTTTTTAATTCTC
Organism: Polypterus bichir lapradei; assembly: GCA_026402145.1. Lineage (NCBI taxonomy): Eukaryota > Metazoa > Chordata > Cladistia > Polypteriformes > Polypteridae > Polypterus > Polypterus bichir. The sequence goes on from JANRMT010062807.1 coordinate 20,402,890, forward strand.
AAGACAATGAGGTGAGTAACAAATAAGATGTTGATTTGGATTGAATATTTGATTTGTAAGTCTAGCAGTGAAATCGATCATTTAGACCTGAGCAGTGCTCTCCATTCCACATCTGAGTGTCTGTGCTCTGTCATGTGTCCCGTGTGCCCCTGTGTGTCCATTGTGCCCTCGTATGCCCACTCCAACCTGACCCCCCCACACTACTAAGATGTTCAGTTATTAATAAAGATGGACATTAAATGGTGAATTTGACACTCATGGACACCACAAGAAGTTGAAGAGCATTGAGGACTGGAATCAGCTGTGATGTTTCATTTTGGGTTTCGTTTCTGCCTTTTTGCTTTTACTTTAATCTTTTTGTTATATTTTATGAATTGTTTTGTAAATGGTATTGATTTTGTTGTTGTATATTTGGTGTGTTGATGAATATTTTTTTCTAAGTTTTATGTTTATGTATTTGGTTAGTTTTTTTGTCCCTTCATTTTCTTTTGTGTGTTCTTTGTGGAGCCCATGGGGGCGGGGCCACGTGACACTGCAGCTGGAGCTCCACCCCCAGGGGTATTTAAGAAGAAGCTGCAGATGAAAGAGCCGCTCCAACACTGGGCTCTGTCCTGTCTGGTGAGCTCTGCTTTACGTTTTGATGTTTGGTGGTCCTTTTGGTCTCCTGCTCTCGTTTAGGTTTGTTGGATTTTGGTTGCTTCAGATTTTTGCTTTCTTATGCCTGCCTTTAAATATTTTTTTTTGTAAGCATATTTTAATTTTTTATCTAATTTTTACAATAATTATTTACACATTCAGTAAGCTTTCTTTGATGTTATTGTGCCAAATATATTTTTGTTTTTCTGTAATTACATTTACTCTCTTAGGAGACTGTTACAACCAACTCTAGACTTTTGGTTTTTATACTCGAATTTGGTGTTTACCTTAATTGAATCCTGCCTTAATTACCTACTTAAGTTGGTTGATTGTAAATATAAAACTAGATTGTCATGTTAATATGTTAAAACTGTATCAAAGTCGGGTGGAAGATTGTTTAAAGGATAAACAGGGGGTTAAGTTGGGTGGCCTTAAAATCCTCAGTGATGTTAGCTGTGTAGATCACATCTGAGGATCAACAACAACAACAACAACATTTATTTATATAGCACATTTTCATACAAAAAAAATGTAGCTCAAAGTGCTTTAGAAAATGAAGAAATAGAAAAATACAAGACACAATAAAAAAATAAAAATAAGTCAACGTTCATTAACATAGAATAAGTAAGGTCCGATGGCCAGGGTGGACAGAAAAAATAAAATAAAATCTGTAGGGATTCCAGACCAAGAGACCGCCCAGTCCCCTCTGGACATTCTACCTCACATAAATGAAACAGTCCTCTTTGTATTTAACGTTCTCATAGACTCTCAAGGACTTGATGATGATGGTCACGTAGACTTCTGGCTTTCAGTCCATCAATGTTGGAGCATCATGATGCTTTGAGTAGGTGGAGGTGGCGCAGAAACCACAAAGAAACTGGAAAAAGAAACAGAAGAGAGAGCAGGGGTTAGTATGGATTTTAGAGCCACCATGAATAGTGATGAATTGAACATACAGAGTATCAGGATTAAGTTAAAGTGAAGTTTTGAGAAGGCCATGTTAAAGTAATGTGTTTTCAGCAGTTTTTTTAAAGTGCTCTACTGTATTAGCCTGGCGAATTCCTATTGGCAGGCTATTCCAGATTTTTGGTGCATAGCAGTAGAAGGCCGCCTCACCACTTCTTTTAAGTTTTGTTCTTGGAATTCTAAGGAGACACTCATTTGAGGATCTGAGGTTACGATTTGGAATATAAGATGTCAGACATTCCGATATATAAGATGGAGCGAGATTATTTAAGGCTTTATAAACCATAAGCAGTATTTTAAAGTCACTCCTGAATGACACAGGTAACCAGTGTAGTGACATCAAAACTGGAGAAATATGCTCGGATTTTCTTTTCCTAGTTAGGATTCTAGCAGCGGCATTCTGCACTTGTTGCAAGTGATTTATGTGTTTTTTGGGTAGTCCTGAGAGGAGTGCGTTACAGTAATCTAGTCGACTGAAAACAAAAGCGTGAATTAATTTCTCAGCATCTTTCAATGATATAAGAGGTCTAACTTTAGCTTTGTTTCTTAAGTGAAAAAATGCTGTCCTAGTGATCTGATTAATATGCGATTTAAAATTCAGGTTACAGTCAACAGTTACCCCTAAGTTTTTTACTTCCGTCTTAACTTTTAATCCTAATGCATCAAGTTTATTTCTGATAACCTCATTAAATCCATTATTGCCAATCACGAAAATTTCAGTTTTCTCTTTATTTAGTTTGAGAAAATTACTATTCATCCATTCAGAAATACCAGTAAGACATTGTGTTAGTGAATCGAGAGAGTCGGAGTCATCAGGATGGGTTATCTATGTGCTATGCACATGTTGTGAGCAGCAAGTTATCAAATTCTAAAATATTATGTGATCTTCAAGACTTTGTATCTTATTTACCTGAATCTGAACGTGCTGATATTGTAAGTCTTATAACTGCTCATTCTGGACTATTTTCTGATGTACATACTTGTACAAATGTGTTGTATCATGATATTGAGGTAAACCATATAATAATAATAATAATAATAAATTTTATTTATACTGCACTTTATATCAACAATCTCAAAGTGCTATAGAGTAAAATAAAGTAAAAAAACAAAAAGACCTAAAAAAATACTTCAATAATAAAATATCTTTCTAAAAATAAGTTTTTAAATCTCGTTTAAAAACATCAATCGACTGTGGGGCTCTCGGGTAATCAGGGAGGGCGTTCCACAGTCTCGACGCCACAGAAGAAAAGGCCCTGTCACTCATGCTGCTGAGCTTAGCTCTGGGAACTTGAAGAGTGTTAATGTGTACAGAGCGGAGGGTACGTGAAGAAGTATCACGGGTCAGGAGTTTCTGTAAATAATGGGGGGCATGCCCATAAATACACTGAGTAAGGAGGGAAACCTTATACTCTATTCTAAGTGAAACAGGGAGCCAATGAAGGGTTTTCAAAATAGGAGTGATGTGGTCAGACTTTCGCACCCTCATCAGAATCCTGGCAGCACAGTTCTGAATATACTGGAGTCTCTGGATACCCTTACCAGGAATCCCGATAAAAAGCTCATTACAATAGTCCAACCTGGAGGAAACAAAGGCATGAACAAGCCTCTCTGCTTCAGCCAGGGTAAGTATAGGGTGAAGTTTAGCAACGTTCTTGAGATGATAAAAAGAAGATTTACAAAGATATTTAATATGGGTGTCAAAAGTGAGTTGAGAATCCATTTTAACACCCAAATTATTGACAGATATAGAAAGAGGAATGTTTTGACCAGAGAACATAATACCAGTAATGATAGAAGAACGAAGATGATGTGGTGTGCCAACCAAGATGGCTTCTGTTTTGGATCTGTTCAACTGAAGAAAGTTAAGCCTCATCCATGCCTCCATCTCCTCCAAACAGGTAGTCAAAGTAGATGTTGGCAGAGGAGCATTAGAGGAGGTGGGAGTAGTCCTGAGGTAAAGTTGAGTGTCATCAGCATAACAATGGAAGGATAAACCATGTCTGCCAATGATAGTTCCAAGGGGAAGCATATAGATGTTGAGGAAAATAGGGCCCAAAACAGAGCCCTGTGGGACACCACAGGTAACATTGTGGGTATAGGATTTTGCGCTACCCAAGGCAACGTACTCAATTCTACCAGTCAGGTACAATGAAAACCAGTTAGGAACATTTCCAGAAAGTCCAATAGTGTATTGCAGGCGATTAAGGAGAATGTTATGGTCTACCGTGTCAAAAGCAGCTGTCAGATCAAGAAGGATAAGTAGAGAAGGATAACCAGTATCTGCTGTCATTAGAAGGTCATTAATAACCCTGACCATACCTGTTTCAGCACTATGGCCAGGGCGAAAACCATACTGAAACTTCTCAAACAAGTTATTCAGTTTTAGGTGATCATGAAGTTGAGCTGCAACTATTTTCTCCAGAACTTTAGAAAGAAATGGAAGATTGGAGATGGGCCTATAGTTAGAGAGAACTTCAGGATCAAGGGTGGATTTTTTTCAATAGAGGTCTGATGACAGCAGTTTTTAATACAGAAGGAATATGACCAGTCAAAAGAGAATGATTTATAATCCTAGTGATAAGTGGAGAGACAGCAGAGATGTTGGCCTTCAGCAGAGATGAAGGGAAAGGGTCCAGGGAACTAGGAGACGATTTCATTTTCCTGATAACGGCCTCCACCTCTTCCCATGTGGTAACAGAGAAAGAGCAAAGGGGCTGGACAATCTCAGACAATAAATCGACAGCTGGAAACGGCAGGGTGTCCATGGCAGAGAGATGCAAGCGAATGTTATCAACCTTTTCTTTGAAAAAATTGATATGCATGTTGCACCTCTCATCGGTAATCTCAGAGTAAACAAATGAAGGAGGTTTTAGAAGGTGATTTATAGTTGAGAAAAGTTTTTTGGGATTCCTGGCACTATTACTAATAATAGTGGAATAGAACCTGGACCGTGGAACCTTCAAAGCTTCTGCATACGCCCTCTTATGTTCCCTATAAGCCTGTTTATGAACAGTCAATCCAGAAGCCTTAAGTCGCCGCTCAAGGACACGCCCATATACAGCCAATTAAACAGCATGCTTATAGGGTTAATCCTGCTAAACATATACTTATGGGTAAAGAAGTTGAATATGTGTTGGAAAATGGTCTTGCTGTTCACAGTAGTAGTTCATGGAGTTCACCATGCATTTTACTACCTAAGACAGATGGGACTTATCGGTTTTGTACTGATTATCGAAAGGTAAATGCAGTTACTAAATCTGATTCATTCCCTCTTCCAAGAATGGACGATTGTATTGATAGAGTTGGCTCAGCTCAATATGTGAGTAAATTTGATCTGTTAAAAGGGTATTGGCAGGTGCCTCTGACTCCACGTGCTTCTGAAATTTCTGCCTTTGTTGCACCGAATTGTTTCTTTCAATATAAAGTGATGGCATTTGGAATGAGGAATGCTCCTGCCACATTTCAACGACTAATGACAAGCAGTATTACGAAATTGTGAGGCCTATTTGGATGATCTAGGGGTTTATTCCAAAAGCTGGACAGAACATCTTCAGGCTATTAATGCCGTTTTTGATCGTCTTGAAAAGGCTAACCTCACTTTGAACTTGGCTAAATGTGAATTTGGACAAGCGACAGCTACCTATCTTGGAAAGCAGGAGGGCCATGGAAAAGTACGACCTCTTGATGCAAAGATTACTGCTATTAAAGAGTTCCCAGTGCCTAAAACAAAGAGAATGGAGGCATTTTCTGGGTATGGTTGGATACTATCACAGTTTTTGTAAAAACTTCTCTTGTGTGGTGACACCATTGACTGATTTATTGAGTGTAAAAAGATCTTTTGAATGGAGTAAGGATTACCAAAATGCTATTGAAAATGTAAAATCTTTATTAATGACTGCTCCTGTTTTGGCTGCTCCTAACTTTACATTGCCATTTAAGCTGGACATAGATGCAAGTGCTTGTGGAGCTGGAGCTGTTCTTCTACAGGAAGATGAGAGTGGAGTGGAACATCCTATATGCTATTTTTCCAAAAAGTTCAACAAACACCAACTGCAGTTTTCAACTATAGAGAAAGAGACTTTGTCTTTGTTGTTGGCCTTGCAACATTTTGAAGTTTGTTGGTTCATCTGTACTCCCTGTAATGGCTTTTATAGATCACAATCCTATTACCTTTTTAAACAGTATGTTTAATTCTAATCAGAGATTAATGTGTTGGTTTTTGATTGCTCAAAATTATAACCTAATTATTAAGCATTAAAAGGATAAAGAAAATATAATTGCTGATGCTTTCTCGTATTAATATATACATTTATAATTAAAAGAAAAATATGTTTGTAGACTTATTTTTAAAGGTGGGGGTATGTTACAACCTACTCTAGACCTTTGGTTTTTATACTCTTATTTGGTGTTTACCCTAATTGGGTCCTGGCCTAATTACCCACTTAAATTGCTTATTAATTAACTCACCAGGGTTATGGGTGAGGTGTTGGTTTATAAATGTGTGTGTGTGGACAAAAATAAGGACAGAGCAAGGTATGGAGAGTTAGGGATGGATGGTCTGGCTTTGGGTTTTTGGTTGCTTAATAAAGAAATATAATTGTAAGCTAGCCATCTAATAATGCAAATAGTATCCAGCTGTAAACTTTGAAGTTAGACAGCTATGTTAGTGTAGTTCTCCTGCCTTGCTTGTTTTGTGTAATTTTCTCCATATTTTGTGTGTTTTATTGACAATAATTGGAGCCTACCAATAGGCCTAATGTATAAAAATAGTGCAATTTGTATCCATTATAAAAATAACTTTTTTGAAGTCATTCAAATTGTAACTTATACTTGTACAGTTAAAATCTAACCAACCAACAATACTAATGGACAGCGTTACTTACACTGTGACAACATTAAAAACCAGGAGACTACAGGAGTAGTGACCTTGAATTGCCAGCCATTAACCCATTTTTAGGCTTCTTTTTAAAGGGGTCTCTTGTAGCAGCCCCCACACTGGGCCAATGCTCATGTAATTGGGTTTGCCCAACCCTACACTGCCGTAGCTTGGACCACTGTGTGCTGGGTAATTTTTATTATATTCTACCAAATAGTATTCTAAAACAGAAAAATGTGCAAATACAGGTCACGTCAGGTTGGGGACAATGCAGTGGTACCCACCGTATGATGAAACACCGCAGGGTCCTGGTTGGCAACCCTTCAGGATTACACGTGATCCAGTCTCACCATACAGACATGACCATCTGTCTGCCACATCCAGGTGTTAGGTGGGCGTCCCCTCAGCATGGTCCAACAATGAGAATCGTGTCACATGGTCGTAGTGCCGTAGCTGATGTTCCCTCACAATGCAGGTAATGTGCCTCATTTGGGACAATGTCAGCAACCACTTGTTGAGCACAAAGTCAAACCAGCGTACCAAAGGAGTACTATCTCTGGGTAGTGTCTATGTCACACAAACATATAGCAAAACAGGAAGCAATGGAACTGTGAAGACTTGGGGCCTCATGTATAACGGCGTGTGTAGAATTCACACTAAAACATGGTGTACGGACAAAACTGCAATTGTGCATACGCTCAAAAAAGTCAGATTCATAAAACTGTGCCTAAGCAAAGTTCCACAAACTTATAAATCTCAATCAACATGAAATTTGTCACACGTGCAGGCACCTACAGACTCACTCTGACTCCTCCCAGAATCTCACATATTTGAATATGCAAATCAACATAAATAGCCCCTTCTGCTCAGTGTTTTGTTAAAAGACAATGGCAAAAGCACACGGAAAAAAGAAGAATTGCAATGAATTCGAAATGGAGGTCCTGCGCAGTGAAGTGTAGGCAAGAAAAAACATACCATTAGGTGGGTTAAGCAGTGGTATGAGCAACAAGGAATTTGATGGAGTGGCACAGCATGACAGCGGCACTCAAAAGTTCAAGTTCAGAAAGTCCCACAGTGCCAAAAATAAAACAGAAGTGGTCAGATTTCAAAGTCGATGTGAAAAGGTTAGTCATAGCCCACCATCTGATAAAGAAGCATCAATATGTCAACTTTAATCTCGACATTTCCACGTTAATGTCATAGTTTTATTTTGTCATTAAAGTAGAAAGTTGTAAACTTCATTTTAAAATCAATGTTTAATTCACTAGAGTTTCTCAAATCCCATTGTAACTAAAGCGATGGTTACGCTTTAGTTAGTAAATGCTTCGTATGCTTTAGTAAAAGCTTTGTATTCTAAGTGTTCCTTGACCCAGTCATTAATCGCTATGTGCTTCTTAAACGGGCTTTCTCTTACACCAACAGGAGTGCGCAGGAAGTGACTGCCACACAGAATACATTACAGTCATAATATTACAGCTCTTTTAGAATACTAAGGTGTTGTTATGGTGTATACAATCTACAAATTATTCTTTATATTTTTAGAATATTAGAATATTAGAACATTCTAGACGAGAACAGGCCATTCAGCCCAACAAAGCTCACCAGTCCTATCCACTTGTTTCCTCCAAGAAAACATCAAGTCGAGTTTTGAAAGTCCCTAACATCTTACTGTCTACCACACTACTTGGTAGCTTATTCCAAGTGTCTATCGTTCTTTGTGTAAAGAAAAACTTCCTAATGTTTGTGCGAAATTTACCCTTAACAAGTTTCCAACTGTGTCCCCGTGTTCTTGATGAACTCATTTTAAAATACAAGTCTCGATCCACTGTAATAATTCCCTTCATAATTTTAAACACTTCAATCATGTCACCTCTTAATCTTCTTTTGCTTAAACTGTAAAGGCTCGGCTCTTTTAATATTTCCTCATAATTCAACCCCTGTAGCTCTGGAATCAGCCTAGTCGCTCTTCTCTGGACCTTTTCTTGTGCTGCTATGTCCTTGTTGTAGCCTGGAGACCAAAACTGCACACAGTACTCAAGATGAGGCCTCACCAGTGCATTATAAAGGTTGAGCATAACCTCCTTGGACTTGTACTCCACACATCATGCTATATATCCTAACATTCTGTTAGCCTTCTTAATAGCTTCTGAACACTGTTGGGAAGTTGATAGCTTAGAGTCCACTATGACTCCTAAATCCTTCTCATAAGGTGTACTCTCGATTTTCCGACCGCCCATTGTGTATTCAAACCCAATATTTTTACTTCCTATGTGTAATACTTTACATTTACTGACATTAAATTTCATCTGCCACAAATCTGCCCAAGCCTGTATGCTATCCAAGTCCTTCTGTAATGATATAACGTATTTCAAATTATCTGCTAATCCACCTATCTTGGTATCATCTGCAAACTTAACCAGCTTGTTACTTATATTCCTATCTAAATCATTTATATATATTAAAAATAGCAGCGGCCCTAGTACTATCCCCTGCTGGTCACCACTCTTAACATCGGCCAGTTCTGATGAGGTTCCTCGCACCATCACCCTCTGCTTCCTGTGTCTGAGCCAATTCTGCACCCATCTAAAAACATCACCCTGAACTCCCACTTCTTTTAATTTGATGCCCAACCTCTCATGTGGCACCTTATCAAATGCTTTCTGAAAGTCCAGATAAATAATATCATATGCTCCACTTTGATCGTATGCTTTTGTTGAAACCTCATAGAATTCCAACATGTTAGTAAAACACGACCTCCCTCTTCTGAACCCATGCTGACTGGTCAGAATAACTCCTGTCCTTGCCATGTGTTGCTCAATCTTATCCTTAATAATTCCTTCCATTAATTTTCCTGTGATTCATGTTAAGCTTACTGGCCTATAGTTGCTTGGATCTGCCCTGTCACCCTTTTTATATAATGGGATGATATTTGCCATTTTCCAGTCCTTCGGAATCTCTCCAGTGCTCAGTGACTTCCTAAAAATATGTGTCAAGGGTTTATATCTGTACTCACTAGCCTCCTTAAGAACACGAGGATAAATATTATCTGGGCCTGGTGATTTGTTTGATTTTAGCCTATTTAATCTGAGCAGCACTTCTCCCTCTTTTATATTATATTTTGCTCAAACCCAACAAGATGAATTCAGATGCAGGACACTTGTATAGGCATTATAAGAAAAAAGGCATATCTTCTTCCCTTACAACTCACTTTTATAACAGTTGTTCACAGCATAGTGCTAAATTGGTATTACAGCCTGGGAAAGGAAGACTGAGCCGATACCTCAGGCTATTGATTACTTTATGGATGGACATCTGGGACAACGATTTGGTTTACAGCCTGGGAAAAATGGACATGGCAATGTTTTAGGCAACATCAAAACAATTTATTATCTGGGAAAAGATAGATTAAAGAGTTTGAGCAAAATTCATCCATCATATTGACAGCAAGCCAGTCAGGTGCATGCAACAATTATGTGTTGTGAAACCATGGCATGAAACTTTATAATAAATATGCCTAATTTGAAAGCAACATCAGAAGAAGAGAAACAGAGATGACGGAATTGCGACGTCAGAAAATAAAACAAAGACACGTGTGACCAGTTTTCATCAGATCGTCAGTTAACAGCATTTTCATGAACATCGATTGCTAAATCAAACGCCACTCTGGGACTTTCATCCTTGACATCACTGATTCCTTTCAGTAAGCTTTTTTTAAGACTATTTTATCCAGACTTTACTATCAATCTTATTTTCTATTGCTTATTATTGTTCTTTAATAAATAGTAACTTGTTTTCATCTTTCTATGCCTTCTCTTAATGTCTAGAGTGATTGAAATAATAAGGTAGACTTCTTTGAGCACTTGGTACAGCCGGAGATTTGCCATTACCTCTGTGCTACAAGTTTTATTAAGGCTGAGAGTGAGAGCGTCACTCAGTAGTAGGGAACAGGACATCAAGTAAGGTATTCTCGGCTGATAAATGGCCTATATTCAAGGATGCTGAGCCTTTGAATGTTTAAATGTATTCTTGAAGACCAAAAGTAATATTTAGTTCTGAGATCTATTTAAAACATTATATGTTGTTCGTGCCAATAATAAGTCTCTTGATGTACTGAGAGAGTGACAGGCTGTGATATTCCTAAAGCATTTGTGTGGTTTAAAGTGCTAAAAGTTAGCCAATTGTTTGGCCGTCATTCGTAGGGCACTGTTGTGGTTAGGGTCTGAGTGTTTGCGTATATCTAGAGTCATATGAAAAAGTTTGGGATCCCCTCTTAATTCTTTGGATTTTTGTTTAACATTGGCTGAGCTTTCAAAGTAACAACTTCCTTTTAATATATGATTTGCCTTATGGAAACAGTAGTATTTCAGCGGTGACATTAAGTTTATTGGATTAACCGAAAATATGCAATATGCATCATAACAAAATTAGACAGGTGCATAAATGTGGGCACCCCAACAAAAATATTACATCAATACTTAGTTGAGCCTCCTTTTGCAAATCTAACCGCCTCAAGATGCCTCCTATAGCCTTTGACTGTCTGGATTCTGGATGTAGGTATTTTTGACCATTCTTCTATACAAAATCTCTCCAGTTCAGTTAAATTTGATGGCTGCCAAGCAGGGACAGCCTGCTTCAAATCATCCCATAGATTTTCAATGATATTCAAGTCAGGAGACTGTGACGGCCATTCCAGAACATTGTACTTCTTCCTCTGCATGAATGCCTTTGTAGATTTCCAACTGTGTTTTGGTTCATTGTCTTGTTGGAATATCCAACCCCTGTGTAACTTCAACTTTGTGACTGATGCTTGAACATTATCCTGAAAAATTTGTTGATATTGGGTTGAATTTATCCGACCCTCAACTTTAACAAGGGCCCCAGTCCCTGAACTAGCCACACAGCCCCACAACATGATGGAAACTCCACCAAATTTCACAGTAGGTAGCAGATGTTTTTCTTGGAATGTGGTGTTCTTCTTCCGCAATGCAAAGCGCTTTTTGTTATGACCAAATAACTCCATTTTTGCTTCATCAGTCCAAATGAATTTGTTCCAAAATGAATCTGGTTTGTCTAAATGAGCATTTGCATACAACAAGCGACTCTGTTCGTGGCGTGAGTGGAGAAAGGACTTCTTTCTCATCGCCCTGCCATACAGATGCACTGAATTGTAGAACGATGTACAGATACACCATCTGCAGCAAGATGATCTTTGGTCTTTGGAGGTGATCTGTGGGTTGTCTGTAGCCATTCTCACAATCCTGAGCATATGCCGCTCCTGTATTTTTCTTGGCCTGCCAGACCTGCTGGGTTTAACAGAAACTGTGCCTGTGGCCTTCCATTTCCTGATTCCATTCCTTACAGTTGAAACTGACAGTTTAAACCTCTGAGATCTTTTTGTAGCCTTCCCCTAAACCAGGAGACTGAACAATCTTTGTTTTCAGATCTTTGGAGAGTTGCTTTGAGGATCTCATGCTGTCTGTCACTCTTCAGAGGAGAGTCAAAGGGAAGGAAGCACAACTTGCAATTGACCACCTTAAATACCTTTTACCACTCATGATTGGACACACCTGTCTATGAAGTTCAAGGCTTAACGAGCTAATCCAACCAATTTGGTGTTGCAAGTAATCAGCATTGAGCAGTGACATGCATTCAGATGAACAAAGTTACAAGGGGACCCACATTTGTGCACAGCCAGTTTTTCACATTTCATTTAATTGCATAAAACTAAATACTGCTTCACTAAAAATCTTTGTTCAGAAAACACTCCAGTACTCAGATGTTCCTAGGAAATGAAAAACATACCACTGTTATCTTTTTTGTTGAAAGTCGAGTAAATTATTATGCAGGCTGACAGGGGTTCCCAAATTTTTTCATATGACTGCATGTATGTGTGCGTTGTTATTTAGGGTGCAGGAGTAGACCAATCCAATAACGAACTTGACAAGTGTAAGGGGTAAACAGACGATAACACAGGTGTATACTTGATATCATTTTCTTGAGGAAATGCATTAAAGCATGTGTTAAACATGTGGGGGCACGGTGGTGGTAGCGATGAACTGGTGCCCGGTCCAGGGATTGTTCCTGCCATGCACATGATGTTTGCTGGGACGTGCGCATCACTGGTTGTAATAATTTATCACAGCAGTATGGTGTCTGTCTAACGTACCCAACTCCCAATTCCTGTCTTTCTATTTTCTTTCTCCACTTAACCAATCGTCACACAATGAGCTCTGTAATAAATGTTAAACCAGCTGTAAGCTTAGAACTCTGATTCTTCAAAACTTTCAAGAAATACTGAAAAATCTTCATTATACATCTTTAACGATTCCATCCATCCATCCATCCATCTAGTCGTGCCAGTCCCAGCAAGCATCGAGCACAAGTCAGACATTTAATGAGCTGCAGAATAAGGCAAATACAAGGATTGAAAAGGTGCATTTTAACCTCCCCAGTGCTTTGTGTGTCCTTTAGTGTTAACCTGGTGGTCTAAAGCAACTCATACACACATACTGACACTTTAACGTTTGCATTTGTACCAAAACAAATCAATTTCAGAGACTCCAAAGTAACAGCACAGCCTGCAGAGGTCAATTTGTACTTTATCATTAAATAGATAAGCATTAACATCTTCAAATCCACTTATTTCATTTTGGGATTTTAGGTAACAACAACACGTCTTGATGGACCTCAATGTGGTGTCGGCTCATCATCAGTCAAACACCATCACCTCACGTATGCCAGCAATCAAAGTGAGCAGAACTGAAAAGACAGTTAGCATAAAATGAATCTCTTAGATGGAAGAGAAGGAAAGGAGTCTTCAGATGGTCACCCACAGGCAAAGGGAGAACATAAAAACTCCACATGAATAACAATGGGACATGGGATTTGAACTCACGTGACTGAATCTGAGGCAGAAGGCGTGGTAACCACTGCACCACAATGCTGGCCTAATACATCAAGAGATGTAGAGTTTAATTTTAATGTTATTGAGTCATCAACTTTATTTATGTTTTAATTGGTTTTAAGTCCTTATAAGAATGTATTCATTCATAAGGGCTTCCTCATCACATTGACTAGATGATATAAATGCACAAGCACAGTAGAAATGGGTTCTTCAGGTTAAGAGCCATGTGTTCAGCTTGTAAAGTGACCAACAAGGCACCTCACCAAAGAGCTGATGGCTTCTTATAAGGTATCTCCTGTGAAAGACTCCCAATTTCAGCCTCTGTGACCCTGCAGCTCTTTTCTTCATGTAGGACTGAAGCCTCTGGAGAGTCAGACTCTGTGAAAGGTTTTGCTAGGACACAAAGTGACAGAGAGATAGAAATATGAAGACCCCCAGGCACAGGATGACTAAAGCCTTTAAAGACACTCAGCACATTGTGTTCTCCTCATTCTTGGTGGGATCTGCAGTTGAACTCTTCATGGCAGACTTCTCTGACTGAGAGGACCTGAAGACTGTCTGTGGTGAAGAGGAACAGCCGGAGACATAATGAGAGCTGGTGAGTCTACCAAAAGTCTTTAAACACCAGAGAGCCCAGTGTGCTGACAAGATGTGCCAGTGGGTATGGTGGGCACTGAGTGGTGCTTTAGTGGGTTGAGCAGGTCACTGCTCATCAGTTTGTGTCATATTTGAACCGGCCTGTTCTAGTAATTACTACCCAGTGAATGGACTGATGTCACCAAACGCTGTCTTCACTGTCCCCATTCTGCTCTTTTCATGTGCAGGAGCTCCAAATGTCCTCCTGCAGTCATCTGAACCTCTGAGTGCTGAGGAGTTTTTACAGGTGAGTTTGTGTTCTTATTGATTTGGTGGTCCTGATGAGTATCTGTGACACTTCATGTCCTCTCCTGGTGTGACTGTGTGTGTGTCACTGTGTCACTCAAGTGCTGGCCCACTTTCATTCATCTCTCTTGATGTTATTTTCTCCTTTCTCTGTCCTCTTGTCTTTTTCCTCTCTTTTTTCTCTATTTCTATCACTCTCTTATCTCTCTTTGTTTATTCACGTTCCTCTGTTCCTAAGGCACCACATTTTGAGAATGAAAGATGAGAATGCGAGATCTGCAATGTCGTGCAGAGGAAATTGGGACAATTGTGACTTGAAGTCTGTCACAGTGACGGGCTGATTCTGGTGTGGCGATGGCAGCTGTGAGTCATTGGCTGCTGCCTCTCACCTGACTGAGCTGTGCAGTCTTTACAAACAGATTTGGGCTGAGGGCTCCAGTCACATATGGAAGAATGAATTAGCATGTGGTGTGGAGATATCTGCCCTGATGTGGCCCGAGTGGATTTGACTGTCAGGGTAGCATCTTGACATTCAGCGCCTCTATTCCTATGTGAGGAAATTATCATGACATTACACTGTAACAGGCTAAGGACCCTGCCTGGCCGAGGTCCATTTTATACCTCATTTCTTTGTCAAATAAATAAACCCCACTCTGAATAGTGTAGACCCCCCAGATGAGAGGCTCAGAATGAAATGATCCGATAGATAGATAGATAGATAGATAGATAGATAGATAGATAGATAGATAGATAGATAGATAGATA
>JANRMT010062807.1:20427518-20438516 GCA_026402145.1 Polypterus bichir lapradei
AGTCACGGTGCCATCTTCATCCAGCCAGTAATAAACTGTGGTGTCCACTTGTGAAACTTCTCCTCCTGTCTTCAACGTGATCTTCTTTACTTTATTGTACCAGTGAAGTGCTGTGACTGTGAGACCACACAGACATTTTCTGAGCCTTCAGTTTTCCTACACTTTTGGCTTCAGTAGTTGGATGAATATAAGTTTCATGTGTGACAGTAATGCCCATTGTTACCAGACTTGATTTTTCTACAAAAATTAATGCAATAATAATAATACATTTTATTTATATAGCGCCTTTCCTATGCTCAAGGCACTTCACAGAGTCTTAGAAAAAAAAACAGCAGGGTATATGTGACATTTGATATGTTTTCCTGAATAGAACAATGCAGCAGATAACAAAGCATTAAATAGAATAAAGAACAATAAACCAGAGTAAAATACTATCTTCATTACTAAAAGAAAAACCTAACAAATAACCTCATTTGTGATAACAGACACACAAATTATCCTGAGCACCTGGACAGAGAGGTAAACTGAAGGAAAGGGCAAAAAGTTAAGTTAAAAGCCTTCCTAAATAGATGAGTTTTAAGTTGTTTTTTAAAAGAATGAATGGAGTCGGCTGATCTCATTAATTTTTGGATGTCATTTGTGACAGATAGGGGGCTCTTTCATCTCCTTGAACCCTCAGACTAGACGCCAGACACCAGGTAAAAGTCCAATAATTGACTTTATTAAAGCAAATAAGTGCACAAAGCACCCTCCTCTCCACAATACTCATTAACCAATACACAATACTAATAATCAATAAAACTTCCTCTCCCAGACGTGTTGCCACCCTGCCACCCAGCTCAGCTTGCCCATCTGGGATCTCCCACAGTCTTTTATATTCCCTGACATGGAAGTGTTTCTGATCCCTCAGTCCACGTGACTTCCTATCACTTCCGGGTCAGATCAAAAGTCCTCTTGTTCATCATGGAAGTACGTCATTTCCCCTGTCACAGTGACTAAGACGTACTTCCGGGTTATAGGGCACGTAAGAGTCTCTGGGCCTCCCTGCAGTGTCCTCTGTTGGCCCCCAAGGTATCCAGCAGGGCTGTAAAGGAAAACTCCAATGTCCATGATTCCCTGCTGGCATTCGGGGCACCTTCATGCTGCAGGGAGGACTCCATCTGGTGGCCTGGGGGTATTGGCCGGGATGACTGGCTGGCCATAGTCCACGGATTCCAAAGTCTGGGTGCTATGGAGCTGAAGGCCCTGCTGTCACCTATAAAGTGTAGGTTAGTGTGAGGCACAACAAAATTACCAGAATCAGAGGACCTTCGTGGACGGACAGGCAAATAGTGATTTAGAAGGTCACTGGTGTAGTCCGGTGTGAGGCCATTTAAAGTTTTGTAGGTTATTAATAGATTTTTATATTCAATCCTGTAAGACACAGGGAGCCAGTGAAGACGGAGCAGAATGGGTGTGATGTGCTCGCTGTTACTGGTCTGTGTAAGGACTCTTGCAGCTGAGTTTTGAATAAGCTGGAGCTGTGATATAAGATTAGAAGGGGCACCTGCCAGTAGGGAATTACAATAATCGATGTGGGATGTGATAAAAGCAGGGACAAGTTTCTCAGCATTAGAAAAGGAGAGGAATGAGCGAACACATGATACGTTATATTACGGAGGGGAAAGTAAGAAAATTTCCTTAATGTGATTTATGTGGGCAGAATAAGAAAGGGAGGAATCAAAAATTACACCAAGATTCCTTGCATCAGAAGAAGGTCTGATGAGATCACTGCCAAGATGGACTGGGAAGGAGCTCATTTTATTAAGTTGAGCTTTAGTCCCAATTTGCAGGAGTTCAGTTTTGTTGCAATTTAATTTTAAAGAGTTCTGCTCCATCCAGCTTTTAATTTCACTGAGGCAGGTTGTGAGCTGAAAAAGCTCTGATGAAGTTTGATTTTTGACATTGAAATAAAGTTGAGTATTATCTGCATAAAAATGACAATCCAGTCCATATCTATGAATAATATGGCCAAGGGGAAGCATATAAATAGAGAAGAGGGTCGAGGACAGAGCCCTGAGGAGCCCCTTGTGTGACTGGCGCCGAGCTGGATCTGCTGTTGCCAAGATTAACAAACTCTTGCCTATCACTCAGATAGGACTTGAACCACTGGAGGGCAGTGCCAGAGATACCCAGCATGTTCTCCATTCTGAACAGTAGAATGTCATGTCTGACCTGAGTGTCAAATGGTGTACTGAGGTCTAACAGAATTAGTATGCTGGTTTGTCCAGAGTCTGCTGCCATAAGCAAATCATTGGTTACCCGTAGCAGAGCAGTTTCACAGCAGTGCTGCGTCCTGACACCAGACTGAAAGGGTTCCATCAAGTTATTAGAGGTTAAGTAATTGGTGAGCTGGGAGGCTACAACACGCTCAAGAACTTTTGACAGGAAAGGTAAGTGGGAAATAGGCCAAAAGTTGTTAAGATTGTCAGCATCAAGACCAGACTTTTATAACATTGGGGTTACAGAAGCGATTTTAAAAGTGAGCAACACAGAGCCAGTGTCAAAGGATGTATTGATTATTGTCGTAATAGTCGGGATTATGGCATGAAGGCAGGATTTAAGACGTGTGGTGGGGATGGGGTCCAGTACACAAGTAGTCGGCCTCATCTTACAAAGCAGGTCATTAACAAATGCAGATGTGACTGGTGAGAACTTAGAGAAGGAGCTGGATGGAGTGGGAAGACAGGGAGAGATATAAACAAATAATGTATTTATGTTAGTTGAATCATTTAGATCTTTAATTTTATTGCAGAAAAAGTGGAGGAATTCCTCACAGAATTCAGTAGAAGAGGTAGTTGGGTCAGATGCAGGTTGTAGTAGTTTATTAACTACAGAGAACAAAATCCTTGGGTTATCATGGCCACTTTGTATTATTCTGCCATAATGTGCATTCATGGCTGCAGTTAGTGCTTCTCTGTAAGTACTTTGATGGTCAGAGAAAGCCTAGATGTGAACAGTGAGGCCAGACTTACGTGACATTCTCTCAAAGAAAAGAAATTTGACGTTTACAGGTAAGAGGAGAGAGAGATAGTGAGACGGTGAAAAGCACTGCTTTATGGTCAGAGAGGCCCAAATCAGTGCTGTAAGTGTTGACAACAGATAGTCCAGAAGTGAAGATCAGGTACAGAATATGACCACCAGAGTGGATGGGAAAATCATCATGTTGTGTCAGGTCAACACAGTCCAGTAAGGATAGGAATTGATTTCTCAGTTTACATGTAGTAATGTCAATATGGATGTTGAAATCACCAAGAAGAATAACTCTCTGGGAAAGTGAAAAGTTAAGTGGGTTAATAATTCATTTAGATCAGATAAAAAAGACGCATTGTATTTCGGGGGACGACAGACAACAATAAGTAAGACAGGACCAGATTTTGTTATTAGCTTAAGAGCCAGACACTCAATAGACAATGGACCGTCAATGGGGATTCTTTTAATGTAAGCAGCAATTCCATTGAAGCAAAAGTGGCCTGCTGATTTGGTCATCTGAGTGACCCATGGAACTGAAATTACACGTGTCTTGGATCAATAATAATAAGGAGATTTAAGATCACAAAGTTTGAACGCTGTGCTGGATTAGGACTTTGACTGGCTATTACTACCTAAATATAAGTGAACAGAAATGGTTCTCATATCGTTTTAATGCTCTTTTCCAGCTCTATAGTTTGTGAAAATACTATGCTATCCCCAAAATGAAAAAATGACCATGTTATGAGTGATTATAATATTACAATTTTTTATAACATTTTATTAATTTTATTAAAATCAAATAACATTCCATACAAGCAAATCAAATTTAATAAAACCAGGTTTAAGACAAATCGACCCCTACCTATGAGAAAGAGCTTGGTCAGCAGAGTAAAACTTTA
Source organism: Polypterus bichir lapradei (assembly GCA_026402145.1). Taxonomy (NCBI): domain Eukaryota; kingdom Metazoa; phylum Chordata; class Cladistia; order Polypteriformes; family Polypteridae; genus Polypterus; species Polypterus bichir. Next base: position 20,431,430 of record JANRMT010062807.1, read on the forward strand.
ATAATAGTAAAAATATGCAGATAAGTATAAAAATAAATAGAATTAAAATAAGAGGTGAGAGACTCTGCCTCCTCAATTTAAATGCTTATTCTAACATTTTATTGATCAGATCCTGCCAAGTTTTCAAAACGTTCTCCACTGATCCTCGAAGTGAGAATTAGATTTTTTCCAATTTCAAATAATATAAAACATCAGTTACCCACTAACTTAAAAGGGGAGAGTTAGGATTCTTCCAGTTGACCAAGTTAAGTCTACGTGCCAGTAATGAAGTAAAGGCAATGACAGTTTGTTTGTCCTTCTCCACTTTAAGCCCCTCCGTGAGCCCACCAAACACAGCTGTTAATGGGTTAGGGGGGATTGGGACACCAAGGCTGTCTGAAAGGCATTTAAAGATTTTGGTCCAGAATGACGTTAATTTGGCTCAGGCCTAAACGTGTGACCCAGTGAGGCTGAAACTTGGTTATAACATTCATAGGTTGGATCTTGGCCTGGAAACCTTTTGGACAATTTTAAATGAGAGAGATGAACTCAATAGATAATTTTAATCAATTGTATGCTTTGTGCATATGGAGCTCGAGTGAATTCTGTGCATTGCTGCCATTCACTCCGTTTCTGAGATGTTGAGTTAGAGATCCTTTTCCCACAGTACTCTGGGATCTTTAAAAGGAGGGACTGTAAAATGTATATATTACAGAAATGCTGTCTGAGTCCTCGAGACTTATTAATATTTTTTCTGGCATAGTGGGAGGTGAGAAAAAAGTTGTTTTAATTTGGAGGTAGTGAAATAAATTTGAATAGCAAAACCCCAATATTTTAAAATTTGCTAATTTTTCACTAAAGCTACCTTAAAATGTCATGAACATCTCCAGAAAATTTGATTTTTGTTAAAATCTGTGATGATGAGGTCCAAATGTGTGATGATTTGACGTGGAATTAGCCATCAGCAGTATCTCTGCTCCAAATGATCTAATCCACCGTAGAAACTGCACTCGCCCTTTTAACTCTGTAAAATCTGAATATCCTCATAGATACGATCCTTTTACTCCTTTAAACACAACATCAAGCCTTTCTATCACAATAGTTGCACCTTCACCTTTGTTCAGGTCTTCTGCTCAAATTGACATCTCAATGCTGTCCCTGTAAGCGACAGTCCAACCCCAAGTGCGTGTTTTTTATTTTTAAGCTCAGTAACCCGTGTCCATATTAAATCTTAATTTTTCCAGCTCTTGTGTGCCTTTCTCTTGTCAAATTCATGCAGGATTCTATAATTATCAGCCATCCTCTACTATGAATGTTAAACTTTAATAAAAACACGACACCTTTGATGTTAACCTCACACTTTTTATTCTTCTCTTCCATAAACACACCCATCATGAGTAACCTCCTACAAACCGACTCTCCTCAAACCCCGAATGTCTTACTCCCAGTCGGGATGCAGTCCCGTAATCCCACAAATAGGAGCACATATATAAGATATAGAATATAACAACTTAACAGAATGAAGCTCCTGATGTGCAGTTCAAGTCCAGCGAGGATATCCAACAAAGCCCTAAATATGACGGCTTTAATAGACCTGCCATTGCTGTGTCCAAACATGATGGTGCCGTGTAGATAAAGTGTTATCATATCTACAGGGTGGCACTGAAATGTATGCAAATCCCCTTTAATGAAGGTCTGCAGTGCACTTTGATCACATCTGAATTGTTTGATTTGTCATTTTAAACTGTGAGGCAGAGGAGGAAATCAAGAAAAATGTGTCTTTGACCCAAACCTCTGCACTGTAACCCTGAAGTGTGCTCATTATTTTTACTGACTTTGTGAAGTTAATTCTCCCTCTTTTATTTCCACAGGGCTTTTCAATTTCACATGACCATACACTGAGGTATCTAATGGTCTTCAGCTTAAGGCTGTCCCTATGAGAAGGGAATCTGAGAAGAGAAGGGCAGACACTTAAAGAGAGAGAAGAGTTTCCCACAGAGCATGGCCTCTGCCAAAGAAGATGGTGTGGATGAAAGAACGGTGGGCATTAAAGAAGAGGACTGTGAGCGGCTCACACCAGAGGATGTGTGTGTGAAGCTGGAGGATCACAAAGAAAGAATTTCAGTTTTTAAAGAGGAGGAGGAGTGCAAGTGGGTGACTGCTGCCATTAAAGCTGAGGATTTGAATGATTTCTCCAGTGGTCTTGAACTTCAAAAGCATGAAACTGAGGATATTTTCAAGCAAGAGGCCTGTGATGAATCTCCATGGAGTTTACAGCCCTGGTCCAGTAATACGGGACAACTGGCTACGCAGGAGAATTCTGCAGAGCTGAAATCAGAGTTATCAGAGTCTGAAGAGAAAATCACTGAGGGAAATGGGAGAGAAGGAGAAGAGTCACCTGGGAGTGTTGGAATAAGTGAGTAATGTGATTAAATATAAAAGAAAGAGAGCGTTTATAAATTCTAACGGTGGGTGCTTTGATGTTTTAAGAAGATTGAAATGAGAGTAGAAAACACGGTTAATTGAACTTGGATAAAGACCACCTGCTCAGGTGCATGATAACAAACAATAGGTTACTTAATAAATAATAAATTAGAAAAACTTGGGTGAAAAAGGAAAAATCTAAAGTGTTCAGCGCATGACTTGAACATCAGGAAGCTTTGACTGAAGCTGTGACGTATGTTAGGCCAACAGCGCATTACGGTCAATGAAAATATCAAAAGTCATATTTTTTTTAAAGATGTGTACTTTTCTTAAATTGTGTGGCAGTTAAGGTAGAAATGTCCACAAAAATAAACAAATAAGTAAGAATAAAATCCTTAGCCCTGTGCACTAAATAAGAGTGAATTTGTTTAAGCCATTGTACACCTAATTTGTGTCTCATCTTTCTAAAGGTAATCTCGTGCACTTCGACGTTAACATTGACAAGAGCTACCCGTACGAGCCATGATGACATTCTGGGGGTCTCAAGGTCTTGACTTGCTGGGGCAGCATAGCCTGGACAAGCTGGCAGTGGTATGAAATCTTCACTTCGAGATGATCTTGGGCCCTTCTGTCTCCCACAGTCACATCGGGTCAATTTGGAGTCACCACTCCACTTCACCTGCATATTTTAGGGGATGAGGGGAAGAACCAGAATAACCAGAAAGGCTATTCAGAGTCCCTGTGTAGAACAACTGTGGGCAGGATTTGACCCCAGGACACCTGAACAATAAAGCAGCTGAACTAAACACTGTTCCCCCCTAACACAAGCGGATATATTTGTGTGTTTATTTTTTAGTCCAAATTAGGTTCTAGAGTAGGGGTTCTTAACGTCGGTCCTGGGGAACCCCTGTGGCTGCAGGTTTTTGTTCCAACCAGATTCCTAATCAGTGACAACACCTTATAGCACTGATCTCATTTTATTAGGTGGTATTTTTTTTTTCTTTTATTCAACATTCAGAAAGGCATAGCAGCACGATTTTTACATTTATAAGACATTTATACATTTTTCTGCTTTTGCTCTAGATTTAAATGCTTAACTCTCTTTTGTTGATTTCATTATACTTTGCCCTTTCTCTGGGCAGTTTTCCCCCCTTCATTGTATCTTAATAAGGACACCTTAAAACGAGCAGAGCAGACACCCAGGCAAACAACACTGAATAAAGTATCTATCTATCTATCTATCTATCTATCTATCTATCTATCTATCTAATCAAAGGCTGCAGCTACTAGTAGAGTCAGACCCACTAATTAGTAAATAATGGATTAATTAAACAATTAGAACACCTAGAAAAGTAGAATTAAAATCAAGATGAAAATACTGTTAAAAAGAAAAAAATGCATTATTCCTACTGTATATACCTGCTGGTACACTTTAATATAGTTTTTTTTTTTTTTTTAGCAAACTTAGTTTTCTAATTAATATATTGTTCCTTAAACACAGAACTTGGGCCCCTCTGTGGCTGCAGGTTTTTGTTCCAACCAGCCTCTGTTTTTAATTTTAATCATGTGCTAATTAAGTGAACTGTTGTTTCCCAGATTCCCTGTTTTGGGACAATTATACAAATTAGAAAACTAACTTTTGTAAAAAAAAAAAAAAAAGTAGTCAAATGTACTAAGCAGTTATAAGTATTTTTTTCTAACAGTTTTTTCATCTTGATTGTCATTCTACGTTTCTAGATGTTCTAACTGTTTAATTAATTCGTTATTTACTACCTTGTGATTGAGTGTTGTTTGCTTGGGTTTCTGCTCTGCTTGTTTTTAATTGTCATTATTAAGATTCAATGAAGGGAAGAAACTACACAGAGAAAGGGCGAAATATAATAAAAAGAGAGTTAAGCATTTAAATTCATAGCAAAAACAGAAATATTTATAAGAAATGTTTCTTATAAATGTAAAAATCATGCTGCTGTGCTTTTCTGAATGTAGAATAAAAGATAAATAAAACCAGCTAATTAAATGAGATCAGTGCTATCAGGTGTTGTCACTGATTAGGAATCTGGTTGGAACAAAAACCTGCAGCACAGGGGTCCCCCAGGACCGAGTTTGAGAACCCCTGTTCTAGAGAATGTAAATATCATCAAATATATTACAATAAAGAAGAGAAAACCCCAATTCAGGCACATGATTGGGTAGATAGACTCTTATCAGAGTCTTTAGACCTGATATTGATCACCCATTCCAATCCATTAGGATCTGCTGATATCAATAATAATAATACTGATTTTCTTTTTTGTTTTTTTTTTTAATAATAAATTTATTTTTAGCTATGCATAAACTTCACATTCCATAATAAAGTGCTACCGCATACAGCATACGCAAAGAACATTTACCCATAATGCACACATAATGGAACAAAACAAAAGGCATGTCTTAAACATACTCCCCATTTCTAATAAAATAAAATGTTCAACTAGATATTTGTAGACGTCGACTCCGACAAGAAGAAATCGACAAAGTCTTGGTGAACGCTTCAGATTCTTATCTAAGATTATAAGCATCTCTGCATGTTCTGAGGACAGTCTGGTCCTCCTGTCATCCATGACGTGTGCTACCGTACTGAGCAGACCCTCGCTGTCACCACTCGTATAAGGAGGGCACAGGTAGGACAACGACTTTTATTGGTCCTCCAGAAAGCCAGTGGCCCAGCATCTCTTGTGGTTTAAGGTTCACAAAGATAAAGATTCACCTCTGATGCTGCGGACTCAAATATCGTTTTTATCTTTATTGACAATTTCTTTGTTCATTCTGCAGTTCTGTTGGCGGGGAGTTTCTTTGGATCTCTCAGCTGTCGTCTGTCGCTCCGAGTGCATCTGTCTTATTGAGACACCGGCACTAAGCAGTTTATGTGTCTGAGATTTACAATCATCTGTGAAAAACATGTCCTTGTATCATTTTTTAATTTGGGGATAGTAATGTCTGTTACAGAATTCGTAACTGTATAGTGACTATTCACACTCAATGCTTATTATGCGTAATAAGTATTATTTTATTTAGGTCTAAAAACTAGGCACATACCATTCTACCCAACCAGCCAATAACAGGGCTGATGACAATTTCTAACTAATTGACGTCCACTTGATAACGATTTATATATATGTACCAGCTCAGTAAAACTCTGCATCCATTTCCTCCCATCTACCTACACATTCACTGAAAGGCTAAAAAAATGGATTTTAGTCAAAATAGCTAATGCCAGGTTAATTAATTATACAAATAAATCAACAAACACTCACTGGCAGATGGAATTGAGGATCTAAATGATCTATAAGGTGACATCTTCCAGAACTGAAAGTGGCTGGTTGTCCAGTCATGCAAATTCCACTGTTTTTGCTGTCACAGTAAGTCTTTGGCGTTGTTGCTGTCAGTATTATAAGGTTGAGTTTTCTAAGTGCTGCCATTATTGGAGGCCAAGTGAGAGTAGGCGACTGAGCTGGACTAAGCTTGCTGGTTGCCTCAGCCTTTGAACAGCTCGTTCTTCACACCAGTCCCTTTTGTGTTGACTTCTCAGATGTTGAATAAGGTTTGTATTGTTGAAAGTGTTAGCAGAGAATCCTCCATGAGTAACTTTTTTTGTAGAAAAATATTACAAACCGCAAATTTTTTATCTCTTGTAGGAAGGCAACAAAACTGTTAGACTGGCGAGGACGTGTTTCTGTATTTTGGTAACGTTGGAACTTTGTCTTACATGCTTTTTATCATTCAAGATCAGATGTTAAGATCCGCTAATTGCTGGTCAAGTCATTTGGAGTGAAAATTTGCTGATTTTAATTTGTCATCGGTTAATCAGATCAGGCCTGTCATTCCTATATGAGAGAAAGGTGGAGAAATTGAATAGACAGCAGCAGAACATGTAAAGCCCACACATAGAGTGGCCAGAACATAAATGGCACCTCAGTGTGAGGAAGGAACTCCAACCAGTGTGCCACCACTTTACTTGTACTGTTTCATTCATTTTAAACGGTGGGTAGTGGTTAGGAATTTGGACATCAAACTCGAGCAAGTCACATGACCTGCCTGTGCTCCAGTTGGAAGATCAAGAGAAATGTAACCAATTGTGTCTCAAATGTTGTGAGTCATCTTGGATAAAGGTGTCAGGGGAAAAAACAATATTTAAAATGTTTGTGTTCTTTCAGATTTACAGAAGAATGGCAGCTTCTGTCCACCTTCATTTGGTCAGCCCTCCCTTCAGTACAAAGAGAAAGGTATGAAGAAATCAGCAAGAGGATCAGAAAACCTGATAGCAGCCTTTTTGCAGTGCAGTTCTCTCCCTGCTACTGGAGTAACACAGACAGAAACCATTGAAACTGATCGACAGCAAGTGGAGAAAGAAATCCAAATTCATACTGGAAAAAAATGTTGTTTGGAATGTGGCAAACAATTCACACAAAAAAGTGAACTTAATAAGCATATGAAGATTCACACAGAAGAAAAAACATATTGTTGTCATGAATGTGGTAAGTCGTTCTCAAGCAAAAGAAATCTTCAGAACCACATAAGAATCCACACAGGTGAAAAACCTCATTGCTGTCCAGAATGTGGAAAGTCATGCTCAACGAGAAGCAATCTTCAGAGGCACGGAAGAATCCACACAGGAGAAAAACCTCATTGCTGTCCAGAATGTAGT
>JANRMT010062807.1:20438616-20451485 GCA_026402145.1 Polypterus bichir lapradei
CAGAATGTAGTAAGTCATTCTCAACGAGAAGCCATCTTCAGATCCACAGAAGAATCCACACAGGAGAAAACCCTCATTGCTGTCCAGAATGTGGTAAGTCATTCTCAACGAGAAGCTATCTTCAGAACCACAGAAGAATCCACACAGGAGAAAAACCTTATTGCTGTCAAGAATGTAGTAAGTCATTCTCAACGAGAAGCAATCTTCAGAAACACGAAAGAATCCACACAGGAGAAAAACCTCATTGCTGTTCAGAATGTGGTAAGTCGTTCTCACTTCTATGCAATCTTCAGATGCACAGAAGAATCCACACAGGAGACAAACCTCATTGTTGTCTAGAATGTGGTAAGTCATTCTTAAGGAGAAGCCATCTTCAGAGACATAGAAGAATCCACACAGGAGAAAAACCTCATTGTTGTCCAGAATGTGGCAAGTCGTTCGCATGTATAAGCGATCTTCAGAGGCATAGAAGAATCCACACAGGAGAAAAACCTCATTGTTGTCCAGAATGTGGTAAGTCATTCCTAAGGAGAAGCGATCTTCAGATCCACAGAAGAAGCCACAGAGGAGAAAAACCTCATTGCTGTTCAGAGTGTGGTAAGTCATTCTCATTGAGAAGCCATCTTCAGAGGCACAGAAGAATCCACACATGAGTAAAACCTCATTATTGTCCAGAACGTGCCGAAAAATTTTCAGACATACTCAGTTTTCAAATGCACACAGAAATTGATACTCGAGAGAAACCATATTGCTGTTCTCAATGTGGAAAAAGGTTTTAAACATAAGCTCTTTTCAATTAAACACACAAACTCCCACTAAAGCGAAAATGCAGTATGTATTTTCTGAATATGGCAAATGTTATACAAGTCAGAAAGGTATTTATCCACGTGCCAAAATCCATACTGAAGACAAATCGCATTGCTGTTCTGAATGTGAGAAACAATTCTTATATTTAAGCACACTTCAGTGCCACATCAGAACTCATAATTAAAAGAGAAACCTTATTGTTGTCCTAAATGTGATAAGCAGTTCTCACAACAAAGCACCCTAAAGAGACACATCAGACTTCACACCGGAGAGAAACCTCACCTTTGCGTGGAATTTGGCAAACAATTCTCCCACCTTACTTCTCTGTATAATCATAAGAAAAGTCATACTGGAGAGAAGCCTTAAAATTGTACTGAATCTGGAATGCGATTCTCATATAACAGTTCTCTTCACGATCATAAAATATTTCATTCTGGTAAGAAACAGCTGTTCTGACTGTGGTAAGATTTTCTCAGACATCATGACTCTTATTGATTACATGAGAATTCACACTGGAGAGAAGCAGTACACATGTTCTGAATGTGCTAAATGGTACTCTTCCAGAAAAAGTTTTCAGAGATACACGCAAAGTCATATTGGACTAAAGCCTTTCTCAGAAATGTCAAATGATCTTTCCATTGGATCCTCAGGCAAAAAAAAAAGAAAAATCTTCTGAATGCGGTAAAGGACTCCAGTTGAAAGTAGTTAATAAGCACATAAGAATAGTGGAGAAAACACTGAAAGTGGCAAACAGATCGTAGATGTAAGGTCACCTCAGAGCCACATATGAATTCACACTGGAATGAACACACTGGAATACAAAACATATTTCACAAACAGCAAGAATCTTCTTCAACAACTTATAGGTGCAGGACAAAACCTCATTGTTGTCCTAAATGTGGTTAACACTTTTCAGACATCAGTGGCCTTCGTAGTCATAAATGACTGGCCTACTTGTGGTAAGCCTCAAATCTGTTCTGAAAGTGGTCCACCTGTATCAGCTATCATCGGCAACACTTAAGATTTCATGAAGGACTCAGAAACTGTACTGCTAGGACATCAGCCATACAGGGACTGATCATCTCTGCACCAGTGAATACAAACAGCAGACAACAGAATGAGGTAGCAACAGTACTGTGTGGTGATAACAACTTCAACCACAGATCACAACTGAAAAAGTTCAATGTAATAATAAAATAAAATGTAATAATAAAAAATGGAGAAGTGAAATCAAATCCACAGTGCAGTGCCAACTACCAGGAGGTGCCGCTGAGAACAAGTGGATTATTTCTGTTTCGGAGCTTTGGAGATAGGGCCTTATCCGAGTAGCCATCAACTTGTACCGTCTCTGGGATATCATCTGATGGCTGTCGCCTGGGCTGAGTGCACACAGACATTCTTAACCCTGATAATGAAGATGTCATTTAGTGATGTCAGCTGACAGCCAATGCTGTCCAATCAGATACTGGGTAGGGACAGTCGAGGAGGACAGAAGCCTAAAAAGAGAGTCGTCACATGACAGACCAATGTAGAGAGGCTTTAGAAGACTTTTACACTAATTTAGAATATCATTTATAAATTGTAAGAGTCTTTACAAACCAAACACATTCATCAGCTGTGTGTCAAGGGTGAGTCCAAAAGTGGGAATTTAAGAAGATCGAAATACAAATAAAATGAAACATTCAGGGTTCAAAGAGAAATGTTTAAGACCTTGAGTGTCCAATGGAGGGGGGATACGCTACAGTAGTCCCATCTGTCACTCGTTCCTACACATAGTCACTATTCCAGAGCTCCTGATACGTAGTCTATATAGGGCCTTTCAGCAGTGCTGCTCCAGAAGAAATTTAAACAGTTGACTTTCAATGACTCTCGGGGTCATGCGGTTGTGAATCAACATGGGGACCCTTCTGTTCAGACAATCATCTGTAGGTCTGAGGTGCCCCCTGTGGAAGAAATCAACTTATTAATTAAAGGATGAAACTTTTCCTCTACTAGGACAGGTCTGATAAAACCCTTTTGAGTCAGTAATCAGGCAGGAGGAAACTTGTCCATTGCATCTTTAATTTACTCCTCAGAAAGTGCCGAAGATGAAACATTTATCACAGTTGTCAGTTAGAGAATGGTCAAAAAGAAGGGGCAGAGGACCATTTTATAAACAACTGAATTTGCATAACAGTGCTGAATTAATGCTTGAATATTATTCTCTGATTGGTTTAAAGACACAAGGTACTTTAGATTAGAACACAATCAGCCTAAGGACGGCATGGTGGCGCAGTGGTAGCGCTGCTGCCTTGCAGTAAGGAGACCTGGGTTCACTTCCCAGATTCTCCCCGTGTCTGCGTGGGTTTCCTTCGGGTGCTCCGGTTTCCTCCTACAAATCCATGCAGGTTAGGTGCATTGGCGATCCTAAATTGTCCCTAGTGTGTACTTGCCTTGCAGTGAGCTGGTGCCCTGCCCGGGGATTTGTTCCTGACTTGCGCCCTATACTGGCTGGGATTGGCTCTAGCAGACCCCCATGACTCTGTGTTAGGATATAGCAGGATGGGTAATGACTGACTGGCTGACAACCACCCAATGATTAAGGTCTTTCTCCATAATGTCCTTGTTCTTCAATATCACTTGAATTCAGCACATATCCTGTAATAAAAACTGTATACGTGCAAACTGGCAAGACTTACTAGCAGCATGAAAGAACATCACAGAGTTCCAGTTCCCTACTCGGCATCCACCTGAAACATTCTGCTTGTTTACTTGACCATTTCAGCCATCTCTTTATGACATTTCTAAAACAAATGCTTATATATTTCACTGTACACTGCAAACCAAACACTTAACTGCTGCTACATCCACATTACTCTGTCACACCCCGCCCCTCACTATGACACACACACAGCTGATTGGCTCCTCAAATCCAATAACAATGGAGGCCATGACAGCCGCACTCACCCTGCATTCTCAACTCCAAATTCAGTCACAGACGTACTGTCCCACCCCAAATCCTGTGAAATTCATTTTGACCCCAAACTACAAACACAAAGATGACCTACCCTTGTGGGGACATCAAGTGACTAGTGGAGGGTACTGGTCAGTGGTCACATGGTGTCAGATGGCTGATTGTTACACTGCAGTGAAGACCAAACCCAAACCCTGGATAGAGGGGCTCAGTGAAGGAGGTGTTGAACCGGTGCAGGAGGGTCATTGTGTGTAAGACGCTATGAAATGACAGCGAGCCAGCAGGCCAGTCCAGATACACACCTATTCTGGAGCTGTAGGGGGAGCTGATTACATTCTGCCGGTTATTGTGACACACAGCACTGCAAACCCCAGTGCTTGTCATTGTATCCAAGGATGGACTCCCTGCCATCTTCTTTTCCTGTTTAGTCCTTTATATGCAACTCCAATCTTCATGAAATCTCCATTGCGCTCCACCTCCCAGTAACAGCGAGTCCCAGTCAGAGCATCTGTGCACAGAACTTGAGACCACTTGTCAAATCTCTCAGGATGATCAGGATATTCAGTCTCTGTCCCCTCACATGTCACATTCTTGTTCCCTTCAGACAGACGGAGGTCTCTGTTTGCCGTGTTGATGTCCAATGTGAGGGGACAGAAGTCTGAAAGGAGAGAAAAGAAAACGAGTGAGGAAATCTGGGAGTGTGTAACGGGACTGGGGGCGGAGCACAACACAGACAATTAACAAGAACCAATTAGGAGCTGCGCTGACGAGACACTGATAGTAAAGAGCTCATGTGATTGGACAGAATGTGTGGGAATTCAAAGTAAAATTCTGGAATTACAATAAACACCATAAGGTCACCGTTGAGGTCAGAGTTCTAATGGACTATCCACGCTGACCGCTGGCTTTATTAAAATGGCCCCTTTTATTGTCACTGTCCACCTCTTTAATTTAGAATCAATCCTCTGTCACACTTCATCACCAAACTGATTTTTCCTTTCTTCATAATTCAGCCCTGATCGCCATTCTGCCCCTTCCATTTACAGTCTTTTGTTCTTCCATTTCCAGTACTCTACTAAACATTTAGGGGTCACCGTGCAGGTCAGGGTTACACAGAATATGAAAATAAAAAATTAAAATTAAATCTGACCTGCTTGAAAATGAAAGCTTTATAATGAATTGTCATAAAAATAAGGTGTATAATTAGACCAAGGGATAAAGTCAGACCCTCCACCAGGGGCATCTGTAATAGAAATTTACTTCAAATTAAAACAATAAATATATCAGCAGTTCAGAAAGAAGCATGCAGCTTTAAATTCTGCTTATTGAACATTCGCTCTCTTGGCACTGAAGCTTTTTTGATAAATAATAATATATGAAGTACAAAATCTGATCTGTGTCTTCTCACTGAAACCTGGCTTAGTAAATATGACACTGTTCCCCTAGCTGAGGCGTCACCAGATGGATACTCGTTCCTTCATAAGTCTAGAGATTCTGGTCGAGGAGGAAGCCTTAGAATAATTCATTGTAACAAAATGCAAATCACTTCTAAATATTTAGGTGACTTTACATCCTTTGAGGCATTCATTTTAAATATTAAAGCAGATTCCAACACAATTATAGTGCTAATCTACAGACCAACAGGGCCATATTCATTGTTCATGACTGAATTTAGCAATTTTTTATCTGATTTGGCTATAAATTATGATCACGTAGTACTGATGGGGGATTTTAATGTACATATTGATGTGGAAACTGACAATTTTAGCAAATGTTTTACTTATTTGTTAAATTCAGTAGGATTTTATCAGATTGTCAAAGGTCCAACTCATAATCATAACCACACATTAGATTTAATTATAACTTACAAAGTTGAAATTCAAAATTTAAATAATACTCCATTAAATTAAGTTATTTCCAATCACTACTTAATTACATTTGATTTAGTCCTGCCCTTGCCAACGCACTCACAGATTAAAACAAAGACAGTGCGACATATAGATCAGGCATGTCAAACGCACTACCATTGGTGGGCCGCTTCGACTGCCATACCTGCATCAGCGGGCCTCACTGTAGCAAATACTATTATACAAAGGTACTGTAGCTTTCTTTCCAATACTGAAAACTTTAAAAAATGTAACATTTAAAGTTTAAAGTTTAAAGAAAAGCAATTTATTTCCATACAACAGCGTACAATTACGCTTATCCTCTTAGCTAGGTCCTTATATAGGAGTCTTACAGTGTGAGATCTATTTCTTTTGTCCCGACACTTGGCATCTCTTGTTAGTAACCAGTTCGTCAATATCAGGCTTGAAATCTTGTGCAGCTGCAACTTTTATGAGGGATGAAAGGTGCTCGTTGATAGCTTTCATTAACGAAAACAATTGCTCATAAAGGTAAGTGCTTCTGAACATAGTACTCTCGATGCCAACTTACTGTGAGCTGAAGGGCTGATTGCACCCCAAGAAGATACCAACGCCCCTGGGAAAACCACAACCCCTGAAACACTGACTACCCTCACATTGCTCCTTATCTTTGCGCTATAATGCATAATACAAACCTCTTGCGGTACTCCGCCAACTTAAAAGCCCTGTGCAGCGCCTGTCAGTTTTGGAATTGATTATTTGCTTTTATCTCTCTTTCTCTCTCTCTGACATTCTCTGCTCCTAGCGGAACTGTCATCTCTGACTTGTCATGGAGCACGTTTAAGCTTTTGAAAAAAGAAACTAATGTTTGTTTGCAGTGTTTGAATGAAATTCCTGTTTGCTACAACCACCTGTGTCTCTGTGCAAATCTGTGACCCAAGCGCGACATTACGGATCTGCACATACGAGGGTGACAGGTAAGCATAAAAGCCTGGCACACCAACTTTGTTGTATTTTGCCTTCAGAATAGAATCTGACTGCAGTTCAATCAATTCCATTTGGATATTCTCAGGTGCATTCTCAACGTTGTAAGAGTATGGTGACGTAAACAGCGCCAAGTCCTGTTTGTGTGAACTGAAATTACGAAAATACTCATTGAATTCATTGCTCAGTAATTCAAGTTGGAAAACAAATCCTCCAAAAATCTAATTTTACTTTACTAAGTTTACTTCAAAGTTTATATTGTAAAATAAGCCGATATGCAAAAAGCCACCTGGCATACACTAATCATACAAACTCAAAATCACAAAAATATGTTAATAAACAACTCACCAACTTCTCGCGTTCACTTCAGATCTTCAGCTGTAGTCTGCACTAACTGTTCGTTACAATACTAGCACAGAATTACATAAAACTAGAGCAAAAAAACATGAAAATATGCAAGTTATTACTACTCGTGAGGGTGAGTTCTGCCCACTGGCCAGCCAGTAGTGTAGCCTAGCAGGGGAAGCTCTAGGCTCGTGGCGGCCCTGGGCAGAGAAAGAATCGGAGCCCCCTTCGCCCGCCAATGTCAATACGGACTTATGCACGGCGGATGGCCACGTCCGTTGCAGACACTGCATAGCCACCTCAAGCTCATGACACGCTTCTATATGCGCGTGTCCGTAACTTGAAAACCAAGTGGCGGCCCATGATATTCTCATTACAGCAGAACGTTATAATACTACATATTGCTTACTGCTCTGACTCTAGCGACATTAGTAAATACAGCGTACTAATTAACAAGAAACACAATGTTTTTCAGCCACATTGCCGTCAGCTGTGTCGTTATTTTCTCTTTCTGTTTATTATTCAATATATGTTGGCGTGGCGGCCCCTGGGATTTGGCGGCCCTGTGCAGGTGCACAGTTTGCACATGCCTAAGGCCACCCCTGCTGCCAGGCTGCTGCAGCCTAGCACTTCAGTTGTGACGTTGCGGCTCATTGACCTTGGTCATGGCTCATGGCTATACTAGCAGATGATGTTTCTGGTACCGTAATGCCATGTGAAAGCGCGCTTTTGTAAGAAGGCAGAAGTAAGAAAAGTCAATATGTAATGCTGAAGAGGCAGAATGATTCAATCACAAACGATAGTAATCATTTTGTACAAGTTCAGTGCTAACTAGGATCTGTCATGCGGGCCGCACAGATTTCTGATGGCTGTTGTTTTAATACCGTTTAATAAAACTTCCCCAATATGTTCAAAAGCCAGAGGATTAGCGAGAGCACAAGACCTTGCCATCTCCGTGCCTCCACAGAACCCTCACTCACCACAGGAAGACAGCCTCTGTTGGCTAGAAAGTTCCGGGGTTTGCACCGTAGGGTGGCGACGGGGCACTGAGGTAGGAACACAAGATCGTCCGGTTCACAAGGGTTCCTTTCAGGTTCCTCTAGGTATGTCTCCACCCCTTATTGCTTGCACAATCTCAATTAACAAGACCATGTTCTTAATCGGCTGACCCAAAGTCGGCTGGGCGAAGTCAGTAGGAAGGGCTTTAATTAGTAGTGCACATGCAACTTGCTTGACTATTTGGTGGATGTTATTTCTTTCAGGTTGTAGCCAACACCCGACTTTAGTCCACAATCTCATGGCTTGGGGATCAAACTCCCACTGCATCACTCTCCTTGCCTGCCAATCTGGGGTACTCCCACATCTATCAAGGGTCTTTCCCTGTGTGGAAGCTTCTGGAGTGGGCCGTTCACCTGGGAGCTCATAATCAGTCCCTCATGTGTTCCTTTCTGAACCCGGCCCTATTCCATATGCCCTTTGCCCACATACCCAGGGTTTTGTAACAGACCCTTGGGTTAAAGCTTGCCTCAGGTTCCCTCCACCAACACCAAGCAACTCCACCAGGGGAGCGCGGACACAGTAATCTCCCGCCTGTATCTTTTTGGATTGGTTGTTTAGACTGTGTGTCCAGGCTCTCCTGAGGTTCTACTCCTGTTTTTTTAAGGAGACCATCCAACCGTCTACACAAGTGTGAAAGAAATAGCCGGACACACAACAAAGGTTTGGGGCACTCGCTATATAATTTCCCTGGCTGAAAAAGGCTTAAGTTTACATACAATGAGTACAGGTTAGAGTTCAAAACAGAGCTGTTTAAGTATGGAGGACGAGGGTTTTTTATAGGTGGTTCACAGGAAGTGACGTCCTTGGGGCCGGGACAGGAAGTGATGTCCTCAGGGTTGGGTCAGGAAGTGACGTCCTCGGGGCCGGGACAAAAAGTGATGTGCTTGGGTCAAGACAGGAGGGATTTCTATTGGTTGGTCTGCGGAGAGAAAAGAGAAATTCTTAGTGCCCCCCGGCCTAGCATGGAGTTGCCGTTTCCTGATCTCTTTGGTTGTCTCCCAAGCGCATCATATTGTGCCCTTCTTGTCTACCTACTGTATTTCACTGTGCCTTTCCAATCTGTCATTTTCTCTCTCTTTCTTTGTTTAGTGTGTTTCCTATCGTCTCTTATTATTATTCGAATGTCATTCTTATCCACAGTGACTCTCATCATCTGAGATTCCATTGTTTCCATTTCTTTTCTTTTTCCAATTGTAGCCTAGGCAGGTGAAGTGACATGCTCATGTCACAGAGTGGTGTCAGTAGTGGGATTTGAACCCACAACCTCAGTGTATGAAGTCTTAACCACCACACCACACTGCATTTCTCTTTTATCTATTACAGTTAGGTCCATAACTATTTGGACAGAGACAACTTTTTTCTAATTTTGTTTCTGTACATCACCACAATGAATTTGAAATGAAACAACTCAGATGCAGTTGAAGTGCAGACTTTCAGCTTTAATTCAGTGGGTTGAACAAAACGATTGCATAAAAATGTGAGGCAACTAAAGCATTTTTTGAACACAATCCCTTCATTTCAGGGGCTCAAAAGTAATTGGACAATTGACGCAAAGGCTATTTCATGGGCAGGTGTGGGCAAGTCTGTCGTTATGTCTTATCAATTAAGCAGATAAAAGGCCTGGAGTTGATTTGAGGTGTGGTGCTTGCATGTGGAAGATTTGCTGTGAACAGACAACATGCAGTCAAAGGAGCTCTCCATGCAGGTGAAAGAAGCCATCCTTAAGCTGCGAAAACAGAAAAAACCCATCCGAGAAATTGCTACAATATTACGAGTGGCAAAATCTACAGTTTGGTACATCCTGAGAAAGAAAGCAAGCACTGGTGAAGTCAGCAATGCAAAAAGACCTGGGGCCTCATGTATAAACAGTGCGTACGCACAGAAATGTTGCGTAAGAAGTTTTCCATGTTCAAATCGCGATGTATAAAACCTACACTTGGCGTAAAGCCACGCACTTTTCCATGGTACCTCATACCTTGTCGTACGCAAGTTCTCCACTCGGTTTTGCAGACTGGCGGCACCCAGCGTCAAAGCAGTGCTACTGTTCCTGTGTGGTTACAGCTTATTTTCCTGACGCGGCTTTAAAAATACACTGAAACTAACCGCATATTGTTTAGTAGTGTAACGCATCTGATTGTAATTAACTTGTAACAATATAATGGTCCAGGGTATAGCCATAGTATTCCAAATACCATAACTGCTTTAGCGTTGTTACTCTCACTGCACCTTCTTCTTCTTTCAGCTGCTCCCATTAGGAGTTGCCACAGCGGATCATCTTTTTCCATATTACTCTCACTGCACCACTCGGAGTATTTATATCAGTGTATCTGAGTGTGAATCACAGCAGCAGCTGATCGGAAAGAGAATTATCGGGATACAGCATCAAGCACATGCTGTCTCAGCCATGGCAAAACGTTTCAAAGCCTTTCCTGTACGGACCTCGCAGTTCAGAAACAGTTTCATCCCAAGAACTTTAAACGCACTCAATCAATTGCACCTTGTAGAACTGTTAGTACTTATAAGTACAATTACCTCACTGAAAACTTGCACTACAGTTATAATATTGCACAACCTGCGCCACTTTATAAAGCGCGTATTTACATATAATAACGATATCATTTTTAAGATGAAATGCAGCAAAATATGTTTATTATATTTTACAGATAAAACTTTAACTTCATTTAAATAATCTATATTCTTCACTGGGACTGGTGTAAAGGATAGAATAATTAAACATGTACTATGAAGATATGTTCCTTAAACGTTTTGAAGAATCAGCGCTCTAAGCTTACAGATGGCTTAACGTCTATTACAGAGCTGATTGTGTGGCGATCCACCATGCATAAGATAACATATTGACATTGGACTTTCTCTATTGGACATAGAGCCGCCCCTGAGTACTGCTGGAATAAATAATTTCATTGAAGGTCGCACACAATCACTGTGCCGTGAAACTCATGTTTAATAACGTGCTTTAACTCCTATCATCATGAAAATGATATCACGTATACATCTCAGTATTTTAGTTATTCAGAGAGCTGTAATATCACGAATGTAATGGATTCTGTGTCCAGTTGGAGGAAGAGAGCCGGTTTAAGAAGCAAGTAGTGATTCACACACACAGAGCACATAGAAGATCACATACAAAACAGAGCATTTAACGTGCTACTTTAATTACGATGTGATTTGAGAAACTGGTTGATTAAACAATTTTAAGTTGAACTTTATGATGTTCTATTTTAATGACAAAATAAACTACGTGATTAAAGTGGAAATGTCGAGATTGAAGTTGACATTTCGTGCTTTTTCCCCACTGTGTGCCTTTTTTTCTCTGTACCCTAATAAGCTTTCATATGACACTCAGACAGTGGGCTACAACTCGCCTTTTCACGGCGAGTTTGATATGTGGGTTCTTTTTTATTTCCAGCACTGTGCGACTTTGTGAACGTGAGCTTTCAAGTTTCTCCAACACGCTATGTCACTCAATCAACTTCCTTTTGTTGATTATACCACGGTTTAAGTAAACAAATAGTATGATGTCCTTTGCCTCCACTTGGTATTCGCTGAAATTCTTATATTTTCCCCCGTGCTTTTCCCATTGTCTTTTCACAGAAGGCTGAGCTTAAGGGCGATTTATATTGATTTGCATATTCAAAGAGGCGTAATTCTGGGAGGAGTTGGGGCGTTACATAAAGCGCGTGTACGAGCGTTACTTTTCACGCTGATCGGGATTTATGTAGTGGAAGAACGTGGAAGTTGGAGTACGCACAGATTCCTGCATCTGGATTTTTCTGTGTGTAAGCACATTTCGGCTTTTGTGCTTACGCCATGTTATAGTGCGAATTCTACACACAGCGTTATACGTGAGGCCCCTGGATGTCCACGGAAGACAACAGTGGTGGATGATCGCAGAATCATTTCCATGGTGAAGAGAAACCCCTTCACAACAGCTAACCAAGTGAACAACACTCTCCAGGGGGTCGGCGTATCAATATCCAAGTCTGCCATAAAGAGAAGACTGCATGAAAGTAAATACAGAGGGTGCACTGCAAGGTACAAGCCACTCATAAGCCTCAAGAATAGAAAGGCTAGACTGGACTTTGCTAAAGAACATCAGTAGTTATACAGACAGATACTATCACACGGATGATTGATGACTTTAAGCCCCGCCCCAAAATATGAAAATATGATTTTTGAAAATATGCAAAATATGATTTATGAAAATATAGTTTATGTTAATAGAATTTATGGAAATATGAAAATATAGTTTATGTTAATATGATTTATAAGCTTTAAACTTGTGACACTAGATTCAAAATTAACATTAAGAAATTAAATATACACTTATATTTCCTGTATAGCCATAACTTTATAAAATGATATAAGATATTCACTCCACCGCTCTAAGTTATAAGCTCATGACACGTGGCTTTATTTTATAAACACTAGATTCAAAATTAATATTAAGAAATTAAATATACATTTATCTTGCCGGTAATACATAGCCACGTATATGTTCAACAGTTAAGATTCACAGATGTTGCAGCAAATTTAATTATATCCCCAACAGGAATTCGCCAAGCCAAATGTCCCCCATTGTGTTAACAATATGATCATTCAGACCAGGTCTCGTTACACTTTAATTTAATTTACTTGCCGTAACAAGGCGGCGCCTAGAAGTCAGCGCCTTTCTGTTTTCATGATAATAAGTCCTTGTTTTCATGCTATTAATCTAAAAACGCTTACCTGCGGTTTTAAGCCTCATCAATAAGATTCACAGACGTTGCAGCAATTACATCCCCACAGGAAGTCAGCACCTTTTTGTTTTCATGATAAGTCCTTGTTTTCATGTTATC
>JANRMT010062807.1:20465815-20475964 GCA_026402145.1 Polypterus bichir lapradei
CTGTGTTCGTGTCTCCGACCACCAGCTCACGAAGCCAACATTTACACGATATTCCAGTTAAACCAGTGCGATACCCAGTCATACACCCAGCTTAATGGAGCCTCGTCACACCTGCCTTTAAGGTTCTCTACACTGGACGTACACCTGGGGACTCCGTGGGAGAAGCACTACCGCCACACCACAGTGACCACCCCTTGGCCATGTTTAATACACGCTTTAATTCATTTCATCATTAAATGATATCAAGTATTTATCTTGGCATTCTAAATATTCAGAGAGCAGAAATATCATAAAGTGAATGGATTCTGTGTGGCGATCGCTGTGGAGAATAAAGTGGAAATGTTGACTCTAATCTCGGCATACACTTGTTTCTTTTCTTCACTGTGTGTCCTTATTGTTTTTATTTTTATTTTTTCTTCTCCGTGGCCCTAATGCCCTTCCGTACGCAGGTGTTTAGTGCGGTAAAAGCCAAGCAGCCCTTCAGAGATCCCCGTGAAGAGCAGAGAATCCGTCCATTGCGGTGCTCGGCGCCGACGCTGCAATATATCTGCGCTCAAAATGACAGACCTGCACGTTGAAGCCAAGTTCAGTAACTAAGTAAAAGGTAAGGATATTATTCTACACAGTTGTAATTATTCTACACAGTCCTAGTGTTTTATTTTACAGTGCGTATCATTTGTTTATTTCTCGTTCTTTTTCAGCTCGTGGCGTATTTGTTAAATCATTCATTCTGAGGGGTAACTTTGTTACAGAATACAGAGTTTAACTTCTGAACCAAGAAAAACTAGAAAACCAAATCCTCTTCTTTCTTCCCCGTCTGAGTACTGAGCTCACATACAAATGGAAGTCTTACTGGTAGCTCGATGGTTACTGTGGTTGTACTGGGATGTACAGAAAATGTATTTGATTGACGTTACCAGATAAACAAAGAGCGCGTTTCTTTTTCTCTCCTTTTTTGTAGTAAATGACACACCTCATCTTTCTTTGCTTTAAGAGCCATTTATCTAAATGAAGACATGACTGGTGGCTCTGGAGGATGAGCTCTTCCTTGGTGACACTCACACTATAAAGAAGGACACGGTGAGCCCGTCGTGCTGGACATGCAGTAGCACAGCGGAGGGAGTTTGTCTGCTGCTCTTGTGAATGATTTTTAAATATAACTCGTATTACTAGGAGGCAGAGGCACAACTGAAACTAAGTGAGAACCTCAGAGATTTGAAGAAACCAGGAATTCATTTTACCGGACAGACAGACAGACATTTTCACGAGTGTTTCATTCTTTCTGCAGGTGAATTCTACTAACAAACCATCGCAGTGCCTTAATGCTGAGAGCCTGACTTTAATGATCAGACCTGCTGAACGGGGAGATTTGAATTATTGTGACAAATAACCTAAATTACATTTACTGTGAAAGTCGAGAATGTATCATTTAACATATTGGACAATGCTTACTGAACATGAGTTAGTTTTTAAAATTATGTTCCTAAAAGTTTATTTAAATATCTTAAGTGACTGTTTTGTTTTTTTTGGATAATAGTACATACTTACATTGTTGGTGACCTTAAACATATTTTATTCACATTAATAAAAGTGTGAAGCTTTTTATTCTTAAAAGATGTATTGTGTTTTTAAGATCAGTCGTGTAAACCTGAACTTGAGTGGATATGAAGTTTTGATATTTCGACTTAACTTGTGACCTGCAGCTCTGGACTTTAGACACGTGATTAGAAGTGAAGGTTTATTGGCTTCCAACCATTTCACTCCTTTCAGATCCCACTTGGCTTATCTGTTACTGTAGATATTTGATGTCATTTCACTCACACACGTATTTAGTTTGTCTTATTCTCATAATAAATCAGATTATAGTGGCTGAGGTTTTACCTGAGTTAAATCTTCACAGCTCTGTGAACATGAGTACAGTTTATTAAACTTGTTCACTCTTTGATTTTCAGGACTACATCTCTGAATATTTCTTCACTGGGCCTTCTGTTCATAAAGATGTGGTTGTTGTTTTTAGTCCGAACTTTCCTTTGTGTTTCAAACTGTAAAGCCTCTCTGCCAGCATTTCTCACTATGCCAATGTGAACCTGCAGCTCTCACATATTCTGTTTCTCTACGCTGGTGGGCTGTGGTTTCATGTCACATAACATCTCCTGGACCACTCAGGACCACCTCAAGCAGGATAAGGAGCAGATCACTGAATCAGAACATGGAACAACTCCTTAAGGATTCTCCATCGTAGTTTGATTGTCTTTTTACAGGAACATCGAGTGCCGACGGTCAGGGGACTCTGTCATTGAGCCATCGACTCTCGAGAAACCAGCCGTGCAAACTCTGAGCTGCAGATCAGCATGAAAAGGAGACCCTGCTGAGCAGGCAGAACTTGGGGGGGCTCTCAGTATGAGGTGGGATTACCAGCACACTCTGTTACAGTGTCATGGAGAGAGAGTTGTTAGTTTGGGTGTTTGATGGCTGACATTACAGTTGGAGTTCATTTTGAAGGCTGAGTGACAGGATGGAACTTATAAGGTCAAACGGATTTAGAGGGACATGTTGGGCGACTGAATTCTGTTACTCTGAGAAGAGCAATCTGTGTGTGTCGGTCAGATATGAGGGGTTATGAAGACCCTCGAGCTGAGAGGACTACTGTGGGCCAACTTAAGGGTCTCCCACGTTTCAAACAATCTTGACAAGCAGTGTATGGATGTTATGGGGGATTATCTGATTTATTGTTACATATCTAAGGACATCTCTTTATGATGATAGTAAGAGATCAAAATATGATACTGTGAATAAGAGAAGAGGTGAAGAGAGTCAAATCTAGAACACAAGTAATACAAACTGGTGAGACTTTTTATTTTAATTTCATTTTAACCAAATGATTTGTAAGAATTGTAACTGTGGTAACAACAGCAAAGACTTTGTTTAGTGACTGAAACCTCATATAGTAATTGAAAACCTTGTATAGCTTTATTTATTTATTTATTTATTTGTTTGTTTGTTTATTTATTTATTTGTTTGTTTGTTTGTTTGTTTGTTTCTTTGTGTGTTTCAATCAAATTTGTTGTAATTCAATCTTAGGAAAATTACTTGGCACTTAATATAGAAATAATTGTTATCAATTCTCTTCTTAGGAAAAAGAAATCAGCCAAACTAAGTCACAGAAGATGAAGACGGAATATCTGATGGTGAATCTGCTTCTGTGATGAAGACACCAACATTCATGTTTTCATTGGCTACCGTTTAACACAATATTACTTTCTTATAGAGGAACATATAAAGTTGCTTAAAGAAAGATTTAAGACCGCAGTCAGAGAAGGAAGTGTCTGCTGTACGGAAACACTTTAATATTGTCTTCATTTAAGTCAAAAAAAAAAATTAAAAGATTGTTTGTAATAAAATATTTGCAAATTTGAATATGTGTGGTGATTTGTGTTTCTCCAATATCCTTAAAGACCATACAGCAGTAGTGAGATTTTATCACATATTATGGTATTGTTTGTCATGTACAGTGAAATTCTTGCTTGCATGTCTGAGTGTTGAGCGACATGTCACTGCTGACACTCCGTCTGTGTGTGTCTGTGTATATATATATGTGTGTGTGTGTGTGTGTAATAAATATAACAGCCAGTTATTCATTGAATCCCGACTGATGATCTTATCTAGAGGTTGTCTCTTTACACTTAGTCGGGTTATTTTAATAGTTTTATTACCTTTGGTTTTAAACACATTTACAAGTGCAGATGATTTCTGTCACATACAATACGAGAGCGTACAGGTGCAGTTTATTACCGAACCAATAATCCCGCCAGAAACTCACCCTCTCACCCCAAACACTTTACAGCAAACCAGAACACACTGTCGTCAAATGCACATATTGCAAACATAGCACTTCCTACAATATTTTTTTAATTAACTTAAGAGAATGCACTAAAATACCTATGGCCTAATCAAATCTTTCTTAAAGTGGATATTGAAGAATGTAAAATAAAAGTAATGTATTTTTTTTTCATTACATAATTATTCAGTGTTAGAACAATTTTGTTGTGAACAGGTCGTTCAACCCAATCAAGTACTTCAATCTTAATCTTAATTTAAGGATTCTCTTAATATATTGCAATCGTGCATAATGGCCTAGGACAGTGTTTATCAACCTGGGGGCGCGAAAAGAAATGGAAATCGAAGAAGGTGGTATTTATTAACTCGTATAACTTTAACTGTAAACTTTAACTGTTTATGGTAGTAAAATCACACCGAGTATGTGGACTATCGGCTCTGTGGTATTCGTGTCAATGACCGCGTGTTGTGATGTGTCGTTCGCAGCTATGAGCCGATTCTTTGTAATGAACGAGAAGAGCCGAGTCCCGTCCGGTAGAGCAGAATCTTCAACCACAGAGAATTCATGTAGGCAGGGGCGAGACTTTATTTTGATGGGCACACCATCCGGCCATTCACAAGCAAAGACCGACTAGGATCATACCATTATTTGAAAGAAGGAAAGGGGGAGGCAGACGCTCCGAAGACAGCGAGTGTAGTGGTACAGTCCAGGTACACAGAGCCACAGATAAAAGGGGAGTCGGATTGAAATGCAAGCGCGTCGAGAAAAAGTGAAGAAATGAGCGAAAACTGAAAAAGAAGCAGCACCTTTTCGCATTTCAATGATATCGGAGACTGCAGATTTTGTCAAATGAAAATATCCGTCAGAGCAGAGCAGGGTCAACACCAAACCTGCACAGACATCTAAGAAGCGCTCAGCCGTCCATACCGCTGGTGGAGAGCTCGCCCTCTCTCCTCAGGCTGCCATCCACTGACCCGTGAAAAGTGTCCTGTTTTGAGCCAAGAACATCTGCTGCAGCATCCACTACTTTGCTGACCCTGTGTTAGAATATAGCCGGTTGGACACTTACTGACTTACTGACTGACTATATAACACGGAGCGTGCATTGTGTCAAGATAGGGTCAAAAAAGCTTCAGTAGTTTGCCTGACAACTGACTGCCGGACACCCAGAATGACCTGCTCATACATGTCTGTCACTTATGCTTTATCGGAAACTTTCAGATGACATCCTTCCTTCTTGGCTGTTGTGAGTTTACTGAGAGACGAACTGCAAACAGCGTGCGGTGTTACTGTATATATACTGTATGTTACGTGGAGAGGCCTGTCCGCCGTCATCAGACATAAGAATTCAAGTGCAGTCCTCTCTTTTACCGTTAGACGGCACTTCTGTAATCACTAATATGTCACTTATTGTTTTAGAAATAAGACGTCATAGTATTCTTAGGAGTATTTAAAATATGTGTAATTTAATTTGTATTATTATAGAATGGAATACTTTAAAATGTGGAATTATTAAAATAACTAAAAAATCCAAAGAAATGTTTGAATTTTACGTATATTTCATCACATGGATTTTAATTTGAAATGTGTCACATGTGTGATGATAAAAAATATATACGGTGGAACCTCGGTTTGCAAGCATAATTCGTTCCGGAAACGTGCTCGCAGTCCAAAGCACTCGTATAGCAAAGTGAATTTCCCCATAAGAAATAATGGAAACTCAGATGATTCGTTCCACAACCCAAAATTATTCATATAAAAATGATTAATACAAAATATAAAGTAAAAATACATGAAACAAATTAACCTGCACTTTACCTTTAAAAAGAATCATGGCTGGTGTGAGTGAGTTTCTAAACTCTTGTGGAATTCCACCCAACGGGACGACACGTGAAGAGTGTCCCATAGCAATCGCAGTCTCCCAGCGCTGTAGCAGTTCGCCGTATAAGCGTATCCAAAAAGATCGCGGACATGCTATAAGCGCCTGTCGTCAATGGGTGATACAAGGAACATTATAAAGATACCGCTACAATAAATAACAGCGCTGTTGCTGTTTCAAGCTGAAGGCGGCTGGTGGTGTTAAAGTACTGAGACTCAGCTTCGTGTTTTGGGGCGCAAGACGGGGACTCGCACTTCACAGCACACACTTGCGCGCGCGCACACACACACACACACACACACAGTCACAATGCTGTAGTAAACAGTATGCGCTCGTACAGATTTTGAGTATATGAGTAAGGCACACAGACTCAGACGGAGAATAGGAGACGATTGCCCTCAAGAGAAGAGAGAGAGAGAGAGAGACGCCCGCGCGAGAGATAAGGAGAGAGAGAAAGAGTGAGACGCGCTCACGAGCGAGAGAGAGAGAGAAAGAGAGACGCGAGCGCGAGCGAGAGAGATAAGGAGAGAGACGCGCGTGCGCGATGCGCAAGAGAGAGAAGAACCATAAGCTCAGTTGTGATCACATGACGCTCAGCAGACAAAGTGTATTCATACTACTCGTATTGAAAGACATCGCTCGTTTATCAAGTCAAAATTTATTAAAAAATTTAGCTCGTCTTGCAAAACACTCGTAAACCAAGTTACTTGCAAACCGAGGTTCCACTGTATATATTTTTTGATGATAAAAAAAATATTAGCGATGCCCCAGTCTGATCGAGACTTGAGCACTTCTACCAATAGTGCATTCCCAAATTAAAATTTAGTTTTGTTGGGTGGATCCCAATATAATCAAAAATCTGAAAATGTGCATAAAAACTTTATATGAAAAAATGAGCCACACATGGGAAAAGGTTGAGAAACACTGTATTAGACACATGAGAAATTAAAGTTGGCACAGCTTCTCTACTAATAACATGAAAGGGCAGGGAAAAGGGGAATGAGAAGAAGAATTTTCATTGTGTCCTTCATGCCATTTCACCTTCCACAGTGTTTACTGTGTTATTCCTTACAGATTCAGACAGCATGACCTTAATGTCCACTGGATTGTCACCCCAGAGCCTAAACATGTACCCCCCCCCCCAATTACCTTCTACAGCAGGTTGGCACTGATGTTCTGAATTGGACCAGTTGGGGTGACATTCCTTAATGGTCTCTTCACAGCTTTATTTAACTCCACAGCTTAATGTGTTAAATTTAGCAGTCACTTCTGCTTTCTCACAGATCCATTGTCCTCCATTCATTGTCCATGTGGACTTTAATCCCTTCTTCCAATATATTTTGTGTTTTCCTCCAGCTACTCCAGTTTTTCTCCCACATCCCTACACGTTGCCTTTGTTGATTGCCACAGACTCTAACTTGGCCCTGTATGACTGGCAGTGTGGGTTTCTTTAGGTCCTGACCTTAACTGGACTGTCACACTGTCTACTGCTGATCTCTGCCTCATGGCCAGTGCTCTCAAAATCCATTTATCAGAAAATTTGTGCCCAGCGTAGAAAGAGCTTGTAATGAATATTTCTATTTCTGGACAAACTGAACTTTCCCAGTCTAATTTATTCAGCTCATTCTTTATTCTCAATGTCCTCTTTTTGTGTTTTTGTGGCTTACAGATTAACATTAACCAGTTTAGTGCCACCTAATGTACTAAAGTACTAAAAACATCAAGTCCAGACCACTGGGGCCATCTTCAGTTCAGAGAAATTGGGTGGAACACAACATGTCACTCAACACTGAGCAGACCAATCAAGACACTGGTGAAGTTACAGCCGTGACAGTTGAGTAAGGACAAGTGACTAAGGGAGAGCCATCCTGACCTAATGGCCTCCCCACTGGTTTACTGATTTTATGCTTGTTTGCTTTTGCTGCTCCCTCATTGAATTGTTTAATATTATTGGAAATTAAAATCCTCATCTAAACCTCTGCTGACTGCTCACTAGTAAGGAGTGAAAAGGCAGAGTTTTGTTTCACAAACTGATTTTCATTCTAAAATTTGTTTTGCATGCAATTTCACAATTGTAAAATAAAATAAAAAATCTGATAAATATGCTTTTTATTTTCTTTGTTAGGGGTGGTCAATGTTGTATGAGGCTAAAAGGATAAAGGTTATTCTAATATCTTCTTCCTTGATCACTCACTATGCTAATGCCGTTGCCCCAATTCTTTATGTCTCCTTCCATGTGTCTCTACACACTTTCACTTTCCTCACACACTGCCTGCACAGGTAACACCATCAGCGCTCACTCTCCACGACTCCATATAAACCAGTATAATTTTCAAAGCTCCACAGGAGTTACGTTACCAGGCTTTACCCGAGAAGAAGAGCCAACACAATGTGTGTATGTAAGTGCTGTCTGTTTGCACTATACAGTGATACCTTGGTATACTCCCGCTTTGGAATAAGTCCAACTTGGTATATGTCCTGTTTGGACATAAAAAATTTTGCTTGGTATACGACCTTTGTTTTTAATACGACTCATGTGCTACCCTTGTTTACCTCTCTCTCGAGACAAAGCCATGACTGCCCATGAGCGCCAGTACGGCAGTTGCTAGCATTCAGTGAACAACCCGCGTGCTACCTGTTGTATATGATTGTTCAATGATGCTTTTGTCCATTGCTTTATGTTCGGGTGTTGATTGCTATGGTCTGCATCTTTTGAGACATATGACTGCCGGAGGGAGTGGTGTGTTAAAAAAGGTACGCTGTATGGAGAGTTGGTTAAACATGGTTCAAAATAAACAGCATTCGAAATTTTATCCTGAGTGTGTCACTACTTCAATCTAGAGAACACTATACTACCCTTGTTTACCTCTCTCGAGACAAAGCAACGACTGTCCACAAGCATCAGTACGGCAGTGGCCAAACTGTCCAGCTCCATGCCTACAACAGAGCCTGCCTTCCTCACCAGATTGTCCAGGCATTAGGGGTCCTTCTTCTTTATGCTGTCTCCCCAGCACACCACTGCACAGAAGAGGGCGCTCGCAACAACTGTCTGGTAGAACATCTGCAGCATCTTTTGCAGATGTTGAAGGACGCCACCTTTCTAAAGAAGTATAGTCAGCTCTGTCCTCTCTTGCACAAAGCATCAGTATTGGCAGTCCAGTCCAATTTATCATCCAGCTGCACTCTCAGGTATTTATAGGTCTGCACCCTCTGCACAGTCACCTCTGATAATCACAGGGTCCAGGAGGGGCCTGGGTCTCCTAAAATCCATCACCAACTCCTTGGTTTTGCTGGTGTTCAGTTGTAGGTGGTTTGAGTCGCACCATTTAACAAAGTCCTTGATTAGGTTCCTATACTCCTCCTCCTGCCCACTCCTGATGCAGCCCACGATAGCAGTGTCATCAGCAAACTTTTGCACGTGGCAGGACTCTGAATTGTATTGGAAGTCTGATGTATATAGGCTGAACAGGACCAGAGAAAGTACAGTCCCCTGCGGCGCTCCTGTGCTCCTGACCACAATGTCAGACCTGCAGTTCCTGAGACGCACATACTGAGGTCTGTCTGTAAGATAGTCCACGATCCATGCCACCTGGTATGAATTTACTCCCATCTCTGTCAGCTTCTCCCTAAGGAGCAGAGGTTGATTGTTGTTGAAGGTGTTAGAGAAGTCCAGAAACATAATTCTTACAGCATCACTGCCTATGTCCAAGTGGGAGAGGGATCGGTGTAGCATATAGATGATGGCATCCTCCGCTTCCACCATCTCCTGGCATGCAAACTGCAGAGGGTCGAGGGCGTGGCCGACCTGTGGCCTCAGCTGGTGAAGCAGCAGCCGCTCCATAGTCTTCATCACATGTAACGTCAGAGCGACAGGCTAGAAGTCGTTCAGCTCACTAGGACGTGATACCTTTGGGAGTGGGGTGATGCAAGATGTTTTTCAAAGCCTCTGGACTCTCCCCTGTTCGAGGCTCAGGTTGAAGATGCGCTGTAGAGGACTCCCCAGCTCCAACGCACAGGCCTTTAGCAGTCGTGACGATACTCCATCTGGACCCACTGCTTTGCTGGCACGAAGTCTCCTCAGCTCTCTGGTCACCTGGGCTGGTGTAATTGTGGGTGGGGATATCTCTCCTATGCTGGTATCAGCAGAAGGATGGGTGGAGGGTGCAGTACTCCGAGGTAAGAGTGGGTTAGGGTGGTCAAACCTGTTAAAGAAGTTGTTCATTTGGTTTGCTCTCTCCACGTCTCTCTCGATTGTGACAACCCACTTTGAGCTGCAGCCAGTGATGATCTTCATCCCATTCCACAATTCCTTCATACTGTTATTCTGCAACTTCTGCTCCAGCTTTCTCCTGTACTGCTCCTTTGCCACCCTGAACTGAACTCTGAGTTCCTTCTGCACGTGCTTGAGCTCATGCCGATCACCGCCTTTAAA
>JANRMT010062807.1:20535094-20560700 GCA_026402145.1 Polypterus bichir lapradei
TGAAAATCCCAGTAACTGAGCAGATTGTGAAATACTCAGACCGGCCCGTCTGGCACCAACAACCATGCCACGCTCAAAATTGCTTAAATCACCTTTCTTTCCCATTCTGACATTCAGTTTGGAGTTCAGGAGATTGTCTTGACCAGGACCACACCGCTAAATGCATTGAAGCAACTGCCATGTGATTGGTTGATTAGATAATTGCATTAATGAGAAATTGAACAGGTGTTCCTAATAATCCTTTAGGTGAGTGTAGAATTTTAGCAGTGTGTTTCTTCCTGCTGGTCCCAAGCCCGGATAAATGGGGAGGGTTATGACAGGAAGGGCATCCTGTGTAAAATTTTGCCAAACCAATATGTAGACAACAATTTTGGATGATCCGCTATGGCAACCCCTAACGGAGCAGCCGAAAGAAGAAGAAGAAGAAGAAGATATGGAATTTTAGCATTTATTTGTTATATAGTCACTACGGTCCAGTGTTGCATTATTACTCTTTTTTTTTTTTTTTTTTTTTTGAGTAGTTCATATGAAAATCAGAGTAAAATAAAACTATTTTTGACACTACTTATATTTAATCAAACTCATTTATTTTAGGTAAATTTGAGTAAATTAATAAATTAAGTTTACTCAATAGAGCAGTATATTAAATCTACTCAAAAATATTGCATGTAATTTGTTGCCTTATTTTTCCAAGTACTTTTAACACATTCTTTTTTTACAGTGAATGATTGTGCCCGATAATACTTAGAGAAAAGAAATAAAACTAGAAATTATATACTTAATACAAATACCGACTTGTAGAATACATAATTCTGCAACAAAGAGCTTTAGTAATACGGGTGACGACACCCCTCTCACTGTAATACTCACTTCTCATAAATATCCGCTCCTCACCTTGTGCAAAGTTTTCATGCAACGCTCAACGTATGTCATATAGTATACATCAATATATAATTGTTTTGTCTTCATTACATACATACATGATATTCATCCTCTCTGCTTAAAACAGTAGCGGTAGCATTGACGCCCCAATAATAAGACCTGCGTGTGTTCGGGTCCCACGTCCATCGAGTGTGATTTTTTTTATATATACATACATACATACATACATACATACATACATACATACATACATACATACATACATATATATATTGATGGGCGGAGTGAAGCCTCACGAAGCATCAAAACGTTTGAAGCAATTGTGTCGGAAATCGTATCGAAGCTTCGAAGCATTTGACACGCACCTCTCTAGTGACCCCTCCTGGCCATTTTCATTAACATCACACAAACTCATGATCCACTTCAATGACGTCTGTTAAAAGTCTTATTGCTTTTATTTTTTTCGCTGCTACAGACTGACAACGAAGAGAAGGGTTCGTCAGCAACTTCTAGTGTCTGATGTCTAAAAAATATAAATAAATATTTATATTTTTATATAACTAACGCTGACAGGCAGAATGCACTATACGATAGCAAGAGTTAAAATAAGACGCCTCACTCATCGTTAGAACACCACACCGGCTCTTTCAATTAGTATTTACTTTTGCACTGTATCATTATAATCGGTCCTGTTATTAGTATTATAATAATCCTTATCTTTTCTTGAGATCACATTTAATAGTCTTAAATGTTTTCTTTGGCCTGAACATAAACATAAAACATAACATAAAGGAACATAAAGGTTTATACCTGTATTTTGCCATGATAGTAAACACATTTGAGAAAGAAAAGGTGAAATCCTTAAATCATAGTTTTTATTATTCGATCAAGTATTTAAATATTTCATTTATTTATTAATATTTTACAATATTTTGTGGAGCACAAAAGTAACGAGTTTGCTGTAAACAAAAGACGCTGTCAGTGGCTCAACTAACTAAAGTGGTTCCAGAGTCTGTAAGCCCGAGTTCGATCCGACTTAAAGACTCCTCAAAATTAACAATCAAAAAAGATCAGGAGTGAAATCTTTATAACCAATTTGAAATTAATAATTTTGACAGATACTGTGGAATGATCGCATAAGAGATCTGTTCGGGAATCATCCCCACTTAGAATCACCATCAAAATACGAAGTCTAACCCACTGTGGTAGATGAGGTTGAATTTGCTCTGCTGCACCAAACATTCAAAGGTGTCAATCCGGAGCACATCAGAGAGGCTGAGAGACACGGCGCAGATCAGTCACCGGCACACAGACACACACGGGGCACTCCAATGTGAGCAGTGCACATATCAAGGTCGGCATTAAAGATCCTCTTGAGTGCTGAGGCAACAAAAAGCAGCGGGATAAACACATCTGGACCTGCTGTTGAAAAAGCATTTGCTTTTAACAGCAGCATCCCTCCCTCGTGAACACATCTTCAAGGTCCGGACTGGCGATCAGTAAAAAGTTTTTTAGTCACAGCACAGTGCAATAATACAACATTTCCTAAAATATATAGTTGTCCAGTCTGTATCATTCCTAAACAATCTTCCAGTAATAGAGGCGCAATCCCAGTTACTAACACATTTACCGTGTAGAAAACACTCAAAGTAAGAACACATTCCACCTTATTAATTTAATATTTAAAATTTTAAACCGCTAAACCCGCCATCAACAACTACCAAAACAGTTGAAATCTTTACTCAAATAAATTTTTTTGTTATAGACATAAAACAAGATGCACATTTCCATTTGATATGATCTTTACTAGTGTTCTCGCCATGCTCGCTCCCAGTCCACGTTGGAATTTTTTCTTTTATAAAAAAAAAAAAAAAAAAAAGAAAATCAGACTCTTTTTGGGTCATAATTCACAGTGGGTGGACGTGGGACCCAAACCCACGTATGCTTTATTATGAAGCAGTAACGCTACCGCTGCACCACTACTATTTTCAGGAGGGTGGAATATAATGTATGTTTTTTAATGTATGCATGTATGTATGTACTGAAGACGAAAACAATTATATATAGATGTATACTATATGACATACGTTCAGTGTTGCATGAAAACGTTGCATGAGGCGAAGAATGGATATTTATGAGAGTATTATAGTGAGAGATGTGTCGTCACCCGTATTGCTAAAGCTCTTCTTTGCAGCATTATGCATTCAACAAGTCCGCGTTTGTATGATGTATAATTTATAATTTTATTTTTTGCCACAAAGTATTATCGGGCACAATCATTTAACATGTATTGATCATCTACAAAAAAATCATATTTCAATGGGAATTCTGTTGAGTTTTTTTAACTCTGTTGATGCCATATGTACTTCAAATGGGAGCTCGATGAATAAATAATGAGTCGAAGCTTTGAGCAGACATGTGTAGCACTGAGATTGCGGTCATGACAGGCTTTGAACGGGGCTCCGAAGCCTCAGACATGCGTAGTACCGAGATTGGATCATGATAGGGCTACCAGCAAACATGGTCACTGGTTACTGAATTTTTGTGAAGTCTCAGCACACTGAAAGGCATTGACCTCTATATTTTGAGAGTCTATCTGACACTTAACTCTCTAGTTATATTTTGTAATTCGTATTGACATTACACACTTCAATTGATATGGTTAAACTACAATTCAGGTAGTTGCAGAGAATTAATTATTGTTCTTGTGGATTGCTGTGATTTTCTTTGTCTGATACATAGTGTCAAAGATATATTATCATATATCAACTTTATATATATAAAAAGATTAGGTAAACCGTGCAACCTTTATATGGAATGCTTAATTTTGTTCAAAACCGTACGTCATATAGTATACATCTATAAATATATTTTTTCGTTTTCATTAGAAGAATACAACAATGATACTCTCATGTCAATTAAACCAATTTAACGTGTGTATGTCAAACAACATATTTCTACATCCGCCGCAGTAAGAACAGCAGTAGTAGTAGTTGTGTAGAGCTCGTTATTTATCCCGATTAGGTGGCTCAATGGTATTGCAACTACCTCTCAGTAAAAACACCAGGGGTTCATGTCATTGACCCACCTCTTGTGAATTTTTTTTTCCAATTCCTCCATTTAACAATATTTTCAGCTTGAACGGATAGCGAGCGAGTCGAGCTATCGAGGGAAGGTTGGGCCGCCGTAGTTGGGCAGGAGGCACACGCCCCTAATTATATTGTGTATGTAAAGAGTTTCGCTGTAAAACGTAATACGCTTCATATTTGTGTGTTTGGAGACCCTGGTGTCGTACTGAATTTGTATTGTAGAAAAACAAACTACTGTCCAGCATGCCTCAATGTGTCTTTTCATTTCTAATCGCTATATGACACTTCCAACTTGGGACAATTCGCTATACTGTAAACAGTTTCAGCCAATCAGCGCCTTCTAAACATGCAGAATGACAGTGTGAACCTTTATTGTAGCGGCGCAGCATCTTCGTTTCAGTCATTCATTGTCCTGTTAGACTATTTACTGTTAAGTGCTGCTTGAGCTACCGTTTATAGTACAACAGGTGGCCTACGTAGTTCTTAAATCGATATTGAAATGCACACACAAGTCTCCTAAATTAGTTATTGAAATGCCTACATTTACAGTGTTCAATTTAGGAAGTTGTAGTTTTTACTTGTTCCCGTTCTTAGAAATTATAATTTCTCAGTGTTACATATTATTCATTACTACTCGCGAGTCCCGTATCATTGAGATTCTATTTTATATTCTGTATAAGCAAACTTTTTAAAAGGAGCGTTAATTGAACTGACTATAGTAGACTTGTCATCTTCTTAAAATGACTTTATTGATTTGATATTGACAATTAATCTTAAGGTCAAAAATCAAGGAGGATTTGAGTTTGCATGAACTGTGCTGTTTTTTTTTTCGTGACATCGCGTCAGTAGAGAGTGCGTCAAGTTAACAGTGCATTCTGTCCTAAATGACAGCACACACGCTTTTTTATATTTCCTAAAGGCTAATGTGTCTCAGTTTGCTCATTAATATATTTTGACAGTGTATTTTAGTGAGAATGATTATAAACATATTACCCATGTTCATTTCCCATCTGGCATCCCATAAAAACGTATCCATCGCTTACAATTTATTCAAAATTCTGCTATCAGGATAATAACCTGCTGCTCTAAATCCACTGAACATATCACACCTATTCTCTCTCAACTTCACTGGCTCCCAGTTAACTACAGAATACAATACTAAATACCACTCTTAACATTTAAAGCTCTCCACAACTTCACTGATCTCCTCCAGACTTACACTCCTCTCGCTCACTCAGATCCTCATCTGCAGCTCGACTTTCTGTACCACACGTCAGACTCAGTGCTATGGGAGCTCGAGCTTCTCTCCTGGTGCTCCTCAACTCAGGAATTCTCTTCCCTCTCATATTCATCAGCTCGATTCAATAACACAGTTTAAAACTGCCCTCAAAACGTATCTTTTCAAACTGGCATACCAATTTTGAATTTTGCACTGTTAGTGCCTGTTATCTTTGTTTGTTTGCTAATTATTGCTTTTTGATTTATCATTTTCTTTGTTTTTACTTTACTAGTGTTGTTTAATTTCATCGTAAGGTGACTTTGAGTGCTAAGAAAGGCGCCTATTAAATAAAATGTTTTATTATTAAAGAGCACAACTGCACACACTTCCATAAATCCTGTCTGTTCCACCAGAGAGACACCAGTTGTGGGTCCAGCGAGTGGAGGAAGACTCATGGAAGGACTGACTGAAGCTGATGGACGTGAAGAGGGGTGTGCCGAGGTCACCACAGGGAGAGGGAACGCTCAGTCCACGAGGAAGAGACGCCAACAGGAATTTGACTTTGACAAAACTTCTGTTGGGTAAGAAGCATCTGGTGAACAGAGTGCATCAGTGGACAGCCGGACTATCCATTGTTAGGGTAACACAGCATGCAAACTGCACTCTGCACCACTAAAGGTTGTATCCTCCACTTTATGTTTTTAAATGGATTTTAAGAGTGTGGACTGTGAGTTTTTCTTTTAAAAAAAAGGGTTTTTGTTTCTGATATTGTTAGACTCTTATGTTGTTTTATCTTTTTGGTGTACTTTATATTGTCTTGTGTAATAAAAAAGATACTGTAGCTATGGGTGCTTAAGGCAGGATGAAGCATGCGTAAAACGAGTGCCGAAAGAAATCTATCAGTCCAAAAGTTCATTTTAAACGATTTAGTGAAAATTCAAGCAAATAGTCCATAAAAAAATGAAGAAAAAAGGTGGCTGGTGGACAGCTGGCAGCTCATCCCGGCCGGGACGCCCCTGTGATGGAAGGATGGGGGAAGGCAGCTTTTCCAAGTCACTGCCAAAACACTAGATGGCAGCTTCCTTGGGATCTGGCAGTGCCCCGGATTCCCGCAGGGTATTCTGGATCTTGGAGTTTGGTTACACAGCCCTGTTGGGTGTCGCGGGTGCTGCCAGGGGGAGCTGCAAAAGGACAGAAGAACTCGTACCAGATTTATAGCCCAGAAGTACTCCCAAGTCACAAGGACGGGAGTCCTGAAGAATTTCCGCGCTGAAGATAAATATAATTCTCCATCTGACCCAGAAGTGCCAACGAGTCACGTGGACGGAAGGAAAGAAGCACTTCCGGGTCGAGGACTATATAAAGGACAGATGGGGACCCAGTGTTGGGAGGAGTGTGACAAAGCTTGCTGGGAGGTGCAGGAGAGAATTATTGTGTTTAATTATTTATTGTATTGTCTGTTTATTGTGGCTGGGGTGCTTTGGAGGCACTGCATAGGAAAAGAAGAAATAAATAGATCTTCTTATTGCTTTTACCCTGTGTCTACGTTGGTCTGTTGGGTTTCACGGGGTAACAGCACCCCCAAGTGTTTGACAGTTGTTACTGTGGAAGAAAATTATGAATATAATTTTCCCCGAATTAGACACCCCTAATGGAATGCCCTGATTTTAAGCAATAAAACACAGGCAAGAGAAAGCGTCAATCGTTATTCTTAATTTAAATCTCCGAAGAGGTAACAAGTGTATTACATGTTAGCCACATGTCACTCACATGCTACAAAGAAAAAAGTGTCCTGTGTGCTATATTTATACAATCCAGTGATTAGGTCACGATTCTTTAAAAGGGCTTAATTACATATTCAGAAAACTTTTACAATGATTGGTTACACCTACTTGATAACAGGACATGGCAGATGTTGATACCTTAGACCACAACTTGATTGACAGTCCTGTTTGTTTAGGATGTACGTGACTTTTTGAATGTATATTTTTCATTCTTATTTTTATAAAAGGAGATATGTGAACTTCGCCACATACATCTTGTTTTTCAATAAGTAAAGAACAATGGCCTCATTAATTTCATGATCCAGCTTTGGTACAAAAAACAGGAAACTTAATACTATAGAAGAATGGTTATGCCATAAATATAACATTTCTCATAAGGGGTTATATAAATAACAAGAAATACATTTTATCATAGTGAATAATAAAATAACAGCGTCAGCTTTTAAACATAAGCTCAGAAGGATATGAGACTCGGACACATGCAGGTGCACACATAGAGAGCATGGTTCAAGTTTACTCTTACATTACACACATAGAATAAAGGGCAAAAATAAAATGTGAAAAAATCTTCTATAAACTTAGCTTTTCTTGTCAAATGTCAGTTGTTTCTATACTTACAAATGCTTTACTTCATCTTTAGTACGTTCTAACATAAGGCACTACACGTTTAATAGAGCAAGTTAACGTTCATACTGTTGAGCACGTAAGACGCGGTTTAAAACTGTGTGCCCTCAACATCTTACACATGGCAAGGCAGGTCATTAACTGAGACCATTCAATAGTTACAGGGGCGAGAAATAGTAAGTATATACCAATTCAGTTCTACTTGTGGGGTAATAAGATAAGACAGTACACTCATATTTATTAGAACTTAAGTAACTAGCAAATGGCTCTTAATAATAATAATTCTTTGTATTTATAATTCTTTGCATTTATACAGCGCTTTTCTCACTACACAACCGAACCCTGCTTGTTCATGCTAAGAGCAGAGATCAATTATTTAAACATTACTTAATGAGAGCCTTAACTATTAATGAACTGTAACCAAACTTATGAAACTTAAATGTAAACTTACACTTAAATGTGGAAACACAAACACAACTTGAGCATAAAAATGTTCAGATAAGTCATTTCAATGAATTGCTGCTTCCTGCAGACACAGTTTATTCACAGCTCTGTCCATTGTGATGGTGTGATGGTGGTCTGACTCCTCCAACTGCTCCTTCTGCATTTAGTAATAAAGTCAAGTCTGGTAACAATGGGCATTACTGTCACTCATGAAACTGCATGTTTTACCAGTCAGAGACAACACAACAGGTGGCATTCGCAACACAGCCAGAAGAAGTTGCCATTCCCAGGCAATAATCTGTTAGACAAATATGGTAGGAGATCAAAATGTATTATCGTCAGAGCACTGGGCTAAAGACTACACAAAAATAAATGAACAGGTAATAATAACAGAGAAGAATGGAAAATAGAGGACTGTGAAGAATGAAACATGATGTCATTTACACAGGAATCAAACTCAGACACATTTAGTGTTTTGGTCGAATCTTCAGGATTAGCGGTAATTGATTCTACTTGCACACTCACAGTCAACGACATTAGTCAGCCTGACCAGAATGAAGTCACAAAGCTGAGGAACTCAAACATTTCAAGCAGCAGAGCTTTCATATTTGGAGGTGGCAAAGTTGTGCATTCCACCAAACAAATGAAAATTCCTGTAAAGATTGGAGAGACATGACGTGGCACTGAAACAGAAGTGGTGCCAGCTAAAATGCCAATGTTGTTAAGTAAAGAGATCAGAGGTTGGGTGCAGGCACTGATTACAGTGAGCTGTCTCACCCATCACACAGGTTTGTTACGGTGACTGGAGTGAGAATCTTCAGACCACTGCCAGAGAACCTTCTAGAGTGACGAAAAGAGATGATCCCTTCAGTGCACCTGAACTGGGACAATTCAAGTCAAAAACAGGGCCGACTCTCTGGGTGGGCAGCCAAAGCAGACCTGATGTAACATTTGATGTCTTCATCTCAGTATCCAGCACAAAACCTGCTGATGTGCCAATAATCCTTGAAGCCAAATAAGTCACTCACAAGATGAATTCTGGGAAAGCAGCCTTGAAGTTTCAAAACCTCGAAGAGAGAAGTCAGTGAGATTCAGTGTTTCAAGTGGTAGTTTGTCTTTCTTGTGGGGCTGCCAGTTGCTTTCTTTGTGTTTTTCGGCTCTCAGTCCAAACTCAGTCACTCCTGCCAAAGCTGCTCTGATGCTCCATCACACACACTGCCTTTCACACCCTCAAGCCAAGGCCATCTGATAAGATGCAGCTCTCCAAATGGATGGTTTCCCTGTCCTGCGGAGAGTCACTTGCCAAACCGGTTTGAAGCAGTTCAACCAACTCGGCCATCAAATTCCTCAGTCAGTCCTAAAGACTGTGGGTTGTGAGGGGGTCTTTAAACATGAAAGGTTCTCACCAAGGAAACACTAATATCACATTGCTGTGCCTAACGTACAAATAAAGGCACACAAAATATTCATCAACTTACATATAAAAGTTCACAGCACAACAACATTCAAGCCAAGTCGAGAAGACAAGAATAAAAAAAAATAAATTAAATAAAAAGGTGCTTCAGTCAGCGCTATCTGTCTGGCGTATTTTAACATACATTTCAATAAACTGAGAACGGACTTTCTCAGAGAAAACAACTCTTAATAGGAACTAACGTCATTGGGATGTAAGGAATTGGTTCACTTTAAAGTCCCTGCCATTTGGAGTAACGCTTCTTCGCATATTCCTCATACCTGCATTGCTTCTCAAACACGCTTTACTTAAAGAAAATAATTTTCAAAAGGCTCTTCTACTTCAAAGTCACGTGGCTATATAATCTACTCTCAATTTAAAATAACTTATTCTGGTCAATTTTCATATTTTAAAGTGACAAAAGATTTTCCCAATCGCCCCTGATTTCCAAAGCCCTGCACTCACCGTAAATGCCGTCTGTCGGTTTGCACCCCCTTATTGTGAACACTGTGGCCCATTCTCAGCCCCTCATGACTGAACCACTTTAAACAATGAGGACAGACAGTTGAGCTCCAGCCCATAATAGTCGAGTCGCGGCTCTGCAGCTTTCACGTTTTGTATTTTGATGGCTTTATGTGGTCCGACACAAACAGCCCGATTGGCTTGAGTCCTGTTCTTCATTTAACACGGCCATCTCTAGTAAGCTAAAGTATCAAAGTGTACACAAATACTGAAAGTACTTGTAAAGGATAAAAGACATTAAATAAAACAATACCGTTTCAAAAATCACAAAACTGTACTCGTAATGCCATGCCAGCTGTAGATTTTATTGTATCCCTCCAGCAGCACTAGCTTGTGTGATGTTTGTATTTTTAATTTCCCATTAAACAAATCAAAGTCTCCCTGTTACCGCACGAGCAAATTTTCTGATAAGAAAATACCACAAAATGAAATCAAACTGCTGGAAATGAAACCTGAACGCGCCCTGTAAATTTACATCGTGCGACGCCACTTTAATAAAGTTTGCCGATGATGGCTTTAGAGGAAAAGGAAAAAAACACAAAGAACACGCAGAGCTCAAGAAAAATCAGAAATGAACGACGGGGCCGTGCGGGAGCGAGCGGCTGAACAAGCGCGAGCCCGACGGACAGCACAGTTCGGAGCATGCGCGAAATCAAAAGGGGACGAGGCGCGGAAAAGTGCACGAGCGCGAAGAGAGCAGAAGCAATCCCGAGTTAACGCGCCTCCGCCAAGTCAGATGTAGTATTACATTTCACGGGACACCAACCGGAAAATAAATTAACGCATCAGCAGCTAAACGTGCGCGACCCCCATCATCCACAATAAACTCGTGAAGGTGCGATTTGCTGTGCCGCCTCCTCCTTCACGTAGCGCTCAATCCCCAACACTGGAAAGTGAACCACGCGGCTTCAGGCACCCGCTCAAACTTAAAGCCTCTCAGCATGTCGCGATCATCCTCACTGCTGGCATTCCCACCCGTACTCAATTCCCACGTTCGACGTTCTCTCACTTTCCGCACCTTTGTTTGATCTTGTGGCCGTAAAGAAATCCGAGAACGAGCTTCTCATAAGAGCAAACAGAGAGGAACTGCCGCACGCGATAGATATCTATTACGTCATCAAGACACGCCCACAACGTCTTTCACGGGACGCCCACTGCAAAGATGAACTACCCGCTTATTGTAAGGCAGCATCACTGAAGCGACGACCGCTGTAAGAATTACAGCAATTGATGTTACTTGGGACAAGCAGAAATGTCTTTTAGTCTCAGACTTATGCTAAGTATTTTAAATTAACCTAACTAATTTCTAAGCACCTTGCCAAAAAAGTTACTGTTTCTATGAGAAGCCAAATTAACATTTAGAGATATCCATCCATCCATTATCCAACCCGCTGTATCCGAACTAGAGGGTCACGGAGGTCTGCTGTATGATATCTGGAAATGCATTTTAGATATCTCAAATTGAATTATAGAGATCTAAAATACATCTATTTTAAGATATCTAAAAAAACTGCATGAAATCTCATACAGATTTCAAGATATCCTGAAATGATATGCTGTACATTTTCAGATATCTGAAATGCATTTCAAGAAATCACATCCATCCATCCATTATCCAACCCGCTATATCCTAACATAGGGTCACGGGGGTCTGCAATGCAATTCGAGATATCTTGAAATAAGTTCCTGTGTATTTTGAGATGTCTCAAATACATTTCAGCATATCTTAAAATACATCTGCATGCATTTTGAGATATCTGAAATACATTTTCAGATATCTTAAATTAACTTTCTGCACATTTCAAGATATCTCAACATCACTTCCTATAGAATTTCTTATTCTTTCAGTGGAACTTCCTGTCTATTTTAAGATATCTGGAAATGCACAGGAAGTGATTTTGAGATATCGTGACCACCTAGAATCTGTAACACATTGAAAAGCATATTTTGCGTAAGGCAGCACGTATTATAACAATCCAGCGTCACCCCATATCGATCATATCAGAGAGGCTAAGAAACGCTTCACCAAAGCCGACTTGTATCTGCGCACGACACTCCTCATTAAACGTTTTTACTATTCAGTGATTCCCAGATCTGTAGCTGATTTGTATTATTGATTTCCAAAAAGCAATGTGAGTAAAAACGAGCTCTGAATAACTAATCACAACTGTCTTTAAAACAGAATCAGTGCAATCGACAGCGTCTTCTGCAGTTTAGGGAAAGCCTCGGGATTTCTGCGTTAATGAGACAAAAATGTTGGAAAGAAACTTTGCGAATTCATTCAGAGGTGAACGTAAAGATCACTCAAGTACTGACAAGAAGGAGCAGCTGGATAAGCACATCTGGAGCCAAACTTTCAAAAACCACCTGACTTTGTCAGCAACATCCTTTCCTTGTGAATACATCTTATCAAAGGGGGGTAAATAAGTAGTCTTCTGAAGTGCAGCACAACAGAGAAAATCATTGATGGAAACAGAATTCTTGACAAACTAAGCTTTTGTTGTTTCTGTTTTCTTAAACCATCTTCAGTCCCACAATCCCCCGCAGTCACTGACACGTTTAACGTTCCCTGCTCCTCACCTGTCGTGTTACCCAAAGCATCAACACTGAGTTTCATTCAATGCTTTACCGTCCTTCCTGTCACACACATAAAATAAGACACATATGTCCTTTACATACGTGTCCAATAATAATAATAATAATAATAATAATAATAATAATAATAATAATAATAATAATAGTAAACTGGCAGGAAGCTCAAGATGGTAATATTTATGAAAAGAGCCCTCATGACATCAGGGTGAGGAGGTGCCTTGTCTCCACGTGACCTCGTCTGCCGCCCCTCACTTACACTGGCACGCGTTACACTGGGGGGTAAATGCAATGGAGAATACCGACAATGTACACCTTCAGAAGTGGAATAAATCGACTGTACACTGAAGCATTCCATTGTCAAACGTAAAAATACAAAGGAGAACATTTCAGATAAACGATGAGTTTTGTTAATTAAAAACAATGCAACATAACTATTATATATGTCTTTTTATTTATTCTCACCAAACGTTACGTATCTACATGAAATGAATATGGGCAATATATTTATAATAATCCTGATTAAAATACACCGTTAAAATATATTAATGAACAAACTGAGACACATTGTCCTTTTATTAAAAAGCGTGTGCACTGTCATTTAGCACACAATGCATTGTTAACGTCACGCACTCTCTACTGACGCGATGTCACGAAAACAAAGAAACAGCGCAGTCCATCAAACTCACAGCCTCCTCGACTTCTGACCTTATGATTAGTTGTCAATATCATATCAATAAAGTCATTTTAAGAAGATGACAAGTCTGCTATAGTCCATTCAATAAACGCTCCGATTAAAATGTTTGCATATACAGAATATAAAACAGAATCTCAATGATGTTTTAACGAATAATATGTGACACTGAATTATAATTCATAATAAAAACTACGACTTCCTAAAACGGACACTGTAAACGTAGGAGTTTCAATAATTTATTTAGTAGGCTTGTGTGTGCATTTTAATATCGATTTAAGAACTAAGTAAGCCACTTGTTGTACTAAACCAGGGGTCTCTAAAGTACGGCCCGCAGAAGAATTGTGCAGAAATACACCAATTGGACTAATTGTTCAATGAGAATCCGCAAAAAAAAAATGCATTGATTAAAATTGTATTCAAAATATATTGATATTCCATATAATGTTAATTTTCTTCAAAACAGTACGTCATATAGTATACTTCTATAAATATAATTTTTTCGTCTTCATTAATTAATACAACAATGCTACTCTCTTGTCAATTAAACCATTTTAACGTTCATATGTCAAACAGTATATTTCTACATCCGCCAGTATTAGTAGTTCAGTTGTTTGGAGCTCGTTAATTACCCCATTAGGTGACTCAATGGTATCGCAACTCTCTCTCAGCAGAGGGTTGCGTCGTTGATCCTCCTGGCTGATTTTTTTTTTCTATTCCTCCATTTAACAAAAAAAAAAAAAATCCCACCGCGGACCGACAGCGAGCGAATCTAGCTAGGAAGGGAGGGTTGGGCTGCCGTAGTCGGCCAGGGGGCACACGCCCCTAATTATATTATGTATGTAAAGAGTTTCACTGTAAAACGTAATAAGCTTCATATTTGAGTGTTTGGAGACCCTGGTGTCGTACTGAATTTGTATTGTAGATAAACATAACATAAA
Organism: Polypterus bichir lapradei; assembly: GCA_026402145.1. Lineage (NCBI taxonomy): Eukaryota > Metazoa > Chordata > Cladistia > Polypteriformes > Polypteridae > Polypterus > Polypterus bichir. Next base: position 20,549,339 of record JANRMT010062807.1, read on the forward strand.
CTACTGTCCAGTATGCCTAAATGTGTCTTTTCGTTGCTGATCGCTATTCGGCACTTCCATCTTGGGACAATTCGCTATAAACAGTTTCAGCCAATCAGCGCCTTCCAAACACACAGCGGACAGCGTGAGCCTTCATTGTCGGCGGCGCGGCCTCTTCGTTTCATTGTCTTATATTGAGTTGTTAGACTATCCTTCTATATAAAAGCGGTCGGGATTGTCTTTCCATCCCGTGAGTGCTACGCAGGCGCGGAGTTTCACACGATGGGATTTGTAGTTTCGTTTTTCCAGGTAAAAGATGATTTTCTACTCCAGACTGTGCGATATCTTCTTCTTCTTTCTTACTATATAAAAGCGGCCGGGATTTTTCACTGCTCAGGATTTCACTGAATGCTTTCTGCTTTTATCTTTTCGATTTCCTTTTTATATAAATTGCTGTGTAAAAATTAATGTGGCCACAAGAGGCAGTAATTTGGTGACTGACCAATCAGTGACCCCTTCTGTCCATTTGTTGTCTTTCTTATCTGCTTTTCAATTTCAGGTTTGTGGACAAGGTGGGCCAACCCTGGACGGGGTGCCAGTCCAGTGCAAAGCCACACATGTGCACCCATGTCAAGTGTGTGCCAACTGACCAAGAATTAATTTCATTAAGTTGTTGGGGCTTTCAGGGTACCAGGAGTGACAAATCTGGGGACAAGGAGGAGGTGCAGTTTAAAGTTTAATGTGACATCAACTGAAACACCAAACTCTGTCAGTATGGCTGACATCTGACTGACCGGTGAGTCCCCATTATTCTCTTTGAGTGACCAATGGAGGGTCACAAAATGTCTGGTGAGTGGACAACACTCCAGTCCCATCTGTCACTCTCTGCTCCTACATATAGTCACTATTCAAGAGCTCTCCATACTGAGTCTGTATAGCGCCTTTCAGTTGTGCTGATCCAACAGGACCACATGCCTGTCCTACCTAACAGGTGACATTCAGTGACACTTGGGGGCCTCAATAGTTGTTGGGGTGTCAGCCTGAAAGACATGCGTCTGTGAATCAACAGTGACCCCTGCTGGTCAGACTGGTATTTGTAGGTCTGAGGTGTCTGCGCCCCTCATTATGACACACACACCTGATTGGCTACTCAATCCCAATGATAATGGAGACCCTGACAGTCGCACTCGCCCCACATTCTCATACACAAATTCACTCACAGAGGTGCTGCCCACCCGCCTATCCATCCATCCATTATCCATCCCGCTATATCCTAACTACAGGTTCACGGGAGTCTGCTGAAGCCAATCCCAGCTAACACAGGGCACAAGGCAGCAAACAAACCCCAGGCAGGGCGCCAGCCCACCGCAGACCCACCTATCCTGTAAAATTAATTTTGACAAAAACTACAAACAGAAGGACTCCTCCGCTTGTGGGGACATCAAGTGACTATTAGAGGGTACTGGTCAGTGGTCACGTGGTGTCAGATGGCTGATTGTTACACTGCAGTGAAGATCAAGCCAAAACCCTGGACAGAGGGGCTCAGTGAAGGAGGTGTTGAACCTGTGCAGGAGGGTCATTGTGTGTGAGACGCTATAAAATGACAGAGAGCCAGCAGGCCAGTCCAGATACACACCTATTCTGGGGCTGAAGGGGGCACTGATTACAGTCCTCTTGTTATTGTGATACACAAAGTACTGGGAATGAGACCACTGCAAACTCCAGGACTTGTCATTGTTTCCAAGGCCGCACTCCCAGCCCAGTCCTTTCCTGCTCAGTCCTTTATATGCCACTCCAATCCTCATGATGTCTCTACTGCACTCCACCTCCCAGTAACAGCAAGTCCCAGTCAGAGCCTCTCTGCACAGAACTTGTTCCCAGTAGTCAAATCTCTCAGGATGATCAGGATATTCAGCTTTTGTCACCTCATATGTCACCTTCTTGTTCCCTTCAGATAGACGGAGGACTCTGTTTGCCGTGTTGATGTCCAGTGTGAGGGGACAGAAGTCTGAAAGGAGAGAAAAGAAAACGAGTGAGGAATTCTGAGAGTGTGTAATGGGACTGGGGGCGGAGCACAACACAGACAATCAACAAGAACCAATCAGGAGCTGCGCTGCTGAGACACTAATAGTAAACAGCTCATCTGATTGGACAGAATTTGTGGGATTAAAATAAAATTCTGGAATCACAATATATCCGAATGAGAACCAGAATCCCTTTAATTCACAAGTACTTAATGTGTAGGAGTCTGACTTGGTAGAGAAACTCTGGAGGTGTCTGTTAGTTTGAGTTTGAATTGACTGAAGTGTTTAGGAGTTTGTGTGAAGAAGTGATGAGCTGCTGAGATGAGTCCATGGTGGTCCTTATGACACGGTTAGTGACACGAGATGTCTACAGGTCTGCACAGATGAAGAGCACTGCAGACCTCACCACACGCTCTCATTTATTTATGGAGTGTGACGTTGGTGAGCCAAACCAGACACCAATGGAGAATGTGATTACACTTTCAATTACGGCTTTGTGAAACTGAACGAGGATTGGCTGTGAAATATTTAATTTCTTTATCTTATGTAAGAAGTCCAATCGCCGCTGTGCCTTCTTAGTGATGTGGTGGTGTTCATGTCCCAGCTGAGAGTGTCTGTGATTGTTGTGCTCTGAACTTTGAAGGAGTCCACCATATTGACTGCTGAATCATTCATTTCTAGTGTCAGTGGTTGTGACTGCTGTTTTGTGAAAGTCAAAGGCCATTTCCACTGTCTCGGGGGTCTTGAGCAGCAGGGTGTTGAAGCTCACCAAGACATAAGACGAGACCCCTCTTTTCTAGAAGGTGTTTCATTGCCGTTAGTAATTAGACCAATAACGGTGGTGTCATCAGTGAACTTAATGATGTAACTGAAGGATCAGTGGACCAGCAGTCATTGGGGTACAAGGAGTAAAGTAGGGGGGCTGTCCACAGCCTCGAGGGGCACCTGTGCTAATACAGAAACAGTCTGAGAGGTGGGAGTCCACACAAACGTATTGTTTCAGGTTCATCAGAAAACTGTAAATCTATTCATAGATAAAAGGATTCAGTTCAGTGTGCAGAAGTTTTGTTAACATCAGCGCAGGGCCAATGGTGTTAAAAGCCGAGCTGACGTCTACAAACAGGATTCTGGCAGATGTTCCTTTACAGTCCTGGTGCTCCACACAAAGTGAAGGCCCTTGTTGATGGTGTCGTCTACAGGTCTGTGTGCTCGATATGCAAACTGAAGAGGGTCGAGATCAGTAGCATTGACAGACTTCAGAGGGCGTAGAAGAAACTGATGTAAGAGCAATAGGCCTGTGATCATTGAGGCAGCTTATTTTATCACTTGTAGGAACAGCAACAGAAGATTTAAAGCAGATCGAGTGAACTGAACAAGAGAGGAGTTAAAGATGTCTGTGAAGAGATGAGCGGGCGGCCTGCATGGGTTTGATTGTGTCCGGTGAGACAGAGTCAGGGCCGGCTGACTTCTTCCACTTTTGAGTTGTGAACAACTTCCTGACATCATTGTATTACTTCATAGAAAAGGGAGAAGAGGGGGAGAAGCTTTGTGAAGAAGTGGCTGCTGATAAAATCACCTCAGAGCTGAAGGAGCCAAGGGGATAAAAGGACTCAGCAGCTTGTTGGTCAAATCTACCACAGAACTTGTGAAGTTTGTCATGGAGGGATGAGAAGTCTGAGTGAGCATTGGGAGATGACTTTTAGGAATTAGTAACAGACTGAAGGCTTCTCCCCACAGAGGAGCGACTGTCTGCTCCACACTGAGGCTCCAGTTTATTTCTGTGTTTCCATTCAGTGTATCTCACTGCATTGTTTAGCCAATTCCTGGCCAGTCTCTAGGTGTCTTCCTCACCATTTTTAGGGCTTTTTCTTTCACCTGACGGAGATTCCATAGATCTTTGGTGAGGCGCGGCTTTCCATTGTTGTAAATCAACTACTATCTATCTATTTCCGGCGCCTCATGCGAGTGGCAGCCATTCCAGCAGCTCCGTGTATGACTTTATCTTTTTTACCTTTTTTTCTATTTTTTTTTTTTCTCTCAATTCACTGATCACTTCTACCACTTTCTTTTATGCGGAATCACTCCCTGGACACTTTTTACTATTTTTACTACTTGACATGGATTTTTACACTCCGAGACTCGCCTATTCAAGTAGTCAACTTAAAGCACTGAGAAGAAATGCTCACGCCGGTGTGGTTCCTTATTTACCTGAAGAGGTAAGAAGACGATATCGGGGCAGCCGAGCCGGCGCAAAGATAAAAGATAAGATAAAAGCCAAACAGCTTGAGAGAAAATGGCGTTATAAACCGTCGGTGCCTTCTGTGATCCTGGAAAATGTGAACTCACTACCAAATAAGATCGACGAACTGGCTGTGCTGCTGAAAAATGTCAGAACCAACAGAGAATGCAGCTTGCTGTGTTTTAGTGAAACGTGGCTAACAACTACCATCCCAGATGCTAACGTGGAGCTATCCGGGTTTAGCACAGTTAGAGCAAATAGAGATGTAAATACCAGCGGGAAGAAGAAAGGAGGAGGACTCGCTCTCTATGTCAGTACAAAGTGGTGCAACTCTGGACATGTTAATGTTAAAATCTCCACTTGCTGCAGGGACATCGAACTGTTGGCCGTAAGTCTGCGTCCCTATTACTTGCCCAGAGAGTTTGGACACGTGATTGTTGTTATTGTTTACATCCCCCCTCGAGCGAACGCGGAGATAGTGAGTGACATCATCCATTCCACAGTTGCTAAGTTACAAACGCAGCACCCTGAGGCGCTTGTGCTAATCTCTGGAGACTTTAACCGTGTAACGCTGGATAAAATATTACCTGCCTTCTTCCAGTATGTGGACTGTAACACCCGGGGAAATAGGACTATTGACCTACTGTATGCAAACATTAAAGACGCATACAGCGCCACCCCGCTGCCTGCACTTGGAAAAGCAGATCATAACCTGGTTCTGCTTCAGCCTCACTACAAACCAAGACTGAGGGCTCTACCTACAACCACACAATCATTCAGGAAGTGGTCCTCTGAGAGAATGGAACTACAGACTGGGATATATTCCTGGGGTCACATAGTGAGAACATTGAAGAGGCTGTTGACTGCACAACTGATTACATCAACTTCTGTATGGACATTGTAGTTCCAGTAAGAGCAGTACGCTGCTATGCTAACAACAAGCCATGGATTACAAGTGACATCAAGGGCCTTTTGAACCAGAAGAAAAGGGCTTTTAAAGGTAGTGATCAGCATGATCTCAAGCGCGTGCAGAAGGAACTCTGAGTCCAGCTCAGGGTGGCGAAAGAGCAGTACAGGAGAAAGTTGGAGCAGAAGTTGCAGAATAACAACATGAAGGAAGTGTGGGATGGGATGAAGATTATCACTGGCTGCAACTCAAAGCAGGGTGCCACCATCGAGAAAATCTTTGAGAGAGCAAACCAGATGAACAACTTCTTTAATAGGTTTGACCACCCTAACCCACTATCACCTCGGAGTACTGCATCCTCCAACCATCCTTCTGTTGATACCAGCATAGGTGAGGCATCCCCACCCACAATTACAGCAGCCCATGTGAGCAGAGAGCTGAGGAGACTTCGTACCAGCAAAGCAGCAGGTCCAGATGGTGTATCGCCACGACTGCTGAAGGCCTGTGCGTTGGAACTGGGGAGTCCTCTACAGCGCATCTTCAACCTGAGCCTGGAACAGGGGAGAGTCCCAAGGCTTTGGAAAACATCTTGTATCACCCCAGTCCCAAAGGTATCACGTCCTAGTGAGCTGAATGACTTCTGGCCTGTCGCTCTGACGTCACATGTGATGAAGACCATGGAGAGGCTGCTGCTTCATCACCTGAGGCCACAGGTCCACCACGCCCTCGACCCTCTGCAGTTCGTATACCAGGAGAAGGTGGGAGCGGAGGATGCCATCATCTATATGTTACACCGATCCCTCTCCCACTTGGACAGAGGCAGTGGTGCTGTAAGAATTATGTTTTTGGATTTCTCCAGCGCCTTCAACAACATCCAACCTCTGCTCCTTAGGGACAAGCTGACTGAGATTGGAGTAGACTCACACCTGGTGCCATGGATCGTGGACTATCTTACAGACAGACCTCAGTATGTGCGTCTTGGGAACTGCAGGTCTGACATTGTGGTCAGCAACACAGGAGCACCACAGGGGACTGTACTTTCTCCGGTCCTGTTCAGTCTATATACATCAGACTTCCAATACAACTCGGAGTCCTGCCACGTGCAAAATTTCGCTGATGACACTGCTATTGTGGGCTGCATCAGGAGTGGGCAGGAGGAGGAGTATAGGAACCTAATCAAGGACTTTGTTAAATGGTGCGACTCAAATCACTTACACCTGAACACCAGCAAAACCAAGGAGCTGGTGGTGGATTTTAGGAGGCCCAGGCCCCTCATGGATCCTCTGATCATCAGAGGTGACTGTGTGCAGAGGGTGCAGACCTATAAATACCTGTGAGTGCAGCTGGTTGATAGATTGGACTGATCTGCCAATACTGATGCTCTATGTAAGGAAGGTCAGAGCTGGCTATACTTTCTTAGAAGGTCGGCGTCCTTCAACATCTGCAATAAGATGCTGCAGATGTTCTACCAGGCGGTTGTGGCTCGTGCCCTCTTCTACGCGGTGGTGTGCTGGGGAGGCAGCATAAAGATGAAGGACGCCTCACACCTGGACAAACTAGTGAGGAAGGCAGGCTCTATTGTAGGAGTAAAGTTGGACAGTTTAACATCTGTGGCAGAGCAACGGGCACTGAGCAGGCTCCTGTCAATCATGAAGAATCCACTGCATCCACTGAACAGTGTCATCTCCAGGCAGAGGAGTAGCTTCAGTGACAGACTGCTATCACCGTCCTGCTCCACTGACAGACTGAGGAGATCGTTCCTCCCCCACACTATGCGACTCTTCAATTCCACCCGGGGGAGTAAATGCTAACATTACTCAAAGTTATTGTCTGCTTTTACATGCATTTTTATTACTATTTAATTTAATATTGTTTTTTGTATCAGTATACTGCTGCTGGATTATGTGAATTTCCCCTTGGGATTAATAAAATATCTATCTATCTATCTATCTATCTACAATAGATTTGCTAGGAATGCAAACCTCTTGACAGAAGCTGATATAAGATGTCGCAGCATCAATCAGCTCATGAATATTTTAAAAATGTCCCAATCTGTCCAGTCCAGACAGTCTTGTAATACTTCACATGACTCATCAGTCCATGGACTAACAGATTTCTTTACTGGTTTAGCTAGTGTCACAAAAACAAAACAAAGTCATCAAAAAGATTTGGGGCAGCCTCCATTATATTGTGCTTTGTCTGCAAAATGGTTATTTGATTGAGAGATGTTCGCAGGTTTGAGTCCAAAACCGAACTGAAGTAGGTAGTTGAGATGGCTGCTTTATATGCCGAGAACCAGAAGTGACAACATCAATGGCACTGGGACCAGAAGTGACATCATCATTGGCATCAGGACCAGAAGTGGCGTCATCAGTGGCGCTAGAACCCTGCGGGATTTTCCTTGGATGGTCTTCAAGGGATTGAGAGAGACAGTCAGTGTGACCCACGACCCCCTGGTCTGGCGTGGATTTACTATTATTCAGGCCTTTTAGCTGTCTCACAATCGCACGTGTGTGACTCTAGTCTTAGCCTTTGTTTATATGTGGGTAGTAACTGTAGCATAATGTGGTTAGAATTACCCATTGGCGCACAAGGAAAAGCCCGGTATGCGTCCTTCATGTCGCAGTAGCAGTCATCCAAACTCCTAACATTAATGAGCCTCCTCCATGTTTGGTGCTTTTTCTTTGAATACTCGTTTTGTTTTCTGTGGACACAGAGCTTACACAAAAATGTTCATGCCATCTTCTTTTGGTTTAATTCCTACAATGTGTTAATTTGTGAATAAATAACAAAGTTTCTGCTCTATGGAGAAATTAATTACTTTTGTCAGCTTTAACTTATTTCACACAAATTTGTCATTCTTTTTTACTTTCTTGTATACAGTACTCAAAAATACAAAGAGATAGATGGATGAAATTTTGCATGTGGTTGTTACACCAGAGTTGAAGATCCATATTAACTTTTGTGCAAAATCCATCAACCAGAAGCGGTACTTTACCTGAACACATACTCTTTTTTTGTTATTATTCAGGCAGCCCGATATATTCAACTTTACTTTATAATAATTGTTCAATGTATTATTAATTTGATTTGATTTGTTGTTGATGGTTCTTTAATGTACATAATATAAAAATATAATCATTGTCTTGTGGTTTACTCTTCAAATATCAATCACCATATATGAGAATATGACAAAGTCTGTTGGAGACCACTCACGATTGTTTTTTAATCTAATGCTTGTTGCTGTGTCTGTATATCCATACACTGTACATGTCTATGTTAGTGGTGGTGGACATTGTGTTTTTATGTGAAACACACTGAGCTGCTTTCATTGAATGCCATGTGCTGTATAAATGGATTACTTTTATCAATATCATAAGGAAATGACTAAAGTAGAAAAGCATCAGAAAGGAGACACTGGAATACAAAAAGAGAAAACAGCAGAAAGTGCAATGAAAACATAAGACAAGAAAAAGGAGAAAGGATACTGGAGGTGAGAGGTTTGTGAGCGGTGGATATGGCGTAGTCGGCAGGATTTCATTTTTATTTCCCATGAGTTCACTTGACACTTAAGATACTCAAGACTAACAGACTGCTTTGGTGCTTCCCTGTCCTCAACCTCAATATCCCATAATGCAACAGTCATAGGACCCTTGTCACTTTCAGCTCATTAGTCCAAATCAAAATCATATTATGTTAAATTCTCCTCAGTACTTGTACAATTTTTATTTTGATACTGTATATAGGATTTGTTCTGTTCTGTGTATTGTATTGTATTGTATTGTATTAACCCCCTTCTTTTTGACGCCCACTGCACGTCCAACCTACCTAGAAAGGGGTCTCTCTCTAAACTGCCTTTCCCAAGGTTTTCTTCCATGTTTTCCCTACTGGGGTTTTTTTGGAGTTTATTCCTTGTCTTCTTAGAGAGTCAAGGCTGGGGGGCTGTCAAGAGGCAGGGCCTGTTAAAGCCCACTGCGGCACTTCTTGTGTGATTTTGGGCTATACAAAAATAAATTGTATTGTATTGTATTGTATTAGTCACACCACAGTCACTTAATGCTTTCTGCTGGCTACACTTTCATATCATAAACCTGGCCGGAGATATTAAAAGTGAAATGGCGATAAATTCAATGAATTGACAGACTCACACTGTAAAAACTCCTCTCTGCTCTGAGGTTCAGGAGGCCGTAGGGTGAAGATTGGAGCTTCATGACCTGAAAATACAAAGAAAAGAGAAGAATGGAGAATGTTAAGACAGAGTTTTATAATGTTAAATTCTTAGAAATTTATTACAAATGCAGTGCAGATGAATAAAACAACAAGACATGCAGATCAAGTTTGTGTACTGAGCCCACCGGTGTGTGGATGTTGCAGTGAGTTTTATTTACCAACATTTTGATGAGCCACAGACACATGTGAGGGTCTCGATTGTGGACTTGACCTCTGTTTTAGATACCAACACCTCAGAGCTCCATGATAAGAAATTGACCGAGTTCAGCCTGCCCAGTCCAATCCACCATTGGATCTTAGACTTTCCTCCAGGTAGTAAACAGTGCCGGTGCAGTTGGGCGCACACGTCTGACCTGTTAACCCTCGTCACCTCACTTTCTGTTTTCCTCTCCTGTGTTGTCAGCTGGCCACAGCTCAGCAGTTCTGGTCATGGACAGACATTGTTAGGCTCCATTTATGTTCATCAATGCAGAACTGCTTTAGCGTACAGATTTGTTTAAACACCCAGTATCATGATATGTAAACATTATATAGTTTACTAGCAAAATACCCGCGCTTCGCAGCGGCGAAGTACTGCATTAAAATTTTTATTAAGAATAAAAATTTAACCTTTTTAAACTGAGGGAAAATATGCCAATAATTATTTGTTAAGGATCTCTTTGTATACCATGTTGTCAGTTCGGCCCTCCGGTTGTAACATGACCAAGCTGTGCGCTGAGCTTACTCTTGAGCATGCAACTTACAGTTGGCCATGTGAACAGTAATCTTGTCTCAAATCTCACAGCTTGGATTGCTGCTGTCATAATCAGTTTGAGGTTCATGGTTTGTTTCAATTACGACAGTATTTGCAGGACTTGTGTTGAAGTGACATTCGGCATCTGTCAAGCGTTGAAAGCTTACAACCGGTTTCATCGATAACTTCACATCCAGCTTTTGAGAGTTTAAACATTCAAAAACATCAAAGTGTCCACTACTGAAATCGTCACCTGTGAATGTAAGATGTTTAAGAGGCATTGGCGGTTGTCGAAAGGTGTAAAATATTTGGCCATTTCGGTACACTTGAAAGCACCAACCGAACAATTCAGCGGCAGCCATCAACTCACATGCAGAACCATAGGTGAAGGGCTTAAGCATTTCACTCTTCTAGTGCTCCTGTGTAGTATAATTATCTCCTGTACCGTCATCAGTCCACACCTTGAACCTGTCCCAGTCATTCAATACATAAGACACAATGTTCTTCCGGATATCAAGAGTGAGCCTGATATGGCCGTGCAATATGTAACACAGAGAATGGAAAAGGTAGGTGCCATCTCCGGGCAAGGAAACCACTCGGTAAGTGACAGTTCTTTGATCGATGGTGATTACCTCGATAGACATGGTAATGGGGGTTGGAATGATGAAGGAAATGGGTACCTGAGTAACGTAAAGTAAGTGTAAAATACCTATACAATAACTATAATTGTAATAAACAAACAATAAAACAGCGGAGAAGCCGTGGATTAAACAAAAAGGCTGTAGTTATCAGCAGGGAGACGTGAATCCCGTGGCGAAGCAAGGAAGGGAATGTAGAGACTGGAGCGATGGACGGCCTTATATAGGCAGGCAGCCAACAACGTGGGAGGCGTTGGGATGGGGGACCCAACGCCGCCTCACATGGTGACCAAGCTGCAGGCTATGGACGTATATATGTACGTAAGTAGGATTCAGTTAGCGTTGGGAACCCGTGTACCAAATTTCTTGAAGATGGGCCAATAAGTAACAAAGACTGTTGAAAAGTTCAATATGGCGGCCAACAGTGGCATCATACCACCGAAATAAGTACGTACATTGGTTTCGGTTAGTGCAGGGAAGCCGCCTACCAAATTTCGAGAAGATGGGGCCATAAATAAGAAAGTTCAACATGGCGGACGTTGTTGACCGTTATGACCGTTACGCATAGAATTTCGAAATGAAACCTGCTTAACTTTTGTAAGTAAGCTGTAA
>JANRMT010062807.1:20560800-20576455 GCA_026402145.1 Polypterus bichir lapradei
TTTGAAATGAAACCTGCTTAACTTTTGTAAGTAAGCTGTAAGGAATGGGCCTGCCAAATTTCAGCCTTCTACCTACACGGGAAGTTTGAGAATTAGTGACGTTGGAAAGTTCAATATGGCGGCTGACAGTGGCGTCATACCACCGAAATAAGTATGTACATTGGTTTCGGTTAGCGCAGGGAAGCCGCCTACCAAATTTCGTGAAGATGGGGCCATGAATAAGAAAGTTCAATATGGCGGACGTTGTTGATCGTTATGACTGTTACGCGTAGAATTTCGAAATGAAACCTGCTTAACTTTTGTAAGTAAGCTGTAAGGAATGGGCCTACCAAATTTCAGCCTTCTACCTACACGGGAAGTTGGAGAATTAGTGACGTTTGGAAAATTCAATATGGCGGCCGACAGTGGTGTCTTACCATCGAAATAAGTATGTACATCGGTTTCGGTTAGCGCAGGGAAGTCACCTACCAAATTTCGTGAAGATGGGGTCAGCCTTCTACCTACACGGGAAGTTTGAAAATTGGTGACATTGGAAAGTTCAATATGGCGGCCGACGGTGGCGTCATACCATTGAAATAAGTACATACATTGGTTTCGGTTAGCGCAGGGAAGCCGCCTACCAAATTTCGTGAAGATGGGGCCATAAATAAGAAAGTTCAACATGGCGGACGTTGTCGACCGTTATCGACCGTTATGACCGTTACGTGTAGAATTTCGAAATGAAACCTGCTTAACTTTTGTAAGTAAGCTGTAAGGAATGAGCCTGCCAAATTTCAGCTTTCTACCTACATGGGAAGTTGGAGAATTAGTGATGAGTCAGTCAGTCAGTCAGTCAGTCAGTCAGTCAGTCAGTCAGTCAATCAGTCAGTCAGTCAGTTAGTCAGTCAGTCAGTCAGTCAGTGAGGGCTTTGCCTTTTATTATTATAGATAATTTGTAAAGTCTGTTAATGTGTTTCACCTGTGAACTTGTTATGTGCACTCAGTGGATTGTTCAGGTGGTCCTGAAGTGGTCAGGGATCTAATGCACTCCTCTAATTTGCTTATCTACATCACCAAAATATATGAAGAAATACTCTCACTCTGTGAAACTCTCTTTAGTGTCAGTGTGTGTAATGAGTCTGAGTATAAGACACCACACTTAGAAAACACATGAGCCTGGGAAAGCATGGCGGAAACTGGATTAATGTGAACTTTTAATGAGGAGCCCATCTGACAGAATGTAAAGGACAGAGAAGACAGCAGAAGCTCATTCAGATTTCATGATATGACAAAGCACTGAAGTTGATGCCAATTCAATTTTATTTATGTCTTTAATGCTTTCAAGTTCACAACACTTCATTTGTACACCAAGCAGGTCCTGCCAGGTTAACACAACTTTTGGTTTCTTATTTTATGTTGGTCGTTATGCAGAGCAAATGCAAAGAATCCTAATTTGAAATTAAGAAGTAGTTTTTAGGGAGTAAACAGAAAAAGTATCTCTATATACCTAAAGTAATAAACCGTCTGACATCTGTGTCAGAACATAATGTCACCTAGTGTCGACCAGAGGGCAGCAATGTTCAAAGAACAGAAGAAACAAGAAGCACAAAGAAAGAGGAATGTAAGGACTAACGTGTCCGGTACACAGAGGTTCATAAATGTACAACATGATCAAAACAGAGAGACGTACTATTGTAACATTAACACTGTTTAAAAAAAATGGTGTTTCACGGTGCTAATAAGAAATGTAGTATTTACATTAAACATTCAAGAACTCTGTTTAATATGAGAGTGTGATATCACTCAGCTAGTCACTGTAAGAGACATTAGAAAAAATTCTTAACAGTAAAGGCTTAGAGATCAATGTGAAAGAACAGGCCTTCTTCAGGCATCTCACTGACCCCGTGATTGTCACTCTGGTCCTCCTAATGGAGTTTAACAAAGCATGAAGAGTCACAGTACCTGGTGGAGTCCATGTCAGGATGACCCACTTGCTGATCTTCTCCAGACTCTTTTTCAGATCTGACAGCTCCTTTAGCAGGTCCTCAGAAGAATAGTAATTAGTGACAGTGAAGCTGAGTGAGTCTCCATTAGCAGGAAGGACACAGCAAGATGAGAAAGTCTGCATCAGGAGAGAAGAGGGGACGAAGAGAAATAAAAAAATAACATTAATAAGAAGGACCTCCTCTTAACTAAACATCAGTGTTGTGGACAGTCATCTTGGGTTTGGACAGAGAGGTTACTTTTCATTCAGTTATTATTTATTGGAGAATGTTTCATTATAATCGACCATTAGATGTCATCGGCCTTGACTTTCAAAAAGCTTTTCACGCAGAAGTCCATAAGAGTTGAGTCATCAGATTATAGATAAGTGGACTGAGGGGGCAGCGGACAGGCAGATGCAGTTAATTAGATGACATGAGGAGGTGAAATGACAGAAGTGTTTAAAGATATGAAGGGAGTTGGTGTCTTTTTTGTCAGGTGGCATCATTTTAAATGACTCTCATTAAGAATACATTTCACAAAAGTTTGTTTCCTCAAACAAACTGTAGATTGACCTGCATGTCATGTATATGAAGGCTGAGCTTTCAGATTTTTAATTAAACTGAGGAAATATTACTCAAATACGACATTGGACTGAATGGCCTGTTCCTGCCATTGTGAAAACTCCTAAGATCTCTTGATTTTAAAGTTTCTTTTGTCCCACACAACCCAGTCTGATCAGACTCCCTGTGAAGTGTCACTCTCACCTGTAGGAAGTGGAGATGGTCCTTGGTCTCTGAAAGCTCCTTCAGTTCAGTATCTTTTCTCTTCAGCTCCTCAATCTCCTTCTCCAGTCGCTCCATGACTTCTTCAGCCTTCTCCATTTCTCTCTTTTCTTGTTCTCTGATCTTCTTAGTCAATTTCTTATGGGTTTCCTCAATGCAGTGAATCAGATCAGTGAAGTTCTTCTCATGTTCCCCAATCACTCTTTCCACAGAGAGCTGTTTAGATAGAAGAAAAATATTGAATTGAGTCACGTAATTAAAAAAAATAGTTTCAAGACACTTTTGTTAGTATTTTGATGTTGTAGAGAAGAGTTTGCATTAGGAGGAGGGTGGCTACTCTGGGTAGCAGCATCTACACTTGCAGGTCTCCATGGAATATACTATCTTAATAAGTGGCTCTGTAGGATCTATGAGAGCCATTAGCACAAGTTGATAGGAGACAGACAACCTTATTGTCCTGTGAGGACCCTGGTAGAGTTATGCACAGTGATGTTTAAAAAGAACCTCTCATGGTTATTCTGGGTTTGAGAGTGGAGCAGGACAATATTAACCTACATTGGAGAAAGAGAGAAGAAGAAGAAGAAGAAGAAGAAGAATGGGTATTTTTGAGTAAAGCAAGTCTGTTGTAAGGTTATTATGTGAAAATAAAATATACATAGTGTTATTGTGCAATGACTAAAACTGTCAAGTTTAACTTTAGTAGGGCAAATTTTGAGCAGATGCAGCAAAGTCTAAGGACCATAAACTAGGATAAGCTTTAAAGTGTGGTAACAGTCGAAGAGCAGTGGAACAGGTTTAAAAATGTTTTACATGTAATGCAGGACAGGTACGGACCTAAAATTGGAATTAACAGGAAATAAAAAAAAAAAAAAAAAAAAAACCTCCACAATTAGTTAATAAACAGTTAAAAAAGAAGCTGCAAAGGAAAAATAGACAATACGGTAGTTAAGATTAATTACTCCATTGTGAATCGTAAGGTGTATGAGAACATGAGGGAAAACAGTCAGAAGGATGTTAGGGAGGCTAAAAGGCAGTTAGAGAGGAATATAATAGATAAGGAGAAAGACACATAGGAAGTAAAAATGTTAGGTCTGAATAAATAATGGCTGGTCAGAAAAATCGAGAGTACACCTTATGAGAAGGATTTAGGAGTCATAGTGGACTCTAAGCTATCGACTTCCCGACAGTGTTCAGAAGCCATTAAGAAGGCTAACAGAATGTCAGGTTATATAGCGCCTTGATGTGTGGAGTACAAGTCACAGGAGGTTCTGCTCAACCTTTATAATGCACTGGTTAGGCCTCATCTGGAGTCCTGTGGGCAGTTTTGATCTCCAGGCTACAAAAAGGACATAGCAGCACTAGAAAAGGTCCAGAGAAGAGCGACTAGGCTGATTCCAGAGCTACAGGGGTTGAATTATGAGGAAAGATTAAAAGAGCTGAGCCTTTACAGTTTAAGCAAAAGAAGATTAAGAGGTGACATGATTGAAGTGTTTAAAATTATGAAGGGAATTAGTACAGTGGATCGAGACTGTGATTTTAAAATGAGTTCATCAAGAACACGGGGACACAGCTGAAAACATGTTAAGGGTAAATGTTACACAAACATTAGGAAATTTTTCTTAACACAAAGAACCATAGACACTTGGAATAAGTGAGCAAGTAGTGTGGTAGACAGTAAGACTTTAGGGACGTTCAAAACTCGACTTGATGTTTTCTTGGAAGAAATAAGTGGATAGGACTGGCAAGCTTTGTTGGGCTGAATGGCCTGTTCTCATCTAGAGTGTTCTAATGTTCTAATTCAACAGAAGAGAGTGTGCATTTACAGATGTATATATATATATATATATATAGACTTTAGACTAGTGTGTAATAAATGTGTTCTGGTTTAGCGTATGAGGTGTCACCTTGTCAAACCTGTGAGGCTGAAATATTAAACATGAGTGTCTAATTGTTGGTCAAGGGGTTTCTGATTTTATTTAACTTTATAAAATCTTTGCTTATTAACCTTCACCATCTGTTTTCAATTGTATTTCTCAGAGTTGTGAGTCTTTATATACCAAGTTTCTGCATTTTTATTTCCTTTATTTTACTTTTCATTATTAATGCTAACTGTCATTGTCACTATGATTTATACTTGTAGGGCTCACTCAGGTGTCATTGTGATAAGGGTTAGTGTGCAATTAGGACACAGTGAGATGTAAGTGTAGTGTAGGAGGTGTACACTGTCCAGGATCATCAGCCCCAAAGCTGGAGGTGTTCAGCTGTTTGCAGGATTTTGCAGAGCTGCACAGTGACTCTGATATCTTTGAGACAGTAGGTAGGGATGAGGAGCCGTGAAAGTAGTCATAGTCAGGGATTCACTATTTATGATAATTGAGATGAAGTTTTACTCCAGATACAAAGAGTCTCATATACCGTGTTGTCTTCTGAGTACACAGGTAGAAAACGTCTATGGATGGCTGCCAGAGCAGTGGATGATCCAGGTGTTATGATCAAACTTGTCCAGATGTCACAGAATAATCATAATAAGTGGGATAGACTGTGAGTTCTGCAGGACAAATTTAAGAGTTCAGTGTAAATCTGAAGAGCAGAACTAACAAAGTGGTCATCTCAGGAGTTCTACCTGTTCCAAACCAGTCCATGTGAGATTAGGAAGATTAGATGACTTAATACACATCCGAAATTATTGTGTGGGAAGAAGTTGGGACGGGTTATATTTCAACTGAAGGGGCACTAATGTAAGATTAATATGTGTCACAAATAAATTAATGAATGCAATTATCAGGAAATGATTGAGCAACACAGGTCTAGGTGAGGAGTGCCAGTGAGCAGTTTGTGTGGGTTTAGATGATGATTTCATGTTTCATTAATGTGCTGGAATTCTATAATTAAACAAGAAAATCATAAAATCATAAAGCAGTATGGAGGTCAGTCTGGCAGGATGGCTCATGTTCAGTCATTTGTTCATCCTTGACTGTCACTTCTGTGTCTTTATTGGACTGCACCATATCGAGTGACAAGTTATACCCCACCCAATTTCTTTGAAAAGATGTACGAACCCCAATTGTCTGATTCTGCTGTGTTTATTATTTTAGTACACCAGATTGTAAAAGTTTAATCTGTCCAGGCACAGACATATGTATGAAGAGTTCTTGTTCTGCCAATCAGAACATTCTTCTAAATGGATCCTGGAAGAACTGGTCATGAAATAGGAAGCAACTCAGGACAGTGTGCCAGTCAAATGTGTGTCCAGGTCACAAAGAAACCCACAGTGGGAATCCTAATGGGTCAATTTACAGTCACTGCCAATTAACCAACCTGACATGTGAGGATGTGGGAGAGGAAATGGATATACCAGTAGTGGTAAACACCTCATGGACCATGAATGGTGATCTGCAAGGCAAAAGAAGTGACCACTGCACCACCTTACTGTCCTTTGTCATAAAATACGAATGATTAAATTGTAGCTCCACTACATATAAAATGTTTGTGTGTTTGCCGCTTGTCTGTCTGATCTACTTGTGTGGGTATGAAGATAGTCAATACATCCTGTTTGAGGAATAGACAAGTAACTGACAGCGAAGAACACCTGAAGGCTGGACAGCTGGTTGTAATAGGAATTTGCGTAAATCACACAATTAAATGAAAGGAGAAAGAGAACAACAATTGGAATAAAAAGAATAAACAGAGCAGCATCTGTTAAAAGGTACTCTGTCTTTGAAGACCTGTCTAAATAGGTGAAGGTCAGTGATTGTCTCCAGGGACGTGAATCTTGAATTTAATCCCAACCAGCAGACTCGGTGAGCTCACTGCAGTCCTTTTATTATAATGGCTCAGGACTGACTGGGAAAACATTTTACATTTTAATTTTCAGATTCATTCATTGGCCATCTTCTACAATTCATTTCCACATTATAATCAGACAACTTGAACTCTGGAGTATTGTGTGAACTTCAGAAGGGGCTGAGGTGTGTATTTCACTCTCTCTATTTCTATTCACATGTATGGCAGTTATTGTGTGTTGAATGTCATTGTCATTTTCATTTTCGTGTCTTTTTTTTAATTGTTTATTTTGTTCCTGCTTTCTGAAATTGCCTTATAACTATCTTTTTGACTCATACAATATATATTCATTTGACTGTTTAGAGCTGATGATATCAACAGATGAATGTACAGCAGGACTCTTCATGGGCTGATACTGGCCTGTCCTTATATTAGTTTAGGAAGGTGAGTGGCAGCAATCGGCCCGTTTCAGCAGATCAGCATGTAAACAGGTGGAGGTGTGCGTTATCAGCACTCAGTCCAGCAGCCTAACACCTTCACTTATGGAGTCCAGTAAAGCTGTGACATATCAGAATGAACAGAGAAAGTCCATTAGGGAATGTTGTGTCGACTGATCCAACTCAGAACATTAGTTCCAACCTTCATCATGAGTTATTGTTAGGGGAGTGAAGTCACCTTTAAGTGGAGGAATGAGAAACCTGAGGACATGCGGGTCTTGTGGTCTGAATTCCTAATGACTAAAACATGAAATGCTGTCAGCAGTGAAACACCATGAAGGACACAATAAACCATCTTCTCTCCTTCTCCATCTCCCTGTCCTCACACATCATCACCAAAAACTCTCACAACCCTTTTAGTTTTTTTTCTCTCTTTGATATAAAGTGTTGTCTTAATTTCACTCACCTTCATCTCCTCCACTGTCCTCCTCGTCTCCTTCAGTTTCTTCTCTTTGTCTTCAAGTCTCCTCCTAATTTCACTCTGTGTCACCCCCAGCTGTTTCTGTTTGGACACACAAGAGGACACATGGGGGTCTTATCAGAATTCGCTTACACTTTCTGAGCTTGTGGTGCCATTTTGAGTCATTAAATTTGTACAACACATTTGTTTCACATTGCATGACACAACTTACTGTTTCTGTCACACTTGTCTTCATTTTGACACAGTAGGTGACACTCAGAGATTTAATGAAACAAATATGAATATCACACAAACATTCAAATAAAGGTTTAATTTAACACTTCAATTCAAGATGGAGTTTAAACTTGAAGAGAGCTACAAATAAAGGAGACACTCTGAAGGCTCACTGGTGTACGAGTCAGTCTTTGAGATTTAGAGGACATCACATCGACAACCAGGATATCAGAGCTTCACACATAAAGACTGAAGAAACCTGCAAACCCAGGAGACCTCGGATGGCAAAGGACTGCAATTGTAGGACCAACAAGGCCATTGTGGAGTTGAGATTTGTGAGAACTTTGTCAAGTGTTTGGTCATTTTATGGAGTCAAGTGAGATAACTGAGGCCGAGAAGACACGAGTGAGTCTGAGGAGTTCAGGAAAAAGTGAAATCTGAAGAGGAGTTTGATAAACTCAGAGAAATCTGACAAGAAATCAAAGGAGTCACTAATAGAAAAACTTAAAGAAAACATTATAACTGAAGATCAGAGAAATAAATAATAACACAAGTGAAAGTTAACTAACTAAGAGTTCAAACATGAAGAAGAGCAAACAAGTCACACACAGTGGGCTACTTTATGCCTAGGAGGGCATGTGGCTTGGCTATTTTACAGAGAGGCGCAGATCCAGTTGTCATTGTCAACGTCACAGTAAGTGACAAAAGTGAGAGCAGACTGGCAATTGTGTAAGAAAAGAGTGAAGATGGAGGAGCTAAGATTAGGAGTAGAAGACACCTGGTGGTCTTATCAGAAGTGCTGTCTGTGACACAAGACACTCCTGGAAGGACTGGAGAGATCAGAGAGTTTAACATGAGGCTCACATTGGGTTTAAGATGGAGGGGCACAGGGCTAAGGGGCATCGGGGTGATTTTTACAGCAGGTGGCAGCTGCACCCCTGGCATGGAATCCACTGATGTTATGGGAAGGCAAACAAGGAGGTCAGTCGTGGACTTTTAATAAGGAGCTTAAGAAGTCGAGGTTGACAAACTCATAATCAGAAACAGGCAGTGATATTAATAAGACTAAGGGATACGCTGGGCTGGATATTAATAGGAAAGTCAATAAAGTAAAAAATATACTAATACAATAACAAATATAGAATCAAACTAGAGGACTGGAAAGCAAAAACATAAAACTAATAATTTAAAAGATTATAATAATAAGAGTATGTTACAAAAGAGTGAAAAACTCGAATGAGAGCCAAAGTGAACAAAATTAACACAAGCTTGTAGCAGTAGGTGAGTTTATGAAAAACCAGGCTTGGAAGTTCAGGTGTAAAAGGTAACTTTGAAATGTTTTAACTACAGGAGATAAGTCAAAATCAAACTGGCCAGATATTTTAAATAGGAGATCTGAATATGCGAGGTCATCAAAAAGAAAACAAATGAATGGCAGTACTGTGAACAGAGGTGGGTAGAGTAGCCAAAAATTGTACTCAAGTTAGAGTAGCGTTACTTCAAAATAATATTACTCAAGTAATGTAGAAGTAAAAAGTAGTCATCCAAAAAACTACTCAAGTAAGAGTAAAAGCATATTGGGTGAAAAGACTACTCAAGTACCGAGTAACTGTTTGAACATAAAAAATGATTTATTTTTTAGAAATGTTGCAATAAGACAGACAAAAATATAAAATAATGTGCAAATTCTATTATGTCCAAATAATAAAATAAAAAATGAGTAAAAATAAATAATATGTTTACAAAATAAAAATGCACAAATAACACAAAGTTCCTCTTTTTCATTATTTACCTCCTTCAACTCGGCAATATCTTTCGTAAATATACCATTAGCTTCCACTGTTACACTGATGACCCCCAGCTCTATCTCACTAGCAAACCTACTGCTTCCTTTCCACCCTCCTCACTTACTGATTGCATAGCAGAAATCAAATCCTGGTTTTCTTCAAATTTTCTTAAATTAAATAACAAGTGACAAAACTGAGGTTCTCCTCTTTGGTACAAAATCAACATTACGCGTATCTGAAACTGATCATTTTTCCTTTGTTATTGATAATTCCTGTCTCCCCTTCCCCACAGGTTAAGAGCCTGGGTGTCATCCTTGACAGTATTTTATCCTTTCAGTCCCACATCAGTAACATCTCCCAGTCTGCATATTTCCACTTGTGTAAAATTAATCATATTCGCAACTCCCTCACTCCCCACACCACTGCTATCCTCGTTCATAGCCTTGTCACTTCTCGTCTGGATTATTACATTACTCACCTTTATAGAAAGACATTTTGTTAAAGTATTTTATAGATTCTCTTTATTATTTTATCTTTTACTCTGTAGCACTTTGAGATTGCTAAAATATAAAGTGCAATATAAATAAAATGTATTATTATTATTATTATTATTATTATTATTGCAATTCCCTTTTCTTTAGTCTTTCTCATAAATCTCTTTATAAGCTTCAACTGGTCCAGAATTCAGCTACCCCCATCATTACTAGAACCCCCTCTATTCACCATATCACTCCTGTCTTGCAGCAGCTTCACTGGCATCCAGTTAAGTTCCATATTTAATTCAAAATTCTTCTTTTAACTTTTAAGGATGTCCACAACCTCGCCCCTCCATATCTGTCTGACCTCCTCCATGTTGCCATTCCCTCCCGCACCCTCAGATCCTCTTCCTCCATCCACTTGACTGTCCCCTTCATCCGTCTTACCAAATTCCGTTGCTCTGCTTCCCAGCTCTGGAACTCACTACCATCTGAGCTTAGAAATATTGAATCATTTTCACTTTTCAAACCTAAACTTAAATCTCATTTGTTTCAGACTGCTTTTTCTCTTTGATTACAATTGCTCTGCCTGATTTTAACTTTTGTGTTTTACTTTTGTTTATAATCTGTGTTTTGTCTATTGTTCGGTGTCCTTGAGTGTTTAGAAAGGTGCCTACAAATAAATAAAATGTATTATTATTATTATTAAATCTCAGTTTTTCACAACAAAGCTTTTGAAGCCAATACCTACAGTCGGTAACATGTATGTTTGAACAGTGCAAACTACTTACAGTGACGAGATATCCTGTACACTGACAGTACAATACTGCATATTCACATGCCCTCCAAATAGCACAGCTAATAGAAAATAACATCAGAACAAGGCAGCTTGTGGACGTACAAGAAGTCTCACTTTACCTTAACTGTCTGTGTCTCTGCATGTTTGGTTAAAACGTGCTTGTTCTTCACTCAGTGCCCCAGTGGTTAAGCTTCAGCAGGAGTTGGCTCTCATTTTTCATGTACACAGTGGCGTAGCGTAGTGGGGGCGGCAGGGGCCCCGGGCAGCACTTTTAGGGGGCGGCAAAGAATTACTGTATATTTTAGTCTTTTAAATTGAAATACCTAAATAAGGGGGCGGCGAAATTTTCCTCCGTCCCGGGCGGCTGACACCCACGCTACGCCATTGCATGTACAGTGGAACCTTGGATTGCAAGTAACTTTGTTTGCGAGTGTTTTGCAAGACGAGCTAAAATTCTTAATACATTTTGACTTGATAAACGAGCGAGGTCTTTCAATACGAGTAGTCCATATACGCTTTGTCTGCCAAGCATCACGTGATCCCAACTGAACTAATGGTTCCTCGCTCTCTCGCTGCGGGATTGTGGGCAGTCATCAGTCAGCATGCCTCACTCATATAGTCAGCATCCGTATGAGCGTATACTGTTTACTACAGCATTGTGACCATGTGTGTGTGTTATAACATGTGAGTCTCTGTCTTGCACCCCAAAACACAAAGCTGAATCTCAATACTTAAACAACACCATCTTTATTCAGCTTGAAACAGGAACAGCGTAGTTATTTATTGTAGCGGGATCTGCCACTCTCCTATACACAAACACAGCAGTCAGGCAGGGTCGTGCCCAGCTTAGTGGCCAAGTAATACTGTGCCCTGCGCATTTATAATGTTCCTTGTTCCTTGTATCGCCCATCAACGGCAGGTGCTTATAGTATGACCGTGATCTTTTCGGATTCGCTTTTACAGCGAAATGCTACAGCGCTGGGTGCCTGCGGTCGCTTCCGGGACGCTCTTCCGCGTGTCATCCCGTTGGGTTTAGAAACTCACTCACACCAGCCATGATTCTTTTCAAAGGTAAAGTGCAGGTTAATTTGTTTTATGTATTTTTACTTTATATTTTGTATTAATCATTTTTATATGAAAAATTATTTCTTATGGAGAAATGCACTTTGACATACTAGTGCTTTCTGGAACGAATTATGCTCGCAAACCAAGGTTCCACTTGTATTCTTTCTTTCCCTTTCTGCTGTCTGTGAGGAGTTTGTGCCGTTATGCCACCACAGTTTGTGTGTGGTCATGTGACTGCATGTGACATCTAATTTGTGAAACGGAGCCATGTGATTATTGTTGCTACGTTTGATTGGTGAAACAGTCATGCAGAAGATTCACTCTCGGCTTCTCTCTAACAAAAATATAGTATAGCGTAACTAATGGAAAAAAGTAACAATTAGAATGTTGCCTAATGTAGTGGAGTAAGAGTAGTGTTTCTTCTTCACAAATGTACTCAAGAAAAAGTAAAACGTATGGTGCAGTAAAACTACTCGTAGAAGTATATTTTTTTTTAAAAAGTTACTCAAGTAAATGTAACGGAGTAAATGTAACTCGTTACTACCCACCTCTGTATAAGAAGGAACACATAAATAAGATGTGACTACAGGAAATGAATCCTGACTAAGGCTAAGGGAGGCTAAGAACAAAAATGGATACTAAAGATTTATAAATGTCAGTGTGTGTTGGTGGTGTAGAATTTCATTAATAACTGACTGCTTCAAATCTGTGAGGTTACAGAGATTTGAGCAGAGAGCATCAAGTGTACAGGCCTTGCTTTAGGAGTGGGCTACAGACCACCAGATACAGATAAGAGTGTCAAACAGGCATATCCAGCTTTAAATAGCTGAGGCCCCACTTACTGTACGTATCTGAACTAATCTGCACATTCACACCAGAGTGCACATTAAGATCTCATGAATTCAGTCTAATAAACAGTCCGAGGATTAATAAAACAACAGAGGGAGGTCGAACTTTTAGCTGTGATCTGATCGGCCTGCTCATATAAGAGATGCCCCTTCACTCTCAGGCTGAGGACTCACCACTTTAGCCTGGCATAGCTGATGGACTGATTGTTAGCTGTGTTTATTATGTCTCTGTTAGTTAGCCATTTTTATAAAAGTGTAAGTAATATAATCATCATGAACTCTTACCAATCACCCACTTTTCTCTTTCTCTTCCTGTTCCAGTATTCTGCTCTTCCACTTCTCCACTGCCAAGCTGTTTAGTAGCCCATGACTAAGACACCTGAGGTATCGGGAGCCTTGGAGTTGAAGAGTTAAAGGACTGATTAGCCTGCCCAGCACAGACATGTGCCGTAGAAGGACCAGCAGGAGGTGGACGGCCAGTAGGCTGAGGTCTTCAGACGTGTCCCCGTCTCTGACTTTACGTCGTATAAATGGCCATTGACCCTCCAGAGGTTTATTTCCTCCCAATTTGCTGACAGTTGTAGTTTTTGTTTTCCTCTCCTCTTTTGTTAACTGACCTCATCTCGATGATGATATTAATGGACATGACCTGTTTGATCCTTTTATGTTACTCAGTTGAAGTTGCTTTGTTTAATGTCTGTTTAAACTAATCTTTATTTTCATGTGTGTATGTGTTGTAATTTGTAAAGTTTGTAATTGTATTTTAACTGTCAGCTTGTCTCCAGTGAACTGAGCCTGCAGCGAGGAGGACAATGCAAAAAATACTGAAAAATGAAAAAATATCTCCAGGTGTTTTATCTTGGTAGAGTAATATATGTATTGCTCTACTTTCCCCTATTGTATTATTAATATGCAGCCTTAGAATGCCTAATCTCACAGACGTGCCACTGTTTATAAGATACTAGCAAAATACCCGCGCTTCGCAGCGGCGAAGTACTGCATTAAAATTTTTATTAAGAAGAAAATTTAACCTTTTTAAACTGAGGGAAAATATGCCAATAATTATTTGTTAAGGATCTCTTTGTATACCACATTGTGAGTTCGGCCATCCGGTTGTAACATGACCAAGCTGTGCGCTGAGCTTACTCTTGAGCATGCAACTTACAGTTGGCCATGTGAACAGTAATCTTGTCTCAAATCTCACAGCTTGGATTGCTGCTGTCATAATCGGTTTGAGTTTCATGGTTTGTTTCAATTACGACAGTATTTGCAGGACTTGTGTTGAAGTGACATTCGGCATCTGTCAAGCGTTGTAAGCTTACAACCGGTTTCATCGATAACTTCACATCCAGCTTTTGAGAGTTTAAACATTCATAAACATCAAAGTGTCCACTACTGAAATCGTCACCTGTGAATGTAAGATGTTTAAGAGGCATTGGCGGTTGTCGAAAGGTGTAAAATATTTGGCCATTTCGGTTCACTTGAAAGCACCAACCGAACAATTCAGCGGCAGCCATCAACTCACATGCAGAACCATAGGTGAAGGGCTTAAGCATTTCACTCTTCTAGTGCTCCTGTGTAGTCTAATTATCTCCTGTACCGTCATCAGTCCACACCTTGAACCTGTCCCAGTCATTCAATACATAAGACACAATGTTCTTCTGGATATCAAGAGTGAGCCTGATATGGCCGTGCAATATGTAACACGGAGAATGGAAAAGGTAGGTGCCATCTCCGGGCATGGAAACCACTCGGTAAGTGACAGTTCTTTGATCGATGGCGATTACCTCGATAGACATGGTAATGGGGGTTGGAATGATGAAGGAAATGGGTACCTGAGTAATGTAAAGTAAGTGTAAAATACCTATACAATAACTATAATTGTAATAAACAAACAATAAAACAGCGGAGAAGCTGTGGATTAAACAAAAAGGCTGTAGTTATCAGCAGGGAGACGTGAATCCCGTGGCGAAGCAAGGAAGGGAATGTAGAGACTGGAGCGATGGACGGCCTTATATAGGCAGGCAGCCAACAACGTGGGAGGCGTTGGGATGGGGGACCCAACGCCGCCTCACATGGTGACCAAGCTGCAGGCTATGGACGTATATATGTACGTAAGTAGGATTCAGTTAGCGTTGGGAACCCGTGTACCAAATTTCTTGAAGATGGGCCCATAAGTAACAAAGACTGTTGAAAAGTTCAATATGGCGGCCGACAGTGGCATCATACCACTGAAATAAGTACGTACATTGGTTTCGGTTAGTGCAGGGAAGCCGCCTACCAAATTTCGTGAAGATGGGGCCATGAATAAGAAAGTTCAATATGGCGGACGTTGTTGATCGTTATGACTGTTACGCGTAGAATTTCGAAATGAAACCTGCTTAACTTTTGTAAGTAAGCTGTAAGGAATGGGCCTACCAAATTTCAGCCTTCTACCTACACGGGAAGTTGGAGAATTAGTGACGTTTGTAAAATTCAATATGGCGGCCAACAGTGGCGTCATACCATCGAAATAAGTACGTACATCGGTTTCGGTTAGCGCAGGGAAGTCACCTACCAAATTTCGTGAAGATGGGGTCAGCCTTCTACCTACACGGGAAGTTTGAAAATTGGTGACGTTGGAAAGTTCAATATGGCGGCCGACAGTGGCGTCATACCATCGAAATAAGTACATACATCGGTTTCGGTTAGTGCAGGGAAGCCGCCTACCAAATTTCGTGAAGATGGGGCCATAAATGAGAAAGTTCAACATGGCGGACGTTGTCGACCGTTATCGACCGTTATGACCGTTACATGTAGAATTTCGAAATGAAACCTGCTTAACTTTTGTAAGTAAGCTGTAAGGAATGAGCCTGCCAAATTTCAGCTTTCTACCTACATGGGAAGTTGGAGAATTAGTGATGAGTCAGTCAGTCAGTCAGTCAGTCAGTCAGTCAGTGAGTGAGTGAGGGCTTTGCCTTTTATTATTATAGATTATTTTATATAACTTATCCCCACCTTCCCTTCTATATCTATAACC
>JANRMT010062807.1:20576465-20586895 GCA_026402145.1 Polypterus bichir lapradei
ATACAAAACATTCATCAAGTTATATGCAAAATCCCACATCACAACACCAGGTTTTTAACAATTTGAAAAAATGCAAATTTAAAGAATTTATGATAGTAATGGTGGACTTTATTATCCAAATATTAACTGAGAAACCCTATGAAGCAGAGACTGAGTTCATCAGTGTAATTCCTGACTATTTATTAACACAGAATATTTAAACACCAAAGAGAGAAGAAGCATCCTGTCCAGAGTCTTAATTGTGTAATGATCAGGACAAAATTCAGGGGTAGCGGTCATCCACCTATTAGGATCAAGAGATCAGAAGGTGTGGACTGAAAGGTGTAAAGAAAACCCAAAACGGGTCAATTCTCGTGAAGCAAATGTGTCAAAATCTAAAAGAGACCAACTGGTAGACAGTCGAGGGGCAGGGTGTTAGGTTTAGAAGAAGGGCATATAAGGCAGGAAAAGTCAGCAAACATGGAAGCATTACAGAATTTTAAAAGAGCTGGATTGAACAATGTCGGGTATGGATCTGCAATAAAGCGCACCAGGTCAGCATGAAGACATTTTGCTTTTCAACAGCTTTCATTATGATGTCTTTTACCTCTGACTGCTTCTCAAAATGAACAGTTAAGGGTTCAATTGTAATTACAAAAAGCATTGGTGATAATGGACATCCATGTCTGGTTCCACGTTCCATACTGGAAGAGTCACAATGGATCTTATTTACACAAACCAAGACTTCTGAACTGCTGTACGGTAACTTCATCCACGCACAAACATTGAGCCCAAATCAAATTTGCACAATTCAGGTCACAAATATCCTCATTCAACTCCGTCAAAAGCTTCTTCCTCATCCAAACATGACAGAACCATTGCAAACTCAGACACTTTAGGGTAAATATATTAAATTAAACAACTGCTGAAAATTTAAAACCAGATGTTTACTTTTGGGGCATCTCAGGAATTGACCCAAATGAACAAACAATTAAAAAATGGATGACATAAAGAGACCAGGAGTGAAAATCAGATCCTCCACCATGGTCCATGAATTACAGTAATATGAAAAGTTTGAGAACCCCGCTCAGCCTGCATGTAAGAGCCAATCTTAGAAAGTTTAAGTCTGAGTTAAACTCATATTAAAGTTTGTGTAATTTAAATAGAATATAAATTTCTTTCATAGTTACAACTTCTGGTATAGTCTTTTCCCCCTATAAGTTAGTAAGAGATAGAACCTTCTTACTATGTATGAGAAACAGTGAGATAATAAGCTTAGTTTTGGTAAGAACAAGTCCCAGTAAAGAAGGACTTGAAAGACCCATTTTCAAGTTAGAAATGGGATAAGCATACAATTTTCTGACCGTTTAGAAATGGTTCTGAAACGTATTGAAATGGTAATGATTTGAGATGTAATAAGATTAAGTCTAGAACTGAACTTTTCTTAACATTAATCTTTCTTTTTTGTGCTATTTTAATTTTCTTTTTTGTGTGAACTGTTGAACAGTTGCTGTTAAACCCAACAGGTCTGGCAGGCCAAGAAAAATACAGGAGCGGTATATGCACAGGATTGTGAGAATGGTTACAGACAACCCACAGATCACCTCCAAAGACCTGCAGGAACATCTCACTGCAGATGGTGTATCTGTACATCGTTCTACAGTTCAGCGCAATTTGCACAAAAAACATCTGTATGGCAGGGTGATGAGAAAGAAGCCCTTTCTGCACTCACGCCACAAACAGAGTCGCTTGTTGTATGCAAATGCTCATTTAGACAAGCCAGATTCATTCTGGAGCAAAGTGCTTTGGACTGATGAGACAAAAATGGAGTTATTTGATCAGAACAAAAAGCGCTTTACAAGGCAGAAGAAGAACACCGCATTCCAAGAAAAACACCTGCTACCTCCTGTCAAATATGGTGGAGGATCCATCATGCTGTGGGGCTGTGTGGCTAGTTCAGGGACTGGGGCCCTTGTTAAAGTCGAGGGTCAGATGAATTCAACCAAATATCAACAAATTCTTCAGGATAATGTTCAAGCATCAGTCACAAAGTTGAAGTTACGCAGGGGTTGGATATTCCAACAAGACAATGACCCAAAACACAGTTTCAAATCTACAAAGACATTCATGCAGACGGAGAAGTACAATGTTCTGGAATGGCCGTCACAGTCCCCTGACTTGAATATCATTGAAAATCTATGGGATGATTTGAAGCAGGCTGTCCATCAAATTGAACTGAACTGGAGAGATTTTGTATGAAGAATGGTCAACAATACCTCCATCCAGAATCCAGACACTCATCACAGGCTATAGAAGGACAGCTTCTAGAGGCTTAAAAGAGCAAAAGGAGGCTCAACTAAGTATTGATGTCATATCTCTGTTGGGGTGCCCACATTTATGCACCTGTCTAATTTTGTTATGATGCATATTACATATTTTCTGTTAATCCAATAAACTTCATGTCACTGCTGAAATCCTACTGTTTCCATAAGGCATGTCATATATTAAAAGGAAGTTGCTACTTTGAAAGCTCAGCCAATGAGAAACAAAAATCTAAAGAATTAAGAGGGGTTCCCAAACCTTTTCATATGACTGTAGTTAAGTGATTCAAATAAATTTAAAAACAGACGAACAGCTCATAAATACCACTACCGTTTAAAATGTTGCTTGCTAAATGTTTGCTAGCTTGGAGTAAAGAGCAGAGAGCAGAGTCAAATGGCCTGGCCTGGAAAATTAGAATCCTTTGACTTCATAAATGAAGAAACTTCAGTTAATCAAGATTCCTTGGAGCACTTTATATGAAGAGCTACACAGGACTTCTGTGGCTGAATCTTCTGAGGTGCTGATATTCAAGAGAAACATAAGTAAGATAAAGCAGCAGAGCAGAGGAGAGCAGCCATGGGCATCCCAGGACTTCAGGACAAGGGCAACTGTGACAGACTCAGATAGTTAAACCTGTTTAGTGTGAGCAGAAGAGACAGCGTGGGGACCTCATCACGGTATTTAAAATCCTCAAAGGCATCGATAAAGTGGATCCAGCCGAATTCATTCTTATTAAGGGCGAATCACACACTGGAGGACATCACTGGAAATTAAGTGGTAATGTGTTTAACACTGAAATCAGGAAGCTCTTCTTTACACAAAGAGTTGTGGGACTCTGGAACTCTGTTCTCTGGAGGAGATTTTGGGACAGCATAGTTATTAGCAAAACAAATGGGCTTGATGATCTCCAATTGTTTACCAAATTTCTGATGTTCTACTAATAATTTTAACACCCCCTGGGCCATATTTCCTAATCACAACTGAATGTGC
Organism: Polypterus bichir lapradei; assembly: GCA_026402145.1. Classification (NCBI taxonomy): domain Eukaryota; kingdom Metazoa; phylum Chordata; class Cladistia; order Polypteriformes; family Polypteridae; genus Polypterus; species Polypterus bichir. The sequence continues at coordinate 20,579,757 of JANRMT010062807.1, forward strand.
CAGCCTATCATCTGACTTCAATATACGATGATCATGTAGTGTAGATGGTGAGTTTTAATCTTCATATAAATGTGGATATGCACACATTTAGCAAATATTTTCAGAACTGCTGAACTTTGTGGGGTTCTTTCTAAACTGTTAAAGGTCAGAGTTCATCTCATAATCATACAGTGTAATCATCAAGGAGCTGACTAAATGAAATTATGTCTGATCACTAATTAGGTGCAGAATTACTGAATTACTTAATAAAGTGAGAACATCTTTATTACAAAGCCACTTAAAAATCTATGCATATTGTAAGAATTTTAGATCTAATCCCAGACATCAATATTAACTGACATGTGAGTGTAACGTGTCTCTTAGAGAGGCCTGAGGTACTCGAGACACAAGTGATCAGAACACAAAGAACCTCCGCTCAGTTTAATGAGAGCACTCAGCTCACTCGACTGTCCATGGATCACACTGGGTATCTCATCCTGGACTGTTTCATGTCTTCCACCCAGTCTCACCAGGATAGTCTCCAGCTCCCTGCTGTCCTACACAAGCAAACTGAGACTCCTTAACATGAAGGAATAGAATTCTCTGCCAAACTACATTTACGAATCACTTAACTCTTTTGTTTATTTAGCTTCCATTAAACTCTAAACCCCACTCACCTGTTTTTCTTCTCTTTCCCTCTTTAGCTCCACCTTTTCATGACTGTCATGTTCAGTCATTCCACACACCATGCAGATACACGTCTTGTCGGTTCTGCAAAACAACTCCAGACTCTTCTGTTGTTTCTCACAGAGTTTTTTCTTCAGATTTCTATCAGGATCAGTCAGCTTGTGTCCCTTCCAGGCCGCTCCTTTATAGTGAGGCTGCAGGTGAGTCTGACAGTAGGAGGCCAAGCAGGATAGACAGGATTTCACCGCTCTGAACTTCTTCCCAGTACAGAAGTCACACACCACGTCTCCAAGGCCAGCATAACTCTGAGATGGAGGAGAACTGAGTCCTGTCTTTTTTAATTTCTTGATGACTTCATTCAGCAGAGTGTTTCTTCGCAGAGCAGGCCTTGTGCTGAAGTTCTCTCTGCACTGCGGACAGAAGAAATCTTGACTCTGATCCCAGTAGTCGGTGATGCACTTCAGACAGAAATTGTGACCACAGGGGATGGTGACGGGGTCAGTCAGGGTGTCCAGACAAATTGAGCAGGTGAACTCATCGAGTAATCCACCCACCTGTGCTTCAGCCATCATCAGTTTGCGAAGAGGCAGGCAGAGAGAATCAGTCAGACAAACAAGGAAGTGACTTGTGAAGAAATGAAAGTGCAAGTTTATCTGTGCTCAGTGAGGAGGAGATTTAAAGAGAAAGCTGAGAGCTCACAGCGAGAAGATCTGAGGAGACACTGAGGATGAACAGTTAATGTGAGACAGGAGCTCAGAGAGTGAAGATCAAAAAAGGGACATTATGACATACAATGACAGAAGAGATAACCTGTCACAGGGGATTTAATTCACGTCAGTATTTCTTATTTATTTATTGCATACTGCAGTTCACTTTAGACAGACTCAGGGCTCATTGACCATTTCCAAATGAAATTAAATGAAAAGAAAACACATCACATAAATGTGTAGAAACAGATTTGTAATTTGAGAGCCAGGCAGCCCTCAGCACACCAAGACAGCGATCTGTTAAACTGATTATTCATTATACTCATGCTGGTTCTATTTATTAATCAAATTGTCCATCCCATAGTAAGTTCTCTTCTCGAACTTATCAAAGTTGTAGGAATGTTAGGAGGAGAACAAGCAATTGATGCTTACTATGCCATACTAAACCCCAATTCCTGTCCTTCCTTTTCTTTCTACAAGTAACCAATCGCCACACAATCAGTTCTTTAATAAATGCCAAGCCATCTGTAAGTTTAGAACACTGATTCTTCAAAACTTTTAAGGAACATTGAAATATCTTCATAGTACATGTTTAATTATTCGTGCCACCTATCCATCCAGTGTCACGCCAGTCCCAGCAAGTACACAGCGCAAGGCAGAAACAATCCCTGAACGGGGCACCAGCTCAACGCTACCGCTGTCCACCGTGTCCACACATTTAATAAGAGTATCCATCCATCCATTATCCAACCTGCTATATCCTAACAGGGGTCTGCTGGAGCCAATCCCAGCCAACACAGGGTGCAAAGCAGGAAACAAACCCCATGGAAAGGGCACCAGCCCATCGCAGGGCACACACACCCAGCGCACACCAAGCACACACTAGGCACAATTTAGGATGGCCAAAGCACCTAACCTGCATGTCTTTGGAAACCCACACAGACACGGGGAGAACATGCAAACTCAACGCCAGGAGGACCAGGGAAACGAACCCAAGTCTCCTTACTGCGAGGCAGCAGTGCTACCCACTGTGCCACCGTGCCACTCTTAACACTAGAATTACCAGAGCCTAAGAAAAAACTCATAGATCCGGCCCACCTTAAATCCGTTCTCACCTCTCCGTCAGCGTCTTTTGTCCTGTAAATGTGCTGATAAAGACAAGCAGCAAGCAGCCTGCTATTCCATCCCCCACCGTCACAGAATGTGCACAAAGTTCTCCCAGCTCATGCCTTGATTGATTATCTGGGAGTGAAGTGCTGGAGTTTTATAGTGGAAATAATAGAGCATTATTTGGAATGCATGCATTTCATGTGTGTTCCTTTTCTACAATAATCTGTGTAAACACATTGTTAAAACAGACACGTTTTTCATATTTTAGTAGTAAATGACAAAATGTTGTCATAAACTATATAATGTGTGAAGCCTGAAGGCCAAAGATCAAATAAACACTTTCACAAAAGGTTCAAGGACAATACAACAGCTTCTGTGGGTGTAGCAGTAAGATTTGCTGACTTGTAATCAAGAGTCCCCGGTTCGATCCTGGCTGCCTCCTAAATTTGCCGTTTTCAGTAGTGAGCTGTTCTTATTGTTAATATCATACAGTACACACATACATTTGGTTTGTGTCTGTAACAGATGGTGTACATTTATATGACTTGTAAAAGTTACCGGGTTTTCTTAACTTTTGTTCTCTCAGTCACGATCACGATACATACTACTGCCTACTGCCTACGTGCCCTAGGGATCTAATGCTGTTAGATTTTATTTGAAACTGGGAATAACTGTAGATGTGAGTGGTGTTTTGAGGCAATGGAACTGGACATTCTCTCATCTGGAGGGATAAAAGCTGACACACAAACGCTGGTGAATCTGCCTTCTTCGTATCTCACTGTCACTTGATTTTTTTTTTATCCAGTTTTATTGAGTGTTCCTGCTAATACTGAATTAGTATGCACCTTATGGTCCATGATGTCAAAAAAAAAACAAAAAACAGAGACATATGTACTGTATATATGACATTTGGAATTATTCATTTTATGACCTGTATAGTACATTTCGGAAAACATTGTGGCACGAATGCAACATTATTCATTTTATTCATATTCATTCGCATAACATCTTGCACTTGTAATCAGTGACCGTGTGTTTTTTTTTTCCCAATCTTGCCAGTCCCCACGTTGCTGTTTGGTAGTGTTTCTTTTGTACTCCAGGACATGCAGAGGAAAGAATAGTACAGAGAGGTCAGTTCAGCGCTATATGCAATCATCAAATTCAAATGCTCACAGTTCACACACACGCAAGGACCGTCCTTCCTACATTTACAACATGTCTACCTATTGCAATGCGCACACTTCTCTCTATGCTGTAGTTTCTATTTCATTAAAAGGGCACCTGACACTAACTCAGTTTACTTTCCTGGGGAAAGCGGCTGTCTTGGAACAGAAGCTTGTCATTGTTGCATCCTCCTTTTCTTTTTCCATTGCCTTTTCTAGTAAAATGCGACAACGAAGTTCCTCTGCAAGGTGAGCCATGAACACTCTTCTTTTCTCAGTAGCCCCCGTTCATGCCTTGCAAAGTACATGTGCGTTGATCGCCACCAGGTCAAGCTTGTTATAGCACACAGCAAATGGCCACCTGTGTGATCCTGCCACACTGAATAAGCTCACACCTTCTAGTGCACAATGTTAATGCAGCACGGAGAAAAAAAGAAAGAGACAAATATATGGGACATTGGATATAAATTTATTGTACTTATAAAAGTTAGTTTTTTCAGTTTTATTCTCTCAGTCACGATCACACTGATGATTATATAACTAGCACACCAACACACCTTTATAATACATTTATGTACAGTGGGTACGGAAAGTATTCAGACCCCCTTCAATTTTTCACTCTTTGTTATATTGCAGCCATTTGCTAAAATCATTTAAATTAAGTTTTTCCCTCATTAATGTACACACAGCACCCCATATTAACAGACAAAAAAAAGAATTTTTGAAATTGTTGCAGATTTATTAAAAAAGAAAAACTGAAATATCACATGGTCCTAAGTATTCAGACCCTTTGCTCAGTATTTAGTAGAAGCACCCTTTTGAGCTAATACAGCCATGAGTCTTCTTGGGAAAGATGCAACAAGTTTTTCACACCTGGATTTGGGGATCCTCTGCCATTCCTCCTTGCAGATCCTCTCCAGTTCTGTCAGGTTGGATGGTAAAGGTTGGTGGACAGCCATTTTTAGGTCTCTCCTGAAAAGCCCAAGCAAGCAATGAGTGTTGATTCTGAAAGTCTCGTTGAGGCCTCTTTCTAGAAGACTTTCAACTCCAACATCCAAAAGAGATTTTCCGCATAATGGCAAGGCTAGGAATACTGTGGAAGCAGCTGCAAAGAGCTGTGACCTGAAAGCCATAGGTGCATCTTGAAGTAGCAACCTAAGGACTTAATGGTGGACACCAGAGGTGAGAAATGCCCTCAGGCTGAAAAAGGATGCCTTCTGTGTATGGTTAGCACAGGAGACTCCCGAAGCAGCAGAGAGGCACCGATAGGCCAAAAGGACAGTGCCCTTAGCGGCCAGGGAAGGAAAACATCGGGTGTGGGAGAAGTTCAAAGAGACCATGGAAAGTGACTATTAGTTGGGCTCAAAGAGGTTCTAGCAAACCATCAGGCAATTCAAACAATGGAAGGCAGGGATTCACCCAGGCTGTTCTCAGTAAGGGTGGAGAAGTGCTTACCTAGACTGAGGATGTTGTCTGACAGTGGAAGGAACACTTTGAGGAGCTCCTGAACCCAATGGACATATCCTCTGTACAGGAGGCAGATCCATAAGATGAAGGGGATAAGCCGATGTAGTTAAGCAACTCTGCAGTGGCAAGACCCCAAGGGGTGGACGAGATTTGCCCAGAAATGCTGAAGGCTCTGGACATTGATTACCTGAGAAGCCTTTTCAATGTGATGAGGTCATCAGGAGCTGTGCTTCTGGATTGGCGGACTAGGGTAGTGGTCTCCATTTTCAAAAAGGGGAACTGGAAAATGTGCTCCAACTACTGGGGTACAAAATTCCTCAGCCTTCCTGTGAAAGCTTATGCTAGGGTATTAAAAAGGAGACTCCGCCCAATGGTGAAACCTCAGATCCATGAGGAGTAATGTGAATTCATCAGGGCCGTGGAATGGTGGACCAGCTCTTTTTTTTCCCAAGGATTCTGGAGGGGGCATGAGAGTACGGCCAATCTGTCTACATGTGTTTTAAGGACCTGGAAAAGGTGTATGACCGTGTTTCTCGAGTATATCTGTGGGGGTGCTGGGGGAGTATGAGGTTCCGGAGTCCCTAATAAGGGTTATCCAGTCTCTGTGTAATCACAGTGAGAGCTGTGTCCGCATACTCTGAACAACATCAGCACCATTTCCAGATGGAGTGGGACTCCACCAAGACTGTACTTTGACTCTATGTCTGTATGTGATTTTCATGGACAGGATATCAAGGCATAGCCTTGGGGGGGTGGGATGGTGTTTCCAGTTCGGTGGCCTCAGAATTGCATTACTTCTTTTTGTAGACAATGTGGCTTCGTCGGGCTGCAAACTCCAACATGCATTTGGAAGGTTTGTGACTGATTGTGAATGGTGAGGGATAAGGACCAGCACCTCCAAATCTGAGGCCATGGCCCTCAGTAGGAAAAGGTAAACTGTGCTCTATGAATTAGAAGTGAGTTACTGCCTCAAGTGGAGGAGTTTAAATATCATGAGTGAGGGGAAAAGGGATGGCGAGATTGAGAGACGAACTGAGATGGCAAATGCAGCTATACTGATGTTATAGCGATCTGTAGTACTGAAGAAGCTGAGTCACAAGGCAAAGCTCTCGATTTACCAGTCGATCTATGGACCTTTAGGTAATGACTGAAAAAATGAGGTTGCAGGTACAAGCAGGTGAAATGAGACTTTTCCATAGGTTAGGTGGGCTCTCCCTTTGGAAGAGCATTGCTGTGGTGCAGAGACCCTTTTTAGGAAGCTGGAGGGGAATGAGGAGGGGTTGGGGAGGAAATGGTTGAGTGTAACAGGCTTTGTAAAACTGCACTGTTTAGCTAATCTGTTTCTGCACATTGACTCCACAATTAATCCTTTTGTAATTTTTCTCTCTCTCTCTCTCTTAATTAGTAAAACTTTCAGCTGCTCTCCTTCACATCGTACTTTGTGACAATTTGTCTGTTACGTGGAGTGGATGTCAAATTTTACTGGCTATGTTATGGTGGCATGCTGAAGTAATAACATTAAAGAGTCGCTTGTTCTGCTTGTTTTACTGTTATTTGTCTTGAAGTTCAGACAAGAAGCATCTGCAGCTCCTCATCTTCAAATATGGAGGTGCGCATAACATCAGTACCAGGACTGTAGGAAAGCCTTGCCAGTTCAACAGCTTATTTATTTATTTATTTATTTGGGCATAAAAATTTACATTTACATTTAAAGTAGATGCTTTAATCCAAAGCGATTTACAACAGAGGTAAACGTAATCGAGTAACATTAGGCTGGGAAGTGTCGTAGGACAGGCAACAAAAGATGATTGGCACAAGTGAAAAGATGTGATAACTAATAATGAACAATCATAGATTATAATCAATAAAGTAGTTAACTGGCTCAGTAAAAGAAGGACGCTACATACAATAAAGATTGAGGGGTAAGAATGTAAACAGGCAAGACGGGAACAGAACAATAAATAAATAAGAAAGAAAGAAAGAAAGAAAGAAAGAAAGAAAGAAAGAAAGAAAGAAAGAAAGAAAG
>JANRMT010062807.1:20620084-20648079 GCA_026402145.1 Polypterus bichir lapradei
CATCTGATCTAACGTTTATCTGAATCTGTCCTGGATATGATGACACATACTGGCAGACCTTTATTCTTTATAACACACACACACACACATGCACTACAAATACTGAGATCAAATATGCATCTGAACCCCCACACACATCTTCACATCTGAATTCTCAGAACTTTATCTCAAAGTGAAGAATGGATAGAATATTCAGGGCTCTTGGTAGATATTTGGTTTCTTCTTAGTGCTCTTTTGTTCTTTATGACCTTTTTTCGAATTTGTGACTGTGCCATTCTGAATGTTCTCCTGTTCTTATGAAACTCCATTACTTATTCACTTATTACTTATTCATATTATTTGTGACTGTGCCATTCTGAATGTTCTCCTGTTCTTATGAAACTCCATTACTTATTCACTAGGTCAACAAGGAATTCAGAAGAATTGAAGCTGTTGGCCTGGAGCAGACGTTTATGAGCAGACTCGATACGTGCATATACACCACGTCTTCTTGAACTCATGAGAGCCGAGGGAGGAGTGGCTGGAACTAAAGTAAGACCAATCCTGGATACTTTAATGAGGTCTATATGAGTGTAATTCATTTGGTTTGTTCTTCACTTGGTGTAACAAGGTGTGTAGTAGTATTCAAACCTGCAGCCAATTCCATCATTTTGATGAACAACAAGAACTACAACAAATATTTATAGACTTAACAAAATTTATATCTATTATGAGTTAACATGGCATACACTAAAAAAATGATGGTGATGGGAAAGTAATGCCATTTACTTAATTTTGGAAAAAAGCCCTGGGCATTTGGTTCTAGCATAGAAGGTACTGGTTGCTGTGGTGTCCCAGTCCAACTATGATGGTTTTCTGAAGAATTCACAGCCTGAGTATCTTTAAAAGCTGTGAATGGCAGATTTAAACTAACCAATTGGTCAAAACCGCCCGCTCCCAAACAGGGTGTACAGCTGTTATTACTACAAAGAGTGGCATCAAGTCAATATTTATAAAAAATACATTGCGTATTTGCATATTTATAAAAGTTCTGTTCATCAGAATATATTCTGAACCAAAACATTGACACTTTATATTATTTTGCATTTTAATGTTTTGAATTTAAAATACTATAACAGAAACAGAGTTTAGCATAAGAACTGTAAGATTAATTCTCTTTAATTGTACTATAAACCAATTCAGCCATATTCACTCTAAATATATTTTTTGTCAGAACCTCAATATTGAAAGGAGAAGAGATGGAGTTATCCAGAGTTTAATGGAGGACCTCAGAGAAAGTCATGAGGACCTTCACCAAGACTGCCAGGTATGACTTTTAATTTAGTCTACTGGAGGAATTTGCACGGCTGTACAGTAAACGCTCAGGAGTAGAATTATGTACCGCATATAGAATTTGACAAAAGAACAATCAACACATCATTATATTTGTATTAATCTGTCACTTTTTTTTCAACAAGGAGGATAATCAAGATGGGAACACTGAGCATCTCTTGAAGATCCTTGTCGTCCACAGAGCCACTCAGAGGACCAGTGGATTTTATTATTATTACTGAGGGCCGTAAAGTGCTGACTAACTGAGGAAGGAGAGCCAAGGCTTGCATCCTATCAATGGAGTTTATTTATGCTTTAAATGTAGTCTACCAAGAATAGCTAAAGTATACGTTTGAGTTTTTACAAAAGATGTTCCTTGAGATTGATGGGATAAACTGCTCAGAAACATTCAGACACTAAAACACAAATTGCTGGCTTGAATGTAACGACTCAAGTTAATAATGGATAATAGGCTCTTGTTACACTTTGTTAAAATGTCATTGTGTCCTGAAATATTAAAACACCAGGTGAACTTTAGTTTGTAAAACAGCAGCCTACCTCACTTCTAATTTGTAAATATGGATTTTGTTTTTGGTAACATTTGTCTGTTCTGAAAATCAAAGTTGTATTGCTGCTGTGCGATATGGGAAGTAGTTATTAGGACAATTTGCTTTTTTGTGTAAATTGATCATTTTTCATGTGCCACAGGTAAAGCTCTGCACATTTACAGTTTTATGGTCAGTGGCTTCATACTCGAGTGACAGGAGTGTACATTGTGGTTTGAATTGGACTTCTTATTAAGTTCTGCTTTATTTGAATTTTTGAATCAGTGTCAGGGCTGACAAGTACAGTAACAGAACTATTAAATTAATATGCTGATGCTGATATTAAAATTTCAACAATGAAAAAAACAATTGTTTACTTTAAAATGTAATGAAGATCTCAAAAAAGAAAATATTTTGTTCAGAACACTTGAATCTCAATAAAAACAAAAAAGTGCATCATTCACTTTGTAGTCTGACTGATTTAAATCTTAAAGCATGAAAACAGAAAATTAGGTACAAAATATAAACAATTATTAGTCCGTTACCTACTTTTTACAAGTAATTTTGAACTTAGTAAGAAGGTAGATTATACTGAAAAATATTAGGTAGACTTCACTTGACTGAATTTATGTAATTTATTTGTTACATTTAGGTAAACTTCACTGCAAAAAAATGGGTTAAATTTAGTGCATATTGCTGCCTCAATTTTATTTAGTAAATTCTATGCCCTGCGTTTTACAGAGCAGATCTGTAGCTGATTTGTATTATTGATTTCCAAAAAGCAATGTGAGTAAAACCGAGCTCTGCATAACTAATCACAACTGTCTTTAAAACAGAATCAGTGCAATCGACAGCGTCTTCTGCAAATTAGGGAAAGCCTCGGGATTTCTGCGTTAATGAGACAAAAATATTGAAAAGAAACTTTGCGAATTCATCCAGAGGTGAACGTAAAGATCACTCAAGTACTGACAAGAAGGAGCAGCTGGATAAGCACATCTGGAGCCAAACTTTCAAAAAAGCACCTGACTTTGTCAGCAACATCCTTTCCTTGTGAATGCATCTTATCAAAGGGGGGTAAATAAGTAATCTTCCAAAGTGCAGCACAACAGAGTAAAAGATTGACGGAAATAGAATTATTGACAGACTAAGCTTTTGTCGTTTCTGTATTATTAAACCATCTTCAGTCCCACAATCCCCCGCAGTCACTGACACGTTTAACGTTCTCTGCTCCTCACCTGTCGTGTTACCCAAAGTATCAACATTGAGTTTCATTCAAGGCTTTACTGTCCGTCCTGTCACACACATAAAATAAGACACACATTTCCTCTACATACGTGTTCAATAATCTTTTTCTTCTTCTTTCGGATGCTCAGGTTGCCACAGAGGATCATCTAAAAAATTGTTGTCCGCATATTCATCCATCCATCCATTATCAAACCCGCTATATCCTAAGTACAGGGTCACGGGGGTCTGCTGGAGCCAATCCCAGCCAACACAGGGCGCAAGGCAGGAAACAAACTCAAAGCAGGGCGCCAGCCTACCGCAGTTGTCCACATATTGATTTGGCAAAATTTTACTATAATAATAATAATAATAATAATAATAATAATAGTTATATGGCAATAATGAGAAAAAGCTCAAGATGGTAATATTTATGAGAAGAGCCTGCATGGCATCAGGGTCAGGAGGTGCCTTGTCTCCCGTTACTTCCGTAATGAGCTCGTCTGCCGCCCCTCACTTACACTGGCACGTGTTACACTGGGGGCAAATGCAATGGGGAATACCGACAATGTACACCTTCAGAAGTGCAATAAATCGACTGTACACTGAAGCATTCCAACGTATAAATACAATGGAGAACATTTCAGATAATCGATGAGTTTTAATTATAAACAATACAACATAACTACTATATGTGTGGCTACATTTTATTTATTCTCACCAAACGTTTCATATGTACATGGGAAATGAATATGGGTAATATGTTTATAATAATTCTGATTAAAATACACTGTCAAAATATATTAATGAGCAAATTGAGACACATTAGCCTTTAGGAAATATAAAAAAGCGTGTGCGCTGTCATTTAGGACACAATGCATTGTTAACGTGACGCACTCTCTACTGACGCGATGTCACAAAAACAAAGAAACAGCGCAGTCCATGAAACTCACAGCCTCCTCGACTTCTGACCTTATGATTAGTTGTCAATATCATATCAATAAAGTCATTTTAAGAAGATGACAAGTCTGCTATAGTCAGTTCAATTAACGCCCCTTTTAAAAAGTTTGCATATTCAGAATATAAAACAGAATCTCAATGAAGCGGAACTCATGAGTAGTAACGAATAATATGTGCCACTGAGGAATTATAATTCATAATAAAAACTACGACTTTCTTAAACGGACACTAACCGTAGGCATTTCAATAACTCATTTAGGATTCTTGTGTGTTCATTTCAATATCGATTTAAGAGCTCAGTGAGCCACCTGTTGTACTAAACGGCAGCTCAAACAGCACTTAACAGTAAATAGTCTAACAACTCAAGATAAGACAATGAAACGAAGAGGCCGCACCGCCAACAATGAAGGCTCACGCTGTCCTGCTGCGTGTTTAGAAGGCGCTGATTGGCTGAAACTGTTTATACCGAATTGTCCCAAGATAGAAGTGCCGTATAGCGATCGGAAACGAAAAGACACATTTATGCATGCTGGACAGTAGTTTATGTTATGTTTATACAAATTCAGGACAACGACAGGGTCTCCAAACACTCAAATATGAAGCTTATTACTTTTTACAGTGAAACTCTTTACATACACAATATAATTAGGGGCGTGTGCCCCCTGACCGCCTACAGCGGCTCAACCCTCCCTTGAGAGCTCGATTCGCTCGCTGTCGGTTCGCGATGGATTTTTTTTTTTTTGTTAAATGGAGGAATAGAGAAAACAAACAAACAAACAAAAAAAAAAAAAACATTTCACAATAGGAGGATCAACAACGCGACCCTCTGGGGTCTTTACTGAGAGACAGTTGCAATACCAATGGATTAAATGTTAAAGACTTCCATACTATGTATGCATTTAAGCTCTCTTTTTTAAATTAAATTTCAAAAGCGTGATATTAAATTTTAAACCAACGATATCTGTTGATTTCATGAAAAACGGATTAAATGTTAAAACGGCCTGCCATAAATAAACGGGCAGATCCATCTCTGCGGTTCATCCTTGCAGTGGGAGTGTCATGGTGTTGTGGGCGTCTTGAGAAAGACGTGAAGGACGTGTAGTCATGTTGTGGGCGTTTCTTGAATGACGTACAAGCTACTGTATCTACCGCGTGCTGCAGTTCCTCTCTGTTTGCTCTTATGAGACCCTCGTGCTCAGACTTCTTCACGGTCAGAAGATCAAGCAAAGGTGCGGAAGGTGAGACAAAGTCGAACGTGGGGATCGCGTACGGGTGGGAATGCCAGCAGTGAGGAAGATCGCGACATGCTGAGTGGCTTTAAATTTGAGGAGGTGCCTGACGCCGCGTGGTTCGCTTCTAAGTGTTGGGGATTGAGCGCTACGTGGAGGAGGAGGCGGCAGAGCAAATTGCATCTTTGCGAGTTTATTGTGGATGACGGGGGTCGCGCAGTTTTAGCTGCTGATGCGTTAATTTTTTTCCGCTCGGTGTCCCGTGAAATGTAACGCTACATCTGACTTGGCGGAGGCGCGTTAACTCGGGATTGCTTCTGCTCTCTTCGCGCTCGTGCACTTTTCCGCGCCGTTTCGCCTTTTGATTTCGCTCATGCTCTGAACTGTGCTGTCCATCGGGCACGCGCTTGTTCAGCCGCTCGCTCCCGCACGGCCCCGTCGTTTATTTCTGATTTTTCTCGAGCTCTGCGTGTTCTTTGTGTTTTTTCCTTTTTCCTCTGAAGCCGTCATCGGCAAACTTTGTTAAAGTGGCGTCGCACGATGTGACTTTACAGGGCTCGTTCAGGTTTTCCACCAGTTTGTCTCATACTGATTTCATTTTTTATTTTCTTCTTATCAAGAAAGATGCTCGTGCGTTTTCACTGTAACAGGGAGACTTTGATTGTTAAATTGGCAATAAGAAATACAAACATTACACAAGCTAGTGCTGCTGGAGGGATACAGTAAAATCTACAGTAAAATGCACTCCCTTCTTCTCCTCTCTTCCACAATCCCCATTACTCTGTAATGTTGATCCCAAGTATTTAAACTCATCCACCTTCTCCAACTCTACTCCCTCATCCTCACCATTCCATTGACCTCCCTCTCATTTACACACATGTATTCTGTCTTGTTCCTACTGCCCTCCATTCCTCTCCTCTCTAGAACATATCTCCACCTCTCCAGGGTCTCCTCAACCTGCTCCCTACTATTGCTACAGATCACAATGTCATCAGCAAACATTCAGTCCACGGGAACTCCGTCTAATCTTGTCTGTCAACGTGTCAATCACGATAGCAAATAAGAAAGGACTCAGAGCCGATCCCTGATGTAATACCACCTCCGTCACTCTCACTGCAGACCTCGCCCTTGTCTCATTCACTCATGCATATCCTGTACAACTCTTACAGACTTCTCTGCCACTTCCTCATACAATATCACAGCTACTCTCGAGACACCCTGTCATATGCTTTCTCCAGGTCCACAAAACGCAATGCAACTCCATCTGTCCTTCACTATACTTCTCCATTAACACCTTCAGAGCAAACATCGCTTCTGTGGTGCTCTTTCTTTGCATGAAACCATACTGCTGCTCACTAATCATCACCTCACTTCTTAACCTAGCTTCCACAACTTTTTCCATAACTTCATGCTGTGGCTCATTAATTTTATTCCCCTGTAGTTACTACAGTCCTGCACATCCCCCTTTTTCTTTAATATCGGCACCAGTACACTTCTTCTCCACTCCTCAGGCATCCTCTCACTTTCCAAGATTCCACTAAACAATCTGGTTAAAAACTCCACTGCCATCTTTCCTAAACACCTCCATGCTTCCACAGGTATGTCATCTGGACCAACGGCTTTATCATTTTTTCATCCTCTTCATAGCTGTCCTTACTTCCTCCTTGCTAATCCATTGCACTTCCTGATTCACTACCTCCACATCATCCAACCACTTCTCACTCTCGTTCTCTTCATTCATCAGCTTTTCAAAATACTCTTTACATCTGCTCAACACACTCTCCTCGCTTGTGAGTACGTTTGCATCTTTATCCATTATTACCCTAACCTGCTGCACATCTTTCCCAACTCGGTCCCTCTGTCTAGCCAATCGGTACAGGTCCATTTCTCCCTCCTTAGTGTCCAACCTCTCATACAACTCATCATATGCTTTTTCTTTAGTCTTCACCACCTCTCTCTTCACCTTGCGCCTTATCTCCTTGTACTCTTGTCTACTCTCTGCATATCTCTGACAATCCCACTTCTTCTTTGCCATCCTCTTCCTCTGTTTACTCTCCTATACTTCCCCATTCTGCCACCAGGTTTCCTTTTCCTCCTTCCTCTTTCCAAATGTCACACCAGTCACCCTTCTTGCTGTCACCCTTACTGCATCTGCTGTATTTTCTCAGCTGTCTGGTAACTCTTCACTACCACCCAGTGCCTGTCTCACCTCCTCCTTAAACTCAACCTTGCATGTCTTTACTTTTTCAACTTCCACCATTTGATCCTTGGCGCTGCCCTCACTCTCTTCCTTTTCTTGATCTCCAACGTCTTCCTACAGACCACCATCCTATGCTGCCTATCTACACTTTCCTCTGCCACCAATTTGCAGCCTTCAATCTACTTCAGATTGACTCTTCTGCATAGGATGTAATCCACCTGTGTGCACCTTCCTCCACTCTTGTACGTAACCCTGTGTTCCTCCCTCTTCTTAAAATACGTATTTTCCATAGCCATGTCCATCCTTTAGGCAGAATCCACTATCCTCTGACCTTCTTCATTACTCTCCTTGACACCATACCTACCTATCGCCTCCATGTCTCTTCTGTTCCCTTCACCAACATGCTCATTGAAATCCACTCCAATCACCACTTTCTGTCCCTTGGGTACACTGTTCATCACTTCATCCAACTCACTCCAAAATCTTCTTTCTCATCCATTGCACACCCAACTTGCAGGGCATATGCACTAACAACATTCGTCATGACACGTCCAATTTCCAGCTTCATAAACATTTCTCTGTCTGACACTCTTTTCACCTCCAAACACTCTGATATTGCCTGAGGTTTATTCAATTCCTCTGCATTAAGAGTATTTATTTGTGGTATCTTTAATGCGTCCAGAAATTCATTAGATTGTGTCTTGTCTTTTTTAATCTCAGTAGAGTATAAGGATTTATAGTAGTCTCTAAATGTGTGTGTTTTATTTTTATGGTCAATGATTTTTTCTCCTTTTGTACTGGTGATTGCTGGGATTGCATTGCGAACTTCTTGCTTGTGGATTTGTTGAGCTAAGATCTTATTAGCTTTCTCTCCATGTTCATAATGATGATGTCTTGATATAAAAATGAGTTGTTCAGTTTCTTTACTTGTTAAGAGGTTGAGTTCTGAATACAGAGCCTGCCTTTTCATATGAAGTGCCTCACTTGGACACCTGGCATGTTCTTGATCTATTCTAGTAATTTTATTGATTAGCTCTAATACCTTCTTGGTTTCCAATTCATTTTTGTGGGAAAGATATGAGATAATCAGTCCTCTTAAGAAGGCCTTTAGGGTTTCCCAGAGTGTTCCTGCAGAAACCTCTGAGGGTGTATTTGTCTCTAAAAACTTGATTTGTTTGGATAGAAATTCTGTACAGTTCTTGTCTGCTAATAAAAGTGAATTAAGACACCATCTGCGAGAAGAGTGTGTGGGGCATAGTGATTTTAGCTCTAAAATCAAGGGGGCATGGTCAGAAATACCAATAGTGTCGTACTTACACGATTAAAACGTAGGCATGAAGTTATCTATAAAGGATTTTTTATCAATTCTTGAGTAGCAATGATGCACTGGTCAGTAGAAGGAATATATTCTTGAGTTTGGGTTAGAAATCTCCAGGGGTCTGATAAGTTGTGGTCAGTTACAAACTGTGTAATTGTCTTTGCAGTGTCAGATGTCATGTTTCATTCTTCACAGTCTTGTGTATTTTCCAGTCTCCTCTGTTATCACCTGTTCATTTATTTTTCTGTATTCTTTAGCCCAGTGCTCTAACGATAATGCCTTTTAATCTCCTACCATATTTGTCTAACAGATTATTGCCTGGAAATGGTGACTACTTCTGTCTGCGTTGCAAAGGCCACCTGTTGTGTTGTCTGTGACTGGTGAAACACGCCGTTTCATGTGTGACAGTAATGCCCATTGTTACCAGACTTGATTTTACTACAAAATTTCTCATTAACCAATTTAATTGAAGCAAAAGTAAGTGCCAGCCTTGCTGTTAATGCCAGCTACCTTTGGTTTGTATCTAAACATGTCCTGTCCAACAACTTAAAAGCTCACACAGCATCAGGGACTGCCATGTTATATTTACACATGCAGGTCACTCCATGTCACATCATCACACTTATGGGCCTCATCGCCACAGATTTTCATAAAACTTGGCCTGCTGATTTGGTTATCCGAGTGACCCATGGAACTGAAATTGCACGTTCCTGGATCAACAATAATAAGGAGATTTAAGATCACAAAGTTTGAACACCATGCTGCATTAGGACTTTAACTGGCTATTTCTGAAAATATTATGCTATCCCGAAAATGAAAAAATTACCATTTTATGACTGAATATAATGTTAAGATTTGAATAGTAAATAACCCTATATTATAAATGTGGCCAATTTATTACTAAAGCTACCTTA
The DNA here is from genome assembly GCA_026402145.1 of Polypterus bichir lapradei. Taxonomy (NCBI): domain Eukaryota; kingdom Metazoa; phylum Chordata; class Cladistia; order Polypteriformes; family Polypteridae; genus Polypterus; species Polypterus bichir. The sequence continues at coordinate 20,629,783 of JANRMT010062807.1, forward strand.
TAATGTCATGAAAATCTCCAGAAAAATTGTTTTTTGTTACAATCTGTGATGATGAGGTCAAAAAGTGTAATGATTTGACGTGAAATTACCAATCAGGGATATCTCTGTTTCAAATCGATGATATAATCCAACATAGAAACTGCACTCACCCTTTTAACTCTGTAAAATCTGAATATCCTCATAGATACGATCCTTTTTCTCTTTTAAACACAACATCAAGCCTTTCTATCAGAATAGTCACACCTTCATCTTTGTTCAGGTCTTCTGCTCAAATTGACATCTCAATGCTGTCCCTGTAAGCGACAGTCCAACCCCAAGTGCGTATTTTTTTATTTGTAAGCTCAGTAACCCGTGTCCATATTAAATCTTCATTTCTCCAGCTCTCGTGTGCCTTTCTTTTGTCAAATGCAGGCAGGATTTTATAATTAGCAGCCATCTTGTACTACGAATGTTAAACTTTAATAACAACACAACACCTTTGATGTTAGCCACACACTTTTTATTCTTCTCTTCCATAAACACACCCGTCATGAGTAACCTCCTACAAACCCACTCTCCTCAAACCCCGAATGTCCTACTCCCAGTCAGGATGCAGTCCCGTAATCCCAAAAATAGGAGCACATATATAAGATATAGAATATAACAACTTAACAGAATTAAGCTCCCGATGTGCAGTTCAAGTCCAGCGAGGATATCCAACAAAGCCCTAAATATGACGTCTTTAATAGTCCTGCCATTGCTGTGTCCAAACATGATGGTGCCGTATAGATAAAGTGTTGTCATATCTACATGGTGGCACTGAAATGTATGCAAATCCCCTTTCATGAAGGTCTGCAATGCACTTTGATCACATCTGAATTGTTTGATTTGTAGTTTTAAACTGTGAGGCAGACGAGGAAATCAAGAAAAATGTGTCTTTGACCCAAACCTCATGGAGGGCACTGTGACCCTGAAGTGTGCTCATTATTTTTACTGACTTTATGAAAATAAATATTGCACTTTTAATTTTACAGGGCTTTCCCATTTTACATGGCCATACACTGAGATGTCTAATGGCCTCCAGCTCAGGGCTGTCCATGTGAGAAGTGAATCTGAGAAGAGAAGGGCAGACACTTAAAGAGAGAAAAGAGTTTCCCACAGAGCATGGCCTCTGTCAAAGAAGATGGTGTGAATGAAAGAACGGTGGACATTAAAGAAGAGGACTGTGAGCAGGTCACACCAGAGGATGTGCATGTGAAGTTGGAGGATCATGAAGAAACAATTTCAGTTTTTAAAGAGGAGGACTGCAAGGGGGCGACTGCTGCCATTAAAGATGAGGATTTAAATGATTTCTCCGTTGGTCTTGAACTTCAAAAGCAAGATGCCTGTGAAGAACCTCCATCCAGTTTACAGTCCAGGTCCACTAATACGGAACGACTGGCTATGCTGGAGAATTCTACAGAGCTGAAATCAGAGTTATCAGAGTCTGAAGAGAAAATCACTGAGGGAAATGGGAGAGAAGGAGAAGAGTCACCTGGGAGTGTTGGAATAAGTGAGTAATGTGATTAAATATAAAAGAAATAGAACATTTATAAATTCTAATGGTGGGTTCTTTGATGTTTTTAGAAGATTGAAATAAGTGGAAGACACGGTTAATTGAACTTGGATAAAGACCACCTGCTTGGGCCAATGATAACAAACAATAGGTTACTTAATAAATGATAAATTAGAAAAAATTTGGGTGAATAAGGAAAAATCTAAAGTGTTCAGCGCATGACTTGAACATCATGAAGCTTTGACTGAAGCTGTGACGTATGTTAGGCCAACAGCGCAATACATTCAATGAAAATATCAAAAGTCATATTTTATTAACGACATGTATATTTCTTAAATTGAGACCTGTACGAGCCATGATGACATTCAGGGGTCTCAGGGTCTTCTTTCAGCATCTTGTGTTCTGCTCTCAGCCTGAACTTGCTGGGTCAGCATGGCCTGGACAACTTAGCAGTGGTGTGAAATCCCCACTTCTAGATGATCTTGGGCCGTTCCGTCTCCCACAGTCACATCGGGTCAATTTGGAGTCGCTACTCCACTTCACCTGCATGTTTTTGGGGATGACGGGAAGAACCAGAATAACCAGAAACACCATTCAGAGCCCCTATGTAGAACAACTGTGGGCAGGATTTGACCTCAGGACACCTGAACAATAAAGCAGCTGTGCTAAACACTGTGTCCCCCTAACACAAGCGGATATATTTGTATGTTTATTTTTAGGCCAGATTATGTTCTAGAGGATGTAAATATCATTACATACATTACAATTAACAAGAGAAAACCCAAATTCAGACACATTATTGATCGGATCGGAGTCTTTGATCGGAGTCTTTAGAGTTGATATTGATCACCCATTCCATTCCATTAGGATCTGCTGATGTCAATCATAATAATACTGTTTTTCTTTTTTTAATAATAAATGTATTTTTAGCCATGCATAAACTTCTTATTCCATAATAAAGTGCTACTGCATACGGTATACACAAAGAACATTTACCCATAATGCACACATAAGAAAAACAAAAAAAAGCTGAGCAAAACAAGGCACGTCTTAATTATTCTTCACATTTCTAATCAAATAAAATGTTCAGTTAGACATTTGTAGCCGTCGACTATGACAAGAAGAAAACGAGACCGTCTTGGTGAACGCTTCAGGTTCTTATCTATGAATATTAGCATCTCTGCATGTTCTGAGGACAGTCTGGTCCTCCTGTCATCCACGACATGTGCTGCCATACTGAACAGACCCTTGCTGTCCCCACTCGTATAAGGATGGCACAGGTAGGATGACGACTTTTATTGGTCCTCCAGAAAGCCAGTGGCCCAGCATCTCTTGTGTGTATAGGATTCATAGAGATAAAGATTCACCTCTGATGCTGCTGACTCAGATATCGTTTTTATCTTTATTGACAATTTCTTCATGCATTCTGCAGTTCTGTTGGCGGGGAGTTTCTTTGGATCTCTCGGCTGTCTTCTCTCGCTCCGTGTGTGTCTGTGTGGTCGAGACACCAGCACTGAGTGGTTTATGTGTTTGAGATTTGCAATCATCTGGGAAATACGTGTCCTTGTACCATTGTTTAATTTGGGGAAATAAATCATTATGATAATAATATCTATTACAGAATTTATAACTGTATAGTGACTATTCACACTCAATGCTTATTATGCATTATTTGGTATTATTTTATTTAGGTCTAAAAAGTAGGCTCATACCATTCTACCCAACAAGCCAATAAGATGGCTGATTACAATTTCTAACTAATCGACGTCCACTTGATAACGATTTATATTTATGTACCAGCGCAGTAAAACTCTGCATCCCTTTCCTCCCATCTACCTACACATTCACTGAAAGGCTGTTAAAAGGGATTTTAGTCAAAATTGCTAATGCCTGGTTAATTAATTATACAAATAAATTAGTCAACAAACACTCACTGGCAGATGGAATCGTGGATCTAAATGATCTAGAAGGTGACATCTTCCAGAACTGAAAGTGGCTGGTTGTCCAGGCTTACGAATTCCACTGTTTTTGCTGTCACAGTAAGTCTTTGCCGTTCTTGCTGTCAGTATTATAAGGTTGAGTTTTCTAAGTGCTGCCATTATTGGAGGCCGAGTGAGAGTAGGCGACTGAGTTAGACTAAGCTAACTGGTCGCCTCAGCCTTCGAACAGCTCGTTCTTCACACCAGTCCCTTTTGTGTTGACTTCTCAGATGCTGAATAAGGTTTATATTGTTGAAAGTGTTAGCAGAGAATCCTCCATCACTGACTTAATTTTGCACATTTATTACAAACCGCAAGTTTTTTATCTCTTGTAGCAAGACAATAAAACTGTTAGACTGGTGAAGACATGTTTCTGTATTTTAGTAATGTTGGAACTTGTATACTTTTTTATCATTCAAGATCAGATGTTACGATCCACTAATTTACTGATCATCGGTCAAGTCATTTGGAGTGAAAATTGGCTGATTTTGATTTGTGATCGATTGATCAGATCAGGCCTGTCTTTCACATATGAGAGAAAGGTGAAAAAAATTAAACAGACAGCAGCAGAACATGTAAAGACCACACACAGAGTGGCCAGACCATAAATGGCACCTCAGTTTGATGAAGGAACTCCAACCAGTGTGCCACTGCTTTACTTGTACTGTTTCATTTATTTTAAAAGGCGGGTAGTGGTTAGGAATTGGGACATCAAACCCTGAAGTTGCAGGTTCAAATTCAACTATTGACACCATGTGACCACGAGCAAGTTACGTGACCTGTCTGTGCTCCAGTTGGAAGAACAAGAAAAATGTAACCAATTGTGTGTTAAATGTTGGAATTTACTTTGGGTAAACATGTCAGGAAAAAAAATAATAATAGTTAAAATGTTTGTATTATTTCAGATTTACAGAAGAATGGCAGCTTCTCTCCACCTTCACTTGGTCAGTCCTCTCTTCAATACAAAGAGAAAGGTATGAAGAAATCAGCAAGAGGATCAGAGAACCTGACAACAGCCTTTTTGCAGTGCAGTTCTTTCCCTGCTACTAGAGTAACACAGACAAAAGACATCAAAACTGATCGACAACAAGTGGAGAAAGAAATCCAAATTCATACTGGAAAAAAATGCCGTGCTTTTGCATTAAATTTGCAATTAACCAAACAAGTGAAGAGTGGTAGTGTTGGTGAGAAGAAAGGTTTGAAGAAAATTGAAATTGAATTAAAGAAAAAAATTATTGAAAAGTATGAGCGTGGCGTTCGTGTTACTGATCTTGCCGCCGAGTTCAAGAAGTCAAAATCTACGATTTCAACTATTATAAAGCAGAAAGAGGCCATTAAAGCAGCTGATGTTGCAAAAGGAGTGACAGTGTTAACCAAGCAGAGGCCTCAAGTGCTGGAAGAGGTGGAAAAACAGTTGCTATTGTGGTTGAATGAGAAGCAACTTGCAGGGTATAGCGTAAGCGAGGCGATGTTATGTGAGAAAGCCAGGAAGATTCATGGCGATTTGCTGCAATTCTATCCTTCTACGAGTGGCGAAGGAGAGGAATTTAAAGCCAGTAGAGGATGGTTTGAAAAGTTTCGCAAGAGAAGTGGCATTCATAGTGTGGTAAGGCATGGAGAGGCTACTAGTTCCAACTCTGAAGCTGCGAAGGAATTCATGAAAAATTTCACACAATTCGTGGAGGATGAAGCCTACATCCCGCAACAAGTGTTCAACTGTGACGAGACTGGATTATTCGGGAAGAGGATGCCAAAGAGGACCTACATTATCCAGGAAGAGAAGGCTATGCCTCCTGTTGTGGATGAGATTGTGTCCATGGGCAAGAGCATGGGTCTTGAAGTAGAAAATGAGGGCATCGACGAGCTTGTCCTGGATCACAAGGAGGAGGTGACGACGGAGGAACTCGCTGAACTCCAGCAGGAGCAGCATAACTTGCTCACCGAGGAGCAGTCCTCGGGGGAAGAAGAGGAAAGGGCAGTTATAAAAAGTGATGCAATAAAAGGTGTCATGGAAAAATGGAACGAGTGCCAGGATTTTTTCGAGAAGATCCACCCTGACAAAGCGGTTGTGAACAGAGTGATAAACATGATGAATGACCATGTCATCTCACATTTCCGAAAAATTTTAATGCATAGGAAAAGGCAAGTCACATTAGACCGCTGTTTCGCGAAGTCTCATCCACCAGCTAAACGGCTAAAAAACACCAGAAACAGAAGAAATCACAAGAGAGAAAACACCTGAAGGAGAACATCCCTCCATCATGCAGAGGGACTCTCCCTCAAAACTGTAACCTCCTCTCCACCTAGCTACCTCGTCACTTCCTTCATGCCAGATCTTGACTCGTGCAAGTTTAGTTTTTGTATAAATTAAGGATTTTTCCATTTTTCTTTTTTTTTTTCTTGTGCTTAAAACTCATTAAAAAAAGTGTTTACAGCGAGCATTTTATAAGGCTGTAGCGTGAACTCTTTTAATGTTAGTCTTCTCTGTTCAAGGTTTTCTCAGTGTTATTCAATGTTTTTACATTTAGTTTACTATTACACTGTGCATTCTATGGTATAATTTAACTATTTTTGTGCTTTAAAATCTTAAAAAAAATCTATTTACATACAGTTCGTACATACAATCCTATAGGGGTAATTAGTTTGGGCCACGACCAAATCAGGTTGCAACCAGAGTTTTGGAACGAATTACGGTCGTGACCTGAGGTTCCACTGTATGTATGTTCTGAATGTGGCAAATGTTATACAAGCCAGAACAGTCTTTATAGACACAACAAAATCCATACTGGAGAAAAATCTCATTGCTGTTCTGAATGTGAGAAACGATTCTTAGATTTATACTCACTTCAGCGCCACATCAGAACTCATACTGGAGAGAAACCATATTGTTGTCCTGAATGTGGTAAGCAGTTCTCAAAAAAAACATCCTACAGAGTCACATCAGACTTCACACCTGAGAGAAACCTCACAGTTGCTTGGAATGTGGCAAACAATTCTCACGCCTTAGTTCTCTTTATAATCACAGGAGAAGTCATACTAAAGAGAAGCCTTAAAGTTTTGCTGAATGTGGAATGTGATTCTCATAGAACAGTTCTCTTCACAAACGTAAAATAATTCATTATGGTAAGAACCAAAGCTGTTCTGCATGTGGCAAGCTTTTCTCAGACAGCACGACTCTTAAAGATCATATGAGAATTCACTCTGGTTAAAAACCCTATTGCTGTCCAGAATGTGGCAAACGATTCTGACATCAAACCACACTTGGGTGCCACAGAAGGATCCACACTGGAGAGAAGCAGTACACCTGTTCTGAATGTGGTAAAGGGTATTCTTCCAAAAAAAGTGGCCTTCATATTCATAAATGACTGGCTTACTTGTGGTAAGCCTCTTAGCTGTTCTCAATGTTGAAAGTGATCCTTCTGTATGAGCCATCATCAGCAACACGTAAGATTTCATGAAGGACTCAGAAACTGTACTGCCAGGACGTCAGCCATACAGGGACTGATCATCTCTGCACCAGTGCTGTGACATACAATGGTGAACAATACAAACACCAGACGACAGAATGAGGTAGCAACAGTACTGTGTGGTGATAACAACTTCAACCACGGGGCACAACTGAAAAAGTTCAATGTAATAATAAAAAATGGAGAAGTCAAATCAAATCCACAATGCAGTGCCAACTACCAGGAGGTGCCACTGACAACAAGGGGAATATTTTTGTTTCAGAGCTTTGGAGATGGGGCCTTATCTAGGCACCAATGAACTTGTACCGTCTCTGGGATGTCATCTGATGGCTGACGCCTGGGCTGAGGGCAGACAGCCATTAGTCAAAGTGAAATTTATTGTCATCTCAACCATATACAAGTATACAGATAGACGAAATTGCGAAGCCGATGGCTCCACAGGTTAACAACATGACGTACAAATAATAAATAGAATTAAAATTTAAATTTAAAATTAAAGCACAAACAAGACAAGACATTGTGCAAAGACAAGACATAGAAGTAGCAGCAATATTGATGTGTAAGATATGTAATAAATAAATAATAGGTATAGATAATTCAGAAATTATCAGTGTATGATAATAGTTGTTTAAGACATGTGTAAACAATGACAGGTCAGAATGTTTCACAGCAAAAGGATAACAAGAGTGTCAAAATACTTAAAGGTCAGTATGAGATTTTCAGTTCTTTTCTACATGCACACTTGTCTTTGCAGGAAAGTGGCTCGCATGTATAAAAGTTCAGTTTTTAGAGGTGGTTGAGACAGTGTGGGAGGTCCCAGGGGACAGCCTGGTGTTAAGGAGTGTAACAGCTTGGGGTTAAAAACTCTCCTGCAGCCTGGCAGATCTGGCTTTGATTCTGCAGTATCTTCTCTTGGATGGCAGAAGTGTGAAAAGTCCATGTGAGGGGTGTAGGGTGTAAGGGGTCCTGCACAATGCTGCAGACCTTGCGGACACTGCGTTTGTAAAATATGACCTGTAGTGAAGGGAGAGGCACCCCAATAATGTTCTCTGCTGTCTTCACTATCCTTTGCAGGTGCTTGCGGTCAGATATGTTGCAGTTGCCATACCAGACAGTGATGCAGCTGGTCAGAACACTCTCAATGGTGCCTCTGTAGAACATGGTGAGGATGGAAGGGGGAAGACTTGCTCGCTTCAGTCGCCTCAGGAAGTGTAGTCTCTGCTGGGCTTTCTTGATTAGTGATGAGGTGTTATGTGTCCACGTAAGTTCTTCAGTTAGGAGTACCAAGTTCCTCGGTGTGCACATAACAGTCTCCACATCTACACCATTGATGCTGAGTGGGATGTGGGCAGGACGTGATTTTCTGAAGTCTACGATTATCTCTTTTGTCTTGTCAACATTGTGAGACAGATTGTTGTCTTCACACCATGCAGATAGCCGTTCCATCTCATCTCTGTATGCCGTTTCATTATCCCTGCTTGTCATTCCCAGCACCATCGTATTATCCGCAAACTTGATGATGGGGTTGGTGTTGTGAGTGGCTGTGCAGTCGTGAGTCAGCTGGGTGAACAGCAGTGGACTAAGCACACAGCCCTGTGGTGTTCCAGTGCTCAGTGTGATGATGCTGGAAGTGTTGAAGCCCATCTGAACTTACTGGGGCCTCTCGCTCAAGAAGTCCAGGGTCCAGTTGCAGAGGGTGGTGTTCAGGCCCAACCTGCTCAGTTTTACAACCAGCTTTGGAGGGATGATTGTGTTGAAGGCAGAGCTAAAGTCTACAGTGGTGCTTGAAAGTTTGTGAACCCATTAGAATTTTCTATATTTCTGCATAAATATGACCTAAACATCATCAGATTTTCACTCAAGTCCTTAAAGTAGATGAAGAGAAACCAGTTAAACAAATGAGACAAAAATATTATACTTGGTCATTTTTTTTTATTAAGGAAAATGATTGAATATTACATATTTTTGAGTGGCAAAAGTATGTGAACCTTTGCTTTCAGTATCTGGTGTGACCCCCTTCTTTGTGGCAATAACTGCAACTAAACGTTTCCGGTAACTTTTGATCATTCCTGCACACTGGCTTGGAGGAATTTTAGCCTATTCCTCCGTACAGAACAGCTTCAACTCTGGGATGTCGGTGGGTTTCTTCACATTAACGTCTCGCTTCAGGTCCTTCCACAACATTTCGATTGGATTAAGGTCAGGGCTTTGACTTGGTAATTCCAAAACATTAACTTTATTCTTCTTTAACCATTCTTTGGTAGAACGACTTGTGTGCTTAGGGTCGTTGTCTTGCTGCATGACCCACCTTCTCTTGAGATTCAGTTCATGGACAGATGTCCTGACATTTTCCTTTAGAATTCTCTGATATAATTCAGAATTCATTGTTCCATCAATGAAGGCAAGCCGTCCTGGCCCAGATGCAGCAAAACAGGCCCAGACCATGATACTACCACCACCATGTTTCACAGATGGGATAAGGTTCTTATGCTGGAATGCAGTGTTTTCCTTTCTCCAAACATAACGCTTTTCATTTAAACCAAAAAGTTCTATTTTGGTCTCATCCGTCCACAAAACATTCTTCCAATAGCCTTCTGGTTTGTCCACGTGATCTTTAGCAAACTGCAGATGAGCAACAATGTTTTTTTTTGGAGAGCAGTGGCTTTCTCCATGCAACCCTGCCATGCACACAATTGTTGTTCACTGTTCTCCTGATGGTGGACTCATGAACATTAACATTAGCCAATGTGAGAGAGGGCTTCAGTTGCTTAGAAGTTACCCTGGGGTCCTTTGTGACCTCGCCGACTATTACATGCCTTGCTCTTGGAGTAATCTTTGTTGATCGACCACTCCTGGTGGGGGTAACAATGGTCTTGAATTTCCTCCATTTGTACACAATCTGTCTGACTGTGGATTGGTGGAGTCCAAACTCTTTAGAGATGGTTTTGTAACCTTTTCCAGCCTGATGAGCATCAACAGCTCTTTTTCTGAGGTCCTCACAAATCTCCCTTGTTGGTGTTATGATACACTTCCACAAACATGTGTTGTGAAGAGAAGACTTTGCTAGATCCCTGTTCTTTAAATAACACAGGGTGCCCACTCACACCTGATTGGCATCCCATTAATTGAAAACACCTGACTTGAATTTCACCTTCAAACTAACTGCTAATCCGTGAGGTTCACATACTTTTGCCACTCACAAATATGTAATATTCGGTCATTTTCCTCAATAAATAAATGACCAGGTATAATATTTTTGTCTCATTTGTTTAACTGGTTTCTCTTCATCTACTTTTAGGACTTGAGTGAAAATCTGATGATGTTTTAGGTCATATTTATGCAGAAATATACAACATTCTAAAAGGTTCACAAACTTTCAAGCACCACTGTATGAATAGCATCCTGACATATGTGTCTTTTTTTTCCAGATGTGTCAGGGAAAGGTGAAGGGCAGAGCATATGGCATCCTCAGTCGACCTGTTTGAACGGTATGAAAACTGAAAAGGGTCAAGGGATGCAGGGAGATTAGTCTTTGTGTGACATGACTAACCTTTCGAAGCACTTCATTATGATTGGCATGAGTGCAACTGGTCGGTAGTCATTCAGGCATGTCACTGATGACTTCTTCGGCACTGGTATGATGGTGGTCGACTTGAAGAATGCTGGGACTGACGACTGGCTCAGAGATGTGTTGAAGATGTCTGCAAGGACACCAGACAGTTGACTGGCACATTCTTTGAGCATACAACAACAACATTTATTTATATAGCACATTTTCATACAAAAAGTAGCTCAAAGTGCCACGACCAGGTATGTTGTCAGGTCCTGCAGCCTTGCATGGATTGACTCTGGATACAGTCCTTTTCACGTCAGTTATGGAGAGACAGAGTACCTGGTCAGTGGAGGGAGGTGTTGCTTTTCTCGCAGGCTCTTTGTTCTGCATCTCAAACCGTGCGAAGAAGTTGTTCAGCTCATCCGGAAAGGAGGCATCACCATTGCTGCTTTGTGGGTTGGGCTTGTAGTCTGTAATTGTCTGAACGCCCTGCCACATACGACGTGTGTCTCTGGTGCTGCTGAATTGTTTGTCGATCTTCTGCGCGTATGCCCACTTAACTCTCCTTATAGCATGAGACAGGTTGGCTCTGATCACCCTGAGGGCGGCCTTGTCTCCTGATCTGAAGGCTACATTTCTGATCTTGAGCAGCATGTGCACTTCTCTTGTCATCCAGGGCTTTTGGTTGGCTCTTGTGGTAACATCCTTGGTAACAGTAACATTACCTATGCATTTGGAGATGTAGCCAGTCACAGAGTGTGTGTACTCCTCCAGATTGATGGAGTCACCATCCATAGCAGCCTCTCTGAAAATGTCCCAGTCTGTCAATTTGAAGCAGTCTTGGAGAGCTGAAACAGCACCAACCTGCCACACTCTGATGCTCTTGCAGGCTGGTTTAGTGCGCTTCAGCAGGGACTTGTATGCAGGAACCATAAAAACACAGATATGGTCTGAACAGCCGAGTTGGGGGTGGGGTAGGGCCTTGCAGGCGTCAGGAGCGCTCGTGTAAACAATGTCCAGACAGCTTCCCCCTGTAGTAGCAAAGTTCACATTCTGAAAGAATTTTGGGAGAAATAACTACAAGTTGGCATGATTGAAGTCTCCAGCAATAATGAAAAATGCCTCGGTGTGCGTCGTTTGCAGTTTGCTGATGATCTCGTAGAGTTCTGGTAGCGCCTGGTTAGCATTTGCGCTAGGCAGGAGGTAGACGGCAACCACCAGCACGCAGCTGTACTCCTGTGGCAGGTAGAAAAGCCGACACCTAACTGATAAAACCTCTATCAGCGGGGAGCAGTGTGGCGCAACTGAGGCAGTGTTTGTACACCACTCTCTGTTTGCATAAACACACAGTCCGCCCACCGCGTGTCTTACCGGACAAAGAGGTGTCTCTGTCCGCTCGGAAGATGGTCAGTCCGTCTAGCTGGATGGCCGAGTCTGTAATGTTTTCCTGGAGCCATGTCTCAGTGAAAATAAAAATGCAACAGTCTCTCATTTCCCACTGCTTGGCCCACTGCAGCTTTATATAATCCAGCTTGTTGTCCAGTAATTGGACGTTCACAAGCAGAATACACGGTATCGCAGGTGTGGTTGGGTTACTTTTTAGCCTTGTGCTAACACCGCTGCGTTTCCCTCATTTCTGCTTCCAATCGCTGCGCTTGCGTTTCTGCCAGCTCAGATTCTCAGGCTGCCGAAGTAAACAAAGGCTGTGGAGCGTCTCTGTCACCTTGCTGGATATTTTGGTGCAGTTTCTTTGGAAATTGAGCAGGATTTGTCGCTCGTAAATGTATGTCTGCATACTACTATCACTTAAATCTACTTTTTTACTTATACTAGTTGACAAAGATGAACAAAGATTAACACTAAATACCGCAGACTCGGGAGCTGTGTAAGCCGCAGCCTGCACGAACGCAATCATCTTGTGCTTTTAACCCTGATAATGAAAAAGTCATTTAGTGATATCAGCTGACAGCCAATGCTGTCTAATCAGATACTGGGGAGGGACAGTCGAGGAGGACAGGATGACAGACCAATGAAGAGGGGCTTTATAAGACTTTTATACTAATTTAGTTTATCATTTACAAATAAGAGCCTTTATAAACCAAACACATTCATCAGCTGTATGTCAATGGTGAGTCCAAAAGTGGGAATTTAAGAAGATCGAAATACAAATAAAATTAAACATTCAGGGTTCAAAGAGAAATGTTTAAGACCTGAAGAGAGAGTCACAACAGCATGCTAGTGTTAGCACTGGGGACACAGTTGTAAAGAATATCAATTAATGTGTAGAAGGAATATTATTTAAAATAAGACTAATAATTTTATGAGAAATGGGACACCATAATGAATGCAGAATACAATGAAAATAAAATGAACTGATTTTATTGTCTGACATATAAGAGAAAAAAGGAAGACAAAGCAGAAACACACAGGGATCTCTGCTGACCCAGCTGATAATTTGATAAATTAACCTAAAAATATAACGGATGTTACTTTGCTCCATGTCAGTATATCCTGGGGTGGTGTGTGAAGGACGCTCTATACTCTAAATGTGTTGGTTCAGGTTTTAGTTTGACTTCAGCACCTTCTTCATATCGATACCCAAGACAACGTTTCTTCACATCGAGACTACAAGCTGGAGGCCACAGGAGCTCAATAAACTCCAACAGCAAGATGGACGATTAGAAAGTTCTGCTTTGAGAGAGTGTTAGCTACACAAACCTTCGGCTTCATTTACTTGACAGAAAACTCCAAAAAGACAGAAGTGGCCCCTTCTGTACCCCCGCCAGTGAAGGTCACATTTGACCACTTCACTACTCTGTGTTGGTTCACTCTGCTTGGACTTTCTGTATCTTGTAAGTTTATGTTTCATTTTTTGGCCACGCTCTTTTTACATTTCATTTCATTGATGTTCTCAAATGTGTGAGTATAGCTTGACTCTTACAAGGACTTGTCTAAAAAGGGTACATTGGCTATGAAATGCAAGAAGGCAGAAAAATATAAAAAGTGGAAACCAGAAAATGAAGAGGTGACATCAATGTAATATGCTCAGTGGCAAAGGTGACGTGGACAAAATCAGAAAGGGACAGCAGAGAAAAGGCAGGTAGCAACTGAAAACAAAAGAAGAAAGCTGAATGGTGGAAAGATCTGTCAGTCACTCCTGAGTGGACTGTTGAGGACAGCCGTGACATGCAGACTTCAGAGTTCATGTGTTTTTGATTTCAGATCTGTAACCATGCACTGAATAAGTCTGTTATTTATCAGTTAGCATGTTCTGAGACTGTAATGTTACCACAAAGATCATACAAACACGTAATGTGGTATTTGTGATCAATCACTTTTGTTGATTTTTATGGCACCATTCATCAGCCCTGTATAGAGTGCCACTTCCAGATCGGCAACCCCACTGCACCCCGTAGCACATTTGGTGTTTGGGACTGGAGCACAAAGTGGATAGCACTCTGAGAAGGACAGACTTGTAAGACGTGAACAAAGCCAGCTGCCCTCCCTGATCTGTCTTCATTCAGAAGGACTCCCTGAGTGGTGGGATTGTTTTGCGGCGCTCATGTTAGCCGACATTTTATCTATGGAGGACTATTTCGGACAAAATTAAATAAATAAATAAATAAATAAATAAATAAATAAATAAATAAATAAATAAATAAATGCGCAAATAAATAAAAGTACTGTGAAATGTAAGCATAAATAAATAAATGTGTCATGAAACATGTTTTTTGTTGCTTATTTATTTATTTCATTTTGTCTGTAACATTCCTGCAAACCAGCATGAAATGCGACTTGAAATAAAACTCACCTGTAACAACTCCTCAGTGTTCAGAGGTTCAGACGACTGCAGGAGGACATTTGGAGCTTCAGGACCTGCACATGAAAAGAGCAGAATGGGGACAGTGAAGATGGCGTTTGGTGACATCAGTCCATTCACTGGGCAGTAATTACTAGCACAGGATGTTTCAAATGTGACACAAACTGATGAGCAGTGACCTTCTGAAGCCCACTAAAGCACCACTCAGTGCCCACCTTTCCCACTGGCACATCTTGTCAGCACGCTGGGCTCACTGGTGTTTAAAGACTTTTGGTAGACTCGCCAGCTCTCACTTTATGTCTCGGCTGTTCTTCTTCATCACAGATAGTCTTCAGGTCTTCTCAGTCAGAGAAGTTGGCCATGAAGAGTTCAGCTGCAGAGCCCACCAAGAATGAGCAGAACACAATGTGCTGAGTGTCTTTAAAGGCTTTAGTCATCCTGTGCCTGGGGGGTCTTCATATTTCTATCTCTCCGTGACTTTGTGTCCAAGCACAACCTTTCACAGAGTCTCACTCTCCAGAGCTTCAATCCTACATGAAGAGAAGAGCTGCAGTGGCCGACATTGGGGGTCTTTTCGCAGGGGATGACTTATATGGAGACATCAGCTCTTTGGTGAGGTACCCTGTTGGTCACTTTACAAGTTGAGCACACGGCTCTTAACCTGAAGATCCCATTTCTACTGTGCCTGTACATTTATATCATGGAGTCGATGTGATGAGGTATGGAGGACTATCTTGGACAAAATTAAATAAATAAATAAATAAATAAATAAAAGTACTGTGAAATGTGAGCATAAATAAATAAATGAGTCAAGAAATGAGAGCCTAAATAAATAAATGTGTCACGAAATATGTTTTTCGTTGCTTATGTATTTATTTCAAAATATTAGTTGGAGCTAATAAAAATATTTATTTATTTAGACTCTCATTTCATGACACATTTATTTATTTATGCTCAAATTTCACAGTACTTTATTTATTTATTTATCTATTTATTTATTTAATTTTGTCAGAAATATTCCTCCATATTTCTCCAGGTGTATGCTGCAGACTGCCCAAAAGATCAACTATCAACTTGAAGTATTTACAGTAAAGTAAAAGTCTCAAAGCACTGAACAATAAAAAAGAATAAATAAAATACTGCGAAACAAAATATAGAACAGTGCCAATCCACCCGCGGGTGGCAGCGCTACCCAAATGCCTGTCCGAACAGTTGCGTCCCAAGCTGACAGCTGAGCAGTTCCACAGATTCTGCTGATCTCAAAGTCAGGGGAGGACTGTTCAATAACCTTTACGGAGACTCCAGAGACCGCCAAGACACAACATGGCGACGACCCTAGCCACACTCGGCCAAAACATATCCATTACAGAAAGCAAAGCCTGATGAAAACCAATTCTCACTAGCAAAACCATAACGCTTTCCGCGGGTCAGACGTGCCCTCCGAGGCGGACAAACCGGAGCGTGCACTGATGAGTAGGTCTGATAGAAACGGTGGGACTTCAGCTTTCTATTCAAGCTGGTCATATCCCACCAGTTTCTTGGTAGCAAGTCGAATATCAAAGAGAGCTACAGACGGCATCCCCAATGGAAAAAAAAAACACACACGCGCATCATCTTTACGACCAAAAAATGTAATTTTTTTGTCATTTGTAATTTACTGCACGCTTTTGAAGTAATAACCACATTATTTGTATTCAGTGTGCCTACATTCGAACAATCGACCTACCACTCGAGCGGGAAATTAATCGGAGCGACACATGGACGCCCTGACGCTACAAGTATTACCAGCAAAGCTGAACACCGCTATGCAGGTGAAAAATAAAATAAAATTAACGTAACATTAAAATTATGATTAAAATATCTGCATTTACTAAAAAATATTTTTAATTAGTAAAATAACGACACCCAAGCTTGATGTTATTGGTGCTCTGATTTAAATAAAATGGCGACTAAAGCACTAATTATTGACATGTCATTATTTTCCATCATATATAAAACTACCATAAAATTTCAAGCATTATGGTTTCACACGAACGACCAACACGGCAAAAGATTGAATTCAGATATATAACAATATCTCGAAGTGTTCCTTTTTTAGGTTACCATGTAAATATATATATATAGTAAAGCAAATATTTCAACAGTTACCTACAAAAAAACTACACAAGTTTTACCTTTTCAAGTACCTAACAGATCGACTGCAAAGACGCTTGTATCTTTGATTATTCGGACATTGAAAGGCGCTTGGGGGGTTTACACAGTTCTGAGTTATCGTTACACCTCTCCGTTTAACTCTGAATAGTAACACCCACTCTATAGATACTCTAGCAAAAATGGCAAACGAAATAACACCAAAGGTGTCAAAAACAGTCTACACTGTTATTTTAACACTTGGATTTTTATAGTGGTACGTTTTACAGTGAAACTCTTTACATACACAATATAATTAGGGGTGTGTGCCCCCTGGCCGACTACAGCAGCTGACCCTCTCTTGATAGCTCGATTCGCTCTCTGTCGGTCCAGAAGAGGAGGATCAACGACACGACCCTCTGGGGTCTTCACTGAGAGACAGTTACGATACCACTGAGCCACCTAATGGGGTAATTAACGAGCTCCGCACATGAACTACTACTACTGTTCTTACTGAGGCGGATGGAGACAATATATGATGTTTGACATATGCACGGTAAATTGGTTTAATTGACACAAGACTATCACTGTTGTATTCTCCTCAAGACAGAAAAATATATTTATAGATGTATACTGTATGACGTATGGTTTTGAAGAAAATTAACATAATATGGAATATCAATATATTTTGAATACAATTTTAATTAATATATTTGAAATCTATCAACATCCCGTGTTTTATTTATTTATTTATTTATTTATTTATTTATTTATTTCGGATTCTCATTGGAAAATTAGTCCAATTGGCGCATTTTCTTACAATTCTTCCGCGGGTCGTACTTTAGAGACCCATCGTTTAGTACAACAGATGGTTTACTTAGCTCTTATATCGATATTGAAATGCACACACAAGCCTACTAAATGAGTTATTGAAATGCCTACATTTACAGTGTCCGTTTTAGGAAGTCGTAGTTTTTACTTGTTCCCGTTATTATGAATTATAATTTCTCAGTGTCACATATTATTCGTTACTACTCACGAGTCCCGCTTCATTGAGATTCTGTTTTATATTCTGTATATGCAAACATTTTAAACGGAGCGTTAATTGAACTGACTTATAACAGACTTGTCATCTTCTTAAAATGACTTTATTTATATGATACTGACAGCTAATCATAAGGTCAGAAATGAAGGAGGCTGTGATTTTCATGGACTGCGCTGTTTCTTTGTTTTCGTGACATCGCGTCAGTAGAGAGTGCGTGACGTTAACAATGCATTGTGTCCTAAATGACAGCGCACACGCTTTTTGATAAAAGGCCAATGTGTCTCAGTTTGTTCATTAATATATTTTGACAGTGTTTTTTAATCAGAATTATTACAAACATATTACCCATATTCATTTCCCATGTAGATGGGTAATGTTTGGTGAGAATAAATGAAAGAGTAACAACACATATACTAGTTATGTTGCATTGTTTATAATTAACAAAACTCATCGTTTATCTCAAATGTTCTCCTTTGTATTTTTACGTTTGACAATGGAATACTTCAGTGTACAGTCGATTTATTCCACTTCTGAAGGTGTACATTGTCGGTATTCTCCATTGCATTTGCCCCCCAGTGTAACGCGTGCCAGTGTAAGTGAGGGGCGGCAGACGAGCTCACGTAACGGGAGACAAGGCACCTCCTGACCCTGATGCCATGAGGGCTCTTCGAATACATATTGCCATCTTGAGTTTTTTCTAATTATTGCCATATTTATTATTATTATTATTATTATTATTATTATTATTATTATTATTATTATTATTATT
>JANRMT010062807.1:20648089-20699493 GCA_026402145.1 Polypterus bichir lapradei
TTATTATTATTATTATTATTATTATTATTATTATTATTATTATTATTATTGAACATGCACGTATGTAGAGTAAATGTGTGTCTTAAGGACGGTAAAGCCTTGAATGAAACTCAGTGTTGATGCTTTGGGTAACACGACAGGTGAGGAGCAGGGAACGTTAAACGTGTCAGTGACTGCGGGGGATTGTGGGACTGAAGATGGTTTAAGAATACAGAAACGAAGAAAGCTTAGTCTTTCAAGAATTCTATTTACATCAATGATTTATTCTGTTGTGCTGCACTTCAGAAGACTACTTATTTACCCCCCTTTGACAAGATGCATTCACAAGAAAAGGATGTTGCTGACAAAGTCAGATGTTTTTTGAAAGTTTGACTCCAGATGTGCTTATCCAGCTGCTCCTTCTTGTCAGTACTTGAGTGATCTTTATGTCCACCTCAGGATGAATTCTCAAAGTTTCTTTCCAAGATTTTTGTTTCAGAAATCCCGAGGCTTTCCCTAAATTGCAGAAGACACTGTCTATTGCACTGATTCTGTTTTAAAGACAGTTGTGATTAGTTATGCAGAGCTCGCTTTTACTCACCAATAATACAAATCAGCTACATGTAACAGGTGTATAAAATAAATAGTTTAGTTGTTTGGAGCTTCATCAAATCCTGATAACATTCATTGTGTTGTGTGTTTTCTGTTGTGGTCCTGTTATATTTCCCTACTCTGTTTGTTGCGTTATGTTACGTCATCAGTGTGCGTCTCCCCCGCTATTCGTTGTGTTACTGTGAGAGGAGGTAAGCACGCTGTTATTTCCTGTATGGTAAAATTAATTTAATTATTTTAAATTGTTTGAGTTCATTTTTTTGTATATGACAGTAATTGCAATATGATTTTTTGTTGTATAAGTTGTTGTTTTGAAATGTTTTGAATGCTTTTCTATTAATTTTGTTTGTGTGTTAACGTGAGCGTTCAACGCCCTTTCCACGTGGTTTTCTTTTGTTAATAGGTGGAATCACAGAGCTTGAACTGTAACTTTTTATGTTCTCTGTTTAATATTTCAGACCATTAATAAAAAAAAGAGAAAACACCAAGAACTAAAGGGTGTTTGCAGTATTCTTTCGTGCCGGTTTGTACGGCACGTTACATATACTGTAAATCACAACGCAGAAGCTTTAAGGGTTAACCGAATTCAAAGGCCAGGACGCAGCAGAACGGCGCGTGCGGTGGAGAGACCGGTCACAAACAGATCTGGGAATCACTGAATACTTAAAACGTGTAATAAGGAGTGTCGTGTGCATATGCTATTGTGATGACAACGTCGGTTGAAGAGACTCTGGATTGTTACAATACGTGCTGCCTTACGCAAAATATGCTCAAAAATCTGTTACAGATTCTGGGTGGACACGATATCTCAAAATCACTCCTGTGCATTTCGAGGTATCTTAAAATTGGCAGGATGTTCCATTGAAAGAATAAGAAATTTTATAGGAAGTCATTTTGAGATATCTCTAAGGTAATTTAAGATATCTCGAAATGCGCAGGAAGTTATTTTAAGATATCTGAAAATGTATTTGAGATATCTCAAAATACAAAGAAACTTATTTCAACATATCTCGAATTGCATTTAACATATCTTGAAATGTACTTCAGATATCTGAAAATATACAGCATATCATTTCAAAATATCTTGAAATCTGTTTGAGATATCATAAAAGTGCTTTTAGATATCTTAAAATAGACGTATTTTTAGATCTCTATAATTCAATTTGAGATATCTAAAATGCATTTCTAGATATCATAAAATATTTTTTAAGATATCTCTAAATGTTAATTTGGCTTTCCATAGAAATAGAAACTTTTGTTTGGCAAGGTCCTTAGAAATTAGTTACATTAATTTAAAATGCTTAGCTTAAGTCTGGAACTAAAAGATACTTCTACTTGTCCCAAGTAACATCAATTGCTGTCATTCTTACAGCGGCCGTCGCTTCAGTGATGCTGCCTTACGGGGCGTGTCGTGAATGACGTAGAAGCTACTGTGTCTATCGCGTGCTCAATACAGTATACTCCTTTTTTGCTCTTATGAGACCCTCGCGCTCTGACTTATTCACGGCCACAAGATCAAGCAAAGGTGCGGAACGTGAGACAAAGTCGAACGTGGGGATCGCGTACGGGTGGGAATGCCAGCAGTGAAGAAGACCGCGATATGCTGAGAGGCTTTAAATTTAAGGAGGTGCCTGAGGCCGCGTGGTTTGCTTTTAAGTGTCGGGGACTGAACGCTACGCGGTGGAAGCGAAATAGCAAATCGCACCTTCACGAGTTTATTGTGGATGACAGGGGTCGCGCACTTCTAGCTGCTGCTACGTTTATTTATTTTCCTGTTGGTGTCCCATGAAATGTAATGCTACATCTGACTTGGCAGAGGCGCGTTAACTCGGGATTGCTTCTGCTCTCTTCGCGCTCGTGCACTTTTCCGCGCCGTTTCTCCTTTTGATTTCGCGCATGCTCCGAGCTGTGCTGTCCATCGGGCACGTGCTTGTTCAGCCGCTCGCTCCCGCACAGCCCCGTCGTTCATTTCTGATTTTTCTCGAGCTCTGCGTGTTCGTTGCGTTTTTTCCTTTTTCCTCTAAAGCCGTCATCGGCAAACTTTATTAAAGTGGCGACGAACGACGTAACTTTTTACAGGGCGCTTTCAGGTTTCATTTCCAGCAGTTTGTGTCATACTGAGACCTATTAGAAATAATTAAAATGATTTCATTGTTTGGGATTTCTTAGCAGGAAAGATGCTCGTGCGGTTTCACTGTAACAGGGAGAGTTAGATTTGTTTAATGGGAAATAAAAAATACAAACATTACACAGGCTAGTACTGCTGGAGGGATACAGTAAAATCTACAGCTGGCCTGGCATTACGAGTACAGTTTTGTGATATTTGAAAGGGTATTGTTTTATTTAATGTCTTTTATCCTTTCCAACTACTTTCAGTATTTCTGTACACTTTGATACTTTAGCTTACTAGAGATGGCCGTGTTAAATGAAGAACAGGACTCAAGCCAATCGGGCTGTTTGTGTCGGACCACATGAAGCCATCAAAATACAAAATGTGAAAGCTGCAGAGCTCAGCAGAGCCGCGACTCGACTATTATGGGCTGGAGCTCAACTGACTGTCCTCATTGTTTAAAGTGGTGAACAGGGGGTCAGTCATGGGGGGCTGAGAATGGGCCACAGTGTTCACAATGAGGGGGCAAACCGACAGACGGCATTTACTGTGAGTGCAGGGCTTTGGAAATTAGGGGCGACTGGGAAAATATTTTGTTAGGGTAAAATTAGAAAATTTACCTGAAGAAGTTATTTTAAAATGAGAGTAGATTAAGTAGCCACATGACTTTGAAGTAGAAGAGCCTTTTGAAATTTATTTTCTTTAAGTAAAGAGTGTGAGTGTAGTGTGTGAGAAGCAATGCAGTTATAGGAATATGTTAAAAAAGTGTTAATCCAAATGGCAGGCACTTTAAAGTGAACCAATTCTTTACATCCCAATGACGCTACTTCCTACTAAAAATTGTGTTCTCGAAGAAAGTCTGTTCTCAGTTTATACAAGTGTATGTTATAATACGCCAGACAATATCTTAATTAGATTAATTACAGATAGCGCTGACTTTTTTATTCTCGTCTTCTCGACTTGGCTTGAATGTTGTTGTGCTGTGAACTTTTGTATGTAAGTTGATAAATATTTTGTGTGCCTTTATTTGTAAGTTAGACACAGCAATGTGATATTAGTGTTTCACTGGTGAGAAGCTCGATATATAATTTTAGGTTGAATAATTGTACGCTTTATGCATGTGGAGCTCGAGTGAATTCTCTGCATTGCTGCCTTGCACTCCTTTTCTGAGATGTTGAGTGAGAGATCCTTTACCCACTGTCCTCTTTGAAATCTTTGAAAGGGAGGGACTGTAAAATTGTTTCATATATTGCAGAAATGCTGTCTGAGTCCTCAAGGCTGATCAATATTTTTTCCAGTGTTGAGGAAGGTGGGAAGTGAAAAACATTGGGCAGGTTCTATTTAACAAAGTTTTTAATTTGGAGGTAGTAAAAGAAATTTAAATAGCAAAACACCTATATTATAAATTTTACCAGTTTTTCAATAATACTCCCTTATAATGTCATGAATATGTCCAGAAAATTTGTTTTTTGTTAAAATCTGTGATGATGAGGTCCAAAAGTGTGATGATTTGATGTGGAATTACCCATCAGGCGTATCTCTGCTTCAAATCGATGATATAATCCACCATAGAAACTGCACTCGTCCTTTTAACTGTAAAATCTGAATATCCTCATAGATACAATCATTTTTCTCCTTTAAACGCAACATCAAGCCTTTCTATCAGAAAAGTCACACCTTCATCTTTGTTCAGGTCTTCTGCTCACATTGACATCTCAATGCTATCCCTGTAAGCGACAGTCCAACCCCAAGTGCGTGTTTTTTTTTTATTTTTAAGCTCAGTAACCTGTGTCCATATTAAATCTTCGTTTTTCCAGCTCTCATGTGCCTTTCTCTTGTCAAATGCAGACAGAATTCTATAATTATCAGTCATCCTCTTTGAATGTTAAACTTAAATAACAACACAACATCTTTGATGTTAGCCACACACTTTTTATTCTTCTCTCCCCTAAAACACACCCATCATGAGTAACCTCCTACAAACTCACTCTCCTCAAACCCTGAATGTCCTACTCCCAGTCGGGATGCAGTGCTGTAATCCCACAAATAGGAGCACATATATAAGATATAGAATATAACAACTTAACACAATGAAGCTCCTGATGCGCAGTTCAAGTCCAGTGAGGATATCCAACAAAGCCCTAAATATGATAGCTTTAATAGACCTGCCATTGCTGTGTCCAAACATGATGGTGCCGGGTAGATAAAGTGTTGTCATATCTACACGGTGGGACTGAAATGGATGCAAATCCCCTTTAATGAAGGTCTGCAATGCACTTTGATCACATTTGAATTGTTTGATTTGTAATTTTAAACTGTGAGGTGGAGGAGGAAATCAAGACAGATGTGTCTTTGACCCAAACCTTATGGAGGGCACTGTGACCGTGAAGTGTGCTCATTATTTTTACTGACTTTATGAAGTTAATTATACACTTTTCTTTTCACAGGGCTTTCCCATTTCACATGGCCGTACACTGAAGTGACTAATGGCCTCCAGCTCAGGGCTGTCCATTTGAGAAGTGAATCTGAGAAGAGAAGGACAGACAATTAAAGAGAGAGAAGAGTTTACCACAGAGCATGGCCTCTGCCAAAGAAGATGGTGTAAATGAAAGAACGGTGGACATTAAAGAAGAGGACTGTGAGCACCTCACACCAGAGGATGTGTGTGTGAAGCTGGAGGATCACAAAGAAAGAATTTCATTTTTTAAAGAGGAGGAGGAGTGCAAGGGGGTGACTGCTGCCATTAAAGCTGAGGATTTTAATGATTTCTCTGTTGGTCTTGAACTTCAAAAGCTTGAAACTGAGGATATTTTCAAGCAAGATGCCTGTGAAGAACCTCCATCCAGTTTACAGTCCAGGTCCACTAATACGGAACGACTGGCTATGCTGGAGAATTCTACAGAGCTGAAATCAGAGTTATCAGAGTCTGAAGAGAAAATCACCGAGAGAAATGGGAGAGAAGGAGAAGAGTCACCTGGGAGTGTTGGAATAAGTGAGTAATGTGATTAAATATAAAAGAAAGAGAGAAGTTATAAATTCTAACTGTGGGTGCTTTGATGTTTTTAGAAGATTGAAATGAGAGTGGAAAACACAGTTAATTGAACTTGTATAAAGACCAACTACTCAGGCCCATGATAACAAACAATAGGTTACCTAATAAATGATAAATTAGAAAAACGTGGGTGAATAAAGAAAAATCTAAAGTGTTGAGCGCATGACTTGAACATCATGAATCTTTGACTGAAGCTGTGTCGTATGTTAGGCCAACAGCGCACTACATTCAATGAGAATATCAAAAGTCATATATTGCTAAAAACACTTTATTGACAATTTCTTTATGCATTCTCCAGTTCTGTTGGCGAGGAGCTTCTTTGGATCTCTCAGCTGTCCTCTGTCGCTCGAGTGCATCTGTGTGGTTGATTTGTGATCGATTGTTTCACATATGAGAAAAAGGTGGAGAAATTGAACAGACAGCAGCAGAACATGTAAAGACCACAAATGGATTGGCCAGACAATAAATGGCACCTCAGCGTGAGGATGGATAGCCTACCAGTGTGCCACCACTTTATTTGTACTGTTTCATTTATTTTAAAGGCGGGTAGTTGTTAGGAATTAGGATATCAAACCATGAAGTTGCAGTTTCAAATTCAGCTATTGACACCATGTGACCATAAGCAAGTCACATGACTTGCCTGTGCTCCATTTAGAAGAACCAATTTTGTCTGAAATGTTGTAAGTCGCCTTGGGTAAATATGTCAGGAAAATAATAATTATAATAATAGTTAAAATATTTGTGTTATTTCAGATTTACAGAAGAATGGCAGCTTCTCTCCACCTTCATTTGGTCAGCCCTCTCTTCAATACAAAGAGAAAGGTATGAAGAAATCAGCAAGAGGATCAGAGAACCTGACAGCAGCCTTTTTGCAGTGCAGTTCTCTCATTGCTACTGGAGCAACACAGACAGAAGCCATCAAAACTGATCGACAGCAAGTGGAGAAAGAAATCCAAATTCACACTGGAAAAAAATGTCTGGAATGTGGCAAACAATTCACACAGAAAGGTGATCTTAATAAGCATATGAAGATTCACACTGGAGAAAAAACATATTGTTGTCCAGGATGTGGTAAGTCATTCTCAACGAGAAGCAGTCTTCATACACACAGAAGAATCCACACAGGAGAAAAACCTCATTGCTGTTCAGAATGTGGTAAGTCGTTCTCAATGAAAAGACATCTTCAGAACCATAGAATTATCCACACAGGACAAAAACCTCATTGTTGTCCAGAATGTGGTCAGTCTTTCTCACATATAGGCAATCTTCAGAGGCACAGAACAATCCACACAGGAGAAAAACCTCATTGTTGTTCAGAGTGTGGTAAGTCATTCTCTACAAGTGGAAATCTTCAAAGACACAGAAGAATCCACAAAGGAGATAAACCTCATTGCTGTCCAGAATGTGGAAAGTCATTCTCAAGCGGAAGCCATCTTCAGAGGCACAGAAGTATCCACACAGGAGAAAAACCTCATTGTTGTCCAGAATGTGGTAAGTCATTCTCACAAAGATACAGTCTTAAGAGACACAGAAGAATCCACACAGGAGAAAAACCTCATTGTTGTCAAGATTGTGGCAAACAGTTTTCTGACAAACGCACTTTTAAAAAGCACACACAGATGCATACTGGAGAGAAGCTATAATGCTGTTCTCAATGTGGAAAAGGGTTTTTTTTATGTTACCAATTTAAAAAGGCATGCAAAAGCTGACCTTGGAGAGAAAACGGAGTATGTATGTTCTGAATATGGCAAATGTTTTTGAAAGACAGAACATTCTTCTTTCACGTGCCATAATCCATAATGAAAAAAAATCTTATGGCTGCTCTGAATGTGGAAAACGATTCTTATATTTTTGCTCTCTTCAGTCCCACATCTGAAATCACACTGGCGAGAAATCTAATTGTTGTCCTGAAAGTGATAAGCAGTTATCACAACACAGCTCTGTACAGAGTCACGTAAGACTTCACACTGGAGAGAAACCTTACAGTTGCTTGGAGTGTGGCAAACAATTCTCATGCCTTAATTCTCTTTATGATCACAGGAGACGTCATACTGGAGAGAAGACTTACAGTTGTACTGAATGTGGAATGCGATTGTCATATAACAGTTCTCTTCACAAACATAAAATAATTCATTCTGGTAAGAAAAAAAGCTGTTCTGAATGTGACATACTTTTCTCAGACACCGCGACTCTTAAAGACCACATGAGAATTCACTCTGGAGAGAAACCCCGCTAATAATGAAAAAATGGAGAAGTCAAATCAAATTCCCAGTGCGGTGCCAACTACCAGGATGTGCAACTGGCAAGGGGAATATTTTTGTTTTGGAGCATTGGAGATGAGGCCTTATCTGAGTAGCAATGAACTTGTACCATCTCTGGGATGTAATCTGATGGCTGACGCCTGGGCCGAGTGCAGACAGCCGTTCTTAACCCTGATAAAGAAGAAGTCATTTAGTGATGTCAGCTGACAGCCAATGCTGTCCAATCAGATACTAGGGAGGGACAGTTGAGGAGAACAGGAGATTAAAATGAGAGCCGTCACATGACAGAGCAATGTAGAGGGGCTTTATAAGACTTTTACACTAATTTAGGTTATCATTTATAAATGATAAGAGTCTTTACAAAGCAAACAGATTCAAGTGTGTGTCAAGGGTGAGTCCAAAAGTGGGAATTTAAGAAGATAGAAATACAAATAAAATTAAACATTCAGGGTTCAAAGAGAAATGTTTAAGACCTGAAGAGGGAGTCACAACAGCATGCAAAGGTTAGCACTGGGGACGACAGTTGTGAAGAATATCAATTAATTTGTAGCAGGAATATTATTTAAAGTACTAATAATAATAATTTTATGAGAAATTGGACACCATAATGAATGCAGAATACAATGACAATGAAATGAACTGATTTTATTGTGTGACATATTAGAGATAAAAGGGAAGACAAGGCAGAAACACACAGGGATCTTTACTGACCCAGCTGTTCATTTGATAAATTAACCTAAAAATATAACGGATGTTCCTTTGCTCCATGTCATTATATCCTGGGGTGTTGTGTGAAGGACTCTCTATACTCCGAATGTGTTAATTCAGGTTTCAGTTTGAGTTTAGCACCTTCTTCATATCGATACCCAAGAAAACGTTTCTTCACGTCAAGACTACAGGCTGGAGGCCACAGGAGCTCAATAAACTCCAACAGCAGGATGGACGATTAGAAAGCTCTGCTTTGAGAGAGTGTCAGCTACACAAAGCTTCGGCTTCATTTACTTGACAGAAAACTCCAAAAAGCAGAAGTGGCCCCTTCTGTACCCCCAGCACTGAAGGTCAAATGTGACCCCGCACTACTCGCCATTGGTTCACTCTGCTGCGACTTTCTGTATTTTGTAAATTTATGTTTCATTTTTTGGCCACACTCTTTTTACATTTCATTTCATTGATGTTCTCAAATGTGTGAGAATAGCTTGACTCTTACAAGGACTTATCTGAAAAGGGTACATTGGCTATGAACTGCAAGAAGGCAGAAAAATATGAAAAGTGGAGGCCACAAAATTAGGACGTGATATCGATGAAATACGCTCAGTGGAAGAGGTCACGTGGACAAAATCATAAAGGACAGCACAGAAAAGGCAGGTACTGACTGAAAACAAAAGAAGATAGCTGATTGGTGGAAAGAACTGTCAGTCACTCCTGAGTGGACTGTTGAGGACAGCCGTGGCATGTAGACTTCAAAGTTCATGTGTTTTTGATTTCAAATCTGTGACCATGCATGGAATAAGTCTGTTATTTATCAGTTAGCATGTTCTGAAACTGTAATGTCATCACAAAGATCACACAAACACGTAATCTGGCGTTTGTGATCAATCACTTTTGTTGATTTGTATGTCACCATTCATCAGCCCTGTCTAGAGTGCCACTTCCAGATCGGCAATCCCACTGCACCCCGTAGCACATTTAGAGTTTGGGACTGGAGCACAAAGTGGATGGCACTCTGAGAAGGACAGACTTGTAAGATGTGAACAAAGCCAGCCTCCCTCCTTGGTCTGTCTTCATTCAGAAGGACTCACCTGAGTGGTGGGATTGTTCTGCGGCGCTACTCCGACATTTCATCAGCTTGCTTTCTGCGTTTCATCTGATAACCAGCAGAGTTAATCAAAGATGAGCCAGGCCTGTTACAATGTGAATATTCTTGACATTTTCTTTTACTTGAAATATTTTTCTGCTGCTTTTCTTTGAGTTCTTGGAGGCCTTGTACATTAGAGATTATTAATACATGAGCATTTGGTGTTAATAATGAATTGACAATTAATAAACTTTTTATTGCTAAATTGTAAGTGTGGCCTGTTGCCATTTTGTAGCTTTATCCTTCTTGACTGTGTTGCTAGGTCGTGTTGCACTGTTGCCTCCCTAGAATTAAGTGCCACATCACCGACGCGCGGCCTCACACCCTTCATCACATTTGTGGCAGAATCCAAGATTGCGGATCCAACTGTTAATCCCATTCCCTGCTTTGCCAGTCCCTTGGCTGTGTGTGTATCGAGGTGTATGGCTGAAGTAAACCTCTCCTCAAGGAGTCTACAGCACAGGTCAGATGAAGAACTTGACGCTTTGGGTTTAGACTTAAAACTGAGAATACCTTATGCTGGATATGCTGTAGACGAATGAAAGGGAGTCCAATGGGATAGACTAAGGTAATAAGGTAGGTACAGTTAGACACGTTCATAGTCATTTTAATATAATAATAATAATAATACATTTTATTTGTAATGGACTTTATATTTTAGCAATCTCAAAGTGCTACAGAGTCAAAAATAAGAGTCTATAAAAAAATACTTTAACAAAAGTCTTTCTAAAGAGATGAGGTTTTAGGTTTCGCTTAAAAACTTCAGTTGACTGTGGAGCTCTCAGGTTATCAGGGAGGGCATTCCAAAGCTTCGGTGCCACAGATGAAAAAGCCCTGTCTCCCATGCTGCTGAGCTTAGTTCTGGGGACTTGAAGGGTGTTTATGTGTACAGAATGGAGGGCACGTGAGGAAGTATAAGGAGTAAGAAGTTCCTGTAGGTAAAGAGGGGCATGTCCATAAATGCACTGATGGGTGAGAAGGTAGATGTTGTACTCTATTCTGAGCTGGACAGGAAGCCAATGAAGAGTTTTCAGGATGGGGGCGATGTGATCATTCTTTCGCACCCTCATCAGAATTCTCGCAGCACTGTTCTGAATATACTGAAGTCTCTGGATACTCTTACCAGGAATCCCGATGAAGAGCGCATTACAGTAATCCAGCCTGGAAGAGACAAAGGCATGGACGAGCTTCTCTGCATCTACCAGGGTGAGTGTTGGACGTAGTATGGCGATGTTCTTCAGGTGGTAAAAAGATGACTTACAGAGGTGTTTGATGTGGGTGTCAAAGGTGAGTTGTGAGTCCATTATAACACCCAAATTGGTAACAGCTGTGGAAAGAGGGATATTTTGACCAGAGAAAGTGATACTGGTGATAGCAGAAGAACGGAGATGGTGCGGTGCACCAACTAAGATGGCTTCTGTTTTTGAACTGTTCAGTTGAAGAAAGTTGAGCCTCATCCAAGCCTCTATCTCCTCCAGATAGGTAGTCAGAGTAGATATTGGTAGAGGAGCAATAGAGGAGGTTGGGGTAGTCCTGAGGTAAAGCTGAGGGTCATCGGCATAGCAATGGAAAGATAAACCATGTCTGCTAATGACACTTCCAAGGGAGAGCATGTAGATGGTGAAAAGGATGAGGCCTAGCACAGAGCCCTGTGGGACACCACAGGTGACGTTGTGGGTGTAAGATTTTGCGCTGCCCAAGGCCACATGCTCAGTTCTGTCAGTCATGTATGATGTGAACCAGTTGTAAACATTTCCTGAGAGTCCAATGGTGTATTGCAGGCGGTGAAGAAGGATGTTATGGTCTATTGTGTCAAAAGCAGCTGTCAGATCAAGGAGAATGAGTAGAGAAGGGGAACCAGTATCTACTGTCATCAGAAGGTCATTGGTAACCCTAACCAAGGCTGTATCGGTGCTATGGCCAGGGCAGAAACCAGACTGAAACTTTTCAAACAAGTTATTCAGTTTGAGATGATTATGAAGTTGTGCTGCAACTGTTTTTACCAAGACTTTGGAGAGAAATGGAAGATTGGAGATGGACCTATAGTGGGAGAGAAGATCAGGATCAGGTGGGTTTTCAGTAGAGGTCTGATGACAGCAGTTTTTAGTGCAGACGGAATATGGCCAACCAGAAAGGAATGATTTATAATCCTGGTGATAAGCGGAGAGACAGCAGAGATGTTGGCCATCAGCAAGGCTGAGGGAAAAGGGTCCAGGGAACTGGTAGACGGTTTCATTTTCTTGATGATGTCCTCCACCTCTTCCCGTGTGACAACAGAAAAGGAGCAAAGGGGCTGGACAGTCTCAGACAGTGAGTCGACAGTTGGGGAGGGCAGGATATCCGTAGTGGAGAAATGCAAATGGATGCTATCAACTTTTTGTTTGAAATAATCGATATGCATGTTGCACCTCTCATCGGTAGCCTCAGAGTGAACAGGTGAAGGAGGTTTGAGAAGGTGATTTATAATTGAAAAAAGTTTGGTACGGGGGAAGAAAAAAGGCAGCTCCATTGACACTACTTTGTGGTCTGAGATACCAAGATCATATACCTGTAGATTACTGATTGGGGCAGAGTTTGAAATAACCAAGTCAAGTATGTGACCCCTGGAATGTGTGGGGACATCAACATGTTGTTGTAGGTTGAGAGAATCTAACAGCTCAAGGAAGTCAGCAGTGAGATAACCTGTGGGATTGTCAACATGAATATTTATATCTCCTATAATGTTGGCCGAGGTATTACACAGTGTTGTGAGAAGATCAGTCACTTCTGGGATGAAAGCAGAGTTGGGTTTTGGAGACCGATAAATAAGGAGAACAGTCATGGGAAAAGGGTGTTTACATTTAAATGCAAGGCACTTGCAGGGAAGATGTTGCAGGTATCGAAATAGGAGACAACCCCAGATCCTGACGGTGGATGATAGCTAAGCCACCACCACGCCCAGTGCTGCGAGCTGCCTCCAAGTTACTGTAGCCAGGTGGTCAGGCTTCATTTAAAGAGCTGTTAGAGAGTTTAGAGTAAACCTCTGACTGGTGCCAGGTTTCTGTCAGACACATGAAGTCAAGTTCTTTCTCCCTGATGTGTTCTTCAATCAATGTGGATTTATTTCTAATAGATTGAGAAATGAACAGTTCAAATTTGACCAATGACTGTAGAGTAAATCTCTGTAAAGGTCGCAAGACATTATAATCCACTCCACGTAACTTAGAAACCACTCCACAAAATAAATCCAGCCGGGGGTGTAAGGATCTCATGGTGTTTCTCTCAATGGCTTGAGTGTTTCCCATGCTGGAGTGCAAAGATCTCGCGGTACTTCCAGTGTTGATAATAGTTGAAGCAACGGTGCTCTGATGACGCGTCAGACATGCGACAGGTGACCAGAAAGATGGAATGTTGGTAACAGAGCACTTTGGCTGGTTATGGAAGATGAACTTTCGACCAGAGCCTCTATGAACGTAACGAGGACGGTGAAAGAGTCCAAGTTCTTTAATAATGGGGATGTTAATTTCAGAAATGGTTGCGGAGTTAAGTCGGCAGAGTTGTGAGATGGAATAGCTAAACACCATTCTGACCAGAGAAAGGAGGGAGAAATGCTATCCAGACAGGCACCATAAACTCCAAAGCAGACAGAGAAACAGTATATCAGGGTAACAGGTAAATAGACAGCAAAAACTTGATAAAACTTAATAAAATCTGTAAAATCCACGGCAGACGATAAACAGTACAAGAAAGCTTTCAGAAAAAGTAGGACACTATTAGTAATATATAAATAATATTAGTAATATTAAACTCAGAGGGAGAAGCGGCGAACATTCAACGCCAGCGTCCTCTTCAACGCCATGATTTTATGTTTAAATATTTATTTATTTTTTATTTTTTGCCTTTGTTAAACAAGGTACAATATTGTGCTGTTTGGTGGGATACATGGCTCCTCCTGAATGGTAACTCTTCATTACACACACACACGCCTGCTTACCATCACTGTTTTCAAGAACACACGAGGCACATGGAGACTTGACTGTTTCCTTGTTTAATTTAGATCAGTGGTGTCCAGCGTCAATCCTGGAGGGCCGCAGGTTTTCATTCTAACCATTTTCTTAATTAATGACCCATTTTTGCTAATAATTAACTTTTTCCCCCTTCATTTTAATTGATTTGCTATTTAAGACTCAGACCCCTTATCTGTTTCTTTTATTCCTTAATTAGCAACCAAACAGTAATGAAATACAAAATGACCCAACACATGACCAGATAACCTTTGCTGTCATACAGTATCAGAAAATAAAGAAAGATGGAGGTCTCGATGACGCTGATCTGCTTTCTGCTGCGGTCAAATGAGAGCTCAGCCATGGAATTAAACGAGTTCAATTAACAATAACAATCGGCTTCTAGTTAAGAAACTGGTTAGAGTGAAACTGGTGGGAGTTTTATATCCCAAATGGTCATGTTGATACCTGTTATGAAGAAAGGCAGACTTGCAATACGCTGTAGTCGCTGTGGTGTGTCGGTTAGAACACAGGAACTAATCCAACCATTTCAGGAACATCGCTTTAATGTTGAGATGCCAAAATTTCATATGAAGTAGAACAACTGTACAGGTAGGTGAGTAGGTGTATGTGTGGCTCTAACTGGCAAACAACAAAATAAGACATTTAGTACATATATACTGTACATGTTATCTCACTATGCTATACACAAATGTTCAATAGGTGGCACTATAGCTTCACACTTTCAACGTAAAGTGTTTGCAATTACAATTTCAATGTGGAAACGTAAAATATTAACCTAACTAATAATTCAGAATAGTTTTCTCTCTAACTTTTAACACTTAACTTCTAAATATATACATAAGCACTTACATTTGGTCAACAACGCACAAACTTGAACTTTCTCTAGTGGCTCCAGTAGTTCTGGCTTTCACGAGGTACATCTCACAAACGCACATGCTCACTGCACACACCACGGTTTTCACATGATCATGCTTCAGCGCCTTAAAGGCACAGGAGCCTTTTTTACAATACCCCCTGGATGGTCAATCGTTGCTTCACTTCACATCTTATTTTTATTTGGCTGCCATTTAAGGAAAAAAGAGAAGCAACTCAGAGGATTCTTTAATTAATAAAGGTAAGGGAATGGAAAAGAAGTCAATTAACAGCAGAAATTGGTTACCGATTAAGAAAGTGTCAGGAAGGAAAACCTGCAGCCACCGTGGCCCTCTGGGGTCAGAGTTGGACACCCCTGATTTAGATCAGGTATCACATAGAGTGAAAGGGACGGTCTACAGTGAGGCCAGCTATGTTATATGGGCAGGAGACAGAGCTGGAGGTGGCAGAGTTAAAGATGCTAAGATTTGCATTGGGTGAGACGAGGAAGGACAGGATTACAAATGAGGACATTAGAGGGTCATCTCAGGTGGGACGATTGGGAGACAATGGCAGAGAGGCGAGATTGTGTTGGTTTGGATATGTGCAGAGGAGACATGCTGGGTATATTGAATAAACGATGTTAAGGATAGAGCTGCCAGGTAAGAGGAGACGAGGAAGGCCTAAGAGGAGGTTTATGGATGTGGTGAGAGAGGACATGCAGGCGATGGAAGAAGATGACCCGCTGTGGCATCTCCTAATGGGAGCAGCCAAATGAGGAAGACAAAGAAGACGTCTACCTGAGAGCTGCACCTGACAAAGTGGCCTCAAACACCCTGGCATTTTTGGAAGAGGCAGTTTTAAGGTTTAAGTGAGGTCGGACTTTAGTGTTTTTGATCCCTTTGCTTATACAGTTAATTTGCCGAATACTTTGTCCAGTAATATAAAAGAAAATTAAATATACTGGAGGAGTTTCATCGATACTTCAGTCAGGAATACATTAGATGTTTCCAGATATACAGAATTACGGCTTGTCTATTTCTTGCATGTCAAGGTTGAGGTATTACATTAAATTCAAACAAAAACGAGGCGTGTGTGTGACTGGGTCAGGCGGTGGGTGCTTGATAATGTGGACCTTGTCTATCACATCTACTGAATCAACTTAGAACCCTAATAGTATAATTTAATCTTATCCAAGTGTATATTTATTTGAAATCAATCTCCAGCTTGTCAGACAAGGTGAAATTTCAGACCATTACTGCTTAAATGATTAAGAAGCCTTTCAAACTGCCACTTCCGATTTTCCTCTGTCACCGGAGGGAGAGCCCAACCTTCACTGAGAACTCATTTTTTTGAGAATGTCTGAATTTCCAGAATAGCAGAATTGACAAATAAGGAAACAAGAAGAAGGTGGTGAAGTTTAATGTCTAATGTGACGTCAAGAATTCAGTAGAACACCAAAATCTCATCAGTATGGCCGACATCTGACTGACCCATGAGTCCTTTGTGGATTGATTCAGAAATGAAGGACCCCTTGAGTGACCAATGAAGGGGGGACACTCTACAGTAGTCCCATCTGTCACTCGCTCCTAGACATAGTCACTATTCCAGAGCTCCTGATACTTAGTCTATATAGTGCCTTTCAGCTGTGCTGCTCCAGCAGAATTTTAAACAGTTGACTTTCAATGACACTCGGGGTCATGCGATTGCGAGTCAACATGGGACCCTTCTGGTCAGACAAGTATCTGTAGGTCTGAGGTGCACCCTGTGGAAAAAATCAATTTATTAATTAAAGAAAGAAACTTTTCCTTTACTAGGACAAGTCTTATAAAACCCCTTTGAGTCAGTAATCAGGCAGGAGGAAACCCGTCCATTGCATCTTTAATTTACTCCTCAGAAAATGCCAAAGACGAAGCATTCATCACAGTTGTCTGTTAGAGAATGGTCAAAAAGAAGGGGCAAAGGACCATTTTATAAACAAGTGAATTTGCATAACAGTGCTGAATTAATGCCTGAATATCATTCTCTGATTGGTTTAAAAACATGAGGTACTTTAGCGAGGAGCACAACCAGCCTAAGATAAAGGTCTTTCTCCATAATGTCCTTGTTCTTCAATATCACTTGAATTCAGCACATATTCTGTTATGAAAACTGCATACGTGCCAACGAGCAAGACTTACTATGGGCATGAAAGAACATCACAGAGTTCCAGTTCCCTACTCAGCATCCCCTTGAAACATTCTGCTTGTTTACTTGACCATTTCAGTCATCTCTTTATGACATTTCTAAAACAAACGCTTATATATTTCACTGTGCACTGCAAACCAAATACTTAACTGCTGCTACATCCACATTACTCTCTCACACCCCGCCCCTCACTATAACACACACACAGCTGATTGGCTCCTCAAATCCAATAACAATGGAAGCCCTGACAGGCGCACTCACCCTGCATTCTCAACTCCAAATTCAGTCACAGTTGTGCTGCTCCCCTAAATCCTGTGAAATTCATTTTGACCCCAAACTACAAACACAAAGATGACCTGCGCTTCTGGGGACATCAAGTGACAAGTGGAAGGTATTGGTCAGTGGTCACATGGTGTCAGATGGCTGATTGTTACACTGCAGTGAAGACCAAACCCAAACCCTGGATAGAGGGGCTCAGTGAAGGAGGTGTTGAACCTGTGCAGGAAGGTCATTGTGTGTGAGACGCTATAAAATGACAGAGAACCAGCAGGTCAGTCCAGATACACACCTATTCTGGGGCTGTAGGGGGAGCTGATTACAGTCTGCTGGTTATTGTGACAAACAGCACAGCAAACCCCAGTGCTTGTTATTGTATCCAAGGAGAGACTTTTCTTTACCTGCCCAGTCCTTTATATGCGACTCCAATCCTCATGAAGTGTCCACTGCCCTCCACATCCCAGTAACAACAAGTCCCAGTCAGACCCTTTCTGCACAGAACATGAGACCACCTGTCAAATCTGTCAGGATGATCAGGATATTCAGTCTCTGTCCCCTCACATGTCACCTTTTTATTCCCTTCAGACAGATGGAGGTCTCTGTGTGCCTTGTTGATGTCCAGTGTGAGGGGACAGAAATCTGAAAGGAGAGAAAAGCAAACGAGTGAGGAAATCTGGGAGTGTGTAATGGGACTGGGGGCGGAGCACAACACAGACAATTAACGAGAACCAATCAGGAGCTGCGCTGACAAGAGACTAATAGTAAAGAGCTCATCTGATTGGACAGAATGTGTGGGAATTCGAAGTAAAATTCTGGAATTACAATATACGCCATAAGGTCACCATTGAGGTCAGAGTTCTAATGGACTGTCCACACTGACCGCTGGCTTTATTAAAATGGCCCTTTCTATTGTCACTGTCCACCTTTTTAATTTAAAATCAATCCTCTGTCACACTTCATCACCAAACTGATTTTTCCTTTCCTCATAATACAACCCTGATCCTTGTTCTGCCCCTTTCATTCCAAGTTTATTGCTCTTCCATTTCCAGTACTCTACTAAACATTTTGGGGTCATCCCACAGGTCAGGGTTACACAGAATATGAAAATGAAAAATAAAAATTAAATCTGAACTGCCGGAAAATGAAATGTTTATAATGAATTGTCATAAAACCTGTGACTGTCAGCTTAATGATTGCAGCAAACAAGATGGCCATCGAGTGCTTGGAGATGTGCATTTCATGAAAAAAGTCATCGTGGAGTGAACTGAAGCCACTCTGGCAGTAAAGGGGACACTTTAAAATCAAAAGACGCGGGTTCAAAATAATACAGATAGGACAGAAGTTGAAGTGAACTGTGAGGCCGAGGGGTTGGAGCTGCAGCCTCACAGACTTTGAATTTGGAACCCAGTCATCATCTTGACTGTCAGGCCTGCATGTTCTCCTTGTGTCACTCCTGCTTTGATTCACGCACTCCACAGACATGTATGTTGGGTTCACTGGTGACTCTGAACTGGCCTTGTGTCCATCAGTTAAGTTTTACCTTTCACATTTCTCTGTCTTACAGTGTCATTCACATGTTTCTGTTGTATCTCTTTTATAGCGCCTGTCGTATTTGTCATTTTCTCTCTGTTATAGTGCCTTTCCTGTCATCTCTTATTACTGTACATTTTTTATATGTCTGTCATAGAGCACCTTTCATATTTATGTATTATATGATGTCTTTCACATTGCTCTATGCGTCTATCATATTTTTTCACATCTCCTACAGTATATAGTGACTTTAATGTCTATGTATTTTATAGCGCCTTTTACATCTGTCTCTGTACTGTTTGTATTACCGACATGCCCTGCCCACTTTTTAAACAACAATCCCAATTTTCTGTCAGATGAGTGTAAACTGACACAGTAATTGTCATATACGTCTTTCTTAATTCCACAGAGTATAGAGAATTCATATGTGTCCAAAGTAACGCCTATTCATATGTATACATATCATAACCGATGCCTTCAGACAGTTAAATATGATAAGCTTATGCTCATACCTTTTCTTCCCTCTGGGGTGCCACCAATATTTACAAACCAAACATTAAGAATATGATAGATGGAGAACCTGACACTCGGGTTAAGATTAAGGTGACAGGTGATGGGTAGGAAGTAATTATGTCAATTAGAAAATGATTAATGCAGGAGAAAGTATTGGTGATGTGAGAGGAATGGAGGAGTTGTGTACTGGGAATGAGATAATGATGACAAATATGCAGAGTGAGGTCATCTGGTGATAAGAATTGTAATAAATACGAGGCTCCAACAGACTAATGGGTCTCGCTTCATTCAACTCAGTCAGCTTTATGCTCTCTTCAATTAAGTCTTATTCTGATTGTTTGTTGTTGTGATGTAAGATTTTGCATATAACTTGATAAATAATTTGTATGTCTTTATTTGCAATTTAGGCAAAGCAATGTAATTAAGTGTTACATTAGTGAGAAGCATTCATGCTTACCCCCCACCAGGAATGGATCTCTTTGAATTTTACGACAGAGCTGGGGGGAAGTGCCTGAAACAAGTTTGGCTAATGTTTCTCTGAAGTCTCTCCCTTCAACCCCCACACAATGCCAGGCTGCCTAACTGCCAAGCTTTATGTTAACATATGGTTTAGGTGCAGGTGTTAAGATGTTCTATTCCCCCATTGGTCTGAAGTATGGCTGTGTGGAATTGGCTTGTGTCAGAAGCCTTTAAGTACTACGACACCCTTTTGGCTGTAGGGGTTGGACAGAAAATTTATAAATTTACTTGCTTAACCTCACACTCTCTCTTACCTCTGATGATGTAAAAGTACAGTATCTCTCTCTTACTAACAACTGATGAAGACCATCACCTCATGAATTGACAAGAACAACACAATGAAGAGCACCGCTCGCCAGCCATATTGAACAGGCATGTGGCTGAAAGCTGACTACAAATGATGCCTTAACTAGAGACATTAAGTAACAAACAAGTCTGTGCCTGATCTACACATCACCATTTATCAGGTTGTATGGTTGCCAATATTCAAATGTACTTTGCATATTGTTATTATTTATGAATATTACCAATAATACATTGTTTAAATTGTAACTTGTCTTTTACTATACCTTATTGCCTGAGGTTATAGATGTAGAAGGGAATGTGGGGAGAAGTTATATACTATAATTCCTTATAAACAGTGGTAAGTCTGTGGGATTTGAGGCATTCTGACAAGGGCTACTTATTAATAACACAATATGGGAAAGAAGAGCAATATATGACTTACCAAGACAAAACAATTGGCATAGTCTGGCAGGATTTTGGGATAACCATGTTTTGCACCCTGTTTGCAAATACTGTGTTGATGTATATGTGTGTGTTTATGTATGTGAATTTTAGGGCACCCAGTGTACAAATGCGGTGGAAGTAAAACATTGTTTGGTTGCTAAATGGAATATAACCAACAGAGTGTAGAGACTTCATGTGTGTCACGAGGACACCCGCATGTTTGTTAGTGCTGGTGGTAGTGAGTCTCTAATTAAAGTGCTAGGGAGTGGTGAAAGATGCATGCGTCATTCATACAGCATTTAAGTGTTTAAAGTGCTAGGGAGTGATGGGAAATGCATTCGTCATTCATACGGTACTTACAGTATTTACGCGTGTACCACACGCACATTTTTCCCGAAAATTAGCATTAGAAAATCAGGTGCGCGTCATACACGAGGAAACTTCTGCTTGGGCTCGCTCACTTGCTCTCTTGTCTCGCTCACTTGCGGTCTCTCTCTCGCTCGCTTGCTCGCGCACTCACGCTCTCTCTCTCTTGCTCGCTTGCTCTCGCTTTCGCTCGACAGTGCTCGCTCTCTCTCTAAATGCTTCCTATACAATCACAACGTGCGTCGTACACGGATCAAAACTTTTTTCGCGATTTTCTTTGTAAAAATTAGAGTGAGCATCTTACATGAGGGCGCGTGGTACACAAGTAAATACGGTATTCGTTTAGGATCTTTGTGTATGTATGTTATGGAATAATAAAAATTTTAATATATTAAATAGTTGAACAAAGAATCTTGGGCTGAGGACCTTTTGACCTAGTCCAAGGGAGGGGAAGAAGATTTCGTGACTATGCCTTAGTGCAATGAAATTTTAGATAAACAAGTCTAAAATGCCCTGATGATTACTATCTGTTTTCATTTGGGTGGATGGAAAATATGTTATTATGCAAACCAGCTTATGCTACAAAAATGTATATGTATATATATTTGCGAGTATAAGAGTTCTTTGTGTTAACTATATGAATGCATTAAGATTGTTAAAACAGGAAAACCATTACCTGTATAATCATCTTAACAAAATAAGTATATTATTAGTTTGTATTGATAGGCTATGGATTAATTGCTTATTAATATGACTTACTTAAACTAATGAACTAAGGATTAATTGTTTATTAATAAGACTTACATATAAAAATTAAGTGTGTACACAAAGCTGAAAAAACAAACTTGCAATATTTCTGTCAAACTGCTGACCTTTTAGTCTGTACTCAGAAAACTGTTAATCTTAACAAACATCTAGGATTGTAAAATCAACAGCAACAGACTTTTTCACTTCATCTTTAGTGGTTGAACAAATGTGTTGTAATTTTTGGGCATATTGCTGAATCCCACCAAAGAATTGTGTAACCTTGTCTCGTGATCTCTGTAAGATGTTTCCGTTATAAAAAGGAAACTCACCCTCCCAATATTGGGCTAATGCTGGTGACTGTCAGTGACACTAGCTGACAGGGCTGGAGTGGTCTCTCTGCCACCAGGAATAAAGAAATTGCTTTTTATTTTACATCTGCTGTCTGCCTGCTATTTGCCTCGAACCTTCGTCCACAATACAAATAAGCTTGTGTGAATATTTTACGGCTGTGTCTCCTGCTTTTATTCATACTTTAAACAATTTTAATGTATAGCAAACAATTTTGTAATTCAAAGTGAAGACCAGATCTTATTTTGCTATGTTTGGAATTTTGCTTCAATAAAACTTGTTGTTTTTAAGACACGTTTGGCATCTTTTTTGAGTCATTGAATAAAACTTGTTTTAACACACTTTGGTATCCGCTACATTATGATTTACTTTATAAAGGGCATAGTTTTACAAGGTGGGCGAGGTAATGGGATGCCCATGGTGTGTTTTGAGCTGTACTGCCAGGTTCCTTGCCTGTGTCATAGATTTCTCTCTAAAACTTTTCTTGTACATCCACTCTGAA
This sequence comes from Polypterus bichir lapradei, assembly GCA_026402145.1. Lineage (NCBI taxonomy): Eukaryota > Metazoa > Chordata > Cladistia > Polypteriformes > Polypteridae > Polypterus > Polypterus bichir. The sequence goes on from JANRMT010062807.1 coordinate 20,670,535, forward strand.
AGTTATTGTTTAAAACACTTTGGTATCATCTGCCATATGCCTTGCTTTATAAAGGGCATGGTTTTACACGGTGGGCAAGGTAACGGCATGCCCTGGGTGTGTTTTGGGATGCACTGCCAGGTTCCCTGGGTGTGTAATAGATACTCTGTAAAGTTTTCTTGTACATCCTTTCGCTGGGTCTGTCACTCATGCTCTCTGTACTCTCTGTACACACACCGGCGCTGTACGCAGATAGGAGCAGGATGTCTGCTCCGCCCCATTGCTGACTTACCTTTTTGACACGTTACAGGTTCCCGAAGCACTGTATCGGCTTACAAAACCGATCACACCATTTTTAGGACCAAGGCCAAGATAAGCAGACTATTTTTCCTTACACACGACAAAAGGTCTGATGCCTGTCAAACATCGCGCCCAGGACAATGGGGCATAGACACCTAAGAGAGCCGGGGAAACACCCCGCTAAATAACCAAGTTGGCAGCAGGTGGGTACCGGAAACGGCAGGGGGTGGGACATACACCTGTCAAAAATCTTATGATGTATAATAGTGACACACCTTTACTACTTATCCCACCAGACTCCCTTTCACTCGTCTACAGCATATCCAGCATGAGGTATTCTCAGTTTTATGTCTAAACCCAAAGCGTCAAGTTCTTCATCTGACCGGTGCTGTAGACTCCTTGAGAAGAGGTTTGCTTCAGCCATACACCTCAATACACACACAGCCAAGGGACTGGCAAAGCAGGGAATGGGATTAACAGTTTGATACGCAATCTTGGATTCTGCCTCACGTGTGATGAAGGGTGTGAGGCCGAGCGTCGGTGATGTGGCACTTAATTCTAGGGAGGTAACAGTGCAACACGTCCTGGCAACACAGTCAAGAAGGATAATGCTACAAAATGGCAACAGGCCACACTTACAATTTGGCAATAAAAACAGTTTATTAATTGTAAATTCATTACTAACACCAAATGCTCATGTATTAATAATCTCTAATGTACAAGGCCTCCAAGAACTCAAAGAAAAGCAGCAGAAAAAATATTTAAAGTAAAAGAAAATGTCAAGAACATTCACATTGTAACAGGCCTGGCTGATTACCTGGTTATCAGATGAAGTGCAGAAAGCAGCTGATGAAATGTCAGCTAACGTGAGCGCCGCAGAACAATCCCACCACTCAGGTGAGTCCTTCTGAATGAAGACAGACTGGGGAGGGCAGCTGGCTTTGTTCACGTCTTACAAGTTTGTCCTTCTCAGAGTGCCATCCACTTTGTGCTCCAGTCCCAAACTCCAAATGTGCTACGGGGTGCAGTGGGGTTGCCGATCTGGAAGTGGCACTCTAGACAGGGCTGATGAATGTTGCCATAAAAATCAACAAAAGTGATTGATCACAAACGCCACATTACATGTTTGTGTGATCTTTGTGATGACATTACAGTTTCAGAACATGCTAACCGATAAATAACAGACTTATTCAGTGCATGGTCACAGATTTGAAATCAAAAACATATGAACTTTGAAGTCTACATGCCACAGCTGTCCTCAACAGTCCACTCAGGAGTGACTAACAGTTCTTTCCACCAATCAGCTTTCTTCTTTTGTTTTCAGTTGGTACCTGCCTTTTCTGTGCTGTCCTTTCTGATTTTGTCCAGAAAGGACAGCACAGAAAAGTCTAAGCAGAGTGAACCAATGGTGAGTAGTGAGGGGTCACATTTGACCTTCAGTGCTGAAGGTACAGAAGGGACCACTTCTGCTTTTTGGAGTTTTCTGTCAAGTAAAGGAAGCCGTAGCTTTGTGTAGCTGACACTCTCTCAAAGCAGAGCTTTCTAATCGTCCATCTTGCTGTTGGTGTTTATTGAGCTCCTGTGGTCTCCAGCCTGTAGTCTCGACGTGAAGAAACGTTGTCTTGGGTATCGATATGAAGAAGGTGCTGAACTCAAACTGAAACCTGAACCAACACATTCGGAGTATAGAGAGTCCTTCACACAACACCCCAGGATATACTGACATGGAGCAAAGGAACATCCGTTATATTTTTAGGTTAATTTATCAAATGAACAGCTGGGTCAGTAAAGATCCCTGTGTGTTTCTGCCTTGTCTTCCATTTTATCTCTAATATGTCACACAATAAAATCAATTAATTTCATTGTCATTGTATTCTGCATTCATTATAGTGTCCAATTTCTCATAAAATTATTATTAGTAGTACTTTAAATTATATTCCTTCTACAAATTAATTGATATTCTTCACAACTGTGGTCCCCATGCTAACCCTAGCATGCTGTTGTGACTCCCTCTTCAGGTCTTAAACATTTCTCCTTGAACTCTGAATGTTTCATTTTATTTGTATTTCGATCTTCTTAAATTCCCACTTTTGAACTCACCCTTGACACACACTTGAATGTGTTTGGTTTATAAAGACTCTTATCATTCATAAATGATAACCTTAATTAGTGTAAAAGTCTTATAAAGCCCATCTACATTGGTTTTTCATGTGACGGCTCTCTTTTTAGTCTCCTGTCCTCCTCGACTGTCCCTCCCCAGTATCTGATTGGACAGCACTGGCTGTCAGCTGACATCACTAAATGACTTCTTCTTTATCAGGGTTAAGAACGGCTGTCTGCACTCAGCCCAGGCGTCAGCCATCAGATTACTTCCCAGAGACGGTACAAGTTCATTGCTACTCAGATAAGGCCCCATCTCCAATGCTCCAAAACAAAAATATTCCCCTTGCCAGTTACACCTCCTGGTAGTTGGCACCGCACTGGGAATTTGATTTGACTTCTCCATTTTTTCATTATTAGCGGGGTTTCTCTCCAGAGTGAATTCTCAGGTGGTCTTTAAGAGTCGCGATGTCTGAAAAAAGTATGTCACATTCAGAACGGCTTTTTTTCTTACCAAAATGAATTATTTTATGTTTGTGAAGAGAACTGTTATATGACAATCGCATTCCACATTCAGTACAACTGTAAGTCTTCTCTCCAGTATGACGTCTCCTGTGATCATAAAGAGAATTAAGGCATGAGAATTGTTTGCCACACTCCAAGCAACTGTGAGGTTTCTCTCCAGTGTGAAGTCTTACGTGACTCTGTACAGAGCTGTATTGTGAGAACTGCTTATCACATTCAGGACAACAATTAGATTTCTCGCCAGTGTGATTTCAGATGTGGGACTGAAGAGAGCATAAATATAAGAATCTTTTTGCACATTCAGAACAGCCATAAGATTTTTTTTCATTATGGATTATGGCACGTGAAAGAAGAATGTTCTGTCTTTCAAAAACATTTGCCATATTCAGAACATACATACTCCGTTTTCTCTCCAATGTCAGCTTTTGCATGCCTTTTTAAATTGGTAATGTAAAAAAACCTTTTTCCACTTTGAGAACAGCATTATAGCTTCTCTCCAGTATGCATCTGTGTGTGCTTTTTTAAAGTGCGTTTGTCAGAAAACTGTTTGCCACAATCTTGACAACAATAAGGTTTTTCTCCTGTGTGGATTCTTCTGTGCATATTAAGACTGTATCTTTGTGAAAATGACTTACCACATTCTTGACAACAATAAGGTTTTTCTCCTGTGTGGATTCTTCTGTGCATCTTAAGATTGTATCTTTGTGAGAAAAACTTACCACATTCTGAACAGCAATGAGGTTTTTTTCCTGTGTGGATACTTCTGTGCCTCTGAAGATGGCTTCCGCTTGAGAATGACTTTCCACATTCTGGACAGCAATAAGGTTTATCTCCTGTGTGGATTCTTCTGTGTCTTTGAAGACTTCCACTTGTTGAGAATGACTTACCACACTCTGAACAACAATGAGGTTTTTCTCCTGTGTGGATTGTTCTGTGCATCTGAAGATTGCCTATCTGTGAGAAAGACTTACCACATTCTGGACAACAATGAGGTTTTTCTCCTGTGTGGATAATTCTATGGTTCTGAAGATGGCTTCTCGTTGAGAACGACTTACCACATTCTGAACAGCAATGAGGTTTTTCTCCTGTGTGGATTCTTCTGTGTGTTTGAAGACTGCATCTCGTTGGGAATGACTTACCACATCCATGACAACAATATGTTTTTTCTCCAGTGTGAATCTTCATATGCTTATTAAGATTACTTTTCTGTGTGAATTGTTTGTCACATTCCAAACAACTTTTTTTTCCAGTGTGAATTTTGATTTCTTTCTCCACTTGCTGTCGATCAGTTTTGATGGCTTCTGTCTGTGTTACTCCAGTAGCAGGGAGAGAACTGCACTGCAAAAAGGCTGCTGTCAGGTTTTCTGATCCTCTTGCTGATTTCTTCATACCTTTCTCTTTGTACTGAAGAGAGGGCTGACCAAATGAAGGTGAAGAAAAGCTGCCATTCTTCTGTAAATCTGAAATAACACAAATATTTTAACTATTATTATAATTATTATTTTCCTGACATATTTACCCAAGGCAACTTACAACATTTGAGACAAAATTGGTTCTTCCAAATGGAGCATAGGCAAGTCATGCGACTTGCTTATGGTCACATGGTGTCAATAGCTGAATTTGAAACTGCAACTTCATGGGTTGATATCCAAATTCCTAACTACTACCCGCCTTTAAAATAAATGAAACAGTACAAATAAAGTGGTGGCACACAGGTAGGCTTTCCTTCCTCACGCTGAGGTGATATTTAAGGTCTGGCCAATCCATGTGTGGTCTTTACATGTTCTGCTGCTGTCTGTTCAATTTCTCCATCTTTTTCTCATAATGTGAAACACAGGGCTGTTCTGATCAATCGATCACAAATCAACCACATAGACGTACTCGAGCAACAGAGGACAGCTGAGAGATCCAAAGAAGCTCCCTGCCAACAGAACTGCAGAATGCATGAAGAAATTGTCAATTAAGTGTTTTTAGCAAAATATCAATTTTGATATTCTCATTGAATATAATGCACTGTTGGCCTATCATACGTCACAGCTTCAGTCAAAGCTTCATGATGTTCAAGTCATGCACTCAACAATTTAAGATTTTTCCTTATTCACCGAAGTTTTTCTAATTTATCATTTATTATGTAACCTATTGTTTGTTATCATGGGCCCGAGCAGTTGGTCTTTATCCAAGTTCAATTAACCGTGTTTTCTACTCTCATTTCAATCTTCTAAAAACACCAAAACGCCCACTTTTAGAATTTATAACTGCTCTCTTTCTTTTATATTTAATCACATTACTCACTTATTCCAACACTCCCAGGTGACTCTTCTCCTACTCTCCCATTTCCCTTGGTGATTTTGTCTTCAGACTCTAATAACTCTGATTTCAGTTCTGCAGAATTCTCCTGCTTAACCAGTCGTCCCGTATTAGTGGACCAGAGCTGTAAACTGGATGGAGATTGTTCACGGGCATCTTGCTTGAAAATATCCTCAGTTTCATGCATTTGAAGTTCATGACCAACAAAGAAATCATTCAAATCCTCAGCTTTAATGGCAGCAGTCACCCCCTTGCACTCCTCCTCCTCTTTAAAAACTGAAATTCTTTCTTTGTGATCCTCCAGCTTCACACACATATCCTCTGGTGTGAGCCACTCAAAGTCCTCTTCTTTAATGTCCATATTATGCAGTAGGGGTGTTCTTTCATCCACGCCATCTTCTTTCATCTTCTTTCTGTGGTAAACTCTTGCCTCTCTTTAAGTGTTTGCCCTTCTCTTCTCAGATTCTCTTCTCACATGGACAGCCCTGAGTTGGAGGCCATTAGACACCTCAGTGTATGGTCAAGTGAAATGGGAAAGCCCTGTGAAAATAAAAGTGGTAGAATGAACTTCAGAAAGTCAGTAAAAATAATGAGCACACTTCAGGGTCACAGTGTCCTCCATAAGGTTTGGTTCAAAGACACATTTTACTTGATTTCCTCCTTTGCCTCACAGTTTAAAATTACAAATCAAACAATTCAAATGTGATCAAAGTGCATTGCAGACCTTCATTAAAGGGGATTTGCATACCTTTCAGTGCCACCATGTAGATATGACAACACTTAATCTACACGGCACCATCATGTTTGGACACAGCAATGGCAGGTCTATTAAATACGTCATATTTAGGGCTTTGTTGGATATCCTCACTGGACTTGAACTGTGCATTGGGTGCTTCATTCTGTTAAGTTGTTATATTCTATATCTTCTATATGTGCTCCTATTTGTGGGATTATGGGATTGCATCCCGACTGGGAGTACGACATTCAGTGTTTGAGGAGAGTGGGTTTGTAGGAGGTTACTCATGATGGGTGTGTTTTATGGGAGAGAAGAATAAAATGTGTGTGGCTAACATCAAAGGTGTTGTGTTGTTATTAAAGTTTAACATTCCTAGTAGAGGATGGCTGCTAATTAGAGAATCCTGCCTGCATTTGACAAGAGAAAGGCACACGAGAGTTGGAAAAATGAAGATTTAATATGGACACAGGTTACTGAGCTTAAAAATAAAAAACACGCACTTGGGGTTGGACTGTCGCTTACAGGGATAGCATTGAGATGTGAATTTGAGCAGAAGACCTGAACAAAGATGAAGGTGTGTCTATTCTGATAGAAAGGCTTTATGTTGCATTCAAAGGAGAAAAAGGATCGCATCTATGAGGCATATTTAGATTTTACAGAGTTAAAAGGGCGAGTGCAGTTTCTATGGTCGATTAGATCATCAATTTGAAGCAGAGATACTCCTGATGGCTAATTCCACGTCAGATCATCACACTTTTGGACCTCATCATCACAGATATTAACAAAAAACTAATTTTCTGGAGATATTCATGACATTATGGGGGAGTATTATTGAAAAATTTGCCAAATTTATAATATAGGTGTTTTGCTATTCAAATTTCTTTCAAACTACCTCCAAATTAAAAACTTTGTTAAACAGAACCTGCCCAATGTTTTTCACTTCCCACCTTCCTCTACACCGGACAAAATATTGATCAGTTTTGAGGACTCAGACAGCATTTCTGCAATATATGAAACCATTTTACAGTTCCTCCCTTTCAAATATTTCCAAGAGGACAGTGGGTAAAGGATCTCTCACTCAACATCTCAGAAAAGGAGTGGAAGGCAGCAATGCAGAGAATTCACTCGAGCTCCACATGCATAAAGCATACAATTATTCAACTTAAAATTATATATTCAGCTTCTCACCGTATAACACTAATATCACATTGGTGTGTCTAACTTACAAATAAAGACATACAAAATATTTATCAACTTACATAGAAAAGTTCACAGCACAACAACATTCAAGGCAAGTCGAGAAGACGAGAATAAAAAAAATAAATAAATAAACAGGTGCTTCCACAGTCAGTGCTATCTGTAATTAATCTAATTATGATATTTTCTGGCATATTTTAACATACATTTGTATAAACTGAGAACAGACTTTCTCCGAGAACAAAATTCTTAACAGGAAGTAACATCACTGGGATGTAAAGAATTGGTTCACTTTAAAGTCCCTGCCATTTGGATTAACGCTTCTTCACATATTCCTCATAAGTGCATTGCTTCTCAAACACGCTTTATTGAAAGAAAATAAATTTCCAAAGGCTCTTCTACTTCAAAGTCATGTGGCTATGTAATCTACTCTCATATCAAAATAATTTTGCAAATTTTAAACTAACAAAATATTTTCCCAATCGCCCCTAATTTCCAAAGCCCTGCACTCGCAGTAAATGCCATCTGTCAGTTTGCCCCCTTATTTGTGAACACTGTGGCCCATTCTCAGCCCCCCATGACTGACCCGCTGCTCACCACTTTAAACAATGAGGACAGACAGTTGAGCTCCAGCCCATAATAGTCGAGTCGCGGCTCTGCTGAGCTCTGCAGCTTTCACATTTTGTATTTTGATGGCTTCATGTGGTCCGACACAAACAGCCAGATTGGCTTGATTCCTGTTCTTCATTTAACACGGCCATCTCTAGTACGCTAAAGTATCAAAGTGTACAGAAATACTGAAAGGAGTTGTGAAGGATAAAAGACATTAAATAAAACAATACCGTTTCAAATATCATAAAAATGTACTTGTAATGCCATGTCAGCTGTAGATTTTACTGTATCCCTCCAGCAGCACTAGCTTGTGTAATGGTTGTAATTTTTATTTCCCATTAAACAAATCAAAGTCTCTCCATTACTGTGAACCCGCACGAGCATCTTTCCCGATTAGAAAATAATTGAAATGATTTCATTTTTTACTAGTCTATACTAATAAAAGTCAAAGCCCTCACTGACTGACTGACTCACTTACTCACTCATCACTCATTCTCCAACTTCCCGTGTAGGTAGAAGGCTGAAATTTGGCAGGCTCATTCCTTACAGGTTACTTACAAAAGTTAAGCAGGTTTCATTTCGAAATTGTACGCGTCACGGTCTCTACTTACGTACATATACTGTATATGGCCATAGCCTGCAGCTCGGTTGCCGTGTAAGGCGGAGTTGCGTCCCCCATCACCACGCCTCCCACGTAATTGACTGCCTGCCCATATAAGGCCATCCATTAGCAGCACTAATCTCTTATTTATAAACAGCGCAAATATATTCACATGTACTTAACCTATATTACAACTATATACACATATAAATTAGACACCCAGACACACACAATCCCCACACGTTCCCCAGTCCTTTATCTGAACTTTCTTTTAAAAGTTTATCATCACACGGCCTAGGAAGTCTGCAGTAAATCCAGCGACCAATCCTGATGTACGCCACAGACACGTTTACTTAATTTACATGTAAAGAAGCGATCTTAACTGCTCGGCAACAGTTACTTTATTATACTCGCAGGCAAATCCACAACTTCATAGAGACGCTGCCGAAAACGAAAGAATGCAAGAAAGCAAGGTAAAGAAACTGAAAGAATCTCTTATTTATAAACGGTGCAAATATATTCACATGCGCTTAACCTATATTACAACTATATACACATATAAATTAGACACCCAGTCACACACAATCCCCACACGTTCCCCAGTCCTTTATCTGAACTTTCTTTTAAAAGTTTATAATCACACGGCCTGAGAAGTTTGCAGTGAATCCGGCGACCAATCCTGATGTGCGCCGGACACGTTTACTTAATTTATATTTAAAGAAGCAATCTCACCGGCGTTATAAGGAAGTTTAGGAACTGAGCTCTCCTTTTGGCAGTTTCATTCCTTATTTTCATTAAAAGAGGATTTATTTCACACACAAGTGCCACCCCCGGTCCCCATTCCTTTTTCCACATGGCTGCTGTCCACACCCCTACCACGTGATTGGCTCCCTGCCTATATACATTAACGACATCCCGCGCTCGTGTGCCTCCTCACTCGCTTCTTTACTGTCCTCAGCTGTTCATGCTGACTGCTCCCTTCTTCTTTACTCCATCGCTCCAAGCCTCTTATTGTTCGCCTTGCTTCACGTCTGCCTGCTGGTGACTCCTGCCTTTTCGTTTACTCCACCGCTTTACTACAAAACTTAAAACCACCAAAACTTTGTAATGGCACCAGGCTTTAGATCAAATCTCTGCCCAAGAACCTCATTGAGGCAACTGTCTTCACTGAAACAGGCTCAGAGAAGACTGTATTTATTCCTCGCATCCCTCTCATACCCTGTGACCTCCCATTCCAGTTCAAACGCCTCCAATTTCCAGTAAGGGTCTGCTTCGCTATGACAATAAATGAGTCACAGGGCCAGACTCTAAAAAAGGTTGGCATTGACGGGACATTGACGGGAGATTGCTTGTCACATGGCCAACTGTACGTTGCATGCTCAAGAGTAAGCTCAGCAGACAATTTAGAGCCTGAGGGCAGAACTGCAAGTTGTTTACAAAGAGATCCTTACATCCTAAAAATGTGTATTTCTCATACACAACATTTACAATCATACTCATCATTCTCAATACTAAAATAAGCCTACGACAATTACATTGACAATCACGTTACGATATTTTTAAAATATTACCTTTTTTTTCATAACTTCTTTAACAGACTACTTCTCCGCTGCAAAGCACGGGTATATTGCTAGTATCTATACTAATAAAAGGCAAAGCCCTCACTGACTGACTGACTCACTCATCACTAATTCTCCAACTTCCCGTGTAGGTAGAAGGCTGAAATTTGGCAGGCTCATTCCTTACGGGTTACTTACAAAAGTTAAGCAGGTTTCATTTCGAAATTCAATGCGTAACGGTCATAACTGAATCCTACTTACGTACATATATACGGCCATAGCCTGCAGCTCGGTCGCTGTATGAGGCGGAGTTGCGTCCCCCATCACCACGCCTCCCACGTAATTGACTGCCCAAACGTTATGGTACATGTTCTGATGCGGCTAGACGGAAACAAATTCGTCACCCTGTCGCTAAATGCTCGCAGGCAAATCCACAACTTCATAGAGACGCTGCCGACAAGAAAGCAGGAAAGAAAGAAAGCAAGGTAAAGAAACGGAAAGAATATCTTATTTATAAACGGCGCAAATATATTCACATGTACTTAACCTATATTACAACTATATACACATATATATTAGACACCCAGACACACACAATCCCCACACGTTCCTCAGTCCTTTATCTGAACTTTGGATTTATATAAAGGAGAGTTGGGATCCGAGAGACCGTATTTGTGGAGGGATTGAGAGTTAAGGCGGGTGGGGGAGTCACGTCATAATCTCCCCTCCCATTCACCTCATTTGCTCCGAGCTGAGCTCCGCAGCTAACGCGGTCATGCAGAAACATCTTCGCCACGCTGCCGCCAAATACTCACAGAAAAATCCACAAGTTAATAGACACGCTGTCTCTAGAGTTTCTCCACACTCTGAATCCTCCAGGCACTCCTGAGCATAATCTAATTTTAAAGGTTGGGACACCAATAATGTTACTGAAAAAAACTTACAGCCACCGAAACTTTGTAACGGCACTAGACAGGTCACGTGTCTGCAAAAGAACCTAATTGAGGCAACTATTTTTACTGGCGGTGGCTCAGGTGAGAGAGTTTTTATTCCTCGCATCCCCGTTATGCCCTCTGATCTCCCATTTCAATTCAAATGCCTCCAATTTCCAGTAAGACTCTGCTTCGCAATGCCAATTAATAAGTCTCAGGGAGAGACCCTACAAAAGGTTGCCAGTGATTTGAGGCAAGATTGCTTTTCACATGGCCAACTATACGTTGCATGTTCAAGAGTAAGCTGGCACAGCCGGAGTGCCGAACTGACAACGTGGTATACCAATAGATCCTTAACAAATAATTATTGGTATATTTTCCCTCAGTTTAAAAAGGTTTACTTTTCTTCATAATAAAAATTTAAAAGCAGTACTTCGCCGCTGCGAAGCGCGGGTATTTTGCTAGTTTTTAATATGGTTCAGTATGAGACAAACTGGTGCAAATGAAACCTGAACGCGCCCTGTAAAGTTACACCATTCGATGCCACTTTAACAAAGTTTGCCGATGACGGCTTTAAGGGAAAAAGGAAAAAACACAAAGAACACGCAGAGCTCGAAATCAGAAATTAACGACGGAGCCGTGCCCGACGGACAGCACAGTTCGGTGCATGCGCGAAATCAAAAGGCGAAACGGCGCGGAGAAGTGCACGAGCGCGAAGAGAGCAGAAGCAATCACGATTTAACGCGCCTCCGCCAAGTCAGATGTAGCGTTACATTTCATGGGACACCAACCGTAAAATAAATGAACGTATCAGCAGCTAAAAGTGCGCGAACCCCATCATCCACAGTAAACTCGTGAAGGTGCGATTTGCTATGCCGCCTCCTCCACGTAGCGCTCAATTCCAAACGCTTAAAAGCAAACCACGTGGCCTCAAGCACCTCTCAAATTTAGAGCCACTCAGCATTCCGTGGTCTTCCTCACTGCTGGAATTCCCAACCGTACGCGATCGCCACGTTAGACTTTGTCTCACCTTCCGCACCTTTGCTTGATCTTGTGGCCGTGAAGAAATCGGAGCGCGAGGGTCTCATAAGAGCAAACAAAGAGTATACAGTATTGAGCACGCGATAGACACAGTAGCTACTACGTCATTCACGACACGACCACAACGTCATTCACGGGACGCCCACTGCAAAGATTAACTGCCCGCTTATTGTAAGGCATCATCACTGAAGCGACCGCCGCTGTAAGAATGACAGCAATTGATGTTACTTGGGACAAGCAGAAATGTCTTTTAGTCTCAGACTTAAGCATTATAAATTAACGTAACTAGTTTCTAAGGACCTTACCAAAAAAAAGTTTCTCTTTCTATGGGAAGCCAAATTAACATTTAGAGATATCTTAAAATATATTTTGTGATATCTAGAAATGCATTTTAAGTATCTCAAATTGAATTATAGAGATCTAAAAATACATCTATTTTAAGATATCTAAAAGCAGTTTTATGATATCTCAAACAGATTTCAAGATATCTTGAAATGATATGCTGTACATTTTCAGATATCTGAAATACATTTCAAGATATTGTAAGACCGGGTGTTAAGAGTCCGCTACTCTCCTTACCAGAATTCGGCGTCGGTTCTTCTTGGCTTGCGGTCGACCTCGGTAGCGTAGCCGACTGAGTCTTCGATGTGTGGAAAGGCACAAAGAGATGGTCACCCCAGATTTGTGGACTATTTGCCAGTTATATTTATTTCTTTAAGAATACTACTGTGGGCATACCGCACTGAGCTACACAAATAACACTTCATTTTTTTTTCTTCATCTCCCAATTCCACCCACCAAATTTCTCCTACCTTAAACAATCCATCAATTAACTTTATTGAAATTTCCTGATTTGAACTCCTGCTTACATTACTCCCTTACCCCAGAAGAAATGTCCTAATTTCAGTAACATTTTTCAGAAATATAGTAAAAGCAACAACAATGTAGGTCAACCACAATCAGACCTCACCTAAACAGTAATTAAACAGTAATAATTAATTAAAGGCAGGTTTCCCCATAAAATGAGAGGGGAGTTCTAACAAAATCCAAAACATCAGCAAGTAATGCTTACACATAAATAGTGTGCGGATTTAGCATAAGACCAGAGAGCATTTAGCTCTAATCAAAACAATACTAACAATAATACAACTTAATATAATACAAAGTCCTTAAATCTTGCAGGCATGTTCCTCTGACGTGGAGGCAAGTCATTAACACTAGGAGAAGAAGCTGATGATCCTGGGCTACCTAAGCTTATGTTATTCCTGGATGAACTGGGTGGTGTGGGGATTGGGTCTGTTGTAGATGAAGTACAGCCCTGCATTGCAACAGTAGGATCAGACAATTGTGCTTGTGATTGAAGCTGTGTAGGAACTGAAGGTACAGCTGGTGGTACATGACTTGGAATAAGACCTGATAAGTTGTTTAAAAGTGGAGGTGAAACAAAGTTTGGGTGATGATGAGAAACCTCATGATGAGGTTTTGTAACATATGGCTTCAGTCAATTGTAATGAATAACTTTTGGTTTAGTCTGGGGTTTTGACAAATCCTGGAGCTTAAAGATGACAGGAGGGTCATTTTCAGATGATTGTAGAGGGCAAAGAATCTCATAAGGGCCAATCCAACATGGGGCTAATTTGTTTTGACTATGTGCTGGGTTATCCATCAGTACTAGGTCTCCAGTTCTATACGGTGTGTACTTCACATGGCGATTGTAGTACAGCTGCTGCTGTTGTTGCGCCTTATTCCTAAATGCATCTGCAGATCTGTAGGCATTTGTAAGTCTTGCTTTCAATGAAGCTGCATATGCAGTAGGGGTGCCAGCCATTGCAGAGGTGGAATAGCTAATTTCATTGTCAATTATGTTAAGTGGAACTCTGGCTACCCACCCATTAGCCAAAAAGAAAAGTGTGAAACCTGTGCTGGCATGAGTTGTTGTGTTATATGCCAATGCCACTTGAGGTAAATGATTGTCCCATTCTTGACCTAAGTCAAATAGATATTTAACCAGTTCCTGCTTTAAGGTACGGTTATAACGTTCCACTGCTCCATCACATTGTGCATGATAGGGAGAAGTGCGGCACTTGTCGATTGATAACAAGTTGCAAAGGTGTTTTATGAGGTCTGACTCAAATTGACGACCTTGGTCTGAGTGCAGAGCTTCAGGAATTCCATGTTGTGGGATAAATTGTTCAAAAATACAACGTGCAACTGAGACAGCAGTCTGATCCCTTAACAGATACAGTATAAAGTATAAAGATAGTATAAAGATCCATCAGCACTAACACATAATGGTGGCCTTTCGTGGAAACTGGCTACTCCGTTATATCTACATCAACAATCTGAAAAGGCCATTCACGTGAAATGGAAACCAAAGGAGCCCGTGGGCGAGGAACAGGGGACCGCCTGGACTTACAAGCAGCACATTGTTGACAGTAATTAGCAATGTCTGAAGACATATAAGGCCAGTAAAAAGACTGTGTTGCTATTTCCATTGTTTTGGCCAATCCATAATGACCAGCTGCTGGGTGTCCATGAACATAATGGAGTACTTGGAGAATCAGTGAGGTAGGAATAATAATTTGTTTAGCTGTTCTGTGAGAAGTGTCGATACAACAGTCCATTATTTAGTATAAGACGACCAAACTGTGACCATAGTTTCCTTAGATAAGGGGATGCATCATTATGTCTCCAAAGAGGGGGTCGGTGTCCCCTCTCCAGCCAAGAGAGAACAGTTGTAAGATCAGGATCCTTCTATTGCTGTTCAGCGATGTTCCAATCCCCTTGTATGTGCACAAGACTAGTGGTTGAAACTGGTTGTGATGTATTACTCTGAGAAGCAGTGAGCTGAAGTTGAGTGAGTGTTGAAGCAACATCAGTCTGGGTTAATGCTGTTGCAGTTTGAGTACTTGATGTGACAGGTAATGATGACAGAGCAACCTGGGAAGGGTCAGGTGGGCGCCGAGACAGGGCATCAGCTTTAAGATGTTTAGCTCCATCACGACGGATAACATGCCAGTCATAAAGGTCTAACTCGACAGACCATTGTGCCCTTCTTCCTGTGGGGTCTTGATCTAAAGGAAGCTTTTTAAGACCAACCAGGGGTTTATGGTCTGTGATGATGGTGAAGGGATGGTAAGCTAAGTAATGACGGAAGTGACGGACTGACCAAACAATAGCAGAGAGCTCACGGTCAGATGTTGACTACTTTCTCTCTGAAGCTGAGAGCAAATGACTAGAATATGCTATTACATGCTCTTTGCCATCAATGTGTTGTGCTAAAACAGATCCAATAGCATGAAGAGAGGCATCTGTGTATAGAAAAAAAGGAATTGACAAATTGGGAAATGCCATGATTGGTGGGGATATTAAAGCCTGTTTTAGTGTGTGAAAGGCTTCATCTGCTTCAGCTGTCCAGATGAATGGCACACCTTTGTGCGTAAGGTGATGCAAAGGCTCAGCGGTGTGGGCAAACTGTTTAATGAATCGTCTGTAATAGGAACAAAGGCCAAGAAAGGCTCTGACTTGAGTAGGTGATTGTGGGACGGGCCATAATGCGACCTTGTCTGTGTTTGTAGCATCTGGCTGAATGCCTTCACTCGAAATGCGGTGGCCTAAAAATGTGACAGAGAAGTGTGCCAGATGGCACTTTGTGAGTTTGAGCTTGAGCCCAGATTCACGGAAATGTAGGAAAACCTCACGTAAATGCTGAAGGTGTTGGGAGAAATCCTCACTGTAGACAATAATGTCATCAAGATATATTAAACATATACTCCAGTGTAAGCCACAGAGCACCAACTCCATCAAGCGCTGAAAACTTGGAGGGGCATTAGAAATACCCATTGGCATCATTCTGAACTGATAAAGTCCAACACCTGTAGAGAAAGCAGTTTTCTCCTTGTCTCTTGAATCAAGTGGAATTTGCCAATATCCTGCAGTAAGGTCAATAGTACTAAATATTCGGGAACCAGATAACCTATCCAGTGTGTCATCAACCCTGGGAAGTGGGTGAGAGTCTTTAACAGTAACTGCATTAAGGCAATGATAATCAACACAAAATCTGTGGGTACCATCAGCTAATACAACTGGAGCCGACCATGGACTATGAGATTCCTCAATAATATTATGCTCCAGGAGCTTCTTCACTTCCTGTTGCAACAGACCCTGGGTTGCTGGAGAAACTCTATATGGACGTAATTTGATTGGCTTAGCATCCCCCGTTAGGATACTGTGGGTGACCAGGTTTGTTCTGCCGTAATCATAAGGGTGTGAGCTAAAAATATCTGAATAGTCCCTTAGTAAAGTTTCAAGTTGTATTACTTCTGCTGAAGACAAATTCGTTTCAGACATGTCCACCTGTGGCAGTGCTTCATTAGACACATTACTAGAGGTAACTTCTGACACTAAGGTGTATTCCTCGTGTCCCTGGCCTGTGATAGAAAACAGCTGGCCTAAAGGACATCCTTCACTGAGGGAAACAGGGTCTGTGGATGGATTAACAACTCTTACAAAGCCTCTGCCATTGTTTACTGATGTTAATGTTCTAGCAACAGCTAATGACAGCGTAGGGGAGTGGTGTGGCTCTATTATGCCAACAAAATTATTGACATGGGACGAAGCTATGCAGCTTCCCATAACAGAGACTGCAATTGTCATTTCTGACAAAGCTGGGAGAGTCACTGATGAGACAGTAGTGGCGGCACAATGTACAGGGACAAGATGTTGAGGGGAGGAGAGAGGCACTGTGGTGTCATACAGTGACAAATGTGCATGCGACAGGTTCAATGTCACATGATGCTGGGTTAGAAAAATCCCATCTTAAAATCACAGGGTGGCTGGAAGAACGCACCACATGAAAAACATGACAAAAGGTAATGTCTCCAATATGTACAGGGGCAGTAATAGATCCCAACATATCCAAGAAGTGCCCAGTTACAGAGGTAGCAAGGACAAATGTCTTACTGATGGGCTGAGAAGACAATGTTGGAATAGATCTGCGGCAGTCATCTGTGATCAGCAAGAGACCGGAGCCAGTGTCCACTAAAGCATGGAGTTCAGCTCCAGCTATTGTGAGTTGTATAAATGGAGTAGGGCTGATGTGTGCAATGGAATCAAGATTATGCGGGTGGACGATACATGATCAGAAACTGACATTTGGTCCTCAATACCAGCTTCTAATAGTTTCCCTGACTATGTTTAGAGGAAGACAGAGTGTTGGCTGGTGTGGAAAAATGCACCCATCCTGTGAGAGGTGTGTGATAGCTATCTGAAGTATGTTTCCGGTGGTGTGACATAGTAGGTGAGGAGGGTCTATTTTGTCTGTAGAGGGGACCTGTGGATGGGGAAGAAGCTCTATGGGGTCTGTCACTATAATCAGAGTTAGAAGAATGTATTGCAGCATGGGCTCTGTGCTCACCTGAAGAAGAGCGGACAAGTAAATTATCATAAAAGTATCTGGAGGGAGAAAAATTATCATGGTGATCTGTTCGGGAATGGTAGACCCTTGGATGCTGAGAGGTTGGGGAACGGCTTCAATGTTGCCGAGAGCCGGGATCACCATTTTGAGGAAAGCAGTCATCATCAGAATAGGTGTAACGACGAGGTGATGAAGCTCAGAAAGATGGTGTAGAGATGTCATCATAGAGAGAGTGATTTCTTCCTGTGTAGGAATTTTGGGTAGAATTGTACCAGTCCTGACAGTGGCACCAATGGTAGTTCTGTTGTTTTGAGTGAAGACCAGTGCAGCAGGTAAGATCTGTCATTCCATACATATGAGATGTGCTCCTTATTTCTTTCACTTCGTGTTTAAGGTCTGAAAACTACTGTGTGAGTTTGGCCAGTCTCTCATCGGTATAGCATTTATTAGGCTGTTGTAAGTCATGTAAGTCAGTCCGGAGATCAGCAATAGCAGCGACTAAATCAGTCATAGGATCAGCAGCACGGCTGTCTTCATTGTGTTGTGTGACAGTCACTGGCATGACATTTGAAGGGGCAGCTATGCTGAGAGCTAACTGAGCACGTTCACACTGCCTTGCTACTTTCAATGCAGCATCCATTGTCACTGCACCATGCTCATGGATTTTTAGTTGAAGAGACGGATCTAATCCCGATACAAATACCATCTAAAAATTTGACAACGTTGAGCATCAGCAGTGTATTGTGGAAAGCTTCAGTGACTAAGTTAGTCAAGTTTGCGGCATAAACCTCTAGTGGTTCTTTGGGTTTGCGAGGACGAGCATTCAAGTACATTTGAAATGTGGCCAAAAACGGTGCTCAGACTAGCGTTAGCCAGCCATTACATCAGGGGAGAGGCTCTGCCAGTATGAGAACGCTGCGCCACTGAGTTTTGTTGGGAGAAGCTTAGCCTTTTCTAAAGGAGCTACTGAAACATCCAGAGCAACGTCTAATCGTTGTATCCATGAAGTAAATGGCTCAACTCCGTTGCCAGTGAAAGGTGGAGGCAGTTGCGTGTTCACAGTATCGGCGATAGCCCTATGCTGCGGAATAACAGTGGGTTGTTGCTCGTTGTGATGTCTGTGCAGAAAGGGGGTGGGGGGGTTGTAAGAGAAAAACTGAAGTATTGGTTGGTTGGTGTGGATAGGAAATTAAGAAAAGATAGTTAAACATTACACGTGTCTGAACTGCTACTTCTGATACAACATTTTGGCGACGAGGATGGCAGAGTTTGGTTTACCTCCTCCAGCTTCTTTCTTGCCAATACCTGGTGAACCGCTAGTTCGCTGGAGATGCTGGTATCGTTCGTTCGAGATGTACCTGTTGGCAGCCAGGTTTGATAACATTCAGACAGCAAGGAAAAGGGCGCTTCTATTACACCGTTTGGAAGTGAAAGGAAAGTGCATTTTTTTTTACCTTGCAACCGACTGACGAGTCTTTTGCAGCCACGGTGGCAGCACTGGATGGCCATTTCGGCCTAAGCCAAAGTGTCCTCCTTAGCCGTTTCCACTTTCGTCAGTGTGCTCCGCAGCCTGGTGAGTCAATCACACAGTTTGTTTCAGATTTGCGTGAGCTTGTGCAACACTATAAGTTCGGGACACTACAAGACGAGTTAATAAGGGACCAAATGATTGAGAAAACGTCTTGTGAACAGCTGAGTGAGCGTTTATTATTGGAGCCGGATACCTCAGGGGTGAGCAAAGTCAGTCCTGGAAGGCCGCAGGGGCTGCAGGTTTTTGCTCCAACCCAATTGCTTAATTAGAAAACAATCCTTGCCAATAATTTAATTTCATGGCTTGTTAGTGCTTTAACTCTGCCATATCAGGCCATTATCATATCCTAGATGTTCTTTCCCTTTGTAAGGATATCATCCAAATGATTTGAAGGCTAAAATGGATGAGTAATACTCAGTCTTTCACGTTTGTCTCTTCAGTTTCCTTCCAAGTATTTAATTAAACCCAAACGTGCATGATAAATACACACAGGTGTAAATGGTAACAAGCTAAATGTTATTTGAATCTTATTGCTAATAAAAAACCATTAAAACCAAGAGAACAGCTGTTTAAGACTAAAACAAGCATAAGGGTTCAGAATCGTAGTGAGCGAGACAACTAAAGTGAAGCAGAATTATTACTTGTGCAGTAAGTGCTTCTTATTAAGCAACTGGGTTGGAACAAAAACCTGCAGCCACAGCGGCGCTACAGGAATGACTTTGTCCACCCCGGTACCTTAACGTTAAGTAAAGCCGTAGAAATTGGAAAACAAGTCGAAGCAGCGATAGTGGCCGCGTCTCAATTGTCAGGCACAGCAACAGCACCACCTACTGACACATCATTGCCAATGCTAGTGCAGGCTCGCCAATGGCGTTGTGGAAACTGTTGCTCCGTCAGACATTTTACCAAAGCACGAGACTGTCCTGCTCTCGGCCAGCGCTGTAGAAATTGTCAAAAAATGAACCATTTTGCTTGGTGGTGCTGCTCTGCTCCAAATTCACCCCCTTCTGAGACATCTTCATCTTCAGAAATAATTAACTCGGTGTCCAGACCAGGCAACCCTTTCAAAACGTGTGCCTGTTATGTAAACGACATTCTTCTCCCGTTACTCATTGATACAGGTGCCAAGGTTTCTTTGTTGTATAAAGTGACATATGAGAGATACTTCTTTCATGTTCCACTCCAACACACCTCTGTACCACTTATGGCAATTCAACCATACCAGTTATTGGCACTGTTTGTCTTGCAGTTCAGTACTGTATAAAGACCAAGGGCCTTTTGATTTAACATTTTGTGTTACCACAATGGGTGCAAATCTAATGGGTTTGGATCTGCTCCACAGATTACAATTTCATTTGTGTGATTCAAGTGGCACTGACATTATGCAGGTGACATCACAATGGCAACAGGCCTTCCCAATGTTATTTACTGGGTTGGGCTGCATTACTGGTTTCATCCATCGACCCACAGTGGAATAAAATAATTTCTCCAGTTATCCAACCGCTGCGCAGAGTGCCATTATCATTAAGAGACCAAGTTTCGACAGAGCTCCGCCACCTCCTGGAAGAGGACATCATTGAACCAGTAGATGCTTCCCCATGGATTTCAAATTTAGTTGTGGTGAAGAAAAAATCGGGAGGTTTGCGTATTTGCATTGATCTGCGTTCTGTAAATAAAGCAATTATTCCCGATAAATACCCTTTGCTAACTGCCGAGGAGCTGACCACACATTTTCATGGGTCTACAGTGTTCAGTAAACTGGACCTAAATCATGGCTATTTGCAGGTTCCCCTTGATCCTATAAGCAGAGATCTAACGGCTTTTGTGACACACCTCGGTGTCTTCAATTACAAGAGGATGCCATTTGGCCTCAGCTCAGCACCTAGCTGTTTTCAGAAGGTTATGTCTCTCATGCTTGCAGGAATTCCAGGTGTAGCCATTTATTTGGACGACATCGTAGTGCATGGTACCACCCTGGGCCAACATGATGAATGTCTTTCTCAGGTGCTCCACCAACTCTTACATTACCATGTCACTCTTAACTCGGGAAAAGTGTATTTTTGGGGTGCAAGAAATTGAATTTGTGGGGTACAGGCTCCCAGGGCAAAGGCATCACTCCTATAATGTCGCATGTGGATGCCATCCACTCTCTTCCAGAACCTCAAACATCCTTACAAATGGCATCCTTTTTGGGAATGGCTACATATTATCTTTGCTTCCTCCCACAGTTTGCCTCAACAACAGCACCTCTGCGTCATCTCCTTAAGAAGGATGTTCCCTGGCATTGGACAGCAGACTGTCAAAAGGCAATGGAGACCCTTAAGCAGCAGCTCACCAATTCTCCTACTTTAGCTCACTTTTGTCTTACAGCTCCCACTATTGTGACATGTGATGCTTCTGTTGCAGCTTTGGGAGCAGTCCTTTAAGTACACAATGGCGTAGAAAGTCTTGTCGCTTATGCTTCACGGGCACTGTCTTACGCTGAACAGAAGTATTCTGTTGGAGAAAGAGAAGCTTTGGCCTGTATATGGGCTTGTGAACGCTGGCGCCTCTACTTGTATGGCAGGTCTTTTACTCTCCATACTGACCACCAGGCCCTTACAACACTGTTACACACAAATGGATCTGATCATAAGCCCCTCAGGTTGCTGCGTTGGGCAGACCGTTTGCACCAGTACAATTTTAAGCTTGAATTCACACCGGGTAGGCACAATACATTAGCAGACCTCTTATCCCGAGCAGTTGTGCCAACTGCAGTACAGCAGATTTGTGACCTGGAACCAAATCTGGTGTTTATGTTGCATGCTCCCCTCTCTTCTGTTATCTCTTTTGACCAGCTATACCAAGCATCTAGGGCTTGCCAGACATGATCACTACTGATAATGGGCCCCAGTTCACTTCTGGTGAATTTCATAACTATTTGGAAGATAAGGCCATTAAGCACATTAGAACTGCTGTGTTACAGATACCACAAATAGACGCTTTTAGTGCGGAGGAACTTGATAAACCTCTGACGTTATCAGAATTACTAGATGCTATAAAATCACTCCAAGGCGGGAAAGCAGCAGGCCCTGATGGTTACCCTGCAGAATTTTAAAAGAAATTCTCCGCTCAGCTAGCTCCCCTCTTATTAGCAACATTTACAGAAGCCAGAGATAACCAATCTCTTCCACAAACCTTTCGCCAAGCACTAATCACTGTCTTTCCAAAACAAAATAAGGACTTATTAC
Organism: Polypterus bichir lapradei; assembly: GCA_026402145.1. Classification (NCBI taxonomy): domain Eukaryota; kingdom Metazoa; phylum Chordata; class Cladistia; order Polypteriformes; family Polypteridae; genus Polypterus; species Polypterus bichir. Next base: position 20,692,601 of record JANRMT010062807.1, read on the forward strand.
AATGTGCATCATACAGACCAATTTCACTTCTGAATAACGACGTTAAAATACTCTCTAAAATCTTAGCCAGAAGGATGGAGAAAGTGCTCCCCTCGGTAATATCACAAGACCAAACTGGATTTATTAGGGGCCGGCACTTATCTTCCAATCTTCGACACCTGTTTAATGTAATATACTCACCAACTAAATCAAACACCCCAGAAATATTATTATCATTGGATGCAGAAAAAGCATTCGACATGATTGAATGGAAATACCTTTTTACTATATTGGAGAAGTTTGGGTTTGGCACAAACATCTGTGCATGGATTAAATTACTGTATACTAACCCAGAAGCTTCAGTTTGCATCAACAACATTTGCTCAGATTACTTTAAACTAGAACGTGGCACTAGACAAGGATGCCCCTTGTCACTGCTGCTGTTTGTGATTGCCATTGAACCACTGGCAATACATTGTCGAAATACTGATCAGATATAGGGGATTAGCAGAGAAGGACTGGAACAGAAAATTTCATTATATGCAGATGACATGGTACTGTATATATCAGACCCAGAAAATTCCGTGCCTGTAGTCTTAGCAGCACTCACAGAATTTCAAAAGATCTCTGGTCTCAGAATTAATCTGAATAAAAGTGTACTCTTTCTAGTGAACTCTCAAACATATAATATTAGATTAGATACCCTACCTTTTATCATTGCAGAACAGTTTAAATACCTAGGGGTAAAAACATCACAAGTAAACATAAAGCTCTATATCAACAAAATTTCGCCGTTTGCATGGAAAAAATTAAACAAGACTTGCATAGATGGTCAACCCTTCATCTCACACTAGCTGGAAGAATTAACACTGTTAAGATGAATATTCTTCCTAAACTCCTTTTTTTATTTCAAAACATCCCAATATACATTAATAAATCATTTTTTAGGCAATTAGATTCGACAATAACCTCATTTATTTGGAATTCAAAACATCCACGCATCAAAAGAGCGACCTTACAAAGACAAAAGGCAGAAGGCGGCATGGCTCTTCCTAACTTCCAGTTTTATTACTGGGCAGCAAATATACAGGTGATAAGAACCTGGACACAAATAGAAGGACATACACAGGCCTGGTCCACAATAGAAGTAAAATCCTGCAGTACTTCTTTATATTCCTTGCTCTGTGCTCCAATAAACACACGTTATCGGCAATACACTAATAACCCAATTGTGCTCCACTCATTTAGAATCTGGAACCAATGTAGAAAGCATTTTAAGATGGAGAAGCTTCTATCTGTGGCACCCCTGCAAGAGAACCACCTCTTTCAACCTTCACAAACATATGCAGTTTTTAATATTTGGAAAAAATTTGGAATTAACTTGCTTAGAGATCTTTATATAGACAATGTCTTTGCATCCTATGAACAATTACATTCTAAATTTAACATTCCAGCTACACATTTCTTTCACTATCTTCAAATCAGAAACTTTGTTAAACAAAACCTTCCAGATTTCCCTCATCTTGCACCCTCATCCATGCTGGAAAAAATATTGCTCAATCTCAAGGACTTAGACTCCATCTCTACAATATATAAAATCATTTTACAATCCCTCCCTTTCAAAGATCCAAGAAGACACTGGGAAAAAGATCTTTCAATTAATATATCAGAAAAGGAGTGGAAAGTAGCAATGCAGAGAATTCACTCGAGCTCCATATGCGCAAAGCATACAATCATACAACTCAAAATTATATATCGAGCACATCTGTCTCGACTAAAACTCTCCAAAATGTCCCCAGGGCATGATCCAACCTGCGAACGTGGCAACCAAGTCCCAGCCTCACTAGGTCACATGTTCTGGTCTTGCACCAAATTAACATTATTCTGGACAAACATTTTTAATTACCTTTCAGATAGCCTTGGACTCACAATCCCTCCAAACCCATTAACAGCTGTGTTTGGTGTTCTTCCAGATGGGTTTAAAGCGGAGAAAGACAAACAAATTGTGATTGCATTCACTACACTTTTGGCACGTAGACTTATTCTGATAAACTGGAAGAACCCAAACTCTCCTCTTTTAAGTCAGTGGGAAACCTATGTGTTATATTATTTGAAGTTGGAAAAAATCAAATACTCAGTTAGAGGATCCGTACAGACTTTTTTCAAAACATGGTAGGATCTAATCAGTAATATTTTAAAATAAGTTCATAAGGCACAGAGAATTTATTAATTTAGGTATGTTTACAAGCCTTAAATTTAACGCTGTTTGGCTTGCTCTCTCTCTCTCAGGGGTGGGGATCGATCTGTTCTTAATTTTTTTCTCTTTGTAAAAACTTGATTGCTTTGTATGGATTGTAATAAAATTAATAAAAAAATTAAAAAAAAAAAAAGAACTGCTGTGTATCACCCGGAATCGAAATGGCAGGGTTGAATGCCTCAACCGCATGATAAAAAATGGAATCCGGGCATACCTGATAGAAGGTTGGCAGTTTGAGGCAGCTCTCCTCCAGACCCTGTTACATTTTTGAGCAACGAAACATACCACAACAGGGGTATCACCTGCTTCCTTAATGTTAGGTAGAGAGCTGACTCTTCCTTTGGATCGTCTTTCTTTGGGTAAATTGTTAACTGTACCAACACTCTCACAGACACAGGCCCATGTTACCTCTCAACAGCAGCGTATGCAGCAGCATTTCAGTCAGGCCAGGAAACCAAAATTGCCATTACTAAAGGAACAAGACTGGGTGCGTGTGTGGCTTCCTCGCCGTATCAACAAGATGAGACCCCGTTGGTCTGATCCATTGCAAATTACTCTGCAGCTTGGACCACCTACTTTTCTTCTGCAAGATGGTTCCAGGCATCATGAAAATAGCCTGAAAAAAGTCACATCACCAAGTCAGCTTCATCATGGCCCAAAGATGCATAGTCTGATGACATGGGAGCCCCAAACAATGGCTGGAAATGGACTGGCTGCTCCTCAATCACTCCAACGGGTTTCCAATGAGGGTTCACTTTCATTCAGGCACAGAAGACCTCCCTCCTGGCTTAAGGACTATGTTACCAAGTAGGCCTTCATTTTAAAAAGGGAGGGGAAATGTGATGTCTTTGCAGAAGCGGATGTGGGGGGTTGTAAGAGAAAAATAGAAATATTGGTTGGTTGGTGTGGAGGTGAAATAAATAAAAGATAGATAAACACTAGTAGTGTCTGAACGACTACTTCTGATACAACAGTGACGAGGTCAGTCAGGGTGTCCAGACACACCGAGAAGGTGAACTCATCCTGTGACACAAACAGCTGGACTTTAGCCATCGTCAGTCTGAGGAGAGGCAGGCAGAGAGAATCAGTCAGTAAACAAGGATTAGGGGTTTTTAGCATTTTTTTAAAGTGCTCCATCATATTAGCCAATCGGTTAGCTATTCCAAATTTTAGGTGCATAACAGCAGAAGGCCACCTCACCTTTTCTTTAAAGTTTAGCTCTTGGAATTAAAAGCAGACTCTCATTTGAAGATCTAAGGTTACGATCTGGAGTGTAAGGTGAAAGACATTCTGAAATATAAGACGAGGTGAGATGATTTAAGGCTTTGTAAACCATTAGCAGTATTTTAAAATAAATTCAAAATGGCACAGGTAACCAGTGTAGTGATGCTCAGACTGGTGTGATGTGTTCGGATTTTCATTTTTCTAGTTAAGATTATGGCAGCTCCATTCTGCACTCGTAACTGATTGATGTCTTTTTTGGGTGGTCCTAAGAGGACTGCGTTACAGTAATCTAGTCGACTAAAATCAAATGCATGAACTCATTTTTCAGCATCTTGCAAAGTTATAAGGGGTATAACTTTTGCTATATTTCTTAAGTGAAAAAATGCTGTCCTAGTAATCTGATTAATATGTGATTTAAAAATCAGGACAGAATCAAAAATTACCCCTAAATTCTTTACCTCCATCTTGACTTTTAAGCCTAATGGATCAAGTTTATTTCTAACAACCTCATTATATCCATTTTTGACACTCACTGAGATTTCTGTTTTCTCCTGATTTAGTTTGAGAAAATTCCTAGTTGTCCATTCAGAAACACAAGTAAGACATTGTGGTCAGTGAACCAAGAGAGTCGAGGTCTTCAGGCGCTACTGATAAATACAGTTGTGTGTCGTCAGCAGAGCTGTGATAGCTCACGTTATGCTTTGAGATAATCTGACTTCATGAAAGCATAGAGATCAAAAAGAGCAGCGGACCAGGAGAGACCCTTGTGGACCACCATATTGAATATCAGGGGTTTCTGAAGAATAATTACCACAACTAACAAAGAAATTTCTACCTGTCAAGTAAGACTCTTTTAAGACCCTTCCAGAGAAGCCCACCCACTGACTAAGGTGATTTCTAAGAATACTGTGATTGATTGTACCAAATGTGACACTCAGATCTCAGAGGATGAGAACAGATAAATGGCCTCTGTCTGCATTAACCTGCAAGTCATTTACTACTTTAACAAGTGCAGTTTCTGTAATGTGATTTGCTCTAAATTCAACTGAAACTTGTCAAGAATAGCATGTTTATTGATGTGATCATTGGGCTGCGTAATAACTGCCTTTTCTAGAATTTACTTAAGAAAGGCAAGCTTGTTGGTGTTGGGTCAACGACACAGGTGGAGGGTCTCAGTTGAGAGATTATTCTACATACAGTGGTGTGAAAAACTATTTGCCCCCTTCCTGATTTCTTATTCTTTTGCATGTTTGTCACACAAAATGTTTCTGATCATCAAACACATGTAACCATTAGTTAAATATAACACAAGTAAACACAAAATGCAGTTTTTAAATGATGGTTTTTATTATTTAGGGAGAAAAAAAATCCAAACCTACATGGCCCTGTGTGAAAAAGTAATTGCCCCCTTGTTAAAAAATAACCTAACTGTGGTGTATCACACCTGAGTTCAATTTCCGTAGCCACCCCCAGGCCTGATTACTGCCACACCTGTTTCAATCAAGAAATCACTTAAATAGGAGCTGCCTGACACAGAGAAGTAGACCAAAAGCACCTCAAAAGCTAGACATCATGCCAAGATCCAAAGAAATTCAGGAACAAATGAGCGCAGAAGTAATTGAGATCTATCAGTCTGGTAAAGGTTATAAAGCCATTTCTAAAGCTTTGGGACTCCAGCGAACCACAGTGAGAGCCATTATCCACAAATGGCAAAAACATGGAACAGTGGTGAACCTTCCCAGGAGTGGCAAGAGCGCAGAGACGACTCATCCGAGAGGTCACAAAAGACCCCAGGACAACGTCTAAAGAACTGCAGGCCTCACTTGCCTCAATTAAGGTCAGTGTTCACGACTCCACCATAAGAAAGAGACTGGGCAAAAACGGCCTGCATGGCAGATTTCCAAGACGCAAACCACTGTTAAGCAAAAAGAACATTAGGGCTCGTCTCAATTTTGCTAAGAAACATCTCAATGATTGCCAAGACTTTTGGGAAAATACCTTGTGGACTGATGAGACAAAAGTTGAACTTTTTGGAAGGCAAATGTCCCGTTACATCTAGCGTGAAAGGAACACAGCATTTCAGAAAAAGAACATCATACCAACAGTAAAATATGGTGGTGGTAGTGTGATGGTCTGGGGTTGTTTTGCTGCTTCAAGACCTGGAAGGCTTGCTGTGATAGATGGAACCATGAATTCTACTGTCTACCAAAAAATCCTGAAGGAGAATGTCCGGCCATCTGTTCGTCAACTCAAGCTGAAGCGATCTTGGGTGCTGCAACAGGACAATGACCCAAAACACACCAGCAAATCCACCTCTGAATGGCTGAAGAAAAACAAAATGAAGACTTTGGAGTGGCCTAGTCAAAGTCCTGACCTGAATCCAATTGAGATGCTATGGCATGACCTTAAAAAGGCGGTTCATGCTAGAAAACCCTCAAATAAAGCTGAATTACAACAATTTTGCAAAGATGAGTGGGCCAAAATTCCTCCAGAGTGCTGTAAAAGACTCATTGCAAGTTATCGCAAACGCTTGATTGAAGTTATTGCTGCTAAGGGTGGCCCAACCAGTTATTAGGTTCAGGAGGCAATTACTTTTTCACACAGGGCCATGTAGGTTTGGATTTTTTTTTCTCCCTAAATAATAAAAACCATCATTTAAAAACTGCATTTTGTGTTTACTTGTGTTATATTTGACTAATGGTTAAATGTGTTTGATGATCAGAAACATTTCGTGTGACAAACATGCAAAAAAATAAGAAATCAGGAAGGGGGCAAATCGTTTTTCACACCACTGTAGATCAGGTAAATCTATCATGGTGAAAGAATTTAATTTGCTTAAGATGAAATACCAGGGATTAATAGTACCAGTTTTGGGGGGATGTACTATATTATTTCCAATATCATTAAAATTGTGATTAAAAAATATAGCAAAATTCTCACAAGTTTCCCTGGTAGTTTGTTGGGGACATTCCATTGAGCTACTTGGGTTTAGCAAATGATCAACAAAAGAGAATAAAACTCTTGGATTACCAGCATTTTTATTTATAATTTTAGAGGAGTAGCACAGCCTCTCCAGATGGACTATGTTGTTATATTCTGTTATTTTAGACTTCAAATATTTCAAATTGGACAATCAATTTACTTTTTCTTCATTTACACTCTGCTCTCCGCCATGTTCTCTTTAAATCAGACATTCTTTGGCTCTTCCATGGTGTAACAGTGCTGGAGGATTTCTTAACTGTCTTTTCAGGAGCGACTATGTCAGCGGCAGCTCTCACTTTAACATTAAAATGTCCCACCTTACTATTTACATTATTGTAACTATTGTAGTAAGAACTACAAACGGACTGGTTGTGTAAAATGTATCTATCTATCTATCTATCTATCTATCTATCTATCTATCTATCTATCTATCTATCTATCTATCTATCTA
>JANRMT010062807.1:20727006-20775094 GCA_026402145.1 Polypterus bichir lapradei
ATAGATAGATAGATAGATAGATAGATAGATAGATAGATAGATAGATAGATAGATAGATAGATAGATACTTATATACACACTTAAAAAGACCTGTCTTATTTTTGCTCTCGTCCCCAATCGCAAAACCAGATCTCCTGGGTTAGAAAGCGGCTGCCCTATGAGTGCGCCACCATTGCATGTACAGTATTATAAAGATTTTGTCTGTTACTGTTAAATTCATATGCTAACACCGTTTTCATTGACAGACCAGCTGACACATTTTTTTTCAGTCGCGCCATATTGCCTTTTAGCCATAGAGACTCTTCACATCCCAGCTGCCTGGTGTGTATCCTGATTGGCTGTTCTGAATTTGGGAAGCGCTGGATGCACTCAGCACACGCCCGAACCAGCATGGTGTAATTCCATTGGCTAGCTTAACATGCGGCATGTGTTTGTTGATTGGTTAAAAATATGTTGGCGGGTTATCTTAAAAAATCTTTTCTTAAAACGTTTTGATTGGCCCCAGCATTGTAAAAGCCTCGCTCAAAAGCATATTTAAGTACAGATATTTGGACCCAAAGGCCCGGGCTCCTCAATAATAAGAATTGGGTAAGTTGTGGTGTTTTTTTTTCTTTTTCCTTCTCTCCTCTCCCTTTATTTTCTGTCTCTCCTTTGGGTAAAATCAAGCACCGGTAGCCATCTCCTTATGACAGAGACCTAGCAGGTCGGCTGAGTCCACCGCTGTCCAAGTCAGAAAGGAGACACCAACGCTTGTTTTACAGCTAACATTTCTTTTGACCGAGCTGAAGTTGGTTGGCCGAGTCCACCACTTTTGCAAGGTTTTAACTGGCTACGCTAACCATAGTCCCTGTGTCGCTTGGACAGTCGATTGTCCTCGCTGGTCCGTCGCGGCATCGGATCTTGCCGATCCCAGCTTACCCGTGTCCCTGTGTCGCTTGGCCAATCGAGCGTTCTCGCTGGTCCCTCGTGGCATTGGAGCTTGCTGGTCCATCGCGGAGACACACCATTATCTCTTTTCTTTTACTAGAAAGAAGCAAAACATGGATTCTGCAACCACAAAACATACCGCTAAAGCAGAGACCGGTGTCATCATTATAGAAGATAACCAATCGGTAGAACATGAACCAGAGAAATCTAAACAGGTAATTTGGATCTATGCCTGTCTAAAAACGTTCTTGGGCTTATAGACATAGCTTATTTATGCTCCAAAGGGCTAGAAAGGCTAGACTTGTGTCCTGTGTCTGTGCTATGCTAAAAATGTATAATCTCCCCTGTTTTCTTAAATCTGTGAAGAGAAAGGTGGATGATGTTATGTCGGTGTTTGAGCAGGGAGAGATACCCGTTGATGCTTATGCACAACTGCTTCAGCCTGTGAGGACCAGCTTTTAGTGGTCGCTCTGTTTCAAACAGAGAAAATAGGCTTGCATAATTTAGTGAATTACAAATATATTAAACATGTGCTGACTTAAACACTTTTATTTAGGGGTATTACTGGTTCACTGATGGGTTTGGACCTGGTTTGCAATTCGATTGTGTTCTCATACTTGTATACAATTCTTGTGTTTTTTGTTTCTTTTCAAATGGGTTACTGATCTCATTCACACAAGCTTGTTTGTATAATTTTCCTAAGCAGTTTCATACTGTAATTTACCCAAAGTCTCTTTTGACAAATTTATGAACAGAATGCTCAAGAAATCTCTTCAATGAAGTTTGCAACATACAGTACAAAACATTATTGTCTGAGTGCATTACACCAACATAAACATTTATGATGCCCACATATACTGTATGTATCAGTGAACATTTTCCTGCTGTTTCTCCTGCTTTATTCATACATTTAAAAAAAATATAATGTATAGTACACAGTGTGTAACTCTGAAAGCAAAGACTACGTGTTAATTGCTATGTTTTGAATTTTGCTTCAATAAACTTGTTGTTTTAAGACACCTTTATCATTTTTTTTTTTTTCTCTCTCTCTCTCTCTCCCTTTATGTATCATGTTATAACAGATGAGATGGGTTAGATCATGAGGTAAAGGATGAAAACTGTGTGTGTCCTTGAAATATACAATAAAGTTATTGTTTTTAAGACACCTTGGTGTTTACTTTATGATTTGCTTTATAAAGCGTATGGTTTGGAAGGTGGCTGAGGTAATGGGATGGCCATGGTGTGTTTGGGCTGCACTGCCAGTTTCCTTGGGTGTGTAATAGATTCTCTCTCTAAAACCTTATTGTACATCCTGTCTCTGGGTCTGTCACTTCATACTCTCTTGTTTCCTCATTCATTAGTGTAAATTGTGCTTCCTGGGTGATGGAATTGAACATTTTTGGGTAAGTCAGTTCCACCAGTGCCACTTCCCAGTCTCTGGGCAGTTCTATTGTCTTGGCTACCTGAACGGTTAATGATGCTGTTGTGTTGGGAAAAGTTCTGGCCGATGAATTACTCAGCAGTGTTTTATAAAATCCATTTCTGACTTTAGACATTTTTTCTTGGTTTCTCAACTCCTTGTCTTTCACTTCTGAAGCCTTGACCCAACTGTTAAATTTCTTGTCCCAACCAAGCCATTTTACCAACACATGCATGTTTCTACCACGCCCGTGAGTGGTTAATTTTCTGGATGCGGTACACCTGGTTAGCATCGGGGTTTATTTTTTGAAACTCTTCTGCATAAAATTGCCCTTGAATTTCATCACCTGCGTAATCTTAGTTTATAGACAGGTTTGATCCATTTTAAGAGTCCACGATAATAAATATCTCGTCTGTAAACGACTGCTCATAGCCTTTTCGAATACACTTTTTAATTTTGAAACTCGGACATGATCACCTATTTTCAAAGTGCACGGAGTAGATTTTCTTTGCCCGGCCCTACCATAGACTGTTTTCCAAACACTCAGAGCATTTTCAGGAGTCACATCTACAGGTCTTGTTTTAATCGTGGTGTGAAAACTGTGGTTATAACTCTGCAGAAAGTCTGACGGGACATCTATATACCGAAAAGTATTGGCATATGTAAAATTTCCACATTTTGGATTTTAAGGTGCTATTGAATCGTTTTACTATGCTGGCCTTTACATCGCTGTTCGTGACAAAAATGTACAATATTGTTCTGTCTTAGAAGTTTTTGTACCAATGTGTTATAAAATTCTTTGCCTTGGTCTGTCTGTAGCTTTTTAGGAACTCGACCCTGTCTAAAGATCAAACTAAAACCCAGAGAAACTTCTTTCCCTGTCTTGGCCTTTTATTTACACAGCTCAAGCATATTTTGAGAGCACATCAATACACGTGAGGATAAATTTTATATCCATTGAATTTTGAGTAATAAGACATCTCTGCTAAATCTACGTGCCACTGGTAATTGATCGTTGAAACAATGGTTCTGTTTCTCTTGAACCTCAGCTGTGGTTTGTGCATACTGTAAGTGTATTGTTCACTCATCCATTCCAACGCGTTTTTTCACTTGACTTTTCTTTTTTTCCTATAGAGTGACGATGGCCGGTGACGTATTTAAGCACAGTGTGAAAGATTGTTCAACTTCAAGGCTGAAGTCTCAAGACCTGTGTATTTTCTCAAACACTTGTCAGCCATCGCAGTCACAGAGCCGGATTGATTTTAATGAAGCATTATGTAAAGTCTGTTGTAGCTTACGTGGTCTGCACTTGTGTAAGAGATGTATTAACTGGGCCTTGATTAGCATGCCGTTTGGGTTCCAAATCTCAGGATGGGCACACCTGTCTTTTACTAGAATCTGATCCTGGGGAAATGCACCCTTGTGTTTCCAGCATCTGTCGACAGATCAGTATTTAAAGATTATTACACATGGTGATTAATATGGTTAAAGCCTTGTGTGGATTAAGAATTGTGAAACAGAGTAAAATTCATACTCTTAACTGTCTGAAGCAGTTTGTTGCTGAAGTAAACACTTTCGGCTTATACAAAAGACCATGCAACAAAGACAAAGATTCGGACAGCAGCTTTGAACTTGTCTCTAATCACCATTACTGTTATTTTTTTAAAACCAACATTAATTTACAGAAACCTAAGCAAATTGCATTATCCATGCTAAACAAGATCCGTTTGCGTTATATTTTCTGTCCGCTAACTGTTTGTGTTTTGTTTCTGTTGTCAGAGGAAACAGGACTCAGAAGCTAGAACAAGGAAAACCAGGTCCCTGGCCAGCGTGACACGTAATGCAACCTATAGAAGGTTTTCTCCTTATATTATATCTAATAAAAAAGATTCATTATGACCATAATTGGTCGCTCAGTCATCTGGGCTTATGTGTTTAGCTCTGAACATTTAGTGGAAAAATGTACGGAATGTCAAGAGAAAAAATACATACAAGATGGACACATTTGTAGTATTTGGTTCTCTAAACCATTTATTGCATATAGACGTAACTTATTTATGCTCAAAAGGGCTAGAAGAGAGACTTGTGTCCTGTGTGCGTGCTTTGTTAAAAATGTATAATTTCCCTTGTTTTCGTAAAGCTATCAAGATTGATGTGGATGATATTATAGCTGAATTTGAGCAGGGAGAGATACCCATTGATGCATACGCAAAACTGATTCAGCCTGTGAAGACCAGCTTTATGTGATCAGCTCTGTTCCAAACAGAGAAAATAGGCTTGCATAATTTAGTGAAATATAAATATATAAAGTATGTGCTGGATTAAACATTTTTATTTTAGGTGTATTACCGACTCACTGATGGGTTTGGACCTGGTTTTGAATTTTCATTTGTGTACTCATATATGTATACATTTTCTTGTGTTTTTTGTTTCTTTTCAAGTGAATTGCAAATATGTATACAAATAAGCTTGTGTGATTATTTTACTGCTGTTTCTCCAGCTTTTATTCATACTTTAAACAATTTTAATGTATAGCAAACAATTTGTAACTCAAAGTGAAGACCAGATCTTATTTCGCTATGTTTGGAATTTTGCTTCAATAAAACTTGTTGTTTTTAAGACACTTTGGCATCTTTTTTGAATCATTGAATAAAACTTGTTGTTTTAAAACACTTTTGGTATCTGAAATATGCCTTGCTTTATAAAGGGCATGGTTTTTACATGGTGGGCAAGGTAACGGTATACCCATGGGTGTGTTTGGGACGCACTGCCAGGTTTTTTCCCTGGATGTGTCATAGATTCTCTCTAAAACCTTTCCTTGTACATCCACTCTGAAAGTTATTGTTTTAAACACTTGGGCATCTACCATATGCCTTGCTTTATAAAGGGCATGGTTTTACAAGGTGGGCAGGGTAACAGGATGCTCAAGGGGTGTTTTGGGCTGTACTGCCAGGTTCCTTGGTTGTGTAATAGATTCTCTCTAAAGTTTTCTTGTACATCCTCTCGCCGGGGTCTGTCAATCACGCTCTCTGTACTCTCTGTACACACCCCGGCGCTGCACACAGATAGGAGCAGGATGTCTGCTCCGCCCCCATTGATGACTTACCTTTTTGACACCTTACAGGCTCCCAAAGGTCCGTCTCGGATCACAACGATGATCAGCCCCAGTTTTAGCATCAAGGCTAAGATCGCCCGACCATTTTCCTTACGCACGACTGACAAAAGGTCCGATGCCGGTCAAACAGCGCACCCGACAACAGGCAGAAATCAAAGCGTGGGAGGAAATGCCCATTAATCAGGTGGCAGCAGGTGGGTACCGGAAATGCCAGGGGGGCGGGACATACACCTGTCAAAATCTGATGTATAATAGTGACGCCCCTATACTACTCAAGTAAAAACTATGACTTCCTAAAACGGACACTGTAAATGTAGGTATTTCAATAAATAATTTAGGAGACTTGTGTGTGCATTTCAATATCGATTTAAGAACTACGTAGGCCACCTGTTGTACTATAAACGGTAGCTCAAGCAGCACTTAACAGTAAATAGTCTAACAGGACAATGACTGACTGAAACGAAGATGCTGCGCTGCTACAATAAAGGTTCACACTGTCGTTCTGCACGTTTAGAAGGCGCTGATTGGCTGAAACTGTTTATAGCGAATTGTCCCAAGTTGGAAGTGCCGTATAGCGATCAGAAACGAAGAGACACATTTAGGCATGCTGGACAGTAGTTTGTTTTTCTACAATACAAATTCAGTACGACACCAGGGTCTCCAAACACACAAATATGAAGTTTATTACGTTTACAGTGAAACTCTTTACATACACAATATAATTAGGGGCGTGTGCCCCCTGCCCGACTATGGCGGCCCAGCTTTCCCTCGATAGCTCGATTTGCTCGCTATCCGTCCAAACTTGTTAAATGGAGGAATGGAAAGAAAAACTTTCACAAGAGGAGGATCAGCGACGTGAACCTGAGCGACAACACCACTGAGCCACCTAATCCGGATAATTAACGAGCTCTGCACAACTGAACAACTACTACTGTTCTTACTGCGGCGGATGAAATATGTTGTTTGACATATGCACGTTAAAATGGTTTCATTGATACGAAAGTATCATTGTTGTATTCTCCTAATGAAGACGAAAAATTATATTTATAGATGTATACTATATGACGTACGGTTTTGAACAAAATTAAGTGTTCCATAAAAAGGTTGAACGATTTACCTAATCTTTTCATATATATAAAGCTGATATATGACAATATATCTTTGACACTATGTATCAGACAAAGGAAATCACAGCAATCCACAAGAACAATAATTAATTCTCAGCAACTACCTGAATTGTAGCTTAACCATATCAACTGAAATGTGTAATGTCAATAAGAATTACAAAATATAACTAGAGAGTTAAGTGTCAGATAGACTCTCAAAATATAGAGGTCAATGCCTTTCAGTGTGCTGAGGCTTCACAAAGATTCAGTAACCAGTGACCATGTCTGCTCGAAGCCCTGTCATGATCCAATCTCGGTACTACGCATGTCTGAGGCTTCAGTAGCCCCGTCATGATCTCTGTAGTACTCATGTCTGAGGCTTCGGAGCCCCGTCAAGATTGTCTGAGGTTTCGGAGCCCGTTCGAAGCCGTCATGACGAAATCTCAGTACTACGCATGTCTGAGGCTTCAGTAGCCCTGTCATGATCTCAGTAGTACGCATGTCTGAGGCTCCAGTAGCCCCGTTCAAAGCACGTCATGACTGAATCTCAGTACTCTGCGCAAAGCTTCAACTCATTATTTATTCATCGAGCTCCCGTTTGAAGTACATACGGCATCAACAGAGTTAAAAAACTCAACAGAATTCCCATTGAAATGAATGTTTGTAGATGATCAATATATGTTAAATGATTGTGCCCGATAATACGTTGTGGCAAAAAATAAAATTATAAATTATACATCATACAAACACCGACTTGTTGAATGCATAATGCTGCAAAGAAGAGCTTTAGCAATACGGGTGACGACACATCTCTCACTATAATACTCTCATAAATATCCATTCTTCGCCTCATGCAACGTTTTCATGCAACACTGAAGGTATGTCATATAGTATACATCTATATATAATTGTTTTCGTCTTCAGTACATACATACATGTATACATTAAAAGCATACATTATATACCACCCTCCTGAAAATAGTAGTGGTGCAGTGGTAGCGTTATCGCTTCATAATAAAGCATACGTGGGTTCAGGTCCCACGTCCACCCACTGTGAATTATGACCCAAAAGAGTCGGATTTTCTTTTTTTTTTAATTAAACAGCAAATTCCAACGTGGACCGGGAGCGAGCAAGGCGAGAACACTAGTAAATATATATCAAATGGAAATGTGCATCTTGTTTTATGTCTATAACAAAAAAAATTTGAGTAACGATTTCAACTGTTTTTGTAGTTGTTGATGGCGGGTTTAGCGGTTTAAATTTTTAAATATTAAATTGATAAGGTGGGATGTGTTCTTACTTTGAGTGTTAATGTGTTAGTAAGTGAGATTGCACCTCTACTGTATTACTGGAAGATTGCTTAGGAATGATACAGACTGGACAACTATATGTTTAAGGAAATGTTTTATTATTGCACTGTGCTGAAACTAAAAAACTTTTTACTGATCACCTGTCCGGACCTTGAAGATGTGTTCACGAGGCAGGGATGCTGCTGTTAAAAGCAAATGTTTTTTCAACAGCAGGTCCAGATGTGTTTATCCCGCTGCTTTTTGTTGCCTCAGCACTCAAGAGGATCTTTAATGCCGACCTTGACATGTGCACTGCTCACATTGGAGTGTCCCGTGTGTGTCTGTGTGCCGGTGACTGATCTGCGCCGTGTCTCTCAGCCTCTCTGATGTGCTCCGGATTGACACCTTTGAATGTTTGGTGCAGCAGAGCAAATTCAACCTGATCTACCACAGTGGGTTTGTTATCACCTTATTCCAGCGTTTCTCAACCTTTAAGTATTTGCGACCCGAGTTTTCATAACAGTTTTAATCGCGCCCCCCCGCCAACATTTTTTGAAATGTAGATGCATATTTGATTATACCTACTTAACTTTTATCGACATTTATCTTACTCTATACAGTATTTATTGTTCTATTATCAGAATGTAGTTTAAGTTAATTTTTTTTGGTTCCCACAGATGTTTTCTTTTTTCACATCTTCGCGCCCCCCTTTTTGTTACTTCGCGCCCTACAGGTTGAGAACCACTGCCTTATTCAATGGAGGGGTTCATGGACGTCAAATGGCAATGAATAGAAATGGATTAATGTAAATACGTGAGCTGCCATCCGCAATTAGACATCGCATTTTGATGGCGATTTTGGTGATTCCCGAACAGATCTCTTATGCGATCCTTCCACAGTATCTCTCCAAATTATTTAGTTCAAATTGGTTATAAAGATTTCAGTTCTGATCATTTTTTTATTATTGCTAATTTTGATGAGTCTTTAAGTCGGATCGAACTCGGGCTAGCACTACGCTCAGAATTTGAAAAGCAACCACCTTAGTTAGTTGAGCCATTGACGGCGTCATTACTTTGTAGCTAATTCGTTACTTTCGTGCTCCACAAAATATTGTAAAGTATTAATAAATGAAATATTTCAATACTTGATCGAATAATAACAACTGATTTAAGGATTTCACCTTTTCTTTCTCAAATGTGCTTACCTATATCATGGCAAAGTACAGGGATAAACCTTTATTTTCCGTCTACTCCGTTTTAATTTAGTCAGACCAAAGAAAACATTTAAGGCTATTAAATGTGATTTTAAGAAAAGATGAGGGTTAATTATAATACTAATAACAGGACCGATTATAATGATACAGTGTAAAAGTAAATACTAATTGAAAGAGCCGGGAATCCATGAGTGAGGCGTCTTATTTTGTTTAACTCTTGCTATCGTATAGTGCATTCTGCCTGTCGGCGTTAGTTATATATATATTTATATTTTTTAGACATCAGACACTAGAAGTTGCTGACGAACCCTTCTCTTCGTTGTCAGTCTGTTGCAGCGAAAAAATAAAAGCAATAAGAGTTATAACAGACGTCATTGAAGTGGATCATGAGTTTGTGTAATGTTAATGGAAATGGCCAGGAGGGGTCACTAGAGAGGTGAGTGTCAAATGCTTCGAAGCTTCGATACGATTTCCGACACAATTGCTTCAAACGTTTTGATGCTTCATGAGGCTTCACTCCGCCCATCACTAAGAAGAGCCGAGTCCCGTCGAGAGAGCAGAATCTTCAGCCGGAGGGGCTACATGCAGGCAGGGGCGGGACTTTAGTTTGATGGGCACACCATCCGGCCAATCACAAGCAAAACAGACTAGAATCATACCATTATTTGAAAGAAGGAAGGGGGACAGATGCTCCGAAGACAGAGAGTGTAGTGGTACAGGCCAGGTACATAGAGAGAGAGAGAGAGAGAGAGAGAGAGACGAGGAGTCGGATTGAAATGCAAGCAAGTCGGGAAAAAGTGAAGAAATGAGCGAAAAGTAAAAAAGAAAGAGCATTTGGCTGCATTTCAATGATATCTGAGACTGCAAAGCTGGGTGCAGAATTTGTAAAATGAAAATATCAGTCAGAGCATTGCAGGGTCAGTAACAAACTTGCCCAGACATCTCAGAAGCGCTCAGCCGTCCATGCCGCTGGAGGAGAGCTCGTCCTCTCTCCTCAGGCTGCAATCCTCTGACCCGTGAAAAGTGTCCTGTTTTGAGCCAAGAACTTCTGCTGCAGCATCCACTGTCCTGCCAAAAACTGCAGCTGTATCACACCCTTCTGCTACTCAAACAAAATAAGCACATTTATTCCAAAACAAATGACCGCAGCCAGACAGATAAGTGACGATGAGGAGCTGCTAAAATGATGGCCAGTGATTTTCAGCCATTTTCTTTGTGGAGGACAAAGAATTTAAAACTTTTGTCCAGGCCTTAAACCCCATGTATGTTCTCCCCAGTAGACAAACCTCTTTCCAAGCAATTATTCCAGGACTATATAACACAGGGCGGCACGGTGGCGCTGCTGCCTCACAGTAAGGAGACCTGGGTTCGCTTCCCGGGTCCAACCTGCGTGGAGTTTGCATGTTCTCCACGTGTCTGTGTGGGTTTCCTCCCACAGTCCAAAGACATGCAGGTTAGGTGCATTGGCGATCCTAAATTCTCCCTAGTGTGTGCTTGGTGTGTGGGTGTGTGTGTGCCCAGCGGTGTGCCCGGGATTTGTTCCTGCCTTGCGCCCTGTGTTGGGTGGGATTGGTTGACTGACTGACTATATAACACGGAGCGTGCATTGTGGCAAGTCAGGTTCAAAAAAGCTTCACAATTGACAACTGACTTCACAAAGCTGACAACTGACTGCCGGACATCCAGAACGACCTGCTCATACATGTCTGTCACTTGTCACTTTATTGAAAACTTTAAGATGACATCTTGACTTCTTGGCTGTTGTGAGTTTACTGAGAGACGTACTGCAGAAAACCTGGCAGAGGAGCGGCTGAGAGTGACAACAGAGTGACAAGTAGACGACTCAGTGACATGCTGAGTTACTGTATATATACTGTATGTGACGTGGAGAGGCCTGTCCGCCATAAGCAGACATCACAGTTCAAGTGCAGTCCTCTCTTTTACCGTTAGACGGCACTTCTGTAATCGCTAATATGTCACTTATTGTTTTAGAAATAAGACATGATAGTATTCTTAGGAGTAATTATAATATTTGTAATTTAATTTGTAATATTATAGAATGGAATAATTTAAAAGGTGGAACTATTAAAATAACTAAGAAATTTCATGAAATACAAAGAAATGTTTGAATTTTACATATATTTTATCACATGGATTTTAATTTTAAATGTGTAACATGTGTGATGATAAAAAAAATATTAGTGATGCCCAAGTCTGATTGAGACTGGAGCACTTCTGCCAATTGTGAATTCCAAAATTAAAATTTAGTGTTGCTGGGTGGATCTCAATATAATCCAAAATTTGAAAATGTGTATAAAAACTTTGGGGGGGGGGGGCACCACAAAAACTACTATGAAAAATGGGGCACACATTGTAAAAGGTTGAGAATCACTGTATTAGACACATGAGAAACTGAAGTTGGCACCGCTTCTCTACTAATAACATGAAAGGGCGGGGAAAATGGGGGTGAGAAGAAGAAGTTTCATTGTGTCCTTCACGCCATTTCACCATCCACAGGGTGTATTGTGTTATTCCTTACAGATTCAGGCAGCATGACCTTAATGTCCACTGAACTGTCACCCCAGAGCCTAAACATGTACCTCCTCCTCCCCTTCACATTACCTTGTACAGCAGGTTGGCACTGATGCTCTGAATTGGACCAGTTGGGGTGCCATTCCTTAACGGTCTCTTCACGGCTTTATTTAACTCCACAGCTTAATGTGTTAAATTTAGCAGTCACTTCTGCTGCCTCACAGATCCACTGTCCTCCATTTATTGCCCATGTGGACATTTATCTCTTCTTCCAATATACTTTATATATTCCTCCAGCTATTCCAGTTTTTCTCCCACATCCCTACATGTTGATTTCGTTGACTGGCAGGGATTCTAAATCAGTCCTGTATGACTAGCAGCGTGGGTTTCTTTAGGTCCTGACCTTTATTGGACTGGCACACTGTCCACTGCTGATCTCTGTCTCATGTCCAATGCTCCCAAACTCCATTTATCAGGAAATTTCTACCCAGCATAGAAAGAGCTTGCCATTTATATTTCTGTTTCTGGACAAACTAAACTTTCCCAGTCTAATTTATTCAGCTCATTCTTTATTCTCGATTTCCTCTTTCTATGTTTTTGTGACTTACAGACTCACACTAACCAGTTTAGCGCCACCTAATGTACTAAAATACTAAACACATCAAGTCCAGACCACTGGGGTGCATCTTCAGTTCAAAGAAATTGGGTGGAACACAACGTGTCACTCAACACTGAGTGGTCCAATCAAGGCACTGGTGAAGTGACAGACATGACAGTCGAGTAACGACAAGTGACTTAGGGAGAGCCGTCCTGACCTAATGGCCTCCCCACTGGTTTACTGATTTTATGCTTGTCTGCTTTTTTTGCTCCCTCATTGAATTGCTGCATATTATTGAAAACTAAAATTCCCATCTAAACCTCTGCTGACTGCTCACAAGTAAGGAGAGAAAAGGCAGAGTTTTGTTTCACAAACTGATTTTCATTCTAAAATTAGTTTTGCATGCAATTTCACAATTGTAAAATAAAATAAAAATTCTGTTTAATATGCTTTTTATTTTTTTTATTAGGGGTGGTCAATGTTGTATGAAGCTAAAAGCAAGGAATAATGGTCTCTAAAGGTTATTCTAACACCTGCTTCCTTGATCACTCACTATGCTAATGGCGTTGCCCCAATTCTTCTTTCATGTGTCTCCACACACTTTCATGTTCCTCACACACTGCCTGCACACACATCCACGGCAACAGTTTTGCTTCACACCATTCGTATGGTGATCAGAGGTAACACCATCAGCGCTCACTCTCCAAGAATCCATCTAAACCAGTATCCTTTCCAAAGCCCCACAGGAGTCACACTACCAGGCTTTACCTAAGAAGAAGAGCCAACACAATGTGAGCATGTAAGTGCTGTCTGCTTGCACCATATTTATATGCATTTTTCATACCTTTCCAACTGTTTTGTTCTGATTTGAGGTCGTACATATTTAATCTAAGACCTGTGATTTCTACATATTTCCAATTAATAAAACCACCATGTCAATACGCCACAGTGCACACTGGTGAATGACCACTGGACTGATACTTTGTGAATATCAGTAAGACCTGAAGAAGCCTTTGTGAAGATCTCATTACAAAACAGGATCAAAGTAAGATAAGCATTTCTGCAGTGTTTAACACCTTCTCTCCCTTTCCCTGAATTTCCAGAAATTTGCCCAACTGTGGAAAACATCCCGTGTGGTCCCAGTGCCAAAGAAAGGGCATTCCAGTGACTCAGAGGACTGCAGACCAGTTGCTCTTACTTCATACTTCATGAAGACCTTTGAGTGGCTGGTCCTAAAACAGCTACGGCTTCTCGTTTCAGCACATCTGGATGGTCTGCGGTGTGCCAATCAGACACATATCATTGTGGAGGATGCTGTCGCCTGTCTGCTCCACAGTCCTACTCTCACTTGGGCAAAGCCGGCACCACAGTCACCATCATATTCTTCAATTTCCCCATGCCTTTATCACCATTCAGCCTTATTGACTAGTGAAAAGGCTGAAGGCTATGCATCATGAGGTCCCCGTCAGTCTCCTGGACTACGTGAACAACAGACGAGAATTTCTGAGGTTCAAGGGCTGTGTGTCAGAACTGGTGGTGTGTAATACTGCATAATGAAAATCACCAGAAGTCACCGACTAGAAGATATGCCTTAAATCTCGATGTTAAAACTGCAAACAAACTAAAAATGGTAGAATTGATCATCAATTCCATGAGTACCCACAGTAAAGTTCTTAGAGGGTTGAATCCTCAGCCTCAGGCCATCGAGTCAAAGCCGTATAATAATTTAAAGGTGAAACGCCACAAAAATCTACACTCAAAACTTTTAACGTAGACAAAGCAAGATTTGTCAGGAGCAGATAATCAGACGATGTACCATCTCCAAAATACAGACGCAGAGCCATTAACGCGGTCACAGTGAGAATAAGCATGAATTTATACAAACTGAAGCTGATTAACAGTTGGATCCACAATCCTGAATTCTGCCTCACATGTGAAGAAGGGTGTGAGGCAGACTGTCGGTGATGTGACACTTAATTCTAGGGAGGTAACAGTGCAACGTAACCTAGCAGCACAGTCAAGAAGGATAAAGCTACAAAATGGCAACAGGCCACACTTATAATTTAGCAATTTAAACAGTTTATTAATTGTCAATTCATTATTAACACCAAATGCTCATGTATTAATAATATCTAATGTACAAGGCCTCCAAGAACTCAAAGTAAAGAAGCAAAAAGAAGCAAACCAAAATGTCAAGAACGTTCACATTGTAACAGGCCTGGCTCATCTTTGATTATCTCTGCTGGTTATCAGATGAAATGCAGAAAGCAAGCTGATGAAATGTTGGCTAAAAGGAATGCCGCAGAACAATCCCAGCCACTCAGGTGAGTCCTTCTGAATGAAGACAGACCAGGGAGGGCAGCTGGCTTTGTTCATATCTTACAAGTCTGTCCTTCTCAGAGTGCCATCCACTTTGTGCTCCAGTCCCAAACTCCAAATGTGCTACGGAGTGCAGTGGGGTTGCCGATCTGGAAGTGGCACTCTATACAGGGCTGATGAATGGTGCCATAAAAATCAACAAAAGTGACTGATCACAAATGCCACATTACGTGTTTGTGTGATCTTTGTGATGACATTTAAGTTTCAGAACATGCTAACTGATAAATAACAGACTTATTCAGTGCATGGTCACAGATTTGAAATCAAAAACACATGAACTCTGAAGTCTGCATGCCACGGCTGTCCTCAACAGTCCACTCAGGAGTGACTGACAGGTCTTTCCACCAATCAGCTTTCTTCTTTTGTTTTCAGTTGGTACCTGCCTTTTCTATGCTGTCCTTTCTGATTTTGTCCACGTCACCTCTGCCACTGAGCGTATTACATTGATGTCACCTCTTCATTTTCTGGTTTCCACTTTTCATATTTTTCTCCCCTCTTGCATTTCATTGCCAATGTACCCTTTATAGATAAGTCCTTGTAAGAGTCAAGCTGTACTCACACATTTGAGAACATCAATTAAATGAAATGTAAAAGAGTGTGGCCAAAAAATTAAACATAAACTTACAAA
The DNA here is from genome assembly GCA_026402145.1 of Polypterus bichir lapradei. Classification (NCBI taxonomy): domain Eukaryota; kingdom Metazoa; phylum Chordata; class Cladistia; order Polypteriformes; family Polypteridae; genus Polypterus; species Polypterus bichir. Next base: position 20,742,215 of record JANRMT010062807.1, read on the forward strand.
ATACAGAAAGTCCAAGCAGAGTGAACCAACATCGGGTAGTGAGGGGGTCAAATTTGACCTTCAGTGGTGGGGGTACAGAAGGGGCCACTTCTGCTTTTTGGAGTTTTCTGTCAAGTAAATGAAGCCGAAGCTTTGTGTAGCTGACACTCTCTCAAAGCAGAGCTTTCTAATCGTCCATCCTGCTGTTGAAGTTTATTGAGCTCCTGTGGCCTCCAGCTTGTAGTCTCAACATGAAGAAACGTTGTCTTGGGTATCGATATGAAGAAGGTGCTGAACTCAAACTGAAACTTGAACCAACACATTCGGAGTATAGAGCGTCCTTCACACACCACCCCAGGATATACTGACATGGAGCAAAAGAACATCCGTTATATTTTTAGGTTAATTTATCAAATTAACAGCTAGGGCAGCAGAGATCCCTGTTTGTTTCTGCTTTGTCTTCCCTTTTCCTCTTATATGTCAGACAATAAAATCAGTTCATTTCATTGTGTTCTGCATTCATTATGGTGTCCCATTTCTTATAAAATTATTAGTCTTATTTTAAATAATATTCCTTCTATATATTAATTGATATTCTTCATAACTGTGGTCCCCCGTGCTAACCCTAGCATGCTGTTGTGACACCCTCTTCAGGTCTTAAACATTTCTCTTTGAACCCTGAATGTTTCATTTTATTTGTATTTCGATCTTCTTAAATTCTCCCACTTTTGGACTCACCATTGACACACAGCTGATGAATGTGTTTGGTTTGTAAGGACTCTTATCATTTATAAATGATAATCTAAATTAGTGTAGAAGTCTCATAAAGCCCCTCTACATTGGTCTGTCATGTGACGGCTCTCTTGTTAGTCTCCTGTCCTCCTCGACTGTCCCTCCACAGTATCTGATTGGACAACATTGGCTGTCAGCTGACATCATTAAATGACTTCTTCATTTTCAGGGTTAAAAGCACAAGATGGAGGCGTCCGTGCAGGCTGCGACTTACAGAGCTCCTGAGTCTGCGGTGTTTAGTGTTAATATTTGTTCATTTTTGTCAAATAGTATAAGTAAAAAAGTAGATTTAAGTGATAGTAGTACGCAGACATACATTTACGAGGGGCAAATCCTGCTCAATTTCCGAAGAAACTGCGCCAAAATATCCAGCGAGGTGACAGAAACGCTCCACAGCCTTTGTTTACTTCAGCAGCCTGAGAATCTGAGCTGGCAGAAACGCAAGCGCAGCGATCGGAAGCAGAAATGAGGGAAACGTGGCAGTGTTAGCACAAGGCTAAAAACTATCCCAACCAGACCTGCGATACCGTGTACTCTGCTTGTGAACGTCCGATCACTGGACAAGAAGCTGGATTATATAAAGCTGCAGTGGGCCAAGCAGTGGGAAATGAGAGACTGTTGCATCTTTATTTTCACTGAGACATGGCTCCAGTAAAACACTGCAGACTCAGCCATCCAGCTAGACAGACTGATCATATTCCGAGCGGACAGAAACACCTCTTTGTCCGGTATGACCCGGTGATAGGGGGGGCGGACTGTGTGTTTATGTGAACAGAGAGTGGTGTATGAACACTGCCTCAGTTGCGCGACACTGTTCCCCGCTGATAGAGGTTTTATCAGTAAGGTGTCGGCCTTTCTACCTGCTGAGGGGATACAGTTGCGTGCTGGTGGTTGCCGTCTACCTCCCGCCTAGCGCAAATGCTAACCAGGCGTTAGCGGAACTCTACGAGATCATCAGCAAAGTGAAACGACGCACACCGAGGCATTTTTCATTATTGCTGGAGACTTCAATCATGCCAACTTGAAGTTATTTCTCCCAAAACTCTTCCAGAATGTGAACTTTGCTACTAGAGGGGGAAGCTGTCTGGACATTGTTTACACAAGCGCTCCTGACGCCTACAAGGCCCTACCCCACCCTCACCTCGGCTGTTCAGACCATATCAGTGTTTTTATGGTTCCTGCATACAAGTCCCTGCTGAAGCGCACTAAACCAGCCTGCAAGAGCATCAGAGTGTGGCAGGTTGGTGCGGTTTCAGCTCTCCAAGACTGCTTCAAATTGACAAACTGGGACATTTTCAGAGAGGCTGCTATGGATGGTGACTCTATCAATCTGGAGGAGTACACAGACTCTGTGACTGGCTACATCTCCAAATGCATAGGGGATGTTACTGTTACCAAGGATGTTACCACAAGAGCCAACCAAAAGCCCTGGATGACAAGAGAAGTGCACAAGCTGCTCAAGATCAGAAATGCAGCCTTCAGATCTGGAGACAAGGCTGTCCTCAGGGTGACCAGAGCCAACCTATCTCATGCTATAAGGAGAGCTAAGTGGGCATACGCGCAGAAGATCGACAAACAATTCAGCAGCACCAGAGACACGCGTCGTATGTGGCAGGGCGTTCAGACAATTACAGACTACAAGCCCAACCCACACAGCAGCGATGGTGATGCCTCCCTTCCGGATGAGCTGAACAACTTCTTTGCACGGTTTGAGGCGCAGAACAAAGAGCCTGCGAGAAAAGCAACACCTCCCTCCACTGACCAGGTACTCTGTCTCTCCATAACTGATGTGAAGAGGACTCTATCCAGAGTCAATCCACGCAAGGCTGCAGGACCTGACAACATACCTGGTCGTGGCACTTTGAGCTACTTTTTGTATGAAAATGTGCTATTTAAATAAATGTTGTTGTTGTTGTGTGCTCAAAGAATGTGCCAGTCAACTGTCTGGTGTCCTCACAGACATCTTCAACACATCTCTGAGCCAGTCGTCAGTCCCAGCATTCTTTAAGTCGACCACCATCATACCAGTGCCGAAGAAGTCATCAGTGACATGCCTGAATGACTACTGACCAGTTGCACTCATGCCAATCATAATGAAATGCTTCAAAAGGTTAGTCATGTCACACATAAAGACTAATCTCCCTGCATCCCTTGACCCTCTTCAGTTTTCTTACCGTTCAAACAGGTCAACTGAGGATGCCATATGCTATGCCCTTCACCTTTCCCTGACACATCTGGAAAAAAGACACATATGTCAGGATGCTATTCATACAGTTGTGCTTGAAAGTTTGTCAACCTTTTAGAATTTTCTATATTTCTGCATAAATATGTAATATATTTTCACTCAAGTCCTAAAAGTAGATAAAGAGAAACCAGTTAAACAAATGAGACAAAAATATTATACTTGGTCATTTATTTATTGAGAAAAATGATTGAATATTCCATATTTGTGGGTGGCCAAAGTATGTGAACCTCACGGATGATCAGTTAGTTTGAAGGTGAAATTCGATTCCGGTGTTTTCAATCAATGGGATGACAATCAAGTGTGAGTGGGCACCCTGTGTTATTTAAAGAACAGGGATCTATCAAAGTCTGCTCTTCACAACACATGTTTGTGGAAGTGTATCATGGCACGAACAAGGGAGATTTGTGAGGACCTCAGAAAAAGAGGTGTTGATGCTCATCAGGCTGGAAAAGGTTACAAAACCAACTCTAAAGAGTTTGGACACTACCAATCCACAGTCAGATGGATTGTGTACAAATAGAGGAAATTCAAGACCATTGCTACCCTCCCCAGGAGTGGTCGACCAACAAAGATCACTCCAAGAGCAAGGCGTGTAATAGTCGGCGAGGTCACAAAGGACCCCAGGGTAACTTCTAAGCAACTGAAGGCCTCTCTCACATTGGCTAATGTTCATGTTCATGAGTCCACCATCAGGAGAACACTGAACAACAATGGTGTGCATAGTAGGGTTGCAAGGAGAAAGCCACTGCTCTCCAAAAAAACACATTGTTGCTCATCTGCAGTTTGCTAAAGATCACATGGACAAACCAGAAGGCTATTGGAAAAATGTTTTGTGGATGGATGAGACCAAAATAGAACTTTTTGGTTTAAATGAAAAGCGTTATGTTTGGAGAAAGGAAAACACTGCATTCCAGCATAAGAACCTTATCCCATCTGTGAAACGTGGTGGTGGTAATATCATGGTTTGGGCCTGTTTTGCTGCATCTGGGCCAGGACGGCTTGCCTTCATTGATGGAACAATGAATTATGAATTATATCAGAGAATTCTAAAGAAAAATGTCAGGACATCTGTCCATGAACTGAATCTCAAGAGAAGGTGGGTCATGCAGCAAGTCAACGACCCTAAGCACACAAGTCGTTCTACCAAACAATGGTTAAAGAAGAATAAAGTGAATGTTTTGGAATGACCAAGTCAAAGTCCTGACCTTAAACCAATCTAAATGTTGTGGAAGGACCTGAAGCGAGATGTTAATGTGAGGAAACCCACCAACCTCCCAGAGTTGAAGCTGTTCTGTATGGAGGAATGGGCTAAAATTCCTCCAAGCCGGTGTGCAGGAATAAGCAAAAGTTACTGGAAACGTTTAGTTGCAGTTATTGCCGCAAAGGGGGGTCACACCAGATACTGAAAGCAAAGGTTCACATACTTTTGCCACTCAAAAATATGTAATATTTAATCATTTTCCTTAATAAAAAAATGACCAAGTATAATATTTTTGTCTCATTTGTTTAACTGGTTTCTCTTTATCTACTTTTAGGACTTGAGTGAAAATCTGATGATGTTTTAGGTCATATTTATGCAGAAATATACAAAATCCTAAAGGGTTCACAAACTTTCAAGCACCACTGTAGACTTTAGCTCTGCCTTCAACACAGTCATCCCTCCAAAGCTGGTTGTAAAACTGAGCAGGTTGGGCCTGAACACCACCCTCTGCAATTGGACCCTGGACTTCTTGAGCGAGAGGCCCCCGTCAGTTCGGATGGGCTTCAACACTTCCAGCATCATCACACTGAGCACTGGAGCACCGCAGGGCAGCGTGCTTAGTCCACTCCTGTTAACCCAGCTGACTCACGACTGAACAGCCACACGCAACACCAACCCCATCATCAAGTTTGCGGATAATACAACGGTTCTGGGAATGAAAAGCAAAGATGATGAAACAGCATACAGAGATGAGATGGAATGGCTGTCTGCATGGTGTGAAGACAACAATCTATCTCACAATGTTGACAAGACAAAAGAGATAATTGTAGACTTCAGAAAATCACTTCCTGCCCACATCCCACTCAGCATCAACGGTTTAGATGTGGAGACTGTTATGTGCACACCGAGGAACTTGGTACTCCTAACTGAAGAACTTACGTGGACACATAACACCTCATCACTAATCAAGAAAGCCCAGCAGAGACTACACTTCCTGAGGCGGCTGAAGTGAGCACGTCTCCCACCTTCCATCCTCACCATGTTCTACAGAGGCACCATTGAGAGTGTTCTGACCAGCTGCATCACTGTCTGGTATGGCAACTGCAACATATCCGACCGCAAGCGCCTGCAAAGGATAGTGAAGACAGCAGAGAACATTTTTGGGGTGCCTCTCCCTTCACTACAGGTCATATTTTACAAACGCAGTGTCCGCAAGGCCTGCAGCATTGTGCAGGACCCCTTACACCCCTCACATGGACTTTTCACACTTCTGCCATCCAAGAGAAGATACTGCAGCATCAAAACCAGATCTGCCAGGCTGCAGGAGAGTTTCTAACCCCAAGCTGTTACACTCCTTAACACCAGGCTGCCCCCTGGGACCTCCCACACTGTCTCAACCACCTCTAAAAACTGAACTTTTATACATGCGAGCCACTTTCCTGCAAAGACAAGTTAGCATGTAGAAAAGAACTGAAAATCTCATACTGACCTATAAGTATTTTGCCACTCTTGTTATCCTTTTGCTGTGAAACATTCTGACCTGTCATTGTTTACACATGTCTTAAACAACTATTATTATACACTGATAATTTCTGAATTATCTATACCTATTATTTATTTATTTATTTATTACATATCTTAAACATCAATATTGCTGCTACTTCGTTGTCTTGTCTTTGCACAATGTCTTGTCTTGTTTTTGCTTTAATTTTAAATTTAAATTCTATTTATTAATTTGTTATTTGCACGTCATGTTAGCCTGTGGAGCCATCGGCTTCGCAATTTCGTCTATCTGTATACTTGTATATAGTTGAGATGACAATAAATTTCACTTTGACTTTGACGAATGGCTGTCTGCCCTCAGCCCAGGCGTCAGCCATCAGATGACATCCCAGAGATGGTATAAGTTCATTGGTGCCTAGATAAGGCCCCATCTCCAAAGCTCTGAAACAAAAATATTCCCCTTGTTGTCAGTGGCACCTCCTGGTAGTTGGCACTGTACTGTGGATTTGATTTGACTTCTCCATTTTTTATTATTACATTAAACTTTTTCAGTTGTGTCCTGTGGTTGAAGTTGTTATCACCACACAGTACTGTTGCTACCTCATTCTGTTGTCTGGTGTTTGTATTGTTCACCATCTTATGTCACAGCACTGGGGCAGAGATGATCAGTCCCTGTATGGCTAACGTCCTGGCAGTACAGTTTCCGAGTCCTTCATGAAATCTTACGTGTTGCTGATGACGGCTCATACAGAAGGACCACTTTCAACATAGAGAACAGCTAAGAGGCTTACCACAAGTAAGCCAGTCATTTATGAATATGAAGGACACTGCCGAAAACTTTTTTTGGAAGAGTACCCTTTACCACATTCAGAACAGGTGTACTGCTTCTCTCCAGTGTGGATCCTTCTGTGGCACCCAAGTGTGGTTTGATGTAAGAATCGTTTGCCACATTCTGGACAGCAATAAGGTTTCTCACCAGAGTGAATTCTCATATGATCTTTAAGAGTCATGCTATCTGAGAAAAGCTTGCCACATTTAGAACAGCTTTGGTTCTTACCATAATGAATTATTTTATGTTTGTGAAGAGAACTGTTATATGAGAATCACATTCCAAATTCAGTACAACTATAAGGCTTTTCTTTAGTATGACTTCTCCTGTGATTATAAAGAGAACTAAGGCGTGAGTATGGTTTGCCACATTCCAAGCAACTGTGAAGTTTCTCTCAGGTGTGAAGTCTGATGTGACTCTGTAGGATGCTTGTTTTGAGAACTACTTACCACATTCAGGACAACAATATGGTTTGTCTCCAGTATGAGTTCTAATGTGGCGCTGAAGTGAGTATAAATCTAAAAATCGTTTCTCACATTCAGAACAGCAATGAGATTTTTCTCCAGTATGGATTTTGTTGTGTCTATAAAGACTGTTCTAGCTTGTATAACATTTGCCACATTCAGAACATACATACAGTGGAACCTTGGGTCACGACCGTAATTCGTTCCAAAACTCTGGTTGCAACCCGATTTGGTCATGGTCATGACCCAAACTAATTTCCCCCATAGGATTGTATGCACAAACTGTATGTAAATAGACTTTTTTTTTTTTTTTTAAGATTTTAAGCACAAAAATAGTTAATTATACCATAAAATGCACAGTGTAGTAAACTAAATGTAAAAACATTGAATAACACTGAGAAAACCTTGAACAGAGAAGACTAACATTGAAAGAGTTCACGCTACAGCCTTATAAAACGCTCGCTGTAAACACTTTTTTTTAAATGAGTTTTAAAGCACAAGAAAAAAAGAAAAATGGAAAAATCCTTAATTTATACAAAAACTAAAATTGCACAAGTCAAGATCTGGCATGAAGGAAGTGACGAGGTAGCTAGGTGGAGAGGAGGTTACAGTTTTGAGGGAGAGTCCCTCTGCATGATGGAGGGATGTTCTCCTTCAGGTGTTTTTTCTCTTGTGATTTCTTCTGTTTCTGGTGTTTTTTAGCCGTTTAGCTGGTGGATGAGACTTCGCGAAATAGCTGTCTAATGTGACTTTCCTTTTCCTACGCATTAAAATTTTTCGGAAATGCAAGATGACATGGTCGTTCATCATGTTTATCACTCTGTTCGCAACCGCTTTGTCAGGGTGGTTCTTATCGAAAAAATCCTGGCACTCGTTCCATTTTTCCATGATGCCTTTTATTACATCACTTTTTATAACCGCCCTTTCCTCTTCTTCCCCCGAGGACTGCTTATGCTGCTCCTGCTGGAGTTCAGCAAGTTTCTCCGTTGTCACCTCCTCCTTATGATCCAGGACCAGCTCGTCGATGTCCTCATTGTCCACTTCAAGACCCATGCTCTTGCCCATGGACACAATCTCATCCACAACAGGAGGCGTAGCCTTCTCTTCCTGGGTAATGTAGGTCCTCTTTGGCATCCTCTTCCAGAACAGTCTGGTCTCATCACAGTTGAACACTTGTTGCGGGATGCAGCCTTCATCCTCCACAAATTTTGTGAAACTTTTCATGAACTCCTTAGCAGCTTCAGCGTTGGAACTTGCAGCCTCTCCATGCCTTACCACACTATGAATGCCACTTCTCTTGCGAAACTTTTCAAACCATCCTCTACTGGCTTTAAATTCCTCTCTTTCGCCACTCGTAGAAGGATAGTATTGCAGCAAATCGCCATGAATCTTCCTGGCTTTCTCGCATAACATCGCCTCATTTACGATATCCCCTGAAAGTTGCTTCTTGTTCAACCACAATAGCAACTGTTTTTCCACCTCTTCCAGCACTTGAGGCCTCTGCTTGGTTAACACTGTCACTCCTTTTGCAACATCAGCTGCTTTAATGGCCTCTTTCTGCTTTAGAATAGTCGAAATCGTAGATGTTGACTTCTTGAACTCGGCGGCAAGATCAGTAACACGAACGCCACGCTCATACTTTTCAATAATTTTTTTCTTTAATTCAATTTCAATTTTCTTCAAACCTTTCTTCTCACCAACACTACCACTCTTCACTTGCTTGGTTAATTGCAAATTTAATGCAAAAGCACAACATTTTTTTCCAGTATGAATTTGGATTTCTTTCTCCACTTGTTGTCGATCAGTTTTCATGGTTTCTGTCTGTGTTATTCCAGTAGCAGGGAGAGAACTGCACTGCAAAAAGGCTGCTGTCAGGTTCTCTGATCCTCTTGCTGATTTTGTCATACCTTTCTCTTTGTATTGAAGGGAGGGCTGACCAAATGAAGGTGGAGAGAAGCTGCCATTCTTCTGTAAATCTGAAATAACACAAACATTTTAACTATTGTTATTTTTTTTCCCTGACATGTTTACCCAAAGTAAATTCCAACATTTAACACACAATTGGTTACATTTCTCTTGTTCTTCCAACTGGAGCACAGACAGGTCACGTGACTTGCTCGTGGTCACAAGGTGTCAATAGCTGAATTTGAACTTGCAACTAAAGGGTTTGTTGTCCAAATTCCTAAGCACTACCCACCTTTTAAAATAAATGAAACAGTACAAGTAAAGTGGTGGCACACTGGTTGGAGTTCGATCCTCACACTGAGCTGCCATTTATGGTCTGGCCACTCCATGTGTGGTCTTTACATGTTCTGCTGCTGCCTGTTTAATTTCTCCACCTTTCTCTCAAATGTGAAAGACAGGCCTGATCTGATCAATCGATCACAAATTAAAATCAAATTAACATCTTGAATGATAAAAACGTATGCAAGACAAAGTTCAAACATTACCAAAATACAGAAACACGTCCTCACAAGTCTAACAGTTTAATTGTCTACCTACAAACAGATAACGAATTTGCGGTTTGTAAAATATGTGCATAAAGACATCAGTCAGGGAGGATTCCCTGCTAAGACTTTCAACAATACAAACCTTATTCAGCATCTGAGAAGTCAACACAAAAGGGACTGGTGTGAAGAACGAGCTGTTCAAAGGCTGAGGTGACCAGCAAGCTTAGTCTAACTCAGTCGCCTACCCTCACTCAGCCTCCAATATTGGCAGAACTTAGAAAACTCAACCTTATAATACTGACAGCAAGAATACCAAAGACTTACTGTGACAGCAAAAACAGTGGAATTTGTAAGGCTGGACAACCAGCCACTTTCAGTTCTGGAAGATGTCACCTGTAGATCATTTAGATCCACGATTCCATCTGCCAGTGAGTGTTTGTTGAATGACTTATTTGTATAATGTGTTAACAAGACATTAGCTATTGTGTGACTAAAATCCCTTTTATTAGCCTTTCAGTGAATGTGTAGGTAGATGGGAGGAAAGGGATGCAGAGTTTTACTGAGCTGGTACATACAGTGCATCCAGAAAATATTCACAGCACATCACTTTTTCCACATATTGTATGTTACGGCCTTATTCCAAAATTTTTTTTTTTTTTCCTCAGAATTCTACACACAACACCCCATAATGACAATGTGAAAAAGGTTTACTTGAGATTTTTGCAGATTTATTAAAAATAAAATTGAGAAAGCACATGTACATAAGTATTCACAGCCTTTGCCATGAAGCTCAAAATAGAGCTCAGGTGCATCCGGTTTCCCCTGATCATCCTTGAGATGTTTCTGCAGCTTAATTGGAGTCCACCTGTGGTAAATTCAGTTGATGTGACATGATTTGGAAAGGCACACACCTGTCTATATAAGGTCCCACAGTTGACAATTCATGTCAGAGCACAAACCAACCATGAAGTCAAAGGAATTGTCTGTAGATCTCCGAGACAGGATTGTCTCGAGGCACAAATCTGGGGAAGGATACAAAAAAAATGTCTGCTTCTTTGAAGGTCTCAGTGAGCACAGTGGCCTCCATCATCTGTAAGTAGAAGAAGTTCGAAACCACCAGGACTCTTGCTAGAGCTGGCCGGCCACCTAAACTGAGCGATCGGGGAGAAGGGTCTTAGTTAGGGAGGTGACCAAGAACCCGATGGTCACTCTGTCAGAGCTCCAGAGGTCCTCTGTGGAGAGAGGAGAACCTTCCAGAAGGACCACCATCTATGCAGCAATCCACCAATCAGGCCTGTATGGTAGAGTGGCCAGACGGAAGCCACACCTTAGTAAAAGGCACATGGCAGCCTGCCTGGAGTTTGCCAAAAGCCACCTGAAGGACTCTCGGACCATGAGAAACAAAATTCTCTGGTCTGATGAGACAAATATTGAACTCTTTGGTGTGAATGGCAGGCGTCACGTTTGGAAGAAACCAGACACCGCTCATCACCAGGCCAATACCATCCCTACAGTGAAGCATGGTGGTGGCAGCATCATGCTGTGGGGAAGTTATTCAGCGGCAGGAACTGGGAGACTAGTCAGGATAAAGGGAAAGATGACTGCAGCAATGTACAGAGACATCCTGGATGAAAACCTGCTCCAGAGCGCTCTTGACCTCAGACTGGGGCGACGGTTCATCTTTCAGCAGGACAACGACCCTAAGCACACAGCCAAGATATCAAAGGAGTGGCTTCAGGACAACTCTGTGAATGTCCTTGAGTGACCCAGCCAGAGCCCAGGCTTGAATCCGATTGAACATCTCTGGAGAGATCTTAAAATGGCTGTGCACCAACGCTTCCCATCCAGCCTGATGGAGCTAGAGAGGTGCTGCAAAGAGGAATGGGCGAAACTGGCCAAGGATAGGTGTGCCAAGCTTGTGGCATCATATTCAAAAAGACGAGGCTGTAATTGCTGCCAAAGGTGCATCGACAAAGTATTGAGTAAAGGCTGTGAATACTTATGTACATGGGATTTCTCAGCTTTTTTTATTTTTAATAAATTTGCAAAAACCTCAAGTAAACGTTTTTCACGTTGTCATTATGGGGTGTTGTTTGTAGAATTCTGAGGAAAAAAATTAATTTAATTCATTTTGGAATAAGGCTGTAACATAACAAAATGTGGAAAAAGTGATGCGATGTGAATACTTTCTGGATGCACTGTAAATATAAATCGTTTTCAAGTGGACGTCGATTAGTTAGAAATTGTAATCAGTCCTCTTATTGGCTTATTGGGTAGAATGATACGAGCCTAGTCCTTAGACCTAAATAAAATACTAATTATGCATAATAAGCATTGAATGTGAATAGTCACTATACAGTTATGAATTCTGTAACACATATTATAATCATAATGATTCTTTCTCTAAATTAAACAATGGTACAAGGTCACATATTTCAGAGATGATTTAAAATCTCAAACACATAAACTGCTTAGTGCCGGTGTTTTGACCACACAGACACACTCTGACTAACAGACGACAGCCAAGAGGTCCAAAGATACTCCCCGCCAACAGAACAGCAGAATGCATGAAGAAATTGACAATAAAGACAAAAACGATATTTGAGTCAGCAGCATCAGAGGTGAATCTTTATCTCTGTGAACTTCATACCACAAGAGATGCTGGGCCACTGGCTTTCTGGACGACCAATAAAAGTCGTCGTCCTACCTGTGCCCTCCTTATACGAGTGGGGACAGTGCGGGTCTGTTCAGTATGGCAGAATACATCGTGGATGACAGGAGGACCAGACTGTCCTCAGCACATGCAGAGATGCTTATATTCGTAGATAAGAACCTGAAGTGTTCACCAAGACTGTCTCGTTTTCTTGTTGTAGGAGTCGACGGCTACAAATATCTAATTGAACATTTTATTTGATTAGAAATGTGGAGTATGATTAAGACAGGCCTTTTGTTTTGCTTAGCTTGTTTTTGTTCTATTATGTGTGCATTATGGGTAAATGTTCTTTGTGTATGCTGTATGCAGTAGCTCTTTATTATGGAATGTGAAGTTTATGCATGGCTAAAAATACATTTATTATTGAAAAGAAAAAAAAAGAAAAACAGTATTATTATTATAGGGCGACATGGTGGCATAGTGGGTAGCGCTGCTGTCTCGCAGTTAGGAGACCCGAGTTCACTTCCAAGGTCCTCCCTGCGTGGAGTATGCATGTTCTCCCCGTGTCTGTGTGGGTTTCCTCTGGGTGCTCCGGTTTCCTCCCAGAGTCCAAAGACTTGCAGGTTAGGTGCACTGGCGATCCTAAATTGTCCCTAGTGTGTGTCTGTTGTGTTTGTGTGTGTGCGCCCTACGGTGAGAAGGCGCCCTGCCCAGGATTTGTACCTGCCTTGTGCCCTGTGTTGGCTAGGATTGGCTAATATTATTATTATTGATATCAGCAAATCCTAAAGGAATGGAATGGGTGATCAATATCAGCTCTAAAGACTCTGATCAGAGCCTTTCTACCCAATAATGTGCTGAATTTGGGTTTTCTCTTCTTAATTGTAATGTATGTGATGATATTTACATCCTATAGAACCTAATCTGGACTAAAAATAAACATACAAATATATCTTCTTGTGTTAGGGGGGCACAGTGTTTAGCACAGCTGCTTTATTGTTCAGGTGTCCTGGGGTCAAATCCTGCCCACAGTTGTTCTACAAAGGGGCTCTTAATGGAATTTCTGGTTATTCTGGTTCTTCCCCTCATTCCCTTAAAACATGCAGGTGAAGCGGAGTGGTGACTCCAAATTGACCCGATGTGACTGTGGGAGACAGAAGAGCCTAAGATCATCTCCAAGTGAAGATTTCACACCACTGCCAACTTGTCCAGGCCATGTTGCCCCAGCAAGTTGAGGCTGACAGCATAATACAAGATGCTGAAAGAAGACCCTGAGACCCCCTGAATGTCATCATGGCTCGTACTGGTAGCTCTCAATTTAAGAAATATACATGTCGTTAACAAAATATGAATTTTGATATTTTCATTGAATATATTGCGCTGTTGACCTAACATACGTCACAGCTTCAGTCAAAGCTTCATGATGTTCAAGTCATGCGCTGAACACTTTAGATTTTTCCTTATTCACCCAAGTTTTTCTAATTTATCATTTATTAAGTAACCTATTGTTTGTTATCATTGGCCCGAGCAGGTGGTCTTTATCCAAGTTCAATTAACCGTGTCTTCCACTTATTTCAATCTTCTAAAAACATCAAAGAACCCACCATTAGAATTTATAAATGTTCTCTTTCTTTAATCACATTACTCACTTATTCCAACACTCCCAGGTGACTCTTCTCCTTCTCTCCCATTTCCCACAGTGATGTTCTCTTCAGACTCTGATTTCACCTCTGTAGAATTCTCCAGCATAGCCAGTCGTTCTGTATTAGTGGACCTGGACTGTAAACTGGATGGAGATTCTCCACAGGCATCTTGCTTTAGACGTTCAAGACCAACGGAGAAATCATTCAAATCCTCATCTTTAATGACAGCTGTCACCCCCTTGCAATCCTCCTCTTTAAAAACTGAAATTGTTTCTTCATGCTCCTCCAACTTCACACGCACATCCTCTGGTGTGAGCCGCTCACAGTCCTCTTCTTTAATGTCCACCGTTCTTTCATCCACCCCATTTTCTTTGGCAGAGGCCATGCTCTGTGGGAAACTCTTCTCTCTCTTTAAATGTCTTCCCTTCTCTTCTCAGATTCCCTTCTCACATGGACAGCCCTGAGCTGGAGGCCATTAGACACCTCAGTGTATGGACAACTAAAATGGAAAAGCCCTGTAAAATTAAAAGTGGAATAATTAACTTCATAAAGTCAGTAAAAATAATGAGCACACTTTAGGGTTACGGTGCCCTCCATAAGATTTGGGTCAAAGTCACTTATTTCTTGATTTTCTCCTCTGCCTCACAGTTTAAAACTACAAATGAAACAATTCAGATGTGGTCAAAGTGCATTGCAGACCTTCATTAAAGGGGATTTGCATACATTTCAGTCCCACCATGTAGATATGACAACACTTTATCTACATGGCACCATCATGTTTAGACACAGCAATGGCAGGTCTATTAAAGATGTCATATTTAGGGCTTTGTTGGATATCCTCGCTGGACTTGAACTGCACATCGGGAGCTTCATTCTGTTACGTTGTTATATTCTATATCTTATATATGTGCTCCTATTTGTGGGATTACGGGACTGCATCCCGACTGGGAGTAGGACATTCGGGGTTTGAGGAGAGTGGGTTTATAGGAGGTTACTCGTGACGAGTGTGCTTTATAGGAGAGAAGAATAAAAAGTGTGTGGCTAACATCAAAGGTGTTGTGTTGTTATTAAAGTTTAACATTCGTAGTAGAGGATGGCTGCTAATTATAGAATCCTGCCTGCATTTGAAAAGAAAAAGGCATACGAGAGCTGGAATAATGAAGATTTAATATGGACACAGGTTACTGAGCTTAGAAATAAAAAACACACACTTGGGGTTGGACTGTCGCTTACAGGAACAGCATTGAGATGTCAATTTGAGCAGAAGATCTGAACAAAGATGAAGGTGCAACTATTCTGATAGAAAGGCTTGATGTCATGTTTAAAGGAGAAAAAGGATCACATATATGAGGATATTCAGATTTTACAGAGTTAAAAGGGCGAGTGCAGTTTCTATGTTGGATTATATCAATTTGAAACAGAGATATTCCTGATTGGTAATTTCATGTCAAATCATCACACTTTTGGACCTCATCATCACAGATTTTAACAAAAACAATTTTTCTGGAGATGTTCCTGACATTATAAGGTAGCTTTAGTAATAAATTGGCCAATTTTACAATATAGGGTTATTTACTATTCAAATCTTAACATTATATTCAGTCATAAAATTGTCATTTTTTCATTTTCGGGATAGCATAATATTTTCAGAAATAGCCAGTTAAAGTCCTAATCCAGCACGGTGTTCAAACTTTGTGATCTTACATCTCCTTATTATTGTTGATCCAGGAATGTGCAATTTCAGTTCCATGGGTCACTCAGATGACCAAATCAGCAGTCCAAGTTTCATGAAAATCTGTGACGATGAGGTCCATAAGTGTGATGACATGACATAGAGTGACCTGCATGTGTAGATATAACATGGCTGTCCTGATGCTGTCCGAGCTTTTAAGCTGTTGGACAGGACATGTTTAGATACAAACCAAAGGTAGCTGGCATTAACAGCAGGGCTGGCACTTACTTTTGCTTCAATTAAATTGGCTAATGAGAATTTTTGTAGTAAAATCAAGTCTGGTAACAATGAGTATTACTGTCACACATGAAACTGCGTATTTCACCAGTCAGAGACAACACAACAGGTGGCATTCACAACGCAGCCAGAAGAAGTCGCCATTGCCAGGCAATAATCTGTTAGACACAAATATGGTAGGAGATCAAAAGGCATTATCGTCAGAGCACTGGGCTAAAGAATACAGAAAAATAAATGAACAGGTGTTATGAAGAAAGGCAGACTTGCAATACGCTGTAGTCGCTGTGGTGTGTCGGTTAGAACACAGGAACTAATCCAACCATTTCAGGAACATCGCTTTAATGTTGAGATGCCAAAATTTCACATGAAGTAGAACAACTGTACAGGTAGGTGAGTAGGTGTATGTGTGGTTCTAACAGGCAAACAACAAAATAAGACATTTATACATATATACATGTTATATCACTATGCTATACACAAATGTCCAATAGTGGCACTATAGCTTCACACTTTCAACGTAAGGTGTTTGCAAGTACAATTTCAATGTGGTAACGTAAAATATTAACCTAACTACTAATTCAGAACAGTTTTCTCTCTAACTTTTAACACTTAACTTCTAAATATGTACATAAGCACTTACATTTGGTCAACAACGCACAAACTTGAACTTTCCCTAGTGGCTCCAGTATTTCTGGCTTTCACGAGGTACATCTAACAAACGCACATGCTCACTGCAAACGCCACGGTTTTCACGTGATCATGCTTCAGCGCCTTAAAGGCACACGAGCCTTTTTTACAGCCACCCCCAAATTTGGTATACCAAATTTGACCTCTTACATCATTCTGAAGGTTTGTCACTGGAAGGCTAATCGTCAGGTATTTCGGGAAGTTCTACAAGTCGGGTCACAGGTCGAGTATACACTCTTCCATTAATCCTTACTTCAGCTGTTCGAACTCGTCCATCAGCTCCTGGTATGACGCGCAGCACCTACCTACAGGCCATGAAGCTCTGGGTAACTGTGGATCAAGAAGCATTACTACCTTTCCATCACCTAGATTAGCTGCCTCTTTCTGCCACTTCTGACGTGTCTGAAGATTCGGTAGGTAATACTTAACAAAGCAAGACCAGCAAAACAATCTGCCAGCACCTGGCTGGGTCTCCATCTCCTTCTAGTCAAGAGATAGAATTCAGGATAGACAACCTGAGGAAGAGATGAGTCAGGCCGCCCCATAAGCAGATAGTTGGGGGTCACTGGGTCAAGATCAGCTAAATTGGAAGAAACATACCCCAAAGGTTTTACGGTGAATATCCCTTCTACTTCCACTAGAATTGTCCACAGCACCTCTTCAGTAACTGTTTGGGACCCCAAGGTTATGTTAAGTGCAGTCTTTATCAAATGGATCTCCCGCTCCCAAGCACCACCAAAATGTAGTGAACCTGGTGTATTGAACTGGAACCTAATTTTTTGTTTGGCCAGAAGCAACTTAAGATCATTTGTTAAACTTGCAAAGGCCTCACACAACTCTCGATTACTTCCACGGAAATTTGTACCTTCATCACAAAGCAATTCATAGGGTTTTCCCCATCGTGGAATAAAGCGTCGAAGGGTCATTAAGAAAGAGTCTGCATCCATGCTATTAAATATGTCCAAATAGACACACCTGGTTGTAAGACATTTAAATACTACTCCCCATCTCTTTTCATTATGACGGCCGACCTTCACAATAAAAGGCCTAAAGCAATCCACTCCAGTACTATAGAATGCTGGCTTAAATAAATGAGTCGAGCTAGTGGCAGATCGGCCATCTTAGGCATTTGAGGTTTAGCTCGCCATCTTTGACACTCTCTGCAAACATGCTGATGTTTCCTAATTGCCTCTCTTCCTCTCAGGATCCAGTATGTGCGCCTAATTTCAGCAAATAAACGTTCTGGTCCAGGTCCTGGTGACTAAGTTGTTCATCAAATCTTTGAATCAGCAATTTTGTCACAGGGTGAGTAGGATCCAATATAATAGGATGCATTGCATCACATTCCAACTGCTCAGCTCGTCGCAGCCTACCACCAACTCTGATAATTTCACTGGAATTGTCAAATTCTGGAGATAAGGTTATCAGTCTGCTACTAGAAGAAACAGGTTTACCTTCTTGTAGTTGATAGTTTTCCTGATGAGTTCAATCTATTTGAGCCCTTCGTACAAGTAGCAATTCAGCCTTTTGGTAATCAGAGGCACAACGCTGATGATCTTGCTCAGCTCCTTCAACTAATCTCACAGTGGCTTCTAACAACTCACCATAGGTGCAAAACTGACTAGTATCTGGAATAGCTGGTACTAAAAGTAGGAGGACTGTAAAGGGTTTAGGAGACTTTAATTCAGCTATATCTTCAGCAACATTGGTGCAAGTCATTTCAGGCCATTCACTTTGGTGCTGTAGGAGAAAGGGTGGTCCAAATCGCCAGTGACCTGGTTTTGCTATCTCTATTAAGGTCTTTCCTCTAGTAATGTAATCGGCAGGGTTATTAACGGAGTCTACATAGCGCCAGGTATCATGTTCTGTTAGCTCTTGAATCTCAGCTACTCTGGTGCCCACAAATACCTTAAATCGGCATGAATTAGAATGAAGCCAATTAAGAACAGTTGTTGAGTCTGTCCACAAAGTGACACTGCTGATCGGTATGGATATTTTTGTTTTGAATAGCTTGGAAACTTGAGCCCCTGTCAAAGCAGCACAAAGTTCTAACCTTGGGATTGAAAGCTGACGCTTTGGGGCTACTCTGGATCTAGCCATTACAAAGGAAACCTGCCAGTTGCCTTTACCGTCTTCCATTCTAAGATAGGCCACTGAACCATAGGCCCGTTCTGAGGCATCACAGAATATATGCAGCTCCCGTCTGGTTTCTGGGACATCCATATCAGTTGTTTGGTAGCATCGGGGGAATGTAACCTTTGACAAGTGAATTAGCTCTGCCTCCCATGAGTTCCAGGCCTGAAGTAAATCTTCAGGGAAGAGAGGGTCATCCCAATGTCGCTCCTTTTGCCAGAGCTGCTGAACTAATACCTTTACCCGAGTAGTGAATGGAATAAGGAACCCAAGTGGGTCATACTGACTTGCTAGAACTTTATAAATATTCCTTAGTGTGGGCCTGTCATACTTAATTTCCCGATGCCTGTAGCCTAGAGTGTCAGAAGAGCAATACCAGCATAAACCCAGCGTAGGCTCTGGAGAATGTATTCGATCCTGAGCTAGCCACAGTTCACTCATTTCAGACTGTGCTTCTTTTGGTAAGTAACCTATCACAGTAGGATTGCTACTAGCACACTGTCGTAACTGAAAACCTCCTAAATTAAGAAGATTTATTAATTTAGCCACCATGTCCTTCGCCTCTTTAAATGTGGAGAAACTCTGTAGAAAATTGTCAACATAAAAATGCCTCTCAACTGCTAATCTTATATCATCACCAGGTTCACTATGATTATGAACATGAGTTTGCATGGCAAATGTAGCACAACACGGGCTACAAGTCGTGCCAAATGGCAAAACTTGCCACTCATAGATGTCAGGATCCATCTTTTGTCTAATATTTCGCCAAATGAATCGAAGGAGGACCTTATCCCTTTCTAACAGGCGTACCTGGTGGAACATAGCCTTAATGTCTCCGCTAACAGCCACAGTATGCTCTCTAAACCGAATTAGCACTCCTAATAGTGATGGGCCTAAAGTAGGGCCAGGTAACAAGTATTCATTTAGCGTTGATCCTCTGAACTGAAATGAGCAGTTGAAAACTAGCCTGTTCTTACCATTATGATGAACCATATGGTGAGGAATGTACCACAATTCCTGACTAGCTACTGCTTCCCTTGGTATTTTAATGATATAGCCTGCTTATCCAGTTTCTCTGCTTCCGCAGTGTAAATGGCTGCAAGTTGTGGATTTTTTGCTAGTCTTTTCTCTGTACTTCTGAGACTTGGCATCACTGCTTCTAATGAAGAACTCAGGCAGGGCATGTCACTTCTTCGTAACAAAGGGGTTGCATATTGCTGAATTCCGTCCACTTTTATTCAAGTAGTTTGACTTTGAAGAAGAAGTATGGCTTCTTTATCCTGCTTGGATCGAGTGACTGATTCAACATTCCTATAGGGCAAACAATCTGGTTACCAAAGTATTTCCACATTTTTAAACAGTTCAGTATCTGGGGACTGGAAGGAGGAAAACAAGCACTGCGTGGAAGACATCTGATGTTTAAGTCCCCTTACAGGTCCTAGCAATGTCCATCCCAAAGAAGTCTTGGGACTTGCAGTAAAGGCATGCTGGATCTTAAATTTCCTTTGTGGCTGTGTTGCAGGAGTTAGCATAAATGAAACTGATGCTCCCTCCAATGTCTCAATGTCATGTCTAACTGTCCTTAACATCATCTTTTCAGATTATCCCTCTAAGCCAAGCTGTTTAGCTGCTGCTGAAAGCAAAAGAGTCCGTTCGGAGCCGTCGTCTAACACTGCATAGGTTTCCAAGGCTCTGTTGCCATTATAAAGCATTACCTTAACTACCTTAAGCAATACATAACTGCCATCGGTGGGTCTGTCGCCATAAAGAGTCTCAGTAGATGAACTCAACACACAGGTATCCTGTTTTGGGGGGAGAGTGTTAACTTCATGCAAGACCTTAAGATGTTTCCCTTTACATATATTGCAGGGTTTTTTGAGATTACACTGAGCTGATTGATACGAACGTCCACACCTCCAGCATCGTTTCTTGGTTTTGATCCAGTCTATAATTTGCTCTTTAGTGAACTGCTGGAATGTGGGACATTGACTAAGGAAGTGCTCTGTATTTTCACAATATGGGCAGTAAGGTTTAGGCTTTTCTTTCTTCTTATCTGATGGCTCATCTATAGAAGGGTTGGAAGTCTCAGTCACAGAGCTTTGGTTTGCTCCAAGTAAGACCGTAGTTGGTTTTGGTCCAAGTTTAGGTTTTCTGTGTTTCTCCACTTGTCTGGGATGTCCTCCTGAATTGTGACACCACACTTCAAATTTTAACCAAGTTGAGAGATCAAGTAAAGTATAGGTTGCTCCTGGTCTATGCAGCATGTGTCTGCGGAAGTTCGCCCGAAGGTCTGGTGGAAGCTTTGTCAACAGACGAGCTACATGAGATCCACATCGGAGTTCAATGTCACCCTCTGGCCCTATGGTTCCCAGCATACCTATTAATGCTTGCACATTTAAAGCAAACTTCTCAAAAGCTTCTGTATCCCCACTATGAATTGCTGGAGAGTTCATGACTGCTGAAATTTTCTTCAAAGCCAATTGATGAGGTTGTCCATATTTCTCAGTAAGAGCTGCCATGGTATCAGTATACGGGTAAAAAGAGTTCAGGTATGCATCAGCTATTAAATGGGCTTCCTCTAGCTTCAGGTGCTCAACCAAAATCTGGTACTTGAATAGCTCTGTACTGCTTGCAGGGAGAAGGTTGGTTAGAGCTATCCTGAGCCGTGCAAACTCACTGGGATCTTTATGGATGAAGTCTGGGATTGAAGGTTTAGGTCCCCTATAGAAGGTCTCTTGTGCCTGTGGAAAGTACTCCCGCTGGGGATGATCAAGAGTGTACTAATCACATTCCGTGGATGTAGGAGGTTGCAGGATATACTGGTGAAATGGCTGTGGAGGAAGCTGGTGAGGCAGACGAGGAAGACGAGGAAGAGGAGTAGGAGCAGGTGTGTTAGGATCTACACAGTACTGATGTAAGGGTCGATGTAGATAGATAGATAGATACTTTATTAATCCCAAGGGGAAATTCCCATAATCCAGCAGCAGTATACTGATATAAAAAACAATATTAAATTAAAGAGTAATAAAAATGAAAAAAATAAAAATAAAAAAGCAGACAATAACTTAAATTATTAATTATTAAATAGCATTTACTCCCCTGGGTGGAATTGAAGAGTCGCATAGTGTGGGGGAGGAACGATCTCCTCAGTCTGTCACTGAAGCTACTCCTCTGCCTGGAGATGACACTGTTCAGTGGATGCAGTGGATTCTTCATGATTGACAGGAGTTTGCTTAATGCCCGTCGCTCTGCCACAGATGTTAAACTGTCCAACTTTACTCCTACAATAGAGCCTGCCTTCTTAACAAGTTTGTCCAGCCGTGAGGCGTCTTTCATCTTTATGCTGCCACCCCAGCACACCACTGCGTAGAAGAGGGTGCTCGCCACAACCGTCCGGTAGAACATCTGCAGCATCTTACTGCAGATGTTGAAGGATGCCAACCTTCTCAGAAAATATAGTCGGCTCTGACCTTTCTTACATAGAGCATCAGTATTGGCAGTCCAGTCCAATTTGTCACCCAGCTGCACTCCCAGATATTTATAGGTCTGCACCCTCTGCACACAGTCACCTCTGATGATCATAGGGTCCATGAGGGGCCTGGGCCTCCTAAAATCCACCACCAGCTCCTTGGTTTTGCTGATGTTAAGATGTAAGTGGTTTGAGTTGCACCATTTAACAAAGTCTTTGATTAGCTTTCTGTACTCCTCCTCCTGCAGCCCACAATAGCAGTGTCATCAGCGAACTTTTGCACGTGACAGGACTCCGTGTCATATTGGAAGTCTGATGTATATAGATTGAACAGGACCGGAGAAAGTACAGTCGCCTGCGGCGCCCCTGTGTTGCTGAACACAATGTCAGACCTGCAGTTCCCAAGACGCACATATTGAGGTCTGTCTGTAAGATAGTCTACGATCCATGCCACCAGGTGTGAGTCTACTCCCATCTCAGTCAGCTTGTCCCTAAGGAGCAAAGGTTGGATGGTGTTGAAGGCACTAGAGAAGTCCAAAAACATAATTCTTACAGCACCACTGCCTCTGTCCAGGTGGGAGAGGGATCGGTGTAGCATGTAGATGATGGCATCCTCTGCTCCCACCTTCTCCTGGTATGCGAACTGCAGAGGGCCGAGGGTGTGGCGGACCTGTGATCAAACCTATTAATGAAGTTGTTCATTTGGTTTGCTCTCTCCACGCCTGTCTCGATGGCGGCACCCCGCTTCGAGCTGCAGCCAGTGATAATCTTCATCCCATCCCACACTTCCTTCATGCTGTTATTCTGCAACTTCTGCTCCAGCTTTCTCCTGTACTGCTCTTTCGCCGCCCTGAGTTGGACTCGGAGTTCCTTCTGCACGCGCTTGAGCTCATGCCGATTACTGCCTTTAAAAGCCCTTTTCTTCTTGTTCAAAAGGCCCTTGATGTCACTTGTAACCCATGGCTTGTTGTTAGCATAGCAGCGTACTGTTCTTACTGGAACTACAATGTCCATACAGAAGTTGATGTAATCAGTTGTGCATTCAACAGCCTCTTCAATGTTCTTACTATGTGACCCCAGGAATATATCCCAGTCTGTAGTTCCAAAGCAGTCTCTCAGAGCCTGCTCTGCCTCAGGGGACCACTTCCTGAATGAGCGTGTGGTTGTAGGTAGCGCCCTCACTCTTGGTTTGTAGTGAGGCTGAAACAGTACCAGGTTATGATCTGCTTTCCCAAGCGCAGGCAGCGGGGTGGCGCTGTATGCGTCTTTAACATTTGCATACAGCAGGTCGATAGTCCTGTTTTCCCCGCGTGTTACAATCCACATACTGGGAGAAGGCAGGTAATGTTTTGTCCAGCGTCACATGGTTAAAGTCTCCAGCGATTAACACAAGTGCCTCAGGGTGCTGCGTTTGTAACTTAGCAACTGCGGAATGGATGACGTCACTCGCTATCTCTGCGTTTGCTTGAGGAGGGATGTAAACAATAACAACAATCACGTGTCCAAACTCTCTGGGCAAGTAATAGGGACGCAGACTTACGGCCAACAGTTCGATGTCCCTGCAGCAATTGGAGATTTTAACGTTTACATGTCCTGAGTTGCACCACTTTGTATTGACATAGAGAGCGAGTCCTCCACCTTTCTTCTTCCCGCTGGTATTTGCGTCTCTGTCCGCTCTAACTGTGCTAAACCCAGGTAGCTGCACGTTAGCATCTGGGATGGTAGTTGTTAGCCACGTTTCACTAAAACACAGCAAGCTGCATTCTCTGTAGATTCTGACATTTTTCACCAGCACAGCCAGTTCATCGATCTTATTTGGTAGTGAGTTCACATTTCCCAGGATCACAGAAGGCACCGACGGTTTATAACGCCATTTTCTCTCAAGTTGTCTCGATTTAATCTTATCTTTTATCTTTGCGCCAGCTCGGCTGCCCCGATATCGTCTTCTTACCTCGTCAGGTAAATAAGGAACCACACCGGCATGAGCATTTCTTCTCAGTGCTTTAAGCTGACTACTTGAATAGGCGTGTCTCGGAGTGTAAAAATCCATGTCAAGTAGTAAAAATAGTAAAAAGTGTCCAGGGAGCAATTCCAGATAAAAGAAAGTGGTAGAAGTGATCAGTGAAATAGAGAAATAGAGAAAAAAAATAGATAAAAAAGTAAAAAGATAAAGTCATACACGGAGCTGCTGGAAAGGCTGCCACTCGGATGCGGCGCCGGAAATGTTGTGATGTTGCCTGGTTGGTGTCCTTTGGCGAAGTGCATCACGATTCAAATGGGAAAGGGAATCTGGTCTAGGTGGAGAAGAGCAGGACGGAATTCTGGCTTGTCTATTTTGGGCTCTCATTTCACGCATCCGTGCCACCATCTCTTCCATTAGGTCAGGCATTTCATCAGACTCCTGGCTAGGTTGAGGATCCTCCTGCTCGTGGACAGGTGATAAAGGTGCATTAAAACTGTTATTACTTACATTATCTCCTTCCCACTGTTTCTGCATTCTTGGCAGGTCCTCATTGTAGTTATAGTTACAAGGGGCATTTGAAGTCCTAGGAGATGGCACTGGTGTTCGATAGACAGTCCGTGGTGCAGGAACTGGTCCAGCCCTTCTTAATGAGTCAGGACTAATATTAGTAGAAAGGCTAGCCGTCTTTGATTGTGAGTGTTCATAGTCTCTCTCAAGCTGTAGCTTTCTATGAGAATTATTCTGTGCTCCTGGTGAAATTATCTCTAGTTCTCTACGATTCGGTGTTGCTTGAGCTTGAGAGTTTGAGGTAACAACATTCTGCTGGCATCATTATCATCTTCCTGGTAAATTATGTGCAGTACTCCTGGCCTCAGTAAAAATGATGCTTCTAGAACCCTGTAACCTGCATAGCTTAAATCATAATCCGCTAAGTAACGCGGAGGGTGCGACTGTCTTCTTAGATAGGTCGCTCCAGCTTGCTGGTTGAAGTAAGGATACATGTGCCACAGTAACCACTGCGATCCGGCTCGAAGGACCAAAATTGTTGTGAAGAAAGACAGACTTGCAATACGCTGTAGTCGCTGTGGTGTGTCGGTTAGAACACAGGAACTAATCCAACCACTTCAGGAACATCGCTTTAATGTTGAGATGCCAAAATTTGACATGAAGTAGAACAACTGTACAGGTAGGTGAGTAAGTGTATGTGTGGCTCTAACAGGCAAACAACAAAATAAGACATTTAGTACATACTGTATACAGTATACATGTTATCTCACTATGCTATACACAAATGTCCAATAGGTGGCACTATAGCTTCACACTTTCAACGAAAGGTGTTTGCAATTACAATTTCAATGTGGAAACGTAAAATATTAACCTAACTACTAATTCAGAACAGTTCTCTCTCTAACTTTTGACACTTAACTTCTAAATATGTACATAATAACTTACATTTGGTCAACAACGCACAAACTTAAACTTTCTCTAGTTGCTCCAGTAGTTCCGGCTTTCACGAGGTACATCTAACAAACGCACATGCTCACTGCACACGCCACGGTTTTCACGTGATCATGCTTCAGCGCCTTAAAGGCACAGGAGCCTTTTTTTACAACAGGTGATAACAGAGGAGACTGGAAAATACACAAGACTGTGAAGAATGAAACATGACATCTAACACTGCAAAGACAATTACACATTTTGTAACTGACCACAACTTATCAGACCCCTGGAGCTTTCTAACCCAAACTCAAGAACATATTCCTTCTACTCACCAGTGCATCATTGCTACTCAAGAATTGATAAAAAAATCCTTTATAGATATCCTTTATAACTTCATGCCTACGTTTTAATCATGTAAGTACGACACTGTTTGTATTTCTGACCATGCCCCCTTGATTTTAGAGCTAAAATCACTATGCCCCACACACTCTTCTCGCAGATGGTGTCTTAATTCACTTTTATTAGCAGACAAGAACTGTACAGAATTTCTATCCAAACAAATCAATTTTTTTAGAGACAAATACACCCTCAGAGGTTTCTGCAGGAACACTCTGGGAAACCCTGAAGGCCTTCTTAAGAGGGCAGATTATCTCATATCTTTCCCATAAAAATAAATTGGAAGCCAAGAAGGTATTAGAGCTAATCAACAAAATTACTAGAATAGATCAAGAACATGCCAGGTGTCCAAGTGAGGCACTTCATATGAAAAGGCAGACTCTGTATTCGGAACTCAACCTCTTAACAAGTAAAGAAACTGAACAACTCATTTTTATATCAAGACATCATCATTATGAACATGGAGAGAAAGCTAATAAGATCTTAGCTCAACACATCCACAAGCAAGTTCGCAATGCAATCCCAGCAATCACCAGTACAAAAAGAGAAAAAAAATCATTGACCATAAAAATATAACGCACACATTTAGAGACTACTATAAATCCTTATACTCTACTGAGATTAAAGAAGACAAGACATAATCTAATGCATTTTTGGACCTATTAAAGATACCACAAATAAATACTCTTAATGCAGAGGAATTGGATAAACCTCTGGCAATATCAGAGTGTTTGGAGGTGAAAAGTGTGTCAGACAGAGAAATGTTTATGAAGCAGGAAATTGGACGTTTCATGACGAATGTTCTTAGTGCGTATGCCCTGCAAGTTGGGTGTGCAATGGATGAGAAAGAAGATTTTTGGAGTGAGTTGGATGAAGTGATGAACAGTGTACCCAAGAGACAGAAAGTGGTGATTGGAGTGGATTTCAATGGGCGTGTTGGTGAAGGGAACAGAAGAGACATGGAGGCGATAGGTAGGTATGGTGTCAAGGAGAGTAATGAAGAACAACAACAACATTTATTTATATAGCACATTTTCATACAAACAGTAGCTCAAAGTGCAAGGTCAGAGGATAGTGCATTCTGTCTAAAGGATGGACATGGCTATGGAAAATACGTATTTTAAGAAGAGGGAGGAACATAGGGTGACATACAAGAGTGGAGGAAGATGCACACAGGTAGATTACATCCTATGCAGAAGAATCAATCTGAAGTAGATTGAAGGCTGCAAAGTGGTGGCAGAGGAAAGTGTAGATAGGCAGCATTGGATGGTGGTCTGTAGGAAGACGTTGGAGATCAAGAAAAGGAAGAGAGTGAGGGCAGAGCCAAGGATCAAATGGTGGAAGCTGAAAAAGGAAAGACATGCAAGGTTGAGTTTAAGGAGGAGGTGAGATAGGCACTGGGTGGTAGTGAAGAGGTACCAGACAGCTGAGAAAATACAGCAGATGCAGTAAAGGTGACAGCAAGAAGGGTGATTGGTGTGACATCTGGACAGAGGAAGAAGGAAAAGGAAACCTGGTGGCGGAATGGGGAAGTATAGGAAAGTATACAGAGGAAGAGGATGGCGAAGAAGAAGTGGGATAGTCAGAGAGATGTAGAAAGTAGACAAGAGTACAAGGAGATAAGGCGCAAGGTGAAGAGAGAGGTGGCGAAGACTACAGAAAAAGCATATGATGAGTTGTATGAGAGGTTGGACACTAAAGAGGGAGAAAAGGACCTGTACCGATTGGCTAGACAGAGGGACCGAGCTGGGAAAGATGTGCAGCAGGTTAGGCTAATAATGGATAAAGATGCAAACGTACTCACAAGCGAGGAGAGTGTGTTGAGCAGATGTAAAGAGTATTTTGAGAGGCTGATGAATGAAGAGAATGAGAGAGAGAAGAGGTTGGATGATGTGGAGGTAGTGAATCAGGAAGTGCAACGGATTAGCAAGGAGGAAGTAAGGACAGCTATGAAGAGGATGAAAAAAATGGAAAAGCCGTTGGTCCAGATGACATACCTGTGGAAGCATGGAGGTGTTTAGGAGAGATGGCAGTGGAGATTTTAACCAGATTGTTTAATGGAATCTTGGAAAGTGAGAGGATACCTGAGGAGTGGAGAAGAAGTGTACTGGTGTCGATATTTAAGAAAAAGGGAGATGTGTAGGACTGCAGTAACTACAGGGGGATAAAATTAATGAGCCACAGCATGAAGTTATGGGAAAAAGTTGTGGAAGCTAGGTTAAGAAGTGAGGTGATGATTAGTGAACAGCAGTATGGTTTCATGCCAAGAAAGAGCACCAAAGATGTGATGTTTGCTCTGAAGATGTTAATGGAGAAGTATAGTGAAGGCCAGAAGGAGTTGCATTGCGTTTTGTAGACCTGGAGAAAGCATATGACAGGGTGACAAGAGAGGAGATGTGGTATTGTATGAGGAAGTCGGAAGTGGCAGAGAAGTATGTAAGAGTTGTACAGGATATGTATGAGTGAATGAGACAAGGGCGAGGTCTGCGGTGAGAGTGACGGAGGTGGTATTACATCAGGGATCGGCTCTGAGCCCTTTCTTATTTGCTATGGTGATGGACAGATTGACAGACAAGATTAGACAGGAGTTCCCGTGGACTGTGATGTTTGCTGATGACATTGTGATCTGTAGCAATAGTAGGGAGCAGGTTGAGGAGACCCTGGAAAGGTGGAGATATGTTCTAGAGAGGATAGGAATGGAGGGCAGTAGGAACAAGACAGAATACATTTGTGTAAATGAGAGGGAGGATGCAAGGAGTAGAGTTGGCGAAGATGGATGAGTTTAAATACTTGGGATCAACAGTACAGAGTAGTGGGGATTGTGGAAGAGAGGTGAAAAAGAGAGTGCAGGCAGCGTGGAGTGGGTGGAGAAGAATGACAGGAGTGATTTGTGACAGACGGGTATCAGCAAGAATGAAAGGGAAGGTGTACAGGACGGTAGTAAGACCAGCTATGTTATATGGGTTGGAGACGGTGGCACTGACCAGAAAGCAGGAGACAGAGCTGGAGGTGACAGAGTTAAAGATGCTAAGATTTGCATTGGGTGTGACGAGGATGGAGAGGATTAGAAATGAGTACATCAGAGGGTCAGCTCAGGTTGGGAGATAAAGTCAGAGAGGCGAGATTGCATTGGCTTGGACACATGCAGAGGCGAGATGCTGGGTATATTGGGAGAAGGTTGCCAAGGATAGAGCTGGAAGGTAAGAGTAAAAGATGAAGGCCTAAGAAAAGGTTTATGGATCTGGCGAGACAGTACATGCAGGTGATGAGTGTAACAGAACAAGATGCAGAGTACGGAAAGATAAAGAAGAAGATGATCCACTATGGCAACCCCTAACGGGAGCAGCCAAAAGAAGAAAATCATACAGACTAATCTCAGTTCTGAATAACAATGTTAAAGTACTCTGCAAAGTCCTAGCTAGAAGGATGGAGAAAGTGCTGCCTTCGGTAATATCACAAGACCAAACTGGATTTATTAAAGGCTGACACTTAGCTTTCAATCTTAGATGCCTGTTTAATCTTATATATTCACCCAAAAAGTCTAACACCATGGAGATATTATTATCGTTGGATGCAGAAAAAGCATTTGATATGGTTGAATTGAATTACCTTTTCACTACATTGGAGAAATTTTTGTTTGGCCTGAACATTTGTGTATACCAATCCAGAGGCTTCATTCTGTATCAACAACATTAATTCAAACTACTTCAAACTAGAATGTGGTACCAGACAAAGATGCCCCTTGTCACCAGTGCTTTTTACAATTGAGCCACTGGCAGCTCACTGCCAAAATGCTTATGAGATAAAGGGGATCATCAGAGAAGGACTGGCACAGAAGGATACTCTCTATGCAGATGACATGGTACTGTATATATCAGACCCACAAAATACTGTGCCTCCAGTCTTAACAGCACTTACAGAATTTCAAAAGATTAAGGACTCAGAATTAATTTGAATAAAAGTGTGCTCTTTCCAGTGAATTCTCAAGCATACAATATTAGATTGGACACCTTCCCTTTTTAAAAGCAGATCAGTTAAAATACCTCGGGGTAAACATCACAAGTAAACGTAAAGCTCTTTATCAACAACATTTTTCAGTCTGTATGGAAAAAAATAAGCAAAACTTGCAATCAGATTCAAACATAAACTAATTTATTTGGAATTCAAGACGTCCACGTATCCAAAGTGCAACCCTACAAAGTCCAAAGGCAGAAGGTGACATGGATCTACCTAACTTTCAGTTGTATTACTGGGCAGCAAACATACAAACTATAAAAACCTGGACATGGACACAAATAGATGAACAGACACAGGCTTGGTCCGCAATAGAAATAAAATCCTGCAGTACTTCTTTATATTCTTTGCTTTGTACCCCAATAAATACAACTTATTACCAATATACTAACAGCCCAATTGTGCTTTAATCAATCAGAATATGGAACCAATATAGAAAGCATTAAGATGGAGAAGCTTTTATCTGTGGCACCTCTGCATGAGAACCACCATTTTCCACCCTCTCAAACATATGCAGATTTTAATATTTGAAAAACATTTGGGATTAAATCACTTAGAGATCTGTACATAGACAACTTCTTTGCATCCTACAAACAATTACACTCCAAATTTAACTTTCCAGCAACACATTTATTTCACTTCCACCTACCTCTATGCCAGAAAAAATATTGATCAGTCTTGAGGACTCAGACAGCATTTCTGTAACTTATAAAACCATTTTACAGTCCTTCCCTTTCAAAGATCCAAGAGGACTGTGGGAAAAGGATCTCTCACTCAATATCTCAGAAAAGAAGTGGAAGGTAGCAATGCAGAGAATTCACTTGAGCTCCATTTGTGCAACGCATACAATTGATTAACTCAAAATGATATATCAAACACATCTCTCTCTCGTTTAAAATTGTCCAAAAGGTTTCCAGGGCAAAATACAACATGAGAAAATTACAATCAAGTTCCAGCCTCAATGGATCACATGTTTTAGGCCTGCGCCAAATTAACATCATTCTGGACCAAAATCATGGGTGGGGGTCAATTTGTCTTAAACCTAGTTTTATTAAACGTGACTTGCTTGTATAAAAAGTAATAATAAAAAAGAAAATATTACAGTCACTTTAACCTATAGAGCTGGAAAATAGCTTTAAAACGACATGAGAACCATTTCTGATCACTTATATTTACTGTAGGTATATAGCCAGTCAAAGCTCTAATCCAGCACGGTGTTCAAACTTTGTGATCTTAAATCTCCTTATTATTGTTGATCCAAGACACGTGCAATTTCAGTTCCATGGGTCACTCAGATGACCAAATCAGCAGGCCAAGTCTCGTTAAAATCTTTGACGATGAGGTCCATAAGTGTGAGGATGTGACATGGAGTGACCTGCATGTGTAGATATAACATGGCTGTCCTGATGCTGTCTGTGTGAGCTTTTAGGCATTAACAGCAGGGATGGCACTTTTGCTTCAATTAAATTGGTGCTAAAGAGAATTTTTGTAGTAAAGTCAAGTCTGGTAACAATGGGCATTACTGTCACACATGAAACTGCGTATTTCACCAGTCAGAAAGCTGAGGAACTCAAACATTTCGATCAACAGAGCTTTCATATTTAGAGGTGATGAAGTTGTGCATTCCACCAAACGAGTGGACATTCCTGTAA
The DNA here is from genome assembly GCA_026402145.1 of Polypterus bichir lapradei. Taxonomy (NCBI): domain Eukaryota; kingdom Metazoa; phylum Chordata; class Cladistia; order Polypteriformes; family Polypteridae; genus Polypterus; species Polypterus bichir. The sequence continues at coordinate 20,773,697 of JANRMT010062807.1, forward strand.
AGACTGGAGAGACACGATGTGGCACTGAAACAGCCAGTGGTGCCAGCTGAAATGCCAATGTTGTTAAGTAAAGAGAGCAGAGGTTGTGAGCAGGCACTGATTACAGCACACTGAACAGTCGGAGGTTTGTTACGGTGGCTTATGTGCCAGTCCTGCCACCCAAACCCAAGTTTTCACTGCAAGTTGGCGGACTTGCTGGATCACTAACGTCATACCCAGGATGAATGTTCAGTAAAATGTCCTTAAAAAGGGCAGGGACACTTTTAGGTTTGTCATGAAGGCCGTGATCACCTCGACTGTGTGACTGGAGTTTGTAAGTCTCAATGGAGCAATATGTACACAGCAAGATATCTACATGGAGAATCTTCAGACCACTGCCATAGAACCTTCTAGAGTCACAAAAAGAGATGATCCCCTCAGTGCACCTGAACTGGACAACTCAAGTCAAAAACAGGGCCAACTCTCTGGGTGGGCAGCCAAAGGGATGTAAAGAATTGGTTCACTTTAAAGTCCCTGCCATTTGGATTAACGCTTCTTCACATATTCCTCATAACTGCATTGCTTCTCAAACACGCTTTACTTAAAGTAAATAAATTTCAAAAGGCTCTTCTACTTCAAAGTCATGTGGCTACATAATGTACTCTCATTTTAAAATAACTTCTTCAGGTACATTTTCTTATTTTAAACTAACAAAATATTTTCCCAATCGCCCCTAATTTCCAAAGCCCTGCACTCGCAGTAAATGCCGTCTGTCGGTCTGCCCCCCATGACTGACCCCCTGCTCACCACTTTAAACAATGAGGACAGACAGTTGAGCTCCAGCCCATAATTGTCGAGTTCACATTTTGTATTTTGATGGCTTCATGTGGTCCGACACAAACAGCCCGATTGGCTGGAGTCCTGTTCGTCATTTAACACGGCCATCTCTAGAAAGCTAAAGTATCAAAGTGTACAGAAATACTGAAAGGAGTTGTGAAGGATAAAAGACATTAAATAAAACAATACCGTTTCAAAAATCACAAGAATGTACTCGTAATGCCATGCCAGCTGTAGATTTTACTGTATCCCTCCGGCAGCACTAGCTTGTGTAATGTTTGTATTTTTTATTTCCCATTAAACAAATCAAAGTCTCCCTGTTACAGTGAAACCGCACAAGCATCTTTCCTGATAAGAAAATATATCTTAAATCGATATTGAAATGAACACACAAGCCTCCTAAATGAGTTATTGAAATGCCTACGGTTAGTGTCCGTTTAAGGAAGTCGTAGTTTTTATTATGAATTATCATTTCTCGGTGTCACATATTATTCGTTACTACTCATGTAGTATATACACACACACACACATATATATACACACATATATATATATATATACACATACATACATACATACATA
>JANRMT010062807.1:20822611-20843606 GCA_026402145.1 Polypterus bichir lapradei
TGACGTTGGAAAGTTCAATATGGCGGCCGACAGTGGCGTCATACCATTGAAATAAGTACATATATCGGTTTCGGTTAGCGCAGGGAAGCCGCCTACCAAATTTCATGAAGATGGGGCCATAAATAAGAAAGTTCAACATGGCGGACGTTGTCGACCGTTATTGACCTTTATGACCGTTACGTGTAGAATTTCGAAATGAAACCTGCTTAACTGTTGTAAGTAAGCTGTAAGGAATGAGCCTGCCAAATTTCAGCTTTCTACCTACATGGGAAGTTGGAGAATTAGTGATGAGTCAGTCAGTCAATCAGTCAGTCAGTCAGTCAGTCAGTCAGTCAGTCAGTCAGGGCTTTGCCTTTTATTATTATAGATACATTTGATATCTCCAAACTGTTTGGATTACGTGGTGGTCTCATTTCCTTGGACCAGGAGAAAGCTTTTTATCAGGTGGAGTGCCAATACCTGTGTCAAGTACTAATGGGATTTAGGTTCCCACCTTCCTTTGTTTCCTTGATTCAGATGCTCTATAGTGACATTCAGGGTGTCCTGATAATCAGTGGTGGTCTCAGTGCTCTGTTAAGAGTTGATCGAGGGGTCAGGCAGGGTTGCTCCTTGTTAGACATGTTGCAAGCCCTCGCTATGAAGACCCTGATGATTAAATGAAGGAGAGTAGTGGCTGGATTGTCTGTCCCTGGGTGTGCAGCGCCTTTGAAGATCTCGACATATGCAGGTGACCTCACAGTGGTAGGTGCAAAGTGACAAGATGTAGTTGGCTGCTATCTGTGCTGGATGAGTTCCAAAGGGGGTCCTCAGCTCGCGTGAATTGGACCAAGAGCTCTGTAGTATCACTGGAAAACTGGATGGGTCCTTTACCTTCACTGCCATCTGGACTGAAATGGACAAGGGATGGTATGAAGTACCAAGGAATACAACTGGGAGGAATAAACAGGGACAATAAGAATTGGGAGGGATTCGTATAAAATGTCACAAAGTGACTACAACGCTGGCGATGGCCACTCACCTGACTCTCTGGCACAGATTGGCATGCCTGGATTCAAAGTTCTGGATTATCAGAGCTCAGGTCTGTTTTAACAATTTTGCTACTCAATGACAGAGAGAAAATGATGGAGGAAAACTTCAGGACACCGAGAGACTAAACATCTGCCATTTAAGTCTGCAGAAGGGAAGGAGCTCCAATTTATAAAGTATGTGTCCAAGTCTGGTACCAGTCTGAAATATGAAGATACCCCTGAGGGATATACTGGGGGGCCGGCCCATTTATATGACTAGGAAGAAGAAGATGAAGAGAGACGGAGAGTCTGACTTGAGGGGCTTCTGTATGGCACAATTAAAATGGAGAATTAAAGGACATTGTAAGTTTTATAAGATGAGCCACAATTTGAAAACTTTTATAGAACAGTGGTGTGTAACGAATGAAAATGGTAAAATTGTTAATGAGGAGTTTGTTTTTGTTTTGTGAATTTATTTATTATGAAACTATAGCAGAGTACACAGTCAGAGGTTACATAGGATGTTCTATTTTTTATGTTTTGATTCTTTTTGTATTGATTGTTAATGTTTATTAGAAATATTCATCCATCCATCCAGAGGTTGGACTACCTGTGCCACCTCTGTAGTGTCCAGGTATGGCGTCATGTTACCAGTAGTGACACTGACCGTAGCCAAATGAAAGACGAGTGACAAAACAGATGAGGAGGGAAAAATGTCAGTGGCCTCCCTCCACCTGTTAAACCATTCATCCCTGTTTTGGGGGTCGTCTCATTGTTGCCCCCTCTAGTGGCCCAAAGCAGCTGAAACTGATGAACAAGCCCCTCTGCTACTTCACTGACCAGATCAATAGCCCAGAAGTTTCATTGACTTGATGCAATAATCTCATTCAAAAGTGTTCCTTTGATTTTATTGAGCCGTATATAAAGAGAATCTGGCTGTAATTTAAAGTTTAGATATTAAAATAAATATTTTTCAATAAAACACAAAAATGATTAAAAGTAAATGCTGTAAAGGCAGATGTTATCATGAGCCATAAAGGAGGGGATGAGAGAATCTGAGCCATAGAGAGCCGACATGTCGAGCTCAAACAAGTCCACCAAGTGACATATCTGGCCTGGGTGTCTGACAAAAGAAGTGCTTGACAAATAGCCGTCATGGACCTGACGCCAAGCTGAGAAATGGAAGAAAGTGGGAGGAGGTACAAATGGCTAAAGACTGTCAAGAAAACGTAACTGTAAATGATATAAGACAGGTGTCCAACCAGTGCTGAGGATCAATGGAGATCAGGATCTACATGGCCGACTGTATTGCATGTAGAACACAGCATTGCATACTTCTATTATGTAGCTGCTTATAAAATGTGGACTACACAGTTAAAAAGACGTTCTGAGTGGAGATGCCTGGCAATTTTATCTGAAAAGAAATCACTGAAGTCGGGGTCTGCAAAGTAGGATGCTGTTTCATGAACTGGTCATCTTGTGTTTGGTTTATCACATTCTCACAAATGCTTACTGTAAGTCTAAGGCTCCATCCATTTCACTGTTTCTACTACTGTAAACTACTGATGACTTTGGAATTCTCAAATCCTTTGTATGTATGGCACAGATGAACAAGGTGCCCGTTACTGAAGCTTCTGTTCTGAGTCCAAAGTGAGCAGCAAGTGGTTGTAGCCCACCTCACTATTTAGTCAAACTGCTGTTCATTTTGCTCACTCGCTGACTACAGCAGTGCTTGAAGGGCCTGACAGTCCATTTTGTTCATTCACTTAATCTGGACAGAATTCTGATAAGTCAGACCCCATGTGTCTTTGATATGTGACAATGAAGCCCCTCCTGAACACATCTACAGTGAGTTTCTGTGTTAAAGAATTACAAACTGACAGCTTTGTCACAGATTCCTGAAGTGGCCCATAATAATCACAGTACCTGAGAAGTCCCTGCTTGTCACTTGAGGTGCAGCCGTGTGTTTCCTGTAAATCCCGTTTTTCTGGTCTTACTTGAGTGCAGTTCTCACAAATCACGTGGTTTCACCTGCACGGCGCTCGCAGGCCCTGCACCAGTTCATAGCTCATCGTATCTCAAGGCAGGCAGTTTCTAGTTGTTATTGGTCTTGTTTGGTCTTTTCACAAACCCATCAAACATGCTGTGGGGTCGAAGGTCAATATAAGTTTTTTTTTTTTTTACTTCATGTCACTTGTAAAACGATCCTTTTAGTTTAAAGTTGACATTTCCCAGCTTTCTTCTGTGTTGGCCTCAGGAAGGCTTTAAGCTGATTGCTCTACATGAGGGTCAAACGGCTCGCTTAGTTGAAGTCACCTGGAAATGACTCGGGTGAAGCTGGGATTGAACTGGTCAGAGCGTCCAAGCTTAGTGTCCATCTGCCAGTGAAGTGAACAGTCAAACAAGCGAGTTTCTACAAGTCTGCTCTTCACTTCTCCATTTGTAACGCTGTGTCCTTTTGACAGTGAAATCTCAAGGGTTCACCGGTTTCAAAACCCCCTTTAGCAGTTCTCTGTGAGTCATGTGAGGACCCCCACTGTGAGAGTGGACACAGACAGATGTCTTTAGCAGGCATTAAATAAGATGGGCACAAGCATCGCCTGACTCAGGACCAGACAAGCTCTCTGACCGTTCCATGTTCTTTTGTACTAACAACAAACCTGAAGAAGTCTTACTTAGTTAAAAATAACTTATATAGTGCAGGTCACTTCTCTTAAGATAAAAATAATAATAAAACTAAATGGTGGTAATAAAAATCCTTGGTGGCTCTGAGGCCGGAGGGGTGCGGTGCAATGGCTGACCCATCACTTGGACCTCTAAAGGTCACATGAAAGGACCCCTCAGGGATTAATACAAGGCACCAAATATCAAATGGGTCAGCCCTGCGTATGTGGAGCCTCTGGTGAGGCGCTCTGCTCCTTCTCAGCCACTCGGGTCTGCCATGAACAGCGTCTGGTGATGGCGCCTCTGTGGGGTATCAAGTCTCAGTCCAGACTCTCTTCCTGTGGAGTTCCCAGTTGGTGGACTGAGGTGCAAACCTCCATCTGACCTGCTGACTCCCTCAATGCATTTAAGAAGACCCGCCTGTGTTGTGAATAGAGAAAAGGGTCAGAAACAAGGAAAATACAGAATAACTATGCTCTGTCATCTTTTATATTGTTGGTTAACTTGTTGTTAAATTTTAACTACTTTATTGATTATAATCTAAGATTGTTAATTATTAGTTATCACATCTTTTCACTTGTGGCTTTTGTTACCTGTCCAACGACACTTCCCAGCATAATGTTACTCGATTATGTTTATCCTCTGTTGTAAATCGCTTTGGATAAAAGCATCTGGCAAGGAAATAAATGTAAATGTAAATGTTTATGTCAAACTAAATAAATAATAAATACAAAAATAGATAAATAAATCAGCTGTTTAACTGACAAGGCTTGCCTGCAGTCCTGGCACTGATGTTATGGGCTCCTTCATATTTGAAGATGTGGAGCTGCAGATGCCTCTTGTCTGAACTTGAAGACAAATAACAGAGAAACAAGCAGAACAAGCGACTCTTTAACATTATTACTTCAGCAGGCCCCCCTAACATTGCCAGCAAAATTTGACATTCAATGCACATAAAAGACAAATTGTCCCAAAGTACGATGTGAAGGAGAGCAGCTGAAAGTTTTACTAATTAGGAGAGCAAACTAACCTTTAAAAATTACAAAAGGATTAATTGTGGAGGGGATGTGCAGAAACAGATTAGTTAAACAGGGCAGTTTTACATAGCTTGTTACATTCAACCATTTCCTCCATAACCCCTCCTCATACTCCTCCAACTTCCCAAAAAGGGTCTCTGCACCACAGCAACGCTAGCACAAAATTTTCATGTAAAAAAAATAAAATAAATAAAACTAAAAAAAAATTTATCAAGAAAATATTATTTTCAAATGTGGGGAGTTTCAAAACTTTATATAAAAATCTGTTGAAAAAAGAATCACAAAGAAGCTCTTATCATAACAAATGTCACAAAGTCGCACAGGAGAACACAGAAGGGTTTCCAAGGAGTACAAACTTCATTGCTGTCCTGGCAGATACAAACACAAGTCTGTTTCAGAAGGGAAGCAGCTGTCAAACGTGATGCCTCGGCCTCGACTCCTGGTCAAAAGAACACAAAGTCTTCCTCATCAAGGGGGCTCAGCGGCTCAGAAGCAGCGGCCGAAGCAGAGGGAGTCTGGGGGAAGAGAGAGAAGAAAGTGAGACCACAGGACGGCCGCGGCTCCATCTGTTCAAAGCCACACGTAAGGAGCACGTCATGCAGCAATCCACCAAGTGCCTGTAGCTGATCCCACGAAGAGGATCTGTAAGAGTGTGTTTGTGTCTCACTGAAATACTGTTTAAGATGGAGTTTCTGAAGAGCGGCCGCATCAACTTTTATTTATTTTTTTTTTGCTTTTATAAATGAAATCTTTTGGCCATCCTTAAACAGTGACTTGATCATTAACAGTTGCACCAGTTATCATGCAGTGTCCATTGCATGTGCTTAGCAGCCTCAAGCAAAACTGGCACAGTGAACTACAGGGTCCATGAGGTCAACAACAAATAGTGTCTATCCCAACATAAATACAATTTGGCTGTTGTTAAAATGTGTGTGAAAATCTGTAAAATCTCTCAATGGCACTCCTTTAGAGCCAGTAGAGCACTGACAGGTGAACTCAATAGGACATCCTCAAACAGCACATACAATCGATGGCTCAGCTCTGCCAGGAAATGCCATCATCAGTGACATTCCTCATTTTACTGAAGTGGTTGAGGTCATTTCCACAGTTTACTTTTTGCCATCGGCTCTATCTAGCTGCTCCTGAACTCCACATAATGTTTTTTTTCCACTCTTCCGTCTCTGCTCCTTTGTGCTTGTCTGTCAGCATTCTACGGGCTGTAATGGAGTGATGGCTGTTGCTTTCATGTCTGGACTTTAAATCTTGGAAATGTTTAGTTCATGTTTATTCATTTCTCCAGGCAGCACTCTGTTATTGTGAACATGAGGTGATATGCCACGAAGTTCACTCAGTGAGTCAGCCTGGCCCAAATCAAGAAGCCAGGTGTATTTCAGCCAGTTTCTGTTACACCAAAGAGGATTAGGGCAAGTTGTGCTCGGTAATTGAGGCAACTAAAGTCTAAAGTTGCTGTATCGTTACTCACAATTAATTTTATTTTCCACCACTTTTCCAAAACTGGGTTGCACGGGTAGCAGTCTTTGCAGTTATGCCCAAATGTCCCTTCCTCAGCCACTTGCTGCTTGTACCCATAAAACCTCCACAAGGACATGTCCAGGGGGTATCTGTATCAATGCCCGAACCACCCAATTGGATCCCCTCAATGCAAAGAGTCAGAGGTGCTAATCCTGGATGTCTACACTTCTCACCCTATCTCAAGAGGGAGATTTCAGCTGTCCTGTGGAGAAGGCTCATTTCACTTGCTTGTACCCACAATCTCATTTTTTCAGTCAGTACCTAAAGCTCATGACCATAGGTGAGGATAGGTACATAAATCGACTGGTAAATCGAGAGCTTTGTCTTGTGACTCAGCTTCTTCAATACTACAGAGTGGTGTAACATCAGCATAACTGCATTTGCCACCTCAAATCTTCTCTCAATCTCGCCATCCCTTTTCCCATCACTCATGGTATTTAAACTCCTCCACTTGAGGCAGTAACTCACCTCCCAGTCGGAGAGGACAGTCTAGATTTTCCTACTGAGGACCACAGCCTCAGATTTGGAGGTGCTGATCCTCATCCCTCATCATTCACACTCAGTCACAAACCATCCAAATGCATGTTGGAGTTTGCAGCCCGATTAAGCCAACAGAACTACATTGTCTAGCAAAAGCAGTAATGCAATTCTAAGGCCACCAAACATTTGTCCCAATCATGCCTCTCCAGGTGTCTCCATCATTTTCCATGTAGGTGATGATGTCATCCAGCCGAAATATGGAGTCCCAATTGGGACCATTTCAAGGATCCCCTTCAGGCCCTTCAAGAAGGCAGGCTACTCCAAACTGACATTTAGTTCATTGGCACATATGGCAGTCAGAGACCTCCCGTCTGTGAACATCAGCCACACAGTGGCAGCCATCTTGTTCTCCAGGACGCACTACAATATGGCATTGACCAGGCAGAGACACAATAAGAAGCCCAATCTCACCTAAGGCATTTCACCCCGGGCATCTCCAGAGTAAAGGCGAGTCCAACCTTTATCAAGGGGTTTGGTTCCAGACCCAACGGAGGTCGTGAGCCCAACTACTGTATGTCTAGTTGGTAGCTCTCCTCCTCACCCACCAACTCCAGCTCCTTCCCAACAAGAGAGCTGACATTCCTTGTCCATCCCAAGAGTCAGTTTGTGTGTCTGGGTTCCGGTCCACCAAGGCCTCTGCCTTTGACTGCTGACCATATCATACTCCACTGAGACCCTGTTCCTACAGTAGGTGGTGGGCCCACAGGAGTTATTAGTCAGTTAGTTAGTTAGTTAGTTAGTTAGTTACCTTATTTAAATGAATCTAATATGTTGATTACAAAATGGTAAAACATTATGTTACGATATCTGTTGAAAACAGCAATAATTAAAACTAAACAACATTTAAATTATAATAATTATGTAATTATTCCCTATTGTTCTTTTTTGTCAATGAATGGCCAAAGGAAAATACATAAAAATGCATTATAAAAGTGTGTTGGTGTGCTAGTTATATAATCATCAAGTTATAAAAAGTACCACAACACAAAAGTTGAAAGAACTTTGAAGGATTCCACAGTAGATAAAGAGGACCTTGGATATATGTGGGCTGTTGAGAAATGGAGGGCTTGCTTATGGGGTTGAAATTTCCTGTCCATATCATCATCAGGCTTTGGCTGCTCTGTTGTCCTCCAAAGTGTCTTTTTGCCCTGGCACGTGGATGGCACGCTGGGCAGTGCCACTGTACTGTTTTAACTACACTGCAGCTTATCTTCCAGGGTCACAGAATCACATTGCTGACTGCCTCTTTTGCTTGTCCTTCCCTGCTACTGCTGAGACCATTTCTGACAATGAACCGGAGTTCATTGGTGGTTTAGTCTCTGGCTCTAACTGCCCTGTCACTGGGTGAGTTTGCTTCTGCCTCTGTATTTTACAGTGAACGAGCTGCCCTGCAAACACCGATTACAAATGGTTAGCAATCTTCACTTAATGCTGTTGATAGAGTTACACGTCTATATTTCTGATTATGAAATTAATTCAGTGTATAAGATGGCTGTGTTCTGTGGTGCTCATCTCATTGGTCCTTTCTCTCTCTTTATCACCTGTTGGTTGCATTCACTCATCTAGGTCACCAATGAAATGTTTAACCTTGACACCGTGTGTGTCAATTATATTGGTGGCCAGGGGCATCATGTATAAACAGTGAGTACAAACAAAAATACTGCGTACGCCTGTTTCCACGTTCACATCTCGATGTATAAAAGCTAAACTTGGCATACTATGGCTGCTTTTGCATGGTTACTCTCAGTGCACAACTCATCTGAGTGTGCAGTGGGTTAAAGTGAATCTACTCAATGGCAGATTGTGTCAGGAGAGGGGAGAATTATCGGGGTACAGCATTTAGCACACGCTGCCTCAGCCATGCGCGGAGTCTATTTGAACTTTTCCCATATGGCAAAAGCTTCAGAGCCTTTCCTGTACGGACCTGAGCCACTTATGCTTTCATATTGTACATTTTCATTGTTTATAATTGTATTATTATTATTATTATTATTATTATTATTATTATTATTGTTGTTGTTGTTTTTGTTGTTATTTTACCATTTTATAGGAAAATAAGTTTGTTGAGCATTTGCATATTGAATCTTAATTTACCATATAATAACAACAAAGGAATTCAATTCAATTCAATAGAAGAGAGTGCGTATTTACAGATGATGATGACTGGCTTCTAAGTCGATTTAGATGTTCAGGCGCTATCTTCTTGGAGCTCTTGATATCATTTTTCAGATGAAATGCAGTAACGCATACATATTACATTATACAGAGAAACTTTTAACTTCATTTAAATAATGCATACTCTTATTAAATTTGTGGACACAGTGGACAGCTGCTAGTGATGAACTGGCGCCCCCTCCGTGGATTGTTCTTACCTTGCGCTGTATGCTTGGGGGATTGCCGTGACCCTGGATGGATAGATGGCTCGAATAATTAAACATGTACTACGAAGATATTTCAATGTTCCTTAAATGTTTTGAAGAATCGTCGTTCTAAGCTTACAGATGGCTTGACATCTATTACAGAAATGATTGTGTGGTGGTTGGTTACTTGGAGAAAAAAAAAGGAAGGACAGGAATTGGGGGTTAGTACGTTTGAAAGAGACAGTACTGCTGCAATAAATTATTTCATCCAGGGTCGCACACGGCATAGCAAGCATCAATTGTTATTCTCCTCCTAACATTTCTATAACTTTGATAAATTAGAGAAGAGAACTTACTATGGGATGGACAATTTCACTAATAAGGAGCACCAGCATAACTGGAATCAATAATCAGTTTAACAGCTCACTGTCTTGGTGTGCTGAGGGCTGCCTGGACATCACATTACAAATCTGTTTATGATGATTTATGTGTTGTGTTTTATAATTATTTTATTCCATTTGTAAATGTGCACTGATCTCTGACTCTGACTAATGTGAAGTGCAGTATGCAATAAATAACTAAGAAATACTGATGTAAATTAAATCCCTTATGACAGGTCATCTCTTCAATCACTGTACGTCTTCACTCTCTGAGCTCCTGTCTCACATTAACTGTTCACCCTCAGTGGCTCCTCTGATGTTCTCTCTGTGAGTTCTCAGCTTTCTCTTTAAATCTCCTCCTCCTCCTCACTGAGCTCAGACAAATATTCACTTTCATTTCTTCACAAGTCACTTCCTTGGTTGTCTGACTGATTCTCTCTGCCTGCCTCTCCTCAGACTGACGATGGCTGAAGCTCAGCTGTGTGGATTACAGGATGAGTTCACCTGCTCGGTGTGTCTGGACACCCTGACTGACCCCGTCACCATCCCCTGTGGTCACAATTTCTGTCTGAAGTGCATCACCGACTGCTGGGATCAGAGCCAAGAGTTCTTCTGTCCGCAGTGTAGAGAGAACTTCAGGACGATGCCCACTCTGCGAAGAAACACTCTGCTGAATGAAGTCATCAAAAAATTAAAAAATACAGGACTCAGTTTTCCTCCATCTAAGATTTATGCCGGCCCTGGAGATGTGGGGTGTGACTTCTGTACTGGGAAAAAGTTCAGAGCAGTGAAGTCCTGTCTGACCTGCTTGGCCTCTTTCTGTCAGCCCCACCTGCAGCCTCACTATGAAATAGCAGCCTGGAAGGGACACAAGCTGACTGATCCTGATAGAAATCTAAAGGACAAACTCTGTGAGAAACATCAGAAAAGTCTGGAGTTGTTTTGCAGAACCGACAAGACGTGCATCTGCATGATGTGTGGAATGACTGAACATGATGGTCATGAAAAGGTCGAGCTGAAGACGGAAAGAGAAGGAAAACAGGTGAGTGGAGTTTAGTGTTAAATGGAAACTCAATAAAACAAGGAGTTATGTGATACGTAAATGTAGTTTGGCAGAGAAATCTATTCCTCCATATTGAGGAGTCTCAGTTTGCTTGTATAGGACAGCAGGAAGCTGGAGCCTATCCTGGTGAGACTGGGTGGAAGACATGAAACAGTCTAGGATGAGATACACAGTGTGATCCATGGACAGTTGAGTGAGCTGAGTGCTCTCATTAAACTGAGCGGAGGTTCTTTGTGTTCTGATCACTTGTGTCTCGAGTACCTCAGGCCTCTCTAAGAGACACGTTACACTCACATATCAGTTAATATTGATGTCTGGGATTTAGATCTAAAATTCTTACAAAACTCATAAAGTTTAAGTGGCTTTGTAAAAAATATGTTCTTACTTATGAAGTTATTAAGTAATTCTGCACCTAATTAGTAATCAGATATAATTTCAATTAGTCAGCTCCTTGATAGTTACACTGTATGACTGTGAGATGGACAAATTTGGCAAACAAGTGTAAATCATCAAGCCCGTTTGTTTAACTAATAGCTAAGCTACACTGATATCTCATACAGATTCTTGTTAAAGGTTCTCAAGGTTTCTGCTTCAACTCCATGTCTCAATAGTTTTCTCCTCAGTCCCACAACTATTTGTGTAAAGAAGAGCTTCCTCGCTTCAGTTTTAAATGCATGTCCCCTTAATTTCCATCAATGTCTTTGAGAATGTAATTCACCCTTAGGAAGAAAAAGTTCTGTTGGATCCACTTGGGTCCTCACGCTGTCTCCTCTGCTCACAGTAAACAGGTTTAACTCTGAGTCTGTCACAGTTGGCCTTGTCCTGAAGTCCTGGGATGCCCATGGCTGCTCTCCTCTGCTCAGCTTCATTTGCTACTTTGTCTTACTTCTGTTTCACTTGAATATCAGCACCTCAGAAGATTCAGATACATTTTTAGAAGTCCTGTGTAGCTCATCACATAAACTGCTCCAAGGCCTCTTGATTGACTGACGTTTCTTCATTTATGAAGTCAAAGGATTCTAAGTTGACAGGCCAGGCCATTTGAGTTTGCTCTCTGCTCTTTACTCCAGAAAGCAAACATTTGGCAACAGTTTAAACAGTTGTGGTATTTATGGGCTGTTCTACTTTTTATTAAATTTATTTGAATCACTTAACTAGTTCATGGACCATGGTGGAGAATCTGATTTTCACTCCTGGTCTCTTTATGTCATCCATTTTTTAACTGTTTTTTAGTTTGGGTCAATTCCTGAGATGCCCCAAAGGTAAACATCTGGTTTTAAATTTTCAGTAGTTGTTTAATTTAATATATTTATCCTAAAATATCTGAGGTTCCAAAGGTTCTGTCGGGTTTGGATGATATTTGTGTACTGAATTGTGCAAATTTGGATGTGGTCTCAATGTTTTTGTATGGATTAAGTTACCGTACAGCAGTTCAGAAGTCTTGGTTTGTATAAATAAGATCCATTGTGACTCTTCACTTTAGAATGTGGAGCCAGACAGGGATGTCCATTATCACCAATGCTTCTTGTAGTTGCTTGTGAACCCTTAACTGTTCATTTCCAGAAGTACTCAGAGGTAAAAAACATCATAATGAGAAGTGTTGAATAACCAAATGTCTTCATGTTGACCTGGTGTGCTTTATTGCAGATCCACACCCGACATTGTTCATCCTCAGAACAGCTCTTTTAAAATTCCGTGATGTTTCCACGTTTGCTGACTTTTCCTGCCTTATATGCCCTTCTTCTAAACCTAACACCCTGCCCCTCGACTATCTACCAGTTGGTCTCTTTTAGACTTTGACACATTTGCATCACTAGAATTGACCCATTTTGGGTTTTATTTACACCTTTCAGTCCACACCTTCTGATCTCTTCATCCTAATAGATGGATGACCGCTACCCCTGAATTCTATCCTGTTTATTACACAATTAAGACTCTAGAGAGGCAGCTTCTTCTCTCTTTGGTATTTAAACATTCTGTGTTAATAAACAGTTAGGAATTACACTGATGAACTCATCTCTGCTTCATGGAGTTTCCCAGTTAATATTTGGATAATAAAGTCCACCATTACTATCATATGCTCTGTAAATTTGCATTTTTTCAAATAGTTAAAAACCTGGAGATATTTTTTCAGTTTGCAGTATTTGTATTGCTGTCATCGCTGCAGGCTCAGTTCACAGGAGACAATCTGACAGTTAAAATACAATTACAAACTTTACAAATTACAACATGTACACACATGAGAATAAAGATTACTTTAAAAAGACATTAAACAAAGCAACTTCAACTGAGTAACACAAAAGGATCAAAAGGACACCTTCATTAATATCATCATCGAGACGAGGCCAGCTAACAAAAGAGGAGAGGAAAACAAAAACTACAAGTGTCAGTACTTCTGGAGGACATAAACCTCTGCAAGTTCAGCGGCCATTTTGAACAGACAGAAGTCAGACACCTCTGAAGACCTCAGCCTACTGGCCCTCCACCTCCTGGTGGTCGTTCTACTGTACGCGTCTGTGCTGGGCAGGCTAATCAGTCCTTTAACTCTTTAATTCCAAGGCTCCTGACAACCTCAGGTGTCCCAGTCAGGGGCTACTAAACAGCTTGGCAGTGGAGAAGTGGAAGAGCAGAATACTGGAACAAGATGAGAAAGAGAATAGTGGGTGATTGGTAAGAGTTCATCAAGATTAAATTACTTACACTTTTTATGTAAATGACTAACAAATTGAGATGTAATAAGCAAAGCTAACAGTCAGCCCTACCAGCTATGCCAGGCTAAAGTGGTGAGTCCTCAGCCGGAGAGTGAAGTGGCATCTCTTATATGAGCAGGCCGATCAGATCACAGATTTGAGACCCCGCAGTGTAAAGTTCAAACACCCTCTGCTGTTTTACTAATCCTTGGACTCTTTAGTAGACTGAAATTGTGAGATCTTAATGTGAACGTGCAGATAGGTTCAGATACATACAGTAAGTTGGGCCTCAGCCATTTAAAGCTGGATATGTCTGTTTGACACTGCTATCTGTATTTGGTGGTCTGTAGCCCACTCTTAAAGTCCTGGCCTGTACCCTTGATGCTCATTAGTCAAATCTCTGTACCCTCACAGATTTGAAGCAGTTGGTTATTAATGAAATTCTACACCATCGACACACACTGACATTTCTAAATCTTGTGTATCCATTTCTGTTCTCCTCATCCTCACCCCTTGGCCTTAGTCAGGTTTCATTTGCTGCCATTAACTTGTTTTCTTTTTGATGACCTTGTATATTCAGATCTCCTCTTTAAAATGTACAGTATTGCCAGTTTTACTTTGATCTATTGACTGTAGGCAAGACATTTCAAAGTTAACTTTTACACTTTTATTATTCTCACGGCCTGTTCGGCTTCATGAACTTCTAAGCCTGACCTTTCATAAACTCACCTACTGCTGCACACTCATGTTATTTCTGTTCACTTTCACTCTCATTAGATATTTTCACTCTTTTATAATTTACTCTTATTATTATAATCTTTAATTTATTAGTCTTATGTTTTTATTTTCCAGTCCTCTAGTTTGATTCTGTTCTCAGGTTTTCCTCCTCTGCTGCTTTAGTGACAGTTAAAATTACGAGGTGAGCCCTCTTGTCACCATTCAGTTCTCATCATTCATTAAGTTTTTCTCTTTTATTTCCTCTTCTGTCTCTTTTTACTTTAGTTCTTGTTTCATTTTTCCATTTTCCACATTATGAAAAATGTTGGTTGAAATGTTTACTTCTAATTTACAGGAGTTTAGTTCTCATCGCCTCTTATTTTTTTCTTTTTCTAATTAATCTTTACAGAAAATTGATCTTATTGTTCTAAAGAAAGAGTTTTTATGCCATTAAAACACATTATGTTTTATAAAGTGTTTGATATTGGAAGTCTGTTGACTTAATAAAAATGTTTCTTCCCCACTGATGTAGACGTGAAGTGAGTGGACTGATCTGCCCAATCTGACTCTCCCGATACCCACAGGTCTCCATTTGTCACACCTTCATCACTTCAGCACAGACTCACATCTTCTTATTATTTCTGAATTCTTTTTGTCTTCTGCAGTTTTATTCCAGCTTCTTGTCTTACTGATTATATGCCCAGATGCTCACTCCTTTAAACAATTTAAGATTTGTTACGTCTCTCTCGTTCATTGGCTCATTCATCACTGTATCGATGTTATTTTACTATTTGATATTTATATATATGTATTATTCTGAGTTTGATGTTATTTTCTGTTCATATTATATTTTATTTCTCTTTAAAGTTTATGACTTGTTTTAATATTAGTATATTTTCTTTACTTTTTTGACTTTCATGTTAATATCCACCCCAGCTTATCCCTTATCCCTTAATATCACTGCCTGTTTCTCATGAGTTTGTAAACCTCGACTTCTTAAACTCCTTGTTAAACGTCCATGACTGACCTCCTTGTTTGCCTTCCAGTAACATCAGTGGATCCCATGCCAGGGGTGTAGCTGCCATCTGCTGTTAAAATCCCCCCGATGCCCCTTAGCCCTGTGCCCTCCATCTTAATCCCAATGTGAGCCTCATGTTAAACTCTCTGATCTCTCCAGTCCTCCCAGGAGTGTCTTGTGTCACAGACAGCACTTCTGATAAGACCACCGGGTGTCTTCTCCTCCTAATCTTAGCTCCTCCATTTTCACTCTTTTCTTACACAATTGCCAGCCTGCTCTCACTTTTGTCACTTACTGTGACATTGACAATGACAACTGGATCTGCGCCCCTCTGTAAAATAGCCAAGCCACATGCCCTCCAAGCCATAAAGCAGCCCACTGTGTGCGACTCATTTGCTCTTCATGTTTGAACTCTGAGTTAGTTAACTTTCACTTGTGTTATTATTTATTTCTCTGATCTTCACTTATCATGTTTTCTTTAAGTATTTCTATTAATGACTCCTTTGATTTCTTGTCAAATTTCTCTGAGCTCATTAAACTCCTCTTCAGATTTCACTTTTTCCTGAACTCCTCTGACTCACTCGTGTCTTCTCAGCCTCAGTGATCTCACTTGACTCCATAAAATGACCAAACACTTGACAAAGTTCTCACAAGTCTCAACTCCACAATGGCCTTGTTGGTCCTACAATTGCAGTCCTTAGCCATCCGAGGTCTCCTGGGTTTGCAGGTTTCTTCAGTTTTTATGTGTGAAGCTCTGACATCCTGGTTGTCGATGTGATGTCCTCTAAATCTCAAGGACTGACTCGTACACCAGTGAGCCTTCAGACTGTCTCCTTTATTTGTAGCTCTCTTCAAGCCAAAACTCCATCTTAAATTGAATTGTTAAATTAAACCTTTATTTGAATATTTGTGTGATATTCATATTTGTTTAATTAAATCTCTGTGTGTCACCTACTGTGTCAATATAAAGACAAGTGTGACAGAAACAGTAAGTTGTGTCATGGAATGTGAAACAAATGTGACACCACAAGCTCAGAAAGTGGAAGTGAAGTCTGATGAGACCCCCATGTGTCATCTTGTGTGTCCAAACAGAAACAGCTGGGGGCGACACGAAGTGAAATTAGGAGGAAACTTGAAGAGAAAGAGAAGAAACTGAAGGAGACAAGGAGGACAGCAGAGGAGATGAAGGTGAGTGGAATTAAGACAACACTTCATATCAAAGAGAGGAAAAAAACTAAAAGGGTTGTGAGAGTTTGTGATGATGACATGCGAGGACAGGGAGATGGAGAAAGACAGAAGATGGTTTATTGTGTCCTTCATGGCGTTTCATTTCTAACAGCATTTCATGTTTTCAGACCACAAGACCCGCATGTCCTCAGGTTTCTCATTTCTCCACTTAAAGGTGACTTCACTCCCCCTAACAATAACTCATAATGAAGGTTGGCACTGATGTTCTGCGTTGGATCAGTCGACACAACATTCCCTAATGGATTTTCTCTGTTCACTCTGATATGTCACAGCTTTACTGGACTCCATAAGTGAAGGTGTTAGGCTGCTGGACTGAGTGCTGATAACGCGCACCTCCACCTGTTTACATGCTGATCTGCTGAAACAGGCCGAATGCTGCCACTCACCTTCCTAAACTAATATAAGGACAGGCCAGTATCAGCCCATGAAGAGTCCTGCTGTACATTCATCTATTGATATCATCAGCTCTAAAAAGTCAAATGAATATGTACAGTATGTGTCAAAAAGATAGTTATAAGGCAATTTCAGAAAAATCAGGAACAAAATAAACAATAAAAAAAAAGACACAAAGATGACAATGACATTCAACACACAATAACCGCCATACATGTGAATAAAAACAAACAGAGTGAAATACACACCTCAGGCCCTTCTGAAGTTCACACAATACTCCAGAGTTCAAGTTGTCTGATTATAATGTGGAAATGAATTGTAGAAGATGGCCAATGAAAGAATCTGAAAATTTAAATGTAAAATGTTTTCCCAGTCAGTCCTGAGCCTTTATAATAAAAGGACTGCAGTGAGCTCACCGAGTCTGCTAGTTGGGATTAAATTCAAGATTCACATCCCTGGAGACGATCGCTGACCTTCACCTATTTAGACAGGTCCTTTTTACGGATGCTGCTCTGTTGAGCGAGTTTTCCCATCTTTTTACTCCAATCATCCTTCTCCTTTCATAAAATTGTGTGATTTATGCAAATTCCTTTTACAACCAGTTGTCAGGCCTTCACGATTTCTGCACTGTCAATTACTTGTCTGTTCCTAAAACAGGATGTATGGACTATCTTCATACCCACAAAAGCGGACCAGACAGACAAATAGCAAACACACAACATTTACTCTGCAGAGCAGCTACAGTTTAACCATTCATATTTAATGACAGCTGCGGTGGGCTGGCGTCCTGCCCGGGGTTTGTTTCCTGCCTCGTTCCCTGTGTTGGCTGGGATTGGCTCCAGCAGACCCCCGTGACCCTGTAGTTAGGATATAGTGGGTTGGATAATGGATGGAAGGATAGATGGATTTTATGACAGAGGACAGTAAGGCGGTGTGGTGATCACTTCTGTTGCCTTCCAGATCACCATTCATGGTCCATGAGGTGTTTACCACTACTGGTATCTCCAGTTCCTCTCCCACATCCTCACATGTCAAGTTGGTTAATTAGCAGTGACTGCAATTTGCCCCATTAGGATTTCCACTGTGGACTTCTTTGTGACCTGGACATACATTTGACTGGCACACTGTCCAGAGTTGCTTCCTATTTTATGCCCATTTCTTCCAGGATCCATTTATAAGAATGTTCTCATCGGCAGAGCAAGGACTCTTCACACACACTTCTGTGCCTGGACAGACTAAACTTTTACAATCAGATTTATTTAGCACAGACGTCCATGAAAAATCCCAGGGCAATCTGATGTATTAAAATAGGAAACACAGCAGAATCAGACAACTGGGGTGCATCCTTCTGTTCAAAGTAATTGGGTGGGGTATAACATGTCACTCAATATGGTGCAGTCCAGTAAAGACACAGAAGTGACAGTCAAGGATGAACAAGTGACTGAATGTGAGCCATCCTGCCAGAATGACCTCCATACTGGTTTATGCTTTAATGCTTTTCTAGCTTTATTATAGAATTCCAGCACTTTAGTGAAACATGAAGTCCTCCATCTAAACCCACACTGACTGCTCACTGGCACTCCTCACCTAGATCTGTGTTGCTCAGTCTTTTCCTGATAATTGCTTTCATTAATTTATTTGTGACACATATTATGCTTACATAAGTGCCCCTAGAGTTGAAATATAACTCATTCCAACTTCATCTACAAATATTTCAGATCTGTATTAAGTCATCTAATCTTCCTAATCTCACATGAACTGTTGTGGCACAGGTAGAAGTCCTGAGATGACCACTTTGTCAGTTCTGCTTCTCAGCTTTACACTCAACTCTTAAATTTGTCCTGCAGAACTGGCAGTCTGTCCCACCTATTTTGTTTATTCTGTGACATCTGGACAAGCTTGATAATGACAGCTGGATCCTCCACTGCTCTGGCAGCCATCCATAGAAGTTTTCTACCTGTGTACCCACAAGACAAAACGGCTTATGAGAATATCTGTATCTGGAGCAAAACTTAATCTAAATTCCCATAATAACTGAATCCATAACTATGACTACTTTTAGGGCTCCTCATCCCTACCTACTGTCTCAGAGATATCAGATTCACTGTGCAGTTCTGCAAGGTCCTGAAAACAGCTGAACATCTCCAGCTTTGGGGTTGATGATCCTGGACAGTGTGCACCTCATACACTACACTTACATTCGACTGTGTCCTACTTGCACATTAACCCTCATTCTAATGACACTAGGGTGACCCATAAAAGTATGAGTCAAGTTGACAATGGCACTTAGTAGTAATAATGAAAAGTAAAATAAAGGAAATAAAAATACAACAACCTGGTAGATAAAGACTCAGACCTCTGAGAAATACAATTGAAAACAGATGGTTAATAAGCAAAGAGTTCATAAAGTTAAATGAAATTAGAAACCCCTTGACCAACATGTAGATACTCAGGTTTGACATCTCAGTCTCACAGTTTTGATAAGATGACACCTCACTCTCTAAACCAGAACACAACTATTACAAACTGGTCACTGGTCCAAATCCATATATATATTGCATTGTGAAGGGGGGGCTGAACGCACGCTAAGGAGATGCAGTCGGATCAGCTGCTGGTTTGCTGCTGCTGCTGCCGAGCTACATGTTCTGTTTGTCACACTGTGAGTCGATCATTTAAAAGCCTGCACAGCAGCTGTCCTTTTGTCTCACTGCCTTGTGTCAAAGTGTCTTTCCGAGAAGATCACGCCTCGACCCAAGATTTTTTTATTATAAATTTTCTTTTTATTTACAATAATAGACTCATCTAGACAAGTACAGAGAATTCAGCACAATAAAGCTCGCCAGTCCTATTCACATAACTCTTCTAAACACACATCAAGTTCACTTTTGAATGTCTCTGAAGTCCTGTTGTCTACCACACTACTTGGTCACTTACTCCATGTGTCTGTGGTTCTCTGTGTAAAAAAGTATTCCTAATGTTTGGACAAAATTTACCCTTCATAAATTTCCAATAGTGTGCCTGTGTTCTTGATGAACTCATTTTAAAGTCACTCAATCCACTGGACTAATTCCCTTCATAATTTTAAACACTTCAATCATGTCACCTCTTAATCTTCTTTTGCTTAAACTGTAAAGGCTCAGCTCTTTTAATCTTTCCTCATAATTCAACCCCCTGTAGCCCTGAATCAGCCGAGTGGCTCTTCTCTGGACCTTTTCTAGTGCTGCTATGTCCTTTTTGTAGCCTGGAGACTCAAACTGCACACAGGACTCCAGAAGAGGCCTCACCAGTGCATTATAAAGGTTGAGCAGAACCTCCTGTGACTTGTACTCCACACATCAAGGTGCTATATAACCTGACATTCTGTGAGCCTTCTTAATGTCTTATTGTCACAGGACAATAGCCCAGCAGCTTGTGCCAATGGCTCTCATAGATCATACAGAGCCGTTTATTAAGACTGCATATTCCATAGAGACCTGCAAGTGCCTTAAGAAGATGCTGCTACCCAGAGTACCAAAGAAATACTAAATAGGAAATACTCCTACCACCCTTCTCCTAATTCAAACTCTCCTTTACAACATCAAATACTAACAAAAGTGTCATGTGACTGTTTTTTCAATTAGATGACTCCATTTATTATTTTCTTCTATCCAACAGCTTTCTGTGGAAAGAATGATGGGGGAACATGAGAAGAGCTTCACTGCTCTGATACGGTGCATTGAGGAAGCCCACAAGAAACTGACAGAGAGGATCAGAGATCAAGAAAAGAGAGAAATTAAGAAGGCTGAAGGAGTCATGGAGCAACTGGAGAAGGAGATCAAGGAGCTGAAGAGGAGAGAAGCTGAGCTGAAGGACCTTTCAGAGACCAAGGACCATCTCCACTTTCTGCAGGTGAGAGTGACACTTCACAGTGAGTCTGATCAAACTGGAGTGTGTGGGACCTGAGGAGTTTTTACAAATGAAGAGAACAGGCCATTCAATTCAATTTCATATTTGCCAATATTTCCAAAATTTAGGCAAAAATTTCAAAGCTCAGCCTTCATCTGCATGACAGGGAGGTCATACTGTAGTTGTCTGTTTGAGTAAGTAAATTTGTATGAAATGTGCTTTTAAAAGCAGAACTGTGATGAGCGCACAAAAGGCTCCCAAGTCCATCTGACAAGTCACACACTTTCTAGTGGCAGACCTTCTATTGTAAGATTATACTGAATAGTGTGTGTAAGTCTTTGGATTTAATTTAATTGATAAATTTCTTCATTGGGACAAATATACTATCTATCTATCTATCTATCTATCTATCTATCTATCTATCTATCTATCTATCTATCTATCTATCTATCTATCTATC
>JANRMT010062807.1:20843616-20855888 GCA_026402145.1 Polypterus bichir lapradei
ATCTATCTATCTATCTATCTATCTATCTATCTATCTATCTATCTATCGAATTACCTTCATCTGCCCTTGCCTGTCTGCTGCCCCCTCAGTCCACTTATCTACAGTCTGATGACTTACCTCTTATGGACTTCTGTATGAAAAGCTTTTTGAAAGTCAAGGCCAATGACATTGCTTGGTCCATTATAATGAAACATTTTGCCATAAATAACGAATAAATGAAAGTAATCTCTCTATTTAAACCCAAGATGAGTGTCCACCACACTAATGTTTAGTTAAGAGGACGTCCTTCTTATTAATGTTACTTTTTATTTCTCCTTGTTCCCTCTTCTCTCCTGATGTAGACTTTCTCATCTTGCTGTGTCCTTCCTGCTGATGGAGACTCGCTCAACTTCACTGTCACTGCTGACTTTTCTTCTGAGGACCTGCTAAAGGAGCTGTCAGGTCTGAAAAAGAGTCTGGAAAAGATCAGCAAGTGGGACATTATGACAAGGACTCCACCAGGTACTGTGACTCTTCATGTTTTTTTAAACTCCATTAGGAGGAGCAGAGTGACAACCACAGGGACAGAGAGATGCCTGAAGAAGGCCTACTCTTTTACATTTAACTCTAAGCCTTTACTGTTAAGAATTTTTTCTAATGTCTCTTACAGTGACTAGCTGAGTGATATCACGCTCTCATATTAAACAGAGTTCTTGAATATTTAAGTTAAACATTAGATTTCTTATCAGCATAGTGAAACACTCGTTTTTTAAACAGTGTTAATGTTACAATGATACGTCTCTCTGTTTTGATCGTGTTATAGATTTATGAACCTCTGTGCACCGGACATGTTAGTCCTTACATTCCTGTTTCTTTGTTCTTCTTGTTTCTTCTGTTCCTTGGACATTTCTGCCCTCTGAATGACATTATGTTCTGGCACAGATGTCAGATGGTTTATTTCTTTTTGTATATAGAGATACTTTTTCTATTTACTACCTTAAAAGCTACATCTTTATTTCACATTAGGATTCTTTGCATTTGCTCTTCATAAAGACCAACATAAAATAAGGAACAGAAAGTTGTGTTAAACTGGCAGGACCTGCTTGGTGTACAAATGAAATGTTTTGAACTTGAAAGAAGTGATGACATTAATTAAATTGAATTAGGAACAACTTTAGGGCTTTGTAATATCATGAAATCTGAATGAGCTTCTACTGTCTTCTCTGTCCTTTACATTCTGTCAGATGGGCTCCTCATTAAAAGTTCACATTAATCCATTTTCCGCCATGCTTCCCCAGGCTCATGTGTTTTATAAGTGTAGTGATGTACACTCTGAATCATTACACCCACTGACATTAAAGAGACTTTCACACAGCGATAGTACAGGTAGTTCCCCAAATTATGGACATCCGACATACGAATAACTCATACTTACGAACACGGCCGCAGCTGCTCTTTCATCTGTCTGGGGGACGCGATGCAGGCTCCTCAGTAACTGCCGCTCCATCATCTTTGGCCTGGGGACGCTGCAAGCGGTGGCTGGACGGAGGCTGGAGGGGGGGCAGTTTCGCTGCTAGTGCAGTGTAGTGTCCCTCGGGTGGCTCCGGTTGATGAATGGGGCGGTTGGGGCCACACACCATTCATTCTCAGTGGACAGCTGGGTGCGAGACCAGCTGTGACCTGGGGGCCATAGTCACTGGGGCCATAGCTACCGTGTTTCCTGAAAATAAGACCTACTCCAAAAATAAGTCAAGATTGTCAGCTGAAAAGAAAGGCACCTAAGGCCAGGTTTACACTTCACGCGATGCGACGCGTGTGCCCGAAACATCCATTAAATTCTGAGGACACCTTGTCACAATATCTCTGAAAAGGATGTTTAATGATTACATCTATCAATTCGGGGATGTACCCTTTTTTGCAGCATTGGCGCAAGACAGAAACAAAATCCCTGGACGGGGCATCAGCTCATCGCAAGGTGAACACAAGCACACAGACACACACACTGGCATCATTGTAGCTTCATCAAATCCCCAAACCTTCATGTCTCCCTGCAAGAGAGCAGCACTACCACTCTGCCACCCCCACATGTGTAACTATTAGCAGAATTCATTATTTAAACAAAGTTAACGATTTATCTGTAAAATGTAACATAAAAAGTTTAATGCATTTAATCATGAAAGTGATATCAAGTATAAATATAAGAATTGTAAATGTGCAGAGAGCTCGAATATCATAAATGTAATGTGTTCTGTGTGGCGATCTATTACTGCTTGCCGCTGCTGTCTGGTCAGGAGGAAGCCCCAGAAGCGTGTTGCGATTAACAACTGGGTCGGTTTAAAGATGACATTTACGACGGTCTGCTTTAATGATAAAACAAGGTTAAAGTGGACATTTCGAGGTTAAAGCTGAAATTTCCATTTTAATCACAAAATAGACATTTTCATTATGTCTTCATTTTTTTTTTTCTGTGGCTCAAATACGCCGCCATACATTCTGATGGTATTGTAAATGTGCAAAAAACAAAAAAGACGGCAGAGAAGATGGTATGTGAGACTTTTAAAATGTATTGTGTCATTACTTTGGGGAATATGCGACGCTTGAATATAAAAACACCACAAATGCATTTGTATGTCGGCATTTTGTTTCACCACATCAAACCATTCATCAAACAATGAAGCTCGCACCTTGATCCTGTAGGATCCTAAAAGTGGCTGGAATTCAGGGTTTGAATGTGGAGAGTTATGACCTAATTCCAGAAGGGGGAGCAGCATTGTAGTGTGTCTTGGGTGGCTGCCTGTTGAATAGGGGCGGTGGTGGGCGATTCACTACCCACCTTTGGCCACACCCTATTCACTCTCGGTGTTCGCTGTTCGCAGGCAGCATACTGTATGCAAGTGCAGGTGACTGTGTGGTGGGCAGGTGGTGAATTGCCCCTCGCCGCTCCCATTCATTTTCGATAACAAGCCTGGTTGTACTGTTACGTACATAGCGAAGAACTAACCAATGGAGACCTTATGGAACTAGATCGGCAGATGATAGCATTCAGTGAAAAAAAACAGAATATAAGGAGTCCAACAAAAATGTTTCTACAAAAGAGTTAGCTGATGCATTTCATCTCATTAAAGCAGGAATGGCAAGCCTATTTATGATGAGAAAAAGAAAAGCTCTGTGCGAACCTCCCTTGATGCCTACTTTAAGAGACCAGTCCCATTCTCTTCATCAAGTCCATCAAGTTCTACCAACAATGTTTAAGGCTGTACTGTATTTGAAAATGTTTAAGCATTTACTGCACATGCACAGAAAGGTAAAAATAAATAATTTTGTTGAGTCAAACATCTGTCCAAATTGCATTTATTAAAATAATGTACCTGTTCCGACTTACATACAAATTCAACTTAAGAACAAACCTACAGTCCCTATCTTGTACGCAATCCGGGAACTGCCTGTATTTCTTCATATATTTTGGTGAAAAAGATAAGCAAATTAGAGGAGTGCATTAGAACCCTGACCACTTCAGGACCACCTGAACACTCCACTGAGTGCACATAACAAGTTCACAGGTGAAACACATTAACAGACTTTACAAATTATAAACTATATAATGTCTATATATCATGATCCTGTGTGTTTAAACAAACCTGTAATCTAAGCATTTCTGCACTGATCAACATAAATGGGACCTAACAATGTCTGTCATGAACAGAACTGCTGAGCTGTGGCCAACTGACAACACAGGAGAGGAAAACAGAAAGTGAGGTGACGAGGGTTAACAGGTCAGACATGTGTGCGCCCAACTGCACCGGCACTGTTTACTACCTGGAAGAAAGTCTGAGACCCAATGGTGGATTGGACTGGGCAGGCTGAACTCGGTCAGTTTCTTATCATGGAGATCTGAGATGTTGGTATCTAAAGCAGAGGTCAAGTCCACAGAGAAGACCCTCACATGTGTCTGTGGCTCATCAAAATGTTGGTAAATAAAACACAGACTCAGAGTCACTGCATCATCAACACACCGGTGGGCTCTGTGTGCAGACTTGATCTGCATGTTTTGTTGTTTTATTTTAACTGCATTACATTTGTAATAAGTGTCTAAGAATGTAACATTATAAAACTCCATCTTAACATTCTCCATTCTTCTCTTTTCTTTGTATTTTCAGGTCGTGAAGCTCCAATCTTCACCCTACGGCCTCCTGAACCTCAGAGCAGAGAGGAGTTTTTACAATGTGAGTCTGTCAGTTCATGGCGTTTGTGATCATTTTGCTTTTAATATCTCAGGCAAGACTTATGATATGAAAGCATTATGTGAGTGTGGTGGGACTGATGAGCTGAAAGTGACAAGGGTCTTGTGACTGGTGCATTATGGGATATTGAGATTCAGGACAGGGAAGTGCCTAAGTAGTCTGTTAGACTTGAGTTCCTTAAGTGTCAAGTGAACTCATGGGAAATAAAAAAGAAATCCTGCCAACTACGCCATATCCACCTCTCACAAACCTCTCACCTCCAGTGTCCTTTGTCCTTTTTCTATTGTCTTATTTTTTTCTTTGCTCTTCTTGCTGTTTTCTTTTTCTGTATTCCAGTGTATCCTTTCTGATTCTTTTCTACTTCAGTCATTCCCTTATAATATTGGTAATAATTATCCATTTATACATCATATGGCATTCAATGAAAGTAGCTTACTGTACTTCACATAATAAACACAATGTCCACCACCATTAACATATACTTAAACAGTATATGGATATACAGACACAGTCAAAAGTGTTGGATTAAAAAAGAATCACAAATTTATGTAAATTAAGCTAAAGCTGAGAAAAGTACTCAATATCCATCATTATTTCTCTATAGAGCAGAAACTTTCTTATTTATTAATGACTTAACACATTGTAGGAATTAAACCAAAAGAAGATGGCATGGAGATGGCATGAACAGAAGGACAGCTTCAGTGGTGGAGATAGGATGAAGGCAAACATCAGGACATTCAGGCTGACCTCCAAGATCAAAGTCCAACAGCTTCAAGTAGCTCCATCAATCACTTAGTGAATGAAAGTGGGCTCCATGGTAGAAGACCCCACTTCTGAAAGAGACAAAAAATTTAAAAAATGACCGACTGGAGTTTCCTAAAACACATGTTGACAAGCCACAGTGCTGGAGATGGTCATTTGGACTGATGAAACTAAACAAGAGCTTTACAGTAAGTCACAGCAGCTCTGTGTCCACAGAAAACAAAACGAGTGTTCAAATAAATAACACCAAACATGGAGGAAGCTCATTAATGTTAGGGTGCTGCTGTGCTGAATCTGTGCAGGCCATAATAAAATGAGAAGATCATCAAGACATTCTGGAGCAAATATCACAAAGCTCTGTCTGAGGTGCAGATCATGGATCCTCCAGAACATACAAGTAAGACCACCCAAATATGGTGGAAATCACATTGGAGTGTTCTGAAGTGGTCCGCTATGCACCCTAAAATGAATCCAAATCAACATCAATGGGAAGAGCTGGAAGTTAAGTTGGGAGAAGAAGTCTATCAAAGCTCAAGAAGAGTGAGCCGAGTGGGCAGTGAGAGGAGTAGAAGTCTCATCCAGAGCTACAGGAAGTGCTTGATGGCAGGTCTCACCTGAAAACAGTTGGTTAGACAACATTAGGTGAGGGTCCCAATAATTGTGCTCATGCCATTGTCATTTATTTTTTTGTGTATGCCTGAAATTTAAAACAAAGAGTCTGCTCTGCGGAATAAAGAATGGCGGATGACAATCACTGTGCTCAGTTTACACATATTTGACAGAAAATTAGGATTCTTATTTAAAAAGTGGAAAGGGACAAAAAAGGGCATGTTGGTAACACAAACAGTAGAGAGACAAACATGACAGGTGACATATAATGATACAAATATGATTCATTCAGGTCAGCAGACCATCATGGCCATGGTGGATTTACATTGAAGTAATTTTGAAAACAACATTGTCAAACCCGTTTAATCCAGTTCAGGCTGTGTTGTGTTAAGTCAGGTGCTCACAACCACACAAGGCCAATTCAGAGTCTCCAATTCACCGAACATGCACGTCTGTGGATTGTGTGAAGAAAACCAGGAGTGACACGAGGAGAACACGCTGACCTGACAAAGGCGACCACTGGGCGGCAAATTCAAAGTCGCAAAGCTCAATCTGTGAGGCTGCAGCTCCAACCACCTTCTAGAAAAGAGGGGTTTTGTCTTGTGTCTTGGTGACCTTCAACACCCTGCTGCTCAAGACCCCCACGACAGTGGAAATAGCCATTGACTTTCACAAACAGCAGTCACAACCTCTAACACTAGAAATGAATGATTCAGTAGTCAATATGGTGAAGTCCTGAGCACAACAATCACAAACACTCTCAGCTGGGACATGAACACCAAAACATCAGTAAGAAGGCACAGTGGCGATTGGACTTGTTACACCAGATAAAGAAATTAAATAATTCACAGCCAATCCTCGTTCAGTTTCACAAAGCCGTAATTGAAAGTGTAATCACATTCTCCATTGGTGTCTGGTTTGGCTCACCAACGTCACACTCCATAAATAAATGACAGCGTGTGGTGAGGTCTGCTGTGCTCCTCATCTGTGCAGACCTGTAGACATCTTGTGTCACTAGCCGTGTCATAAGGACCACCACGGACTCATCTCAGCAGCTCGTCACTTCTTTACACAAACTCCCAAACGCTTCAGTCAATTCAAACTCAAACTAACAGACACCTCCAGAGTTTCTTAGCCAGAGTGACAGCCTCTCCCAGCAGTGACTTAGAGGTCTTCTGTGTGTATTCATGTGTTCTGTCAGAGACTGTGTGAAGGTGTGTGTGTGTGTGTGTACAGTGTGAGGACAAGTGTATGTGACACGGGAATACACACTACACACTCACACTTTCACCAGCACATCACTATCGGCACATCTCCTTTATAATTGGATTATTCTACAACTTGGTGTGAAGTTTGTCTTTTTAACTTCAGCTATTTCTGTTATTTGTCTGTGATGTTGTGTTCTGTTATAAGGAGCTCCAAATCTACCAAGTCAGATTCCTGCACATGAAGTACTGGAGAATAAAAGGGATTTGGATTTATTGTGATTCCAGAATTATATTTTTAATCCCCACAGATTCTGTTCAATCAGAGGAGCTCTTTAGTATTAGTGTCTCGTCAGCACAGCTCCTGATTGGTTCTTCTTAATTGTCTGTGTTGTGCTCCGGCCCCAGACCCGTTACACAGATTTTCTCACTCGTTTTCTTTTCTCTCCTTTCAGACTTCTGTCCCCTCACACTGGACATCAATACGGCAAATAGAGACCTCCGTCTGTCTGATGGGAACAAGAAGGTGACACGTAAGGGGACATGGACTAGATATCCTGATCATCCTGACAGATTTGACTACTGGGCTCAAGTTCTGTGCAGGGAGGCTCTGACTGGGACTCGCTGTTACTGGGAGGTGAAGTGCAGTGGAGACTTCATGAGGATTGGAATCGCATATAAAGGACTGAGCAGGAAAGGACGGAGTTTGGATTGCATCCTTGGAAGGAATGACAAGTCCTGGAGTTTGCAGTGTTCTCATTCTCAGTACTTTGTGTGTCACAATAACAAGGAAAATGTAATCAGCGCCCCCTACAGCCCCAGAATAGGTGTGTATCTTGACTGGCCTGCTGGCTCTCTGTCATTTTATGGTGTCTCACACACAATGACCCTCCTGCACAGGTTCAACACCTCCTTCACTGAGCCCCTCTATCCAGGGTTTGGGTTTTACCTTGGTCTTAACTGCAGTGTAACAATCAGCCATCTGACACCATGTGACCACTGACCAGTACCCCTTACCAGTCACTTGATGTCCCCACACGTGCAGATCCTCTTTGTGTTTGTAGTTTAGGGTAAGAATAAATTTACAGGATTGGTGGGCTGGGTGGTCAGCATCTCTGTGATTGAATTTTTGTATGAGATTGTGGGGCAAGTGCAGCTGTCAGGGTCTCCATTATTGTTGGGTTTGAGTAGCCAATCAGGTGTGTATGTCATAGTGAGGGGTCGGAGACACCTCAGACCTACAAATACCAGTCTGACCAGCAGGGGTCACTATTGATTCATAGCCACATGACATTTAGGCTGACACCCCAATAACTACTGAGGCCCACAAGTGTCATTGTATGTCACGTGTTAAGCAGGACAGGCATCTGGTCCTGCTGGATCAGCACAACTGAAAGGCACCAAGGTTATTATAGTTTCGCTTTTTTATATTAGTTTTTATTTCTATATTTTTTATTACCTTACTTGGAAATTCAGTTTGGTTTTAGTTTTCCTTCATCATGTATTTTTAGTTTTGATTTAGTTTTTATTTCACAAAGACATTTCTGCTTTATCTTTATATTTATTAGTAGTTTTCGTAATTGTGGCATGGAGCTCCTTCTGTGTTTTTTTTTTTGTCACATTTAGAGAGAACTTGGATA
This sequence comes from Polypterus bichir lapradei, assembly GCA_026402145.1. Lineage (NCBI taxonomy): Eukaryota > Metazoa > Chordata > Cladistia > Polypteriformes > Polypteridae > Polypterus > Polypterus bichir. The sequence goes on from JANRMT010062807.1 coordinate 20,852,053, forward strand.
TGGATTTGGATATGAGTTTAATGTTAGTGGAATCTTACTACACTAAATAGTTTAATATCTGGTTTTATTTTTCTCTGAATAAAAACAAGCATAATCAAAAACCAGATACTAAATATAAACATGTTTACACAATTTTATAATTTTTAAAATGTTTTCTATGTCATTTTGGGTGGCGCAGTGGTAGCGCTGCTGCCTTGCAGTTAGAGGACCCGGGTTCACTTCCCTGGTCCACTTCCCGGGTCCTCCCTGCATGGAACTTTCACGTTCTCCCCGTGTCTGCGTGGGTTTCCTCCGGGTGCTCCGGTTTCCTCCCACAGTCCAAAGACATGCAGGTTAGGTGGATTGGCAATTCTAAATTGGCCCTAGTGTGTGCTGGGTGTGTTTGTGTGTGTCCTGCAGTGGGTTGGCACCCTGCCCAGGATTGGTTCCTGCCCTGTATTGGCTGGGATTGGCTCCAGCAGACCCCCGTGACCCTTTGTTTGGATTCAGCGGGTTGGTAAATGAATGGATGAATGTCATTTGTGATGAAAAAATCTGTGCTGACTGTTGGTACTTTTTACTTTTACTTTTATTGCCCAGAATGGGCCAATTTGTAATGAAATTTAGGTGAATTTTAAGGTGTGAGGTTTTATTACTCTAAATGTCTACAGCACTAAACATATCCTGCTCCAAGACAATGTGTTTATAATGAATGCCTTCAATATTGCTTTCAAACATCTCCCATACTGTGTTTTGTTATTTTCTACAGCCATATTGATCTCTTAATTCCATCTCAGGCACAAATAGTTTTTGGACAGAATTTTTCCACCTGCAGGCCTGAAAAGATATCAAAAATTATAAAACAGAATCGACTCTGTTCTGACAGATGTGACCATGAAAGTCACAGGGGCTTAGGAAGAACAGGGCTCTTAGGCTTGAATCAGTGTGAAGACCCCACCTAGCTGTATTGAGGTTAGGGGCAGTGAGACATGAATAGCCCACAACAGTAAACCCATAATGAGCAGAGTAAGAGGAGGTAATAAGAGTATGGACAGGCACAAAACAACAAAAACAGCATCTGAGATTAAGAACAATATATACATTATCTAAACCTGTTTATCCAGAGCAGGATCACATGAACCTGGAGCCTACCCAAGCAGGTTTGGATGCAAGGCAGGAAAAACCCCTGGAATGCAATATGTATGATATGGCTGATGTTAAGAACAAAAAGAATAAGACATTTCAACTATCTATTTTAAGAGTGAGAGAAACATTGAAAAAAGGGGGATGAATAATTTAAAATATAATTCTGCTACTGGATTATTTTCACAATATCAAGTATTTTGAGCAGTGAATATAAACTAAAAAAGATAAATTAATAAATACAGAATAAATACAAAAACACATTAGCATGTTTAGTTTTTCATCACTTGGCAGACTCTCTTCTCCTACCTACCTGTAGTTCGGTAGACATATTGCCAACTCAGGAATTTTACAAGGTTTATATCACTTTGTTGTTAAACAACATTTTTAGAGTAAAAGTTATTGGTCAGTAACAATATCCTGATCTTGTATGATGACCTTGTCAGTTTCTCGATCAATGCCATTTTATTTTCAAAAACCAGGAGTGGTCCCCATAGACTTTCTCGTATACTCAGATATGGATATTTGAGGAGTAAACCGCAAGACAATGATTATATTTTTATGTACATTAAAGAACCATTAACAACAAATCAAATCAAAATAATAATATATTGAACAATTATTATAAAAGTAAAGTTGAATAAATCAGTCTCTGCAGCTGCATGAATAAAAAAATGAGTATATGTTCAGGTAAAGTACCACTTCCAGTTGATATATTTGGCCCAAAAGTTAATACAGATCTACAATTCTGGTGTAACAATAACATGCCAAATTTCATCCATCAATCTAGTTGCGTTTTTCAGTTATCGTGTTTACACACACACAAACACACACACAGACATAATTCCAAAAAATTGTATTTTCTGACCTGGGGAGATCTATAACGTCAAGGGTCATCAAAATCTTGAGGTCGAATTTTTTCATGATTTATTTCATATACTAGAAAGTAAAAACGATTTCTCCTGTGCGAACTGGCAGGTGAATGACTGTCAACAAAAAGCAGGCACCTGAGAAATAAACTGAAACGTTACTCACTTGTGATTTTTCTGTCCATACGGTAAAGGTTTTGTTGAGCACATTCCGATATCAGCTTGATACACTACAAGCGCAATGAAAGATGGCACGTAAATCGCTTTCTATTTTACACGATTTGCGTGCCCATATTCAGCTTCCTCTTTCACCACAAATGCTGTGTGAACAGCCACCCTCCGTCACCTGCCACCGTTCACTTAATGAATATAAGTGGGCGGCTCGTGGTGGATGACTTTCTATTTTAGAGTTAAAAGTGATAAGGGTTAAAGACTAATGGCAAGAATATTTATTCATAAATGAAAACTAAAAATATCTTAGTAAAATATTTTATTTCAGTCAGTCTTTCCAGCTACTTTAATAGTTTCGCTTAGTTTAAGCTCTTCATTTCGGTTTTGTTAATTATTTTATTTCAGTTTATGGAAATGTTTTTTTCATAATAGTATCAATTTTGATTTTCGTTTTCGTTAACTATAATAGCCTTGAAAGGCACTATACAGACTCAGTATCGAGAGCTCTTGAATTGTGACTATATGTAGGAGCAGAGAGTGACAGATGGGAGTTGTCTACTCACCAGACATTTTGAGACCCTCCATTGGTCACAGATATTCATTCAGAGAGTTAGACGAATGAGATTGGTCTCATCCGGTACGGGAGATGAACGTCTGAAATGGAATTCCATTAGCAGCGGTGTTATTTTTTTCTCTTTTTTTAATCATGCTGAGATATCCTGTATTTACTTACCCTGAGGAGGCTCAATTATAGTATATCCAAGTATAAATTAACATGACTGGCAGAAATATGTTTCAGAAAAATACGTAAAAGACCGCTAAAGCTCCATCCAAGCATTGACACGCATCAAGCTCAAGTTCAGGTTCAAGGTACGGCTTTTCATAACTGACCTAGGACAGATAGGCAAAAGTACAGATTTCCTGGGACCGGACACTACTGCATTGTCTCCAATTGAGAGCAAAAGTGGAAGCGATTGTACAAGTGAATCAGGCCAGGATAGCTTGTTCATTCTAGAAGATTCATTGAAACAGAAAATAGCCTTACCTTCCATGTTGTCAACCACTCCTTGCGAGTCAGAATCATTGACTTCATTGTCAAATACAGAACAATGCATCTAAGTTTGAGAGTAAACTTACAGCACTTGGCACTCAGTTGGATTAGGTTAAGCAAAGACTCCTGACTCGTACTGAAACAGCTGAACAAAAGGCATCTACCACTGATGGAAAAGCAATGGCTGCAAATTCTGAATGCAAAGCACTCTGAGACAGACTTACTGCTCTGGAAGATGGATTGTGATGGACGGCCAATAGCTCAACCCAGAAAAAAACTCCCAGGATGCTAGATGGTGACTTTCCTGCAGCTTTCCAGTGCCCCAGATTCCTGCAGAGCACTATAGGAGAAGGAGTTCGGCTTCACAGCCCTGCTGGGTACCATGGGTGCTGCCAGGGGATGCTGCAGGGAAACATGGGGATTTCTGTTTCCAATATAGCCCAGAAGTACTCCCAAGTCATGGGGACGGAACGACAGAAGTTCTTCCGGGCTGAAGAAAATACAAGTCTCCATCTAACCCAGAAGTGCTGGTGAAATACATGGATGGAAGGACTGTAGATTTTCCATTTTAATGTCTTCTTTCTTTCTTTCTTTCTTTCTTTCTTTCTTTCTTTCTTTCTTTC
>JANRMT010062807.1:20855898-20878010 GCA_026402145.1 Polypterus bichir lapradei
TTCTTTCTTTCTTTCTTTCTTTCTTTCTTTCTTTCTTTCTTTCTTTCTTTCTTTCTTTCTTTCTTTTCACTTGGAAAAAAAATCTTTGCACATGTATCTACTTCTACTGCACTGCTTCTGACACCCTGTCATATTCTTTGGGTTCGGTGATATCTGATTCCAATACAGTTGAACGTAACACAGAAAGATTTATTTAAAGAAAACTTTACTAATGAAATTATCAAGTGCTTCACTTACTGGTCATCCACATATCTAGTCCTGTTCCTTAATTTTCTAGGGGGTATCCCCGATTTACAATAAGTAAACATAAACTGTAATATAAGGGAGTGTTTGAAAATGACTTATCTTGACAACATCCTTTACCAGTTGGTAATAGGTTCAAAGAGATTTTTAAATTATATTTAAATGACAACGTGACTTAAAATGTCAGTCAGCCATTTTCCAACCCGCTATATTCTAACACCGGGTCATGGGGGTCTGCTGGAGCCAATCCCATTTCAAATGTTCAAAATAAATGTATATAATTGACAAACGAACTTTATTCTGCAGATAGAACAAACTCTATCTTACATTATCTTCTGCAACCAAAATTGCTAATCCTTTATATACATTAAATTGTATTGATTGTAATCATATGATAACGTTATTTAGAATACAAAAGGTAACCTGTGAGTACGGCTTAAGGAATATCTTCATTCTCAACGTATTAGGACTCTCATAAAGCAGATGATTCTGTGAATTTTCCGGTGCCCTACGTTGTCATTTAAATATCATTAAAAATTTCTTTGAACCTAACTATTACCTAACTGGCAAAGGATGTCGCTGAGTTGTCTTTTGCCCAGTTGTCTTTTCGCCGAGTTGTCTGTCGCCCAGTTGCCCCAAACGACCAGACGTGGTGCATGGATTCCTGTTTTTCAAAAAGGGGACAAGGTGCGTATTCGGAATCCAATACACGTTCCAAATGCACACTCTAGATTTTCACAACCTGAGGAAATTTAAAACAGAAATCAGTCCATGTACTTACCTGTTGGCAGATGGGAAAAACTGGCATTCTTCCCATTTATCCAAGTCAAATACACCTGTGCCAAATGATGCTTCAAGGGATGCTACAGTGGAAATACCGCCCCAGTCTACATTGACATCAATACCTGAAGTTTCTCACATTCCTCCAACTCGTATGAGAAGATCTCCTCGTTAGCTTGAGGACTTTGTTACATAAATTTGAATGTTTAGGGTAATGTAGTGATCATTAGAATGTTAGTGATGTTTAACTACCTACTGTAATTGTACTATTCTTAAGTAAAGGGGGAAAATGTTATGCTCTGTACTTGCGCCACTAGGTGGAGATAGAGAAGAGGGATAGGGGAGAGTGATAAGAAAAATAAAAATTTGGAGGACTGTTGTTTCCTGTTGTTGCTTCCAGTTGTTGGATTAAATCTTTAACTATTAGGCACTGAGTCTTTTCATTTTATCCTCTGACAACTTAACAGTGAGCATCCTAAAATATATAAAAAAAGAGTGAAACAGGCTGGCCGAGTGGGTGCAGAGAGCACCAGTCACTAAACCAACTAGGTGAAAATTTTTGCTTTACATTTTGCTTTATTCTTAAAAACCGTCTCTTTTGAATAAAGCAATACAAATTAATGATTATGAAACGCGACAAACTGGTAAACCACACTGATAAAAGAAAAAAAATTTTGAAGATTATGTCAAAGCATGGATGCCAAAGAAAATTCATCACCATGGTGTGGCAATTTCATGATTTTATACAAGCTAAAGCTCAGGACAATCGTGACACACAGGAGTCCTTCAATCTCTGAAATGGTGTTAAGCAGGGCTGCGTATCTCGGTGCTGATGTTGTTCAGCCTGATGTTCTCCACCATGACAATTGATGCTTTTAAAGACTATAATGTAGGCATTGGCATTAGTTACCACACAAATGGGCAACTGATCAACCTTAGAAGGTTTCACAAAATAAAGTAAGTTTAGGACAGGCACCATCAGAGGATTCCTCCAGATCGTAACTGTGGCCTCAATGCCGGTTCAAAGGCTGATAAGCAGTGCAGTGCTGATAAGTTCTCTGATGAATGGACTGACTTTGGGCTTATCATTAACAATAAGAAGACTAAAGTAATGCATCAGCCTGCACCAGGGACACCATAAGTTGAGCAAAACTTTATAATCAGCAGTCAAAGACTCAGTTTTGTGAACAGGTTCATGTACTTTGGCAGCACACAGTCCCAGGGCACTGGCATTGATGATTAAGTAAACACCAGGACCACCAAAGCAAGTGTAGCCTCGGGCAGACTTCATGTAACATCTGAAGCATAAGAGGTGTAAGGCCATCGATGAAGCTGAAGGTGTTTAGGGTTGTAGTCCTCCTCACTTTTCTTTATACCTGTAAAATGTGGATGGTGTACAGAGAGATTCAACCATTCCCAAAAATTGTTAATCAAAGTTCCTTCATGTTAAGTGGCAGAACAGAATTCCAGACACTGAAGTTCTTACCAAGGCTGGACTGCATCAGGATGGTTTATAGGATGAAAACCTGGCCATGCAAACAAATAGATTGTAGCCTGAGGTGTGTGGTGAACTGAGTTAGAGGGTTGTTGATGGTCTTAAATGTAAATCACTTTAGTGTTTTTATCAATTTCAGCACAACCGTTACAGCTCCAGTCGGTTCAGGACACACACGTGAAAGTGTGCGGTGAGGTGAATTGATTACAAGTCATCACCAGACACCAGAGGAGCATGAAATGGAGTTAAAGGGAGTGGAGTCAGTGCAGAGGGGTGCTGTGGTCATATTTGTTATAGAGAGAACACAATCTCTGGATTGGAAATGTAACAGAGAGGAGGACGAGTTGGATAATTATGATGATTAATGGTGACTTGGAGGGTTCAGCAGAAATGTTCAGAATATTCAGGTATAGCACCATTCTCTTTATATTTGTTAGAGAATAAATGTGTCAAGTAGCCTTTAGTTCCCTCACAGACTTCAAGTTTTTGGCGTTGAGGAATTCATAAATCGGTCGTTTCAGATTTACATTCTTAGCTAACAAATTTTACAATTGAACTCAACTCAATACATTTGTGGAAACAATTTTCTTTTTTTTTTTTTTATTAATTTTATTACAATCCATACAAAGCAATCAAGTTTTTACAAAGAGAAAAATTGAGTTAAGAACAGATCCCTACCCCTGAGAGAGAGAGCAAGCCAAACGGCGTTAAATTTAAGGCTTGTAAACATACCTAAATTAATAAATTCTCTGTGCTTCATGAACTTATTTTAAAATATTACTGATTAGATCCTGCCATGTTTTGAAAAAAGTCTGTACGGATCCTCTAACTGAGTATTTGATTTTTTCCAACTTCAAATAATATAACACATCGGTTTCCCACTGACTTAAAAGAGGAGAGTTTGGGTTCTTCCAGTTTATCAGAATAAGTCTGCATGCCAAAAGTGTAGTGAATGCAATCACAATTTGTTTGTCTTTCTCCACTTTAAACCCATCTAGAAGAACACCAAACACAGCTGTTAATGGGTTAGGAGGGATTGTGAGTCCAAGGCTGTCTGAAAGGTAATTAAAAATGTTTGTCCAGAATAATGTTAATTTGGTGCAGGCCCAGAACATGTGACCCAGTGAGGCTGGGACTTGGTTGCAACGTTCGCAGGTTGGATCATGCCCTGGAAACATTTTGGAGAGTTTTAGTCGAGACAGATGTGCTCGATATATAATTGTGAGTTGTATAATTGTATGCTTTGCACATATGGAGCTCGAGTGAATTCTCTGCATTGCTACTTTCCACTCCTTTTCTGATATATTAATTGAAAGATCTTTTTCCCAGTGTCCTCTTGGATCTTTGAAAGGGAGGGATTGTAAAATGATTTTATATATTGTAGAGATGGAGTCTAAGTCCTTGAGATTGAGCAATATTTTTTCCAGCATGGATGAGGGTGCAAGATGAGGAAAATCTGGAAGGTTCTGTTTAACAAAGTTCCTGATTTGAAGATAGTGAAAGAAATGTGTAGCTGGAATGTTAAATTTGGAATGTAATTGTTCATAGGATGCAAAGACGTTGTCTATTTAAAGATCTCTAAGCAAGTTAATTCCAAATTTTTTCCAGATATTAAAAACTGCATATGTTTGTGAAGGTTGAAAGAGGTGGTTCTCTTGCAGAGGTGCCACAGATAGAAGCTTCTCCATCTTAAAATGCTTTCTACATTGGTTCCAGATTCTAAGTGAGTGGAGCACAATTGGGTTATTAGTGTATTGCCGATAACGTGTGTTTAGTGGAGCACAGAGCAAGGAATACAAAGAAGTACTGCAGGATTTTACTTCTATTGCGGACCAAGCCTGTGTGTGTTCTTCTATTTGTGTCCAGGTTCTTATCGCCTGTATATTTGCTGCCCAGTAATAAAACTGGAAGTTAGGTAGAGCCATGCCGCCTTCTGCCTTTTGTCTTTGTAGGGTCGCTCTTTTGATGCGTGGATGTTTTGAATTCCAAATAAATGAGGTTATTGTTGAATCTAATTGCCTAAAGAATGATTTATTAATGTATATTGGAATGTTTTGAAATAAAAAAAAGGAGCTTAGGAAGAATATTCATCTTAACAGTGTTAATTCTTCCAGCTAGTGTGAGATGAAGGGTTGACCATCTATGCAAGTCTTGTTTAATGTGTTCCATGCAAACGGCGAAATTTTGTTGATATAGAGCTTTATGTTTACTTGTGAGGTTTACCCCGAGGTATTTAAACTGTTCTGCAATGACAAAAGGTAGGGTATCTGTGTCAAGTAGCCTTTAGTTCCCTCACAGACTTCAAGTTTTTGGCGTTGAGGAATTCATAAATCGGTCGTTTCAGATTTACATTCTTAGCTAACAAATTTTACAATTGAACTCAGTACATTTGTGGAAACAATTTTCTTTATGTTGATGATTGATGATAAAATAGTTTTCACAGGCTTTACTATCAATTACATGATACCATGTTTCCCCCAAAATAAGTCAGGGTCTACTTATCAATAGCACCTGATGACTCCGACTCTTTCGATACACTAACACAATGTCTTACGGGTATTTCTGAATGGATGAATAGTAATTTTCTCAAACTAAATAAAGAGAAAACTGAAATTTTAGTAATTGGCAATAATGGATTCAATGAGGTTATCAAAAATAAACTTGATGCACTAGGATTAAAAGTTAAGACGGAAGTAAAATACTTAGGGGTAACCGTTGACTGTAATCTGAATTTTAAATCGCATATTCATCAGACCACTAGGACAGCATTTTTTCACTTAAGAAACATAGCAAAAGTTAGACCTCTTATATCATTGAAAGATGCTGAGAAATTAATTCACGCTTTTGTTTTCAGTCGACTAGATTACTGTAACGCACTCCTCTCAGGACTACACAAAAAAGACATAAATCACTTGCAACGAGTGCAGAATGCAGCTGCTAGAATCCTAACTAGGAAAAGAAAATCCGAACACATTTCTCCAGTTTTGATGTCACTACACTGGTTACCTGTGTCATTCAGGATTGACTTTAAAATACTGCTTATGGTTTATAAAGCCTTAAATAATCTCGCTCCATCTTATATATCGGAATGCCTGACACGTTATATTCCAAATTGTAACCTTAGATCTTCAAATGAGTGTCTCCTTATAATTCCAAAAGCTTAACTTAAAAGAAGTGGTGAGGCGGCCTTCTGCTGCTATGCACCTAAAATCTGGAATAGCCTGCCAATAGGAATTCGTCAGGCTAATACAGTAGAGCACTTTAAAACACTGCTGAAAACACATTACTTTAACATGGCCTTTTTATAACTTCACTTTAACGTAATACTGATACTCTGTATGTTCAATTCTTCATAATAACTATTTACAGTGGATCCAAAATCCATACTGACCCCTAGTCTCTCTTCTGCTTCTTTTTCCGGTTTCTTTGTGGTGGCGGCCTGCGCCACCACCACCTACTCAAAGCTTCATGAAGCTCCAACATTGATGGACTGAAAGCCAGAAGTCTACGTGACCATCATCATCAGGTCCTTCCATAAAAACCCTAAATACAAAGAGGACTGTTTGATTTATGTTAGGTAGATTGCCCAGAGGGGACTGGGCGGTCTCTTGGTCTGGAACCCCTACAGATTTTATTTTTTTTTTCTCCAGCCTCTGGAGTTTTTTTTTGTTTTTTCTGTCCACCCTGGCCATCGGACCTTACTTATCCTATGTTAATTAATGTTGACTTATGTTTATTTTTTATTGTGTCTTTTATTTTTCTATTCATTTTGTAAAGCACTTTGAGCTACATTTTTTTTGTATGAAAACGTGCTATATAAATAAATGTTGATTGATTGATTGATTGATTGATTATATTAATTTTTGCTCCAAAAGATTCAATAGAGCTTATTTTAGGAGGATGTCTTATATTTATTCATGTACAACAATAAACATTTATCCAAATACAGTCATGTCATCTTCTTCTGGAATAAAGTCATAACTCTCCACATTCAAACCCTGAATTCCAGCTTGAAAATCTTACTACATCAGCCGCTTTGAGGATCCTCCAGGATCGAGGTGTGCGCTTCAATGTTTGATGAACTGCTCGATGTGGTGAAGCAAAATGTCGACATACAAATGCATTTGTGGTGGTTTTATATTCAAGCGTCGCATATTCCCCAAAGTAATGACACAATACATTTTAAAAGTCTCACACACCATCTTCTTTTTTTTTGCACCTTTACAATACCATCAGAATGTACGGCGGCGTATTTGAGCCACAGAGAAAAAAAATAAGGACATAATGAAAATGTTTATTTTGTGATTAAAATCAAAATTTCGGCTTTAACCTCGAAATGTCTACTTTAACCTCGTAGTTTACTTTATAATTAAAGCAGATCGTCGTAAACGTCATCTTAAAACCGACCGAGTTGTTAAATCGCTATGCACTTCTGGGGCTTCCTCCTGACCTGACAGCAGGAATAGATCGCCACACAGAACACATTACATGTATGATATTCCAGCTCTCTGCACATTTACAGTTCTTAGATTTATACTGGATATCACTTTCACGATGAAATGCATTAAAATATGTATGTTACGTTTACAGATAAATCGTTAACTTTGTTTAAATAATGAATACTGTTAATAGTTACACATGTGGGGGGGCACGGTGGCAGAGTGGTAACACTGCTGTCTCGCAGTAGGGAGTCACGTCCCTTGTGATCCCTGCCTGCAGTTCTCATGTTTTTCTGGTGTGTTTCCACAGTGGGGTCAGTTTTCGATCCAAAGACATGACGGTTTGTGGACTTGGTGACACTACAATGATGCTCTTGTATGTGAGTGCTTGTGTTCACCTTGCGATGAGCTGATGCCTCGTCCAGGGATTTTGTTTCTATCTTGCGCCGATGCTGCTGGAATGGTTTGTCACATCCCCGAATTCATGTACAGTAATCATTAAACACCCTTTTCAGAGATATTGTGGCGAGGTGTCCTCAGAATTTAATGGATGTTTCGGGCACACGCGTCACATCACGTGAAGTATAAACCTGGCCTTAGGCGCCTTACTTTTCAGTTGACGATCTTGGCTAGGGCTTATTTTTGGGGTACGGCTTATATTACAGAGCTGCCTGAAAATCATGCTAGGGCTTATGTTCGGAGTAGGTCTTATTTTCGGGGAAACACAGCAGGTATCATTTTTTAGGGCTGTGTTAAGAAATTTAAAAATTAAACGCAGAATACATCTAGGTAGAAGTTTCAGCTTTGCCTTCTTTGATGTTTTTGGTGAACACACAACTCACCTGATAAATACCACCTTTCAATCTGAATTCACTATTTTTATACTTTATTAATCTGTCTAGAGTTGCTGAAATTACCTTATGACTCGAGTATTTTTTGGTGTTTCTTTGAAGATTAATGTTTCTTGACATTTGTGTCACACTGAGGGACATATTGGTTCTCCTTTACAGTTTCTAGCAATCATTTAACAAATCAGACCTTAACTTCAAATCATCAGCCTACCCTTTCAACAACATGCCCTCTGAGGTAGATGGACGTATCTTCTGCCTCTTGAAGTCTCTGAGCAGCTCCTTGCTTGGCTTTACTAATATGAATGATCAGCACACCGAGTCAGCAGATAGTCCTCTTTGTCTTATCATCAGACCTGTGATGTCGGTGTCATCAGCAAATGTAATAATGGAGTTGGAGTCGTCTCTGGTCACACAGTCTTAGGTGAACAAAGAGAGAAGGACAGTGGTGAGCACAAAACTCTGTTGTTATGGAATGGAGTTCTTAAATGGGAAAATGATTGTCAAGCCTCCAAAATGAGCCCAAGAAGCCAGCCATACCATGAGTGACCTGCCTAGAAGAGGCTCACCTTAACTCAGCGACTCCCCAGATGTTACCTGTTGGCTTCAGGCTCCAGAAATGGGAAGCTGGCAGAACAAAATGAAATGTCCAGAGATCTCATAAAGCTCTACAAAAGGGAGGATGACCATTAGCACCCGACCCTGGGTATACTGAGGAGTTTGCTGGTCAAAAAAATAAACAAATTAAGTGACTAAAAATAATTTAAAAAAATGCATAAACTAATAAAATACTTCAAAATAAAATAAATAATAATGCTGTGTCACAGTTTTACTAATCATTATTCAGTCATAATTTCCTTTATTTTAGCACTTTGCTTCATTATTGATTGTTTTGTCCTATTTTTCAATGTCGATGTTTTCCTTAAGTGATTTAAGTCTTTGAATCATTTCGTAATTGCTTTGAATTTTATTTAATTTGTATTTCTATTATTTTATATGCCACTCAGAGTAAATGTTGCTGCTCTGCAGCTTACCAAAGGCCCCAGTAGGCCTGAGGCGTGTGCAGTGCTGTGAGGCCCCCATGATGCGTCTCGTTCAGCTCCTGTTGTTGATCTCTCTCTTCAGGGTGGGATTTTGATGTTTTCTGGTTTGCTGTTTTTGACCTTTGCATTTGCATTTTCAATTTTCAAAGTGTTTACCTTTTAAAAGTGTATATTATATTTGCATTTGTTTTAATATGTTTGGGTATGAATTCTTTATTTATTTTTTAATTTCTCTTTTTATTTCTCAATACTTTTCAAAATTATGAACCTTTTTGACTTCATGTAATTTATAAAATGTAATAAATCTCATTTAGAAATGTAGGGCTTTGTTATATTGAGCCAGGTGTTTTATGGTTTCCTCTCCCTTTCAGTGGTTTTGTAGGCCGTGAGCCTTACTTGTTCGTATTCAGGCTTTGTTTGAAGTTGCAGGCCTTAAATCATAACATTCTATTATTTGGGAGTTTTCAATCTCTGCCTCAAATTCTGTAAATGTTGACTTCTGGAATTTACCCATAATGCTCTGAATTGTTTTATCAATATGAACCCTTCCTAAAATGTTTTGACTTTTAATCTGTTCTTTTTTAGTGTGGTTACAACTGAGAGTAAAAAAAATAAATCACATTTCCTTGTAAAGAATATGACAAAATAAAAACCTTGAACCTAAACAGACTGATAAACTTGAATATGAATATGGGATTTGGTCTAAAAGGTCTGTACCCTGATAATATAATTATACATAATTTGATTTTGATGTCTACCATTAGGGCCTCAAAGGATTTGCCCAGCAGAGATTTGTCCAGAGGTCCAGGAGAGATCTTTTACTTCATGTACTCAAACTTTACTGATAATTATACAATCATCATATGAGGCTGTGAATGGCAGAGGATGGTTTTGTTCTGTTTGACTGAGTGTTGATGATGACTGCCACTTCATTAAAATCAGCCCTGGAAGCAGATACACCTCAGTGAAGAACGTCCTTCAACAACCACATGTCAGTGAATGTCTTACAAGGAAACACAAATATAACTGAAGGGATTTGGACACAGGCATCAACTGCATTTGAATCTTGCCGACTACTCTAATCCTGTTTCTTGGCTGTAATCAAGTAAAGTGAGAACTGAAATAATTGCTGAGAGCTGCCTGTGGTATCTGATAGTCTAACAGACCTTTTAAACCCTAAGTGGCCTGGTACCGGGCTGCCAAGGGTTCAGAAATGTTTAAAAACACCTTGTGCCGCATCATACAGATGAACTACGCCACACACCTCATTTGAAAGCCACGGGTGTATACTACACACTCATAGAGATCACATTGTTAGAGTATGTACAGCTGACTTTATAATCTTGTATGAAATCATACATTCTGCTGCGTCGTACACCAACAACCAGAGATATTAAACCAACCTAGACATTTATCTACACAAGAAATACCGAAGTATATACCCTAACCCTAACCCTAACCCTAATCACTCAAAAGGTCTCAACCAGTAGATTTCAAATGATGCCTTGAACCCCCACTACAACTGAGCCTAAGGCAACCACATGCCAAACACTGGAACAACCCTCACGTGTGAATTTCATGTGCTCTTCCATATAACTCCACAACGCAACAGCAAAAATATACAAGTAACATGTCAACACTTACAGCAGATACGCCTGGTCAACACGAGCCGTCACACACGTATAAGCTATGAAACACCTGGCGATTCTGGATGGCACTGGCTGAGTGGGTCACACCATCACAAAACTCACAACATGGGATAGCGGAGACTCCATCAACTCCAAATAAGGCCTCATGTTTGATCAATGGGCCTACCCTGACTTAACATAAAGAAGTCCATCTCACAAGTCAAGTGAGAATTTTTCTGTGTTGTTGCATAAAACTTTGATAAAGCAACAATGAATACCGACAACGTATATATCAACATTTACAGCAGATTCTGCTGAATAACACAAGCCTAAGCACGTCACCATGTGATTCAGCGTTTGTGAGATATTCACCTTAAAACAGCATGTGCCCACCGGAGACTGGCATCAAGCAGCTGCTGTTTCCGGGTTGGTTACAGTGGCTCAGTGGGTCATGCCCTGGAAAGCTTTATACCATTTGAAACCTGCGACTGAGACATTTTCAACGATACATGACATGTCCACATTTGGAAAATGAACAATGCAAAGGTTAGAACATTTGTTTTGTGTTTGTCTGTGTGTGAGTATCTATGATACATGTATTTGTGTGTGTATACGTGAGAAATTATTTATATCTATATATATATAATTCACTAAGGGCACGCAAGACACAGAGGCGGCCTTAGGAGTATGCGGGGCCTTGGGCGAGTGTCATATGCGGGGTCGAGAGCCATAAGTGTAGGCCATATACTGTACCACCACGCTCATGGGCTTATCCGCTTCTAATGCTGTACGCCTTATTATTGTTAAAAAACATGATGCCTTATGTAGGTACCATTGGCCGTTTGATTATATTACGTATTGTAATTGTTCTTATATTGGTTTAGTGGCCTTTAAATAACTTAATTAATGATTCAGAAACATTTTGCATGCAAAATTAACAAACTAGATAACAGTTGTTTCTGCCAAACCCGCTGGAGTAGGCAAATTTATTTAATTACGGAGATCCAGAACACTTGTAATAAAATGAACACTTACCAAACAGCTGCTTTGACAGTTACAGATGGAAGTCCACTTTTCTGGCTTTTCGCTGAGCAAAATCGTTGATAAGATCCTCGTAGTCCAATGTTGAGGCAAGTTCCTTTTCGATTGACAAAATAGCTAAACTGCAAAGTCTGTTCTGCGACATTGTTGATCGTAGATAATTTTTAATAAGTTTCAACTTTGAAAAGCTTCTTTCCGCTCTCGCATATTTGTATGATGAGCTGACAGTGACAAAAGAATATCCTATCCCGGGGCCCCCTCAGGCGCGGGGCCTGGGGTGATTGCCCTAGTCGCCACCCCCAAAGGCCGCCTCTGCAAGACAGTGAGAGCACGCACGACAGAGAACCACGCCCACCAACTCTAAGACCATGGAATATGCTCGACAGAGCCCCGCCTGCCAACTGTAACCCTCCTACCATGTCATGGGATACACACGACAGAGCCCACATGCAACAACTCACCAAACACAGCCTCAGTCGCTTTCATCTGTGCTACAGTCCACATGCACCTCTGACCAACGTTGACTTTTCATTGTTCTTTTCGGCCACACACAGGATATACGAACAATCCAGTTTCCCTTTCGATTTGTGCATGCCTATGATTTCCGCACGTGTTCAGTCTCTCCCTGTGCATTCCCTGTACAGTGAGAGAGAGAGCGATAGCCAGAGAGAGAGAGAGAGAGACACACACATACACACACACAGGCGCGCGAGGCAGAGAGACACACACACACACACACAGGTGTGCGAGAGAGACACACGCACACACAGGCGCGCGCGCAAGAGAGACACACACAGGCGCACGCGCACGCGAGAGACACACACACAGGTGCGCGCGCGAGAGAGAGACACACACACACAGGCGCGAGAGTGAGACACACACACACAGACACGCGAGAGAGACTCACACACACAAGAGAGAGCGACAGAGAGGGCTGGACGCATAAGGGAGAGATTTTTTGTTTTTGTTTTCACTTCTGTTTACAGCGATCGGTTCATAGCGTGTATTTTTTCAATGTTACTTTTCTTGGTGATTTATTAAATTATGGGTTTTTCAAATGTTAATTTCTTTCCCTGAGCTTAAAACTCATTTAAAAAAAGTTATTTTAGCGAGCAGTTCGTACCGTTATAGCACAAACTCTTGCAGTGTTAGTTTTCTCTGTTGTTCAAGGTTTTCTCAGTGTTATTCAATGTTTTTACATTTAGTTTACTATTACGCTATGCATTCTATGGTATACTTAACTATATTTGTGCTTAAAAATCTTTAAAAAAAATATATTTATATGCAGTTTGTACGGTCTGGAACGGATTTATTGTATTTACATTCAATCCTATGGGGGAAATTACTTCGGTTGACGACCAAAACGGTTTACGGGCAGAGGTTTGGAATGATTTATGGTCGTGAACCGAGGTTACACTGTACAGGGGACTGATGGATGCTGTCGCTGCAAAACCACAACACTATAACCTCCGCCCTGGACAATTGATCATTCTTCCCTCAACCTTTCAAGGCAGTCCAAGATACATGCAACAGAAATACCAAGACGCGATGGCAATTGTCCGCAAATGTGGACAGCCTGACTTATTCCTAACCTTCACCTACAATCCTGCTTGGCTGGAAATCTCTAACACCATTTCCCATCATGAGCAACCAAAACACAGACCCGACATCATTGCACTGACAGTCGTATCCTCAAACCCACCCCATTTGGACAACTGTGTCTTTCAGGAAGTGTTCACACATCAATAAATAATTATGCGCCGTATGCTGTGCCGCGGGTTGGCTAGTTTGATATAAATGTTTTATATTATTTTATATATATATTACATTATTTATATTTATATTGTGGGCATCCCTGCCTGAAAAGGTTCTGGAGGTGAGAGGGCTGCCCGTGGTGCCAAATGCTGTAACATTTTATTTCTTTGTGTTAGCAACATGAAGCTTTTCACAGGTACAGTTGACATGTCTGGGAACACCTCAGAGGTGACAAACCTGACCTGTCATTGATTGAATTTGAAATATACTGCATGTTATAACAAAAAATACAGAAAAATCACAGGGTCTGTCTAAGGTTTGTTTTTTTTTTTTTGTATTTTGCCATCAGTGTTCCAGTAAAGGAAAGTTGAAATTTGACGTAAACACAAATTCTATCACATCTGAGAAGTTATCTGTCAAGTTTTAGTGAAAAATCACCATCCTTCCTTTATGTATTGGATAATAAGGCTTTATTATGGTGTTCTCCTGTCAGGAGGAAATTGCTGAAAATGACCTCAGGGTGTAAAAGACTAACAAAGACGTTCATGACAAGAAAAAATAAATCAAGTAGATAATCAGAGAGTGAGAGTCAGACAAGAAGACACAGAGGCAGGCAGGTTTTTTCTTGCTTGCACTTGTTCTTATTTTTCTTAAAAGACTTTCTTTTAATTATTCTTTTTTGAAAATGATTGGTCTAGAAGGATCCTTTTGGGCTAAAACAGAAACAGGCAACTGATGAAATTAGTAAAAAAGATCAAAGTCCTGGACATTTTATAGGAGACTTTTGAGAATCTGATGTGAGTTCAGTGACATTGTGAGTTGACAGAAAGAGACGAGAGAGAAGGCCCTGCTGCAGTGAGCCATCAAAGAGCTGGTGAAGGAATCAAACACAGGAGGAGGTGGAAGATACCTGTCCTTTAATAAAGACACCTCTTTTGTCAAATAAATGTAAACATAACTTTAATAAAATTATAATAACAGGAGTTAAAAAGGAAGGTCAGGTTTTCAAGGATGGGACATCCTCTCTCCATAAACTCGTGACACACCTGTTGGATCCACAAATGGTTTTAGGCCTGCAAACAAGTCAGTGAGCCCTCCATCCGGTCAAACATTTACCACTGTAGGCCAAACATGCGTACCGATTTATTGAGGACCAGAAAAATCATCTTCAACGTTTTCCTCCTCCAAATCCTTCTCCCATTCCCTCTCCAAGTCCTCCTCCTAATCCAGAGCCTCCACTTGCTGCATTCTGACTGTGAGGATTAAATGAAGATGACAAATCAGGATTTCAATTCCTTTCTTTATCTGCTGTTCCTGGATGAGATGCTTTCTACTTGTAGGACAGCTGGCATAGTAAACAGTTACATTTTGCTCTCATCTCGTAATGTAGGACATTATGCAGGTCAGGACCTTACATTTAAATAACTAAATAAATAAAGTGAGTTATGGCCACCCTAGAGTCCTGACTCCTATAGCCAATTGCATCTTTGCGTGTGAAGCTCATTCAAACATCAGGCTGCCATTAAAGCCTCTCACTGAGCGACCTACTGTGCCCGTTTCAGGATGGAGGCTCAGGGGGTCTCACCACTCACACACACACACACACACAAACTCACTTCATGGACTTCAGCTGCTCATCTGCCCTCTAATTCTCATCCTGTGTGTCTGAAAGTTTAAAGAGAACAACTGAAAAATAACAAAAGTCTCTTTTTATTATCAATTTCTTCACATTACAAATGTAGGCAACACAAATAACAAGAGAAATTCACTTTTGACAAAATGCCAACCTTGGATTGAGCATCTAAACTCCCACCAAATTCAAAGCACAGATAACCCTTGACAGCTTAATACCCTCCTGCCCTGAGACCACTGCTAAGGAGCTTTATACACATTTAATAAAAGGAATAATGAAAAAGAGATAATAACTAGAGCAGGAATAAGAGAGCGAGGCAGAAACGGCTTATATCAACACATAAACTGATTCAGAGGAGATGAAGAAGGACGACTGTAAACACGAATCACTACTTGTAAGAGACCACCAGGGCTAATGATAACAGAAAACAAAGTAGAAGACATCTTAAAAGGTTCAATCAGCCCCTGAAATGTTCACAGTCAGAAGTCATTAAAACACAAGCAGGGTTTGTACAAAGGTGACCTCACATCAGGACAAATCAGGACAGTGGCCACACATCAGAAATCAAATGCTGATGACCATTTGTGACATCTTAATGTGAAAAGGAAACTTCACTAAATAGAGTGACATATAGGAGGCTGGCAACTGAAAGCTTGATAAACCCAAGATCACCACTTAGTGCCCTTGGACCAAATCCAGCTCATTTTCTCTGCCCAAAGCCATCTTCTAAAGCATTGTTTTCGGTTTCCCTGAGAAAATCTGTGGTCTCTGCCTACTTCAAAAGGCAAACGATTAATCCCGTGACCAAGAAAAAAAAATAGATATTCAGTATGACTCCACACTGGTGGCACTCACTCCAGTTGTGATGACATGATCTGACAGACTGGTGCTGGGACACATTAAATAGAATATTCCAGATAATCCCGACCAACCCCAGTTTGCTTGTCATCACAACAGCTCCATAGTAAATTCCATATCCTTTGCCATATCCCTTACACTTCATACCACCCTAGCACATGTGGATAATGTGAAAGTCAAAGTCCTGTTTACAGACTACAGCTCAGCATTTAATAAAGTTGGACAATCAAAGCTGACCACCAAACTCCTGAGTTTAGGACTTCATGATACTGCAATTAGGGTTTGGACTTCCTAATCAACAGGCAGATGAGATCTGCAGCTTGACATCCTCCATACTGACTTGTAATACTTTCCCTACATGGGGTGGTGTGTTGAGTCCCCTTCTGTGTTTGAAATTTACTGGTTACTCCGCCATTTTAGTCAGATCACCATCAATGATGAGAGGAGGTCTACCTGCTGACTCAGTGGTATCAGGTCAATAATCTCACACTAAATGTTAATAAAACCAGGAGCAGGGCAGAGACTTCAGGAAGAAGAAAGCAGACCACACTGACTATGACATCGGACAGGATGTTGTGGAGAGGGTGAGCACCTTTAAATGCCTCAGAGTGACCATCACTGACTAACTGAGGTGGACACAACACATTTCATCCCTTGTCCAGAAGGCTCATCATTACCTCTTCTTCCTCTGATGTCTGACCAGATCTTATTTTTCTCCATCTGCTCTCCTGAACGTTTACAAGTGCCCAGTGGAGTCGACGCTCAATGGCTGCTCCACATGCTGACATGAAGCCTGCACAGCTCAAGGGTGTAAAGCCCTGCAGAGGGCACTGAAGGTAGCACAGAACATCAATGGCACCCAGCTGAGCTGCCTTATCTCAGGACGTACACAACACTCTCTGTCTTAGAAAGTCAAACAGAATCTTTAAAGAGCTCGGCCTTCCTTCACAGCTGCATTTCTTGCTCATCCCTTTAGAGCCTTTGCCACTCGTACACCTTATCTAGTTAGTCACTTGTAAAGTTTCAGATTTGAATTTTATCTGTGAATTTGTCACAACGCTCTGTGCCTACACCAGTGAAGAGAGCAACACAAAAATCAACTGAATTGATTTGAGCTGAACTGGGAGATTCAGGGACAGTTTCTACCCACAGGCCGTAAAGTTGTTAAACAGTCAGTCATAAGAACAACAATTGTATAAATATACTGAGTATGTATGTGTATATTTTGTACTATTTAATTCTTTGTACTTGTATTACATTGAATAAGAATTTCCTTGTCCTATGTACACATGACAGTAAAATTAACTTGATTTGACACAGCTAGGGGCATTTTAAACATCAGACATCTCTAAAATCAGACACAGGCCGAGAGTTTGAAAGGGCAGCTGCTGAATTCAAGTTAACAAGGCACATGAAGTTTAAAAGAGAATTCATAATGAAATCTGATTGTTCACTCCACCTTTTAGAGTCTGTGCTTTACTATTCACAACAACATCATTATATGATCACACCATGTTTGTTTTAAGCACAAATAGTTCAAAAGAGACACTTAATGCTCAGGGACCTCAAACCTCCAAAATATCCGACATAAGTGCAGTGTTTGTGTTGTTTGTCGATTCATTGATGGCTACCGATACATAATTAGCCCTGCTGACTCCATCTATCACCTGACTTTGGATTTCTCTGCCAATATGTGAACTCAACATGCAGGAACCTGTTTCATGTATTTATAAACTTTATCCATTAATTTATCACTCGCTAGCTCCAGTAAATGCCTACAACAGACTCTTTTAGTTCCACCATTCAGTAAAGGCTTTATTATGCTTAGCCAATGTTCATGTAACATGGAGGGAAGAGCTTGTTGCTCGGTGTTGGTGAGTCAGTGAATGGCTGGTTATTTTCCTGTCTTGACCACAACTCTCGATTCTCCTGCATTGGGCCTACAACTGTGGTGGATAAAAGAAGATTTCTGCTTCAAAAACTGAATGGACACGGAGCTTTGAGGACACAGTCGAGGACAGAGGATGTGCCCCCTGTTCTGTGTGCCATTGTGTGTACGACACTGCACTCCGCTCCTCTGTGAACACGTCCATGTTTTGTTGTCTGATACCTGAACAGTCGATGTGCTCAGACGCACACAGGACACACAGACACAAAATCTGGAGGTCCGCAGTCACAGACTTGCATGATATTTCAAAACGAGGATCCTTGTGGCTACAGAGACATGCAAAGTGTAAAGATTCTCTACTGTCTTAGTTTCAAGGGAGGAACATTTTTGAGTTTGTTTTCGTAGTTCAGCTCTACTGTAAGTGACTAAATTGTGATAAGCCTCCCACAAACCAGAGTCATCGGTGACAGAACTGACAGACATTATCGAGTGGCACATTCTCCATTCTACTCACATAGGGGTCGAGGTAGTTGTTCCAGTGTTTGAGGTTTCAGATGATTCCTCCCCGAGTGACGTCGAAAGTGAAAATCCTGTAAAAACAAAAGTACAATGAGGTTTTAGTGACTGGAAAATAGAGTTCAGATGACCTGCTGTTTAAAAGTAAGAAGAAATTTATCAACAGTGAACATGCAAAAGTAAAAAGGTTTAGTAGACATATCTGTGTATCTAAATCACAAGTCAGACCTCACAGAAGCCATTGCCACAGAGCAGAGGCACAGAAGAACCAGCAAGGCAGTGAATCTCATGGTGGAGCTGACACCGAGACGTATGTTGTGGTCAACAGCAAGACCTTCTTATATAGCAGATCAGGCAGGGTGGGCCAGGTCTACAGGTGGGGATGAGGACAACTTGGCAGGACAGCCAATTCAAATCAGATCCTTGGAAGAAGAACAAAAAGAAACTGCTGTTGAATGACAAACCGTAAAGGTCAGGACATTAATTCATACTAATTAACTTGTGCAATTATCGCCCTATTATTCTGTGCTGGAAATATTCTATTGAAAATTTAACAGTGTTAAACCTAAAAAGTCTTCATTTGTGTCCAATGACATGAATATGAAAATAAAAGTTAAAAGCAGCATCAGCACATCTTTCTAATCTGAAATTTAGAACTTGATGTTGATTCTCTGCTCCTCACTTCATGTCTGTCTCTCTGTCTGTCTGTCTGTCTCTCTGTCTGTCTGTCCAGGTCACACAACTCAGCTACCAGTGGACTCATCTTGCTGATATTTGATCAAAAACATTTGTCTGAAATGCTCAATTTACACTCAAATGGAGGAAACATTGTGTGATGTACAAGTTTTTGAAACATAAAAGCCTCCATTAAGAAAATATGGGGTAATTTTCAGAACTGTCTGTCTTAAAATAAAGAAGCAATGCCTGTTACATTAATTACATCTCTTTGACAAGAGTCAAATTGTGAGGCTGAGATGAATGGTCTGAGCATCTCCAACATGGCAGGCCTTCTGGAGTGTCACCAGTATGCTGTGGTGAGTACCTACCAAAAGTGGTCCAAGGAAGAATAACCAGTGAACTGGCGACATCGTCATAGGCACCCCAGGTTCAATGATGTGTGTGGCGAGTGAAGACTAACCCGTCTGGTCTGATCCCACAGAAGAGCTACTGTAAGACAAACTGCTGAAAACCTAAAGCTGACCATGAGAGAAAGGAGTCAGAAAACCAAGACTGGTCAGAGCGCCCATGCTGACCCCTGTCCATCAAAGTGAAGTGAAGGAAGAAACCACAAAAACATTAAAAAGGCCCAATGTCATCAGTCAAACCAGATAAAATAAAAAGGAGAAGCAGACAAAATGTGCAATAATATGAAGCTACAAAAATGGCCTCAAAAGTGACACATGAGCAGGCCAGGACCTTCACTGGCCAACCAGATGACCTCATCCAACCCAGTGAATCTGCAACTGATAACTGAGGAGTTTCATAAGCCAGGCCCAAAATGAGGAAACTTACTTTTAATGTTCACAAAGCTTTTAAAAGTATCAAAATGTATCATATATGTATTGTGAAATGAATCACCTTGACATGAGTAAGAGGTTTGGAGAAGCCTCCCCATATACATGAAGTTTAGGCCAAAAAAAGGCAAAAATATGATTAGCAGGTCTTTATAGACAAGAGTCCAACACAGAACTGTCAAGCCGATGGAAAAATAACGTTTTTTAGAGTCAATTAGGGGAAGTGATGTCATCGCACCTGGAACCAGAAGTGACGTCATCGGGCCCAGGCAGAATTTCCCGTTTGGTCCGAAGGGATAAAAGAGAAAGGATTAGTGCACTCTGCCATCTCCTGGCCCGGCGTGGAATTATCTTCTTTTGAGCCCTTTAGCTGCCTCACATGTTCATGTGTGACAATATATATATATGTATATATAAAAACAGCTAAAAAAAATAAAAGGAACACTTTGAAAACACATCAGATCTCATTGGGAAAACAAACCTGCTGGTTATCTCTACTGCTATGGACTGATAATGTATTAGGAATGAAAGGATGCCACATCGTTTGATGGAAGTGAAAAATGATGCGGCAGGCAAGCTAGTCTATTTTAATGAAATTTCATTACAGCAACTCCAAATCATACTCAGAAGTTTGTATGTACCTCCCTAACCCCACCCCACGTCCTTGTATGCATGCCTGACAAAATCAGGGGTTTGTTGGGTTAATGCTCCTAATGAGACAATGCATGGTGTCCTGGGGGATCTCCTCCCAGATCTGGACCAGGGCATCACTGAGCTCCTGGACAGTCTGAGGCATCATATGGACAGAAACATAATGTCCCACCCAGAGGTGCTTTACTGGATTGAAGTCAGGCGAGTGAGCGTGGGGGCCAGTCAATGGGATCAATTCCTTCATCCTCCAGGATCTGCCTTCATACTTTCGATAAATGTGGCCGCATTGTCGTGCACCAGGAGGAACCCAGGAGCCACTGCGCCAGCTTAGGGTCTGCTGCTCCAGCCACTCCATCCCTGACACAGACAGGTAGATACACAAGTGCAGCACACAACACACTTTATTTCTGCTTTTTCTCTCTCCCCACAGCACAGGACACAAAGCACCAAAGCCAAGTCCTTTTCTTCTCTTTTTTCTTTATCTCTTTCTCCTCCTCCACTCCTCTACCACCAAGCTTCGCCCACCTCCTCCCGATTCTGCCTCCCGGTTGGCTCTTTTTTCAGGACACCCAGAAGGACTCCAGGTGTCCAATGAACTTCTTCCGGCAGCACTTACAGGTATGGCGGACATGCTACTAAATAGAGCTTGGGAAAGGTCCAGGCACCCCCCGGCGATGGCCACGGGCCGAAGAAACACTGAGCTTCCACGCTCCAAACATGTGACACCGCAGGGGGTCTACCCTCTAGCGTTCCAGCAGAGATAATGTCCAGAATAAGCCATCTCCCCCTGTCCTTCCATTATAGAGGTGTTCTGTCCAAGTAAGGGCCCTGGTGATACGCCACAATATATACAGTTCATCCAGATAGTATTCACAGCGGCGCATCACTTTTTCCACATTTTGTTATGTTACAGCCTTATTCCAAAATGGATTAAACTCATTTTTTTCTTCAGAATTCTACACACAACACCCCATAATGACAACGTGAAAAAAGTTTACTTGAGATTTTTGCTAATTTATTAAAAATTAAAACATTTAGAAACCACATGTGCATAAGTATTCACAGCCTTTGCCAAGAAGCTCAAAATTGAGCTCAGGTGCATCCTGTTTCCCCTGATCATCCTTGAGATGTTTCTGCAGCTTAATTGGAGTCCACCTGTGGTAAATTCAGTTGACTGGACATTATTTGGAAAGGCACACACCTGTCTATAGAAGGTCCCACAGTTGACAGTTCATGTCAAAGCACAAACCAAGCATGAAGTCAAAGGAATTGTCTGTAGACCTCCGAGACAGGATTGTCTCGAGACACAAACCTGGGGAAGGTTACAGAAAAATTTCTGCTGCTTTGAAGGTCCCAATGAGCACAGTGGCCTCCATCATCCGTAAGTGGAAGAAGTTCGAAACCACCAGGACTCTTCCTAGAGCTGGCCGGCCATCTAAACTGAGCGATCGGGGGAGAAGGGCTTTAGTCAGGGAGGTGACCAAGAACCTGATGGTCACTCTGTCAGAGCTCCAGAGGTCCTCTTTGGAGGGAGGACAACTTCCAGAAGGACAACCATCTCTGCAGCAATCCACCAATCAGGCCTGTATGGTGGAGTGGCCAGACGGAAGCCACTCCTTAGTAAAAAGCACATGGCAGCCCACCTGGAGTTTGCCAAAAGGCACCTGAAGGACTCTCAGACTATGAGAAACAAAATTCTCTGGTCTAATGAGACAAAGATTGAACTCTTTGGAGTGAATGCCAGGCGTCACGTTTGGAGGAAACCAGGCACCGCTCATCA
>JANRMT010062807.1:20898432-20914590 GCA_026402145.1 Polypterus bichir lapradei
ATATATATATTTTTTTTCTTTTTGTAAAGATATGCAAATTATAGGGCAGTATTTGATCCCTGACGGCTTGAGGACAAACTAAACATTGGACTGACTTTGTTTATTTATAAATTATTTTCAATTACTTTTTCCTAAAAATTCAAGAAATAACTAAAAAGATAAATTCTTTGAGGAGCAGTTGACCATTTTTTTTTAGAATTTTATTGTAATCACACAACATTCCATACAAATAGATCAATTTTTACATAAATAGGATTGAAAACAAATCAACCCCCACCGCAGAAGTTGACTTTTGATGGCAGACGGATCACTGATTGTGTGGCTCCTCAGTGCTGTTCTATCTTCCCTTTCACCTTGCACTGCCAGACCCCTTCAAAATAAACAGTTTGAATTTGGAAATACTTTCATCTCTCTGAACTTCTTTTAATTATTAACATTTCTAAATTATACCAAACAGGCTAGGAAAACCCTAACCTTTGATATACAGAGCTACATGTTTTTTCAACTTGCTGTCTCTTTGGCTTTGACTGTGACTACAATGAAGTCTATGCAAGTCATCACCATCAAGATGGCAAATGCTGTCTGGCTTGTACATTCCTGTTTTATCCTGCCTGTCTAAAGCTCTCTCTTGCCTAAGGGAATGTCGCCTTTGATGATCAGGTTATAAGTTCTCAATGATCATCAGTCATTTTCAGTTCAGTAGAACTTTAACTTTGTCAGAGACTCCACGCCTGCCTTCTTCTTACTTCCCAGTGTGTCTGATGCTTTACTCCTTCTGACTCAATGAACAGAAGAAGACAACTTCATGTTATTGGACAGCCATGTTGTATGTTGAGACATTTACATGTAATATCAAATATAACAGTGCCTTGTAGACATTACTTTATATTCTTATTTAAATTTATCAACCAGTGCCAATTATGATAAATTAATATTCTCAAAAATGTGGAACTGAACACCAAAAACAGTTGTCATCTATTGTTATTTCTTTCTATTTGCTTTCTTCATATTCCTATTGGTCCTACACACTGTAACTTAGGTTTGGTTCACATTATCAATGCATGCTGATTCTCACTCCTGTTAATGACACCACTGCAGATCATTTGGATTATTTCTTATCTCTGTCCTTTGTCAATAAACGCTCAGTTTGGAAACATAGCTATGAAGTGTCCAGATAATAGTTGTACTTCATGGTTTAGTGACATCTTTAGGAACTCAAACTTGAATATGGAGACATATCAGCTGACATATAACTACAACTGTCATGGCTTCAGAGAAAGCTGATACTCTCAAACCAAAGAATTAATGTGAAAAGAGTTTAGTCAAAGTTTAATGATATCAAACTGTCTCAAATTAGAAAGTGGAGAATCAGGGTGTAAATGGAGATCTTCAAAGTTATAAGCTTACTGGTATGTATGGACTGAGAGGATCAACTGGCACAAGAAAGATCTGAATATGAGAGTTTCATTACTGCTACAAAAACAGACAAAAATATAAATATCTCTGGAATTTTACTTAGAAGAGTAGCTGACCTAAAAGTAAGAAATCACAACTGCCTGGTAATTCCACACCAAGCCTAGTAGCAGTGACTTTATGAATGTCTTTAATAATAAACTTAATATCATAACATTAAACAATCAGCCTTCAGCTTTAATGATGTTATATGACATGAGGTCAGTCCTTGCATTTGGCACTTCAATATGTTTAAATTGAGAGATTTTAGATTTAAGTTCTAACGTTGTGCCCATTATCTGTTGTGCAGACCCAATTCAACCTCATTTGTTAAATGTTTCACCAACAGTTGGTACAGAAGCAGCCTGGCACATAACTTAAAAATCTTTATATAAAGACTTTCTCTCTGATGCCATTGAAACAGCTGTTTTTAAAATGCTAAATAAAAAAAATTAAATCAAAATAAACCTCACTGTGCCTTTCTACCTGGAGCCAATTCAGAATCTGCTGTAACTCACATTATAAGTGACATTCTGATTGAACACAATGCAGTAAACTCCACCATTATTAAGATTTAGTGTTAAGGACAACACTTGAGAATCAGCCAGCTTGTCAGATGCTGTCCTTTTCTGGTTTACTTTTTATTTATCAACTCATTTTTATTATTTGCAGAACTCCCAATTCCTGCCGTCCTCAGGGTCTGACGTTGTGGCCGTTAGTGTTTTGGTTCTGTTTGCCATTTTAAGATGTCACTCTGAAATGTAATATCATCTTTACTGCGTAGACTCATGACACTCAATTGAATTTATAAATGTTTTTAAAACCTTCTTTTAATTACATTCACAGCTTTAACGAGTTAAAATAATAAATAAATGAAAAATATATATTTTTTAGCATTGCAAAGAAGGCAGATCTTTATCCATTGTCATTGCATGATTATGTTTTGTGTTTTAGCAGCAGGTCCTTTTGTGTTTTATTTTACTGCAGTCTGTGATGGGCTGGCACCCTGCCCGGGGTTTGTCTCCTGCCTTGCACTCTGTGTTAGCTGGGATTGGTTCCAGCAGACCCCCGGGACCCTGTAGTTAGGATATAGCGGGTTAGATAATGAATGGATGAATTTTACTGCAGTTCATCTGTAAAATTTGTTTAAGAATTTTGCTAACATTACACAATGTCATCTTCACAGTTTCCATTCTTCTCTTTTTTTTATTTTCAGGTTGTGAAGCCCCAGTTTTCACCCTACAGCCTCCTGAACCTCAGAGCAGAGAGGAGTTTTTACAATGTGAGTCTGTACTTTGATTAAATGGATCATCACAATAGAAATCATTTCTCTTTAATATCTCAGCCCAGGCTTATGATATAAAAGTGTAACCAGCAGAACATATGCTGTGAATGTTGTGTGACTGTTGAGCTGAAAGTGATGGGGGTCCTGTGACAGATGCATTATGGGAACGAGAGACTCAGGACTGTGATGTACCAAAGCAGTCTGTTGGACAATCTTAAGGGTCAATTGAATTCACAGGAAGTAAAAAACACAAAAACATCAAATGAAATCCTACTGACTACACCAAGTCTTACATCCATTTTTTTAATTTATTTTTTTTGTTGTCCTCTTAGGGAACGAATAATTAAAGCCCACTGAGGCATTCTTGTGTGATTTTGGGCTGTACAATAATTGCATTATTGTTTATATTGTTTGTTTTGTCCCCTTTTCTTTTGTACTTTTACTGCACTTTTTATTTTCTAGTTTCTCCATACTGTGTTTTTTTTCTATTTTGCTTGTTTACCCTTAATAATATTAATGATAATACTACTGTAATATTTATGTTGTGGATATTATCCAATGAATGCAGTGCAATGTGTTATAAACGCAGTTTTCAACATCCACTGCCATTAACATACAGTATACATATTCATAAAGATAATCTCTATTAAAATAAAGATTTAAGTGAATTGTGAATATTTTTGAAAATAGCAGAAATTCCAGTAAGTATTGTGGTCATTTAGAGAACATGTTGAGTAAGTGTAACAACTTAAAAATGTCAGACTCACTGACTTATCAAACAGCCAAATGTCAGTGTGAACCGTCCATTAGAACTCTGTCCTCAATGGTAATCTTACGGTGCATATCCTTTAATTCGAGATTTCTTTCCAAATATTTGGATTGCCTGTCTTTGCCTTTATTGTCTGTTGTCATCTTTTTTGTTATTTTTATTGCCTGATTGGTTCTTGTTAATTGTCTGTGTTGTGCTTTGCACTCACTCCCAGATTTCCTCACTCATTTCCTTTTCTATCCTTTCAATCTTCTGTCGCCTCACACTGGACATCAACACGGCACACAGACACCTCCGCCTGTTTGAAGGGAACAAGAAGGTGACATGTGAGTGGATAGTGACTGAATATTCTGATCATCCTGACAGATTTGACTACTGGGCCCAAGTTCTCTGCAGAGAGGCTCTGACTGGGACTCGCTGTTACTGGGAGGTGGAGTGCAGTGGACACTTCATAGTGATTGGAGTCGCATATAAAGGAATGAGAAGGAAAGGATGGGGCTTGGACTGCTGCCTTGGACACTACGACAAGTCCTGGATTTTATGTGCTAATTCTGAGTACTCTGTGTGTCATAATAACAAAGACACTGTAATCTGCACCCCCTACCGCCCCAGAATAGGTGTGTATCTGGATTGATCTGCTGGCTCTCTGTCATTTTATAGTGTCTCATACACAATGACCCTCCTGCACAGGCTCAACACCTCCTTCACTAAGCCACTCCATCCAGGGTTTTTTCAATGTACACACAATGTACTTAAGACAATGTGCACCACTTAGTGCAAATACAACATGTAGTGCAAACAGACAGGACAGCGTGCAGTAAACTGACAATGGAAGGACAACGTCCAGTAGATCAGTTCTAATTGGATCAGTAACAGCTTAACGGCAAAGGAAACATTAGTCTGGATGATCTGACTCGGATACTGCAATACCATCTGCTAGAGGTCAGGAGCTCAAAGAGTTAATGTGCCGGGTGTGAGGGGACAGTCTCAATGCTGGAGGTCTTGCGGAGGTTGTGTGTGCTTAGGTGTCTTGTATGGAGTGCAGAAACACACCAATGAAGTCTGTCCTCAGCTGTCTTAGCAGTCCTCTGTAGTAACTTGTGATCCGCAAGACTACAGTCCACATACCACACCATGATGGAGCTGGTTAGCACATTAGCACATTCATGTGTGTGCTTAGCAAAGTGGATTATGTTTGGTCAGTGAAAAGATCGTGCTATATACTTAGGACTGATTGGTATGGTTGTGAACAGGATGAGAAATAAGCCATTAGAGGAGTGCAGGACCATAAATAGCCCATCCTGGCGGGCCATGTGAAAGACAATAAACAGTTCTGAAAAGGAAGCCTGTCCTTGGCAGGGGCCACTCACACACCCACACACAAACACACACACACACACACACGGATGTCATCTGGGCCAATTACAGTATGTCACTATTTAAGAAGGGTCATACTTCTACAATCCTCGTGTTTATAATAAACTGTAAATTGGTCATAGTGTGTGTGTGAGTGTGTGTTCACCTTGTGATGTACTGGCACCCTGACCAGGGGATGTTCCATCTTAGCCCCTAATGGTTACTGGGAAAGGCTCCAGTTTCCCCATGGCGCTGCTCAGTATAAGCACAGTTAAACATTGATGGATGGATGGATTATTCTGTTTATTAAAATGAGGGGCTTTGCTTACGTTGATGAAATTCTAACAGCTGGTAACTTCAACTACAGAGAAAGGTAAGGAAAATAAAGTGTGAGCTTTACTGAATAATAAAATGAACTACTGGCATTGATCAAAGGCCCACTGGTTATGAGTTATTTGGCAGATTAACATCAATCGTTTCTTCTCCTCCTAACATTCCTACAACTTTAATAAGTTAGAGAAGAGAACTTACTATGGGATGGACATTGTGATTAATAAAGAGCACCAGCATGAGTAGAATGAATCTTCAGTTTATCAGCTCGCTGTATCGGTCTGCTGAGGGCTGCCAGGTCGTCACATTTCAAATCTGATTATGGTGATTGATGTGTTGTGTTTTATTTTCATTTTATTTCATTTGTAAATGAGCTCTGAGCCTGTCTAAAGTGGACTGCAGTGTGTAATAAATAAAAAAAAAATACTGTAGTGAATTAATCTTTAGCAGGCCCCCTGTGACAGGTCATCTCTTCTGTCACTTTGTGGTCTTCACTTTCTGAGCTCCTGTCTCACATTAACTGTTCACCCTCAGTGTCTCCTCAGATGTTCTCTCTGTGAGCTCTCAGCTTTCTCTTTAAATCTCCTCCTCCTCCTCCTCCTCCTCCTCACTGAGCTCAGACAAACTTTCACTTTGGTTTCTTCACAAGTCACTTCCTTGTTTGTCTGACTGATTCTCTCTGCCTGCCTCTCCTCAGACTGATGATGGCTGAATCCCAGCTGTGTGGATTACAGGATGAGATCACCTGCTCGCTGTGTCTGGACACTCTGACTGACCCCGTCACCATACCCTGTGGTCACAGTTTCTGTCTGAAATGCCTCACAGACTACTGGGATCACAGTCAAGAGTTCTTCTGTCCGCAGTGTAGAGAGAACTTCACCACAAGGCCTGCCCTGCAAAGAAACACTCTGCTGAATGAAGTCATCAAGAAATTAAAGAAGACGACACTCAGTTCTCCTCCATCTCAGAGTTATGCTGGCCTTGGAGACGTGGAGTGTGACTTCTGTACTGGGAAGAAGTTGAGAGCGGTGAAGTCCTGTCTAACCTGCATGGCCTCTTACTGTCAGCCCCACCTGCAGCCTCACTATGAAGGAGCGGCCTGGAAAGGACACAAGCTGGTTGATCCTGATAGAAATCTGAAGGAGAAACTCTGTAAGAAACATCAGAAAAGTCTGGAGATGTTTTGCAGAACGGACAACACGTGTATCTGCTTGATGTGTGGAATGACTGAACACATCAGTCATGAAAAGGTGGAGCTGAAGACGGAAAGAGAAGAAAAACAGGTGAGCGGAGTTTAGCGTTTAATGGAAACTCAATAAAAAAAGGAGTTAAGTGATACACAAATGTAGTTTGGCGGCGAAATCTATTCCTTCATGTTGAGGAGTCTGAATTTGCTTGTATAGGACAGCAGGGAGCTGGAGTCTATCCTGGTGAGACTGGGTGGAAGACATGAAACAGTCCAGGATGAGATACACAGTGTGATCCATGGACAGTCGAGTGAGCTGAGTGCTTTCATTAAACTGAGCGGAGGTTCTTTGTGTTCTGATCACTTGTGTCTGGAGTACCTCAGGCCTCTCTAAGAGACACGTTACACTCACATGTCAGTTAATATTGATGTCTGCGATTAGATCTAAAATTCTTATAGTATGCATAGATTTTTAAGTGGCTTTTTAATAAAGATGCTCTCACTTTATTAAGTTATGAAGTAATTCTGCACCTAATTAATGATCAGATATAATTTCATTTAGTCAGCTCCTTGATAATTACACTGTATGATTGTGAGATGAACTCTGACCATTAACAGTTTGATAAGAACACCAAAAAGTTTAACAGTTCTGCAGATATTTGCTAAATGTGTGTATTTCCACATTTATATGAAGAATAAAACTCACCATCTGCACTACATGATCATCGTATAGTGAGGTTAGATAAAAGGCCAGGAAATTCAGTTTTGATTAGGAAATACGGCCCAAGGGGGTCTTTAAATTATTAGTAGAACATAAGAAATTTGGAAACAAGTGCAGATCATCAAGCCAGTTGGTTTTACTATTAATTATGCTGTCACAAAATCTCCTCCAGATTCTTCTTAAAGGTTGTCAAGATTTCACCTTAAACTCCAAGTCTCAGTAGTTTTCTCCTCAGTCCCACAACTCTTTGTGTAAAGAAAAGCTTTCTGGCTTCAGTTTTAAATGCATGTCCCTTTAATATCCATTAATGTCTTTGAGAATGTAATTCACCCTTAAGAAGAAAGAATTCTACTGGGTCTGCTTTATCGATGCCTTTATGGATTTTAAATACCTGGATGAGGTCCCCACGCTGTCTCCTCTGCTTACACTAAACAGGTTTAACTCTCTGAGTCTGTCACAGTTGGCCTTGTTCTGAAATCCTTGGATGCCCATAGCTGCTCTCCTCTGCTCAGCTTCAGCCATTTAAAGCTGTTTATGCCTGTTTGACACACTTATTTGAATTTGGTGGTCTGTAGCTCACTCCTAAAGTCAGGCCTGTACCCTTGATACTCTCTGGTCAAATCTCTGTACCCTCACAGATTGGAAAGAGTCGCTTATTAATGTAATTCTACACCACCAACACACACTGTCATTTCTAAATCTAGAGTATCCATTTTTGTTCTTGGCCTCCATCGGCATTAGTCAGGTTTCATTTCGTGTGGTCACATCTTATTTATGTGTTCTTCCATATAACTGCCATTCATTTCTTTTCTTTTTGATGACCTCGCGTACTCAGATCTCCTTTTTAAAATGTATTGCCAATTTGATTTTAACTTATCCCCTGTAGTCAAAACATTTCAAAGCTACCCTTTATACTCTTATTATTCTCACAGCTTGTTCGGCTTCATGAACTTCTAAGCCTGGTCTTTCATAAACTCACCTACTGTTACACGCTCATGTTATTTCTGTTCCTATCACTCTCATTTGAGACTTACTCTTATCATTACAATCTTTTAATTTATTAGTCTTATGTTTTTGCTTTCCAGTCCTCTATTTTGATTGCATATTTTTATTTGTTGTACAAGTATTAGTATATTTTTTAACATTATTGACTTTCCTATTAATATCCAGCCCAGCTTATCACTTAGTCTTATTAATTTCACTGCCTGTTTCTGATTATGAGGTTGTAAACCTCGACTTCTTAAACTCCTTGTTAAATGTCCACGACTGACCTCCTTGTTTTCCTTCCCATAACATCAGTGGATCCCATGCCACGGCTGCAGCTGCCATCTGCTGTAAAAATCACCCTGATGCCCCTTAGCCCTGTGCCCTTCCATCTTAAACCCAATGTGAGCCTCATGTTAAACCCTCTGATCTCTCCAGGCCTCCCAGTAGTGTCTTGTGTCACAGACAGCACTTCTGATAAGACCACCGGGTGTCTTCTACTCCATATCTTAGCTCCTCCATTTTCACTCTTTTCTTACATAATTGCCAGCTTACTCTTACTTTTGTCACTTACTGTGACGTTGACAATGACAACTAGATCTGCGCCTCTCTGTAAAATAGCCAAGCCACATGCCCTCCAAGCCATAAAGCAGCCCACTGTGTGCGACTCATTTGCTCTTCTTCATGTTTGAACTCTGAGTTAGTTGACTTTCACTTGTGTTATTATTTATTTCTCTGATCTTCAGTTATAATGTTTTCTTTAAGTATTTCTATTAGTGACTCCTTTGATTTATAGACAGATTATCTGAGCTCATTAAACTCCTCTTCAGATTTCACTTTTTCCTGAACTCCTCAGACTCACTCGTGTCTTCTCGGCCTCAGTTATCTCACTTGACTTCATAAAATGATAAAACACTTGATAAACTTCTTACAAGTCTCAACTCCACAATGGCCTTGTTGGTCCTACAATTGCAGTCCTTCGTCATCCGAGGTCTCCTGGGTTTGCAGGTTTCTTCAGTTTTTATGTGTGAAACTCTGATATCCTGGTTGTCGAGGTGATGTCTTCTCAATCTCAAGGACTGACTCGTACACCAGTGAGCCTTCAGACTGTCTTCTTTATTTGTAGCTCTCTTCAAGCCAAACTCCATCTTGAATTGAAGTGTTATATTAAACCTTTATTTGAATGTTTTTGTGATATTCATATTTGTTTCATTAAATCTGTGTGTGTCACCTACTGTGTCAATATGAAGACAAGTGTGGCAGAAACAGTAAGTTGTGTCATGGAATGTGAAACAAATGTGTTGTACAAATTTAATCACTGAAAATGACACCACAAGCTGAGAAAGTGGAAGAGAATTCTGATGAGACCACCATGTGTCCTCTTGTGTGTCCAAACAGAAACAGCTGGGGGCGACACTGAGGGAAATTAGAAGGAGACTTGAAGAGAAAGAGAAGAAACTGAGGGAGACAAGGAG
This sequence comes from Polypterus bichir lapradei, assembly GCA_026402145.1. Lineage (NCBI taxonomy): Eukaryota > Metazoa > Chordata > Cladistia > Polypteriformes > Polypteridae > Polypterus > Polypterus bichir. The sequence continues at coordinate 20,907,991 of JANRMT010062807.1, forward strand.
GACAGCGGAGGAGATGAAGGTGAGTGTAATTAAGACGACACTTCATATCAAAGAGAGGATAAAAACTAAAAGGGTTGTGAGAGTTTGTGGTGATGAAGTGTGAGGAGAGGGAGATGGAGAAGGAGAGAAGATGGTTTATTGTGTCCTTCATGGCATTTCACTGCTGACAGCATTTTGTGTTTTAGTCATTAGGAATTCAGACAACAAGACTCTCATGTCCTCAGGTTTCTCATTCCTCCACTTAAAGGTGACTTCACTCCCCCTAACAATAACTCATAATGAAGGTTGGCACTGATGTTCTGAGTTGGATCAGTCGACACAACATTCCCTAATGGACTTTCTTTGTTCATTCTGATATGTCGCAGCTTTATTGGACTCCATAAGTGAAGGTGTTAGGCTACTGGACTGAGTGCTGATAACGCACACCTCCACCTGTTTTTTTTAAGCATTCATATTTTATGACAAAGCACAGTAAGGTGGTGCAGTGGTCACTTTTATTGCCTTCCAGACCACTATTCATTTTCCATGTGGAGTTCACCACTCCAGTTCTTCTCCCATATCCTCCATGTCATTATGGTTTATTGGCAGAGATGTAAATTGCTCCGTTATGATTTCTCGTGTGGATTTTCTTTGTTACCTGGCCACACATTTGATTGGCACACATCTGACTCTCCAGAGTTGCTTCCTGTTTTATGTCCAATTCTTCCAGGATCCATTTATGAGAATGTTTTCATGCAGCAGAGGAAGATCTCTTCACACACATTTCTGTGCCTGGATTGACAAAATTCTTCCAATCTGATTTTTCTTGTCAGACTTACATTAAACAGCCTAGTGGCACATGTTTTCTTAAAGTACTTAATAAAGCAGGACCAGACATCTAGGGTGTGTCCTTCTTGTCAAAGAGAGTGGATGGAGCACAATGTGTCCCTCAGTGTGGTGCAGTCCAATAAAGACACAGAAGTGACTGTCAATGATGAACAAGTGACTGAACGTGAGCCGTCCTGACAGACTCACCTCCATACTGGTTTATACTTTTATGTTTTTCTTGTTTTATTATTGAATTCCTGCACATTAGTGAAACATGAAATCCCTCATCTAAACCCTCACTGACTACTCTCTGGCACTCCTCACCTAGATCTGTGTGGCTCAATCTTTTCCTGATAACTGCTTTCATTAATTTATTTATGATTTATATTAAACTTACATTAGTGCCCATCCAGTTAAAATATATAACTCATCCCAACTTCTTCTGACATCAAAATTTCAAATGTGCATTAAGCCTTCTAATCTATTTAGCCTCATATGTAACAGTGTGTAGCACAGATGTAAATCCTGATTGAACCTCTTTGTCAGTTTTGCTTCTTAGCTTTGCACCCAACTCTTTGCCCTGCAGAACTGGCAGTCTGATCTCCATATTTCACTTGTACAATGACAACTAGACAAGCTTGATGATGACATTTGGATCCTTCACTACTCTGGCCAGGAGCCTATCCAGCTATCCACAAAGGTTTTCTATCTGTGTACGCAGAAGGCAACATAGCATGTGAGACTCTCTGTATCTGGAGCAAAACTTCATCCCTGCCTACCATCTTGGAGATATCAGAGTCACTGTGCAGCTCTGCAAGGCCCTGAAAACAGCTGAACACCTCCAGCTTTGGATTGATGATCCTCAGTGTGCACCTCATATCCTACACTTACATCTGACTGTGACCCACCTGTACAATAACTTTCACCCCAATGACACTCGGGTGAGCCATACAAATATAAGTCAAAGTGCCAGTTAGTAGTAATCATGAAAGCTTAAATAAAGGAAATAGAAATGCAGCAACCTGGAATATAAAGACTCACAACTCAATGGATTACAATTGAGTAAAGTTGGGTGAAGGTTAATAAGCAAAGACACAATTAATGTAAATAAATTGCAACAGATCAGCTTTTCTCCACAAGCCCAATTCTTCTTCTTCTTCTCAACTCTCAATCCCAGGATGACCAGGAGAGGCTCTTTTAAAGACACACCTCTGTAACACTACCAGAGTCCTCGCAGTACAATAGAGCTGTCCTGACAATGACTCTTATAGATCATACAGAACCCCTTATTAAGACGGCACATTCCATACGGTCTTTCAGGTGCCTTTAGAAGATGCTGCTACCCAGAGTACCAAGGGTCTACTGTGGCTCTTATCCTAATTCAAATTATCCATCACTACATCAGAATACCAACAAAGTGTCTTAGGACTGTTTTTTTTTTTTATTTGGTGACTCAGTTTTATATTGTTTTCCTATCCAACCAGATCTCTGTGGAAAGAGTGATGGAGGAACATGAGAAGAGCTTCGCTGATCTAATATGGTGCATTGAGGAAGCCCACAAGAAACTGACTGAGAAGATCAGAGAACAAGAAAAGAGAGAAAAGAAGAAGGCTGAAAGAGTCATGGAGCAACTGGAGAAGGAGATTGAGGAGCTGAAGAGGAGAGAAGCTGAGCTGAAGGAGCTTTCAGAGACCAAGGACCATCTCCACTTCCTACAGGTGAGTGTGACACTTCACAGGGAGTCTGATCAGACTGGGGTGTGTGGGACCTGAGAAACTTTAGAGTCAAATTCAAAGGATCTGATCTGGCAAGAACAGGCCATTCAACCCAATTTCACATTTGCCTAATATTTCCACAATTTATGCAAAAATCTAAAAGTTCCTGCCTTTATCTGAGGCCTTCAAATAACATCCTATGGCCAACTGACAACCTCCCACCTCAGTTTTACTGCACTGATCAATGTAACTCTTTTACATCCTTTTTTAATATGAAAATTGGAAATATTCACCAGCAGTTGACTTCTGTTGTAAACTCTGTACATGGAACATTTTATGATCCCCCTTCTTCTTCTTTTCTTACTATTTTTAAACTCCAAACTGTGGTTAAAATATCTGATATTATTAGTAATTCCAAGCTCTGCCTTTCAGCTGGTTCCATTTCCTACTTATTTTTCATTCCTCTCTAATAACTAACATCATACATTCTTCCATCATCTCTGATTTTGTTCCTTTATCTCTTAAATCAGCTGTGATAACTCCAGTTCTCAAGAAATCTGGTGTGGATCCCTACAACCTAAATAATTATTGTTGAATTTTAAAATTACCATTCCTTTAAAAAACACTTGGAAAACTGTTGCCGTGCAGGTTAACTCTCACCTTAATGACAATCATTTGTTTGAACAATTTCAGTGTGGCTTTCGTCCATTTCACAGTATGGAGTCAGCACTGGTTAAAATCACCAATGACCTGCTGATGGCAGCTGACTCAGGGCTGTTGACCACACTTGTGCTCCTTGATCTGAGCCCTGCCTTTGGTACAAAATCTCATGATATTCTCCTTGAGAGATGAAAATCGATTGGTATTATTGGCACTCCACATGCCTGGTTCAAATCTTATCTCTCAGATCATACACAGTTTATACAACTAAAACATTTCAAATCCCAAGTTTGCCCAGTTGTTAGTGGTGTTCCCCTGGGCTCTGTCTTGGGCCCCCTTATATTTATTATTTATCTTCTGCCTCTTGGTCATTTCTTTAGGAAATCTGATATTCACTTTCACTGTTATGCTGATGACCCCCAGCTCTATCTGTCTACTAAGCCTGATTCCACTCTTCCACCTTCTTCCCTCTCTGACTGTCTTCAGGAAGTTAAATCATGGCTGTCAAATAATTTTATTAAATTAAATAGTGATAAAACAGAGGTTCTTCTTGTAGGAAATAAATCTACCTTGGACAAATGTGTAAATATTTCATTGGCTATTGATAATTCTCTAATCTCTTCTTCCTCCCAATTTAAGAGTTTAGGTGTCATTCTTGATAACACCTTAAAATTTGAGGAGCATATTAATATTGTAACTCAGTCAGCATATTTCTATCTCATCTGTTTACTTCCATCTCTTTCAGCTACCAGCACTGCTATTCTCGTTCATGCTCTGGTCACATCTCATATTGATTATTGTAAGTCTGTCCTCTCTCGTCTTCCTCATAAACTCCTTTACAACTTCAGTTGGTTCAGAATGCTGCCGCTCGTATTATTACCAGAACACCTTCCATTGAACACATCACTCCAGTCCTTCAGCAGCTTCACTGGCTCCCTATTAAATATCACATTGATTTTAACATTTTGATAATTACTTATAAGACCCTCCATAATCTGGCACCTCCGTATCTTTCTGATCTTCTTCACATTTCCATTTCTTCCCATATCCTTAGATTTTCTTCCTCTATTTATCTTATTATACCTCCTGCTCACCTGACTACCATGAGGTTTAGAGATTTCAGCCGAGTGGTCCCTCGCCTCTGGAACTCAAAGCACAAGATATTTGTAATATCAACTCTCTTCATATCTTTAAATCTCACCTTAAAACACATCTTTTTAAGCTGGCTGTTGTTATTAATGTACAGTGCATCCGGAAAGTATTCACAGCGCATCACTTTTTCCACATTTTGTTATGTTACAGCCTTATTCCAAAATGGATAAAATTCATTTTTTTCCTCAGAATTCTACACGCAACACCCCATAATGACATTGTGAAAAAAGTTTACTTGAGGTTTTTGCAAATTTATTAAAAATAAAAAAATTGAGACAGCACATGTACATAAGTATTCACAGCCTTTACCATGAAGCTCCAAATTGAGCTCAGGTGCATCCTGTTTCTCCTGATCATCCTTGAGATGTTTCTGCAGCTTCATTGGAGTCCACCGGTGGTAAATTCAGTTGATTGGACATGATTTGGAAAGGCACACACCTGTCTATAGAAGGTCCCACAGTTGACAGTTCATGTCAGAGCACAAACCAAGCATGAAGTCAAAGAAATTGTCTGTAGACCTTCGAGACAGGATTGTCTTGAGGCACAAATCTGGGAAAGGTTACAGAAAAATGTCTGCTGCTTTGAAGGTCCCAGTGAGCACAGTGGCCTCCATCATCCGTAAGTGGAAGAAGTTCGAAACCACCAGGACACTTCTTAGAGCTGGCCGGCCATCTAAACTGAGCGATCGGGGGAGAAGGGCCTTAGTCAGGGAGGTGACCAAGAACCCAATGGTCACTCTGTCAGAGCTCCAGAGGTCCTCTGTGGAGAGAGGAGAACCTTCCAGAAGGACAACCATCTCTGCAGCAATCCACCAATCAGGCCTGTATGGTAGAGTGGCCAGACGGAAGCCACTCCTTAGTAAAAGGCACATGGCAGCCTGCCTGGAGTTTGCCAAAAGGCACCTGAAGGACTCTCAGTCCATGAGAAACAAAATTCTCTGGTCTGATGAGACAAAGATTGAACTCTTTGGTGTGAATGCCAGGTGTCACGTTTGGAGGAAACCAGGCACTGCTCATCACCAGGCCAATACCATCCCTACAGTGAAGCATGGTTGTGGCAGCATCATGCTGTGGGGATGTTTTTCAGCAGCAGGAACTGGGAGACTAGTCAGGATAAAGGGAAAGATGACTGCAGCAATGTACAGAGACATCCTGGATGAAAACCTGCTCCAGAGCGCTCTTGACCTCAGACTGGGGCGACGGTTCATCTTTCAGCAGGACAGTGACCCTAAGCACACAGCCAAGATATCAAAGGAGTTGCTTCAGGACAACTCTGTGAATGTCCTTGAGTGGCCCATCCAGAGCCCAGACTTGAATCCGATTGAACATCTCTGGAGAGATCTTAAAATGGCTGTGCACCGACGCTTCCCATCCAACCTGATGGAGCTTGAGAGGTGCTGCAAAGAGGAATGGGCCAAACTGGCCAAGGATAGGTGTGCCAAGCTTGTGGCATCATATTCAAAAAGACTTGAGGCTGGAATTGCTGCCAAAGGTGCATCAACAAAGTATTGAGCAAAGGCTGTGAATACTTATGTACACGTGATTTCTCAATTTTTTTATTTTTAATAAATTTGCAAAAACCTCAAGTAAACTTTTTTCACTTTGTCATTATGGGGTGTAGCGTGTAGAATTCTGAGGAAAAAAATGAATTTAATCCATTTTGGAATAAGGCTGTAACATAACAAAATGTGGAAAAAGTGATGCGCTGTAAATACTTTCCGGATGCACTGTATTCTTTAAGATGTCCTTGTGTGCCTGGAAAGGTGTCTATGAAGAAATAAATACATAAATTATTATTATTATTATTATTATTATTATTATTATTATTATTATTATTATTATTATTATTATTATTATTATTATTATTATTATCACATGATAGGCAGGTAAATCTGCAGTTGTTTGCTTGAGTTAGCAAATTTGTAAGAAATTTTTTCTCAATAAGTTTCATTTTAAATGAAGCCACCTGACAAAAGAAGACACCAACTCCTTCATATCTTCAAACACGTCTGTCATGTCTCTGTCCTTTAACTGATGACATTCAAATCCTTCCGCATTTCCTCACAGCTCAAACCACACAGTTCAGTCTGGTCTCTCTTCTTCTTCTTGACTTTCTTTTCTGCTGTTTTCTCATTTCTCTAACACACAATATTCCTGATGTGGTCTCACAAGTGTGTTCTACAGGGCAGATTACAGAACTGCGATGAGCACCCAAAAGGAATCTATCTATCTATCTATCTATCTATCTATCTATCTATCTATCTATC
>JANRMT010062807.1:20914600-20943777 GCA_026402145.1 Polypterus bichir lapradei
ATCTATCTATCTATCTATCTATCTATCTATCTATCTATCTATCTATCTATCTATCTATCTATCTTTCTCAGTACATACATTAAACAGCCCAAAGCCTTGTTTTTCCTGCTAAGTCAGTTCTTTACCTGCCTGTCTGTTTCGCTCCCTCAGTCCACTTATCTACACTCTGATGACTCGCCTCTTATGGACTCCTGCATGAAAAGCTTTTTGAAAGTCAAGGCACCTGACATTTTATGGTCCATTATAATAAAATATTCTCCTATAAATAACTAATAAATGAATGAAAAGTAATCTATCTAAACCCAAACTCTTCACCAAGTTGTTCCTCACTTGAGAGGTGGTCCTTCTTATTAATGTTACTTTTTATTTCTCCTTGTTCCATCTTCTTTCCTGATGCAGACTTTCTCATCTCGCTGTGTCCTTCCTGCTGATGGAGACTCGCTCAGCTTCACTGTCACTGTTGATTTCTCTTCTGAGGACCTGCTAAAGGAGCTGTCAGGTCTAAAAAAGTGTCTGGAAAAGATCAGCCAGTGGGACATCCTGACATGGACTCCATCAGGTATGGCGTCTGGTCATGTTGTGTTCATGTTAAAGTCCATTAGTAGGACCAGAGTGACAATAACATGGACAATGAGATGCATGAAGAAGGCCTGTTCATTAAGATTTATCCATTTTCTCTATTAGTAATTTTTATAGTGCTATTTACAACGAGCACTAAAAAACGAGCTGAGTGATATCACACTCACAATAAGCATTTGCTTTTCTTCAGAGTTCTTGATATTGTGAAGGATGTCTAGCATCTTTACCTGGTCAGGACACCCTTAGATTGAAAGGACAGGGGGAGACAGCTTGCACTGGGCTTTACCTCCCCCTGGACAGTAGATGGCAGTGCGCCCAGGCTCAGATTCCCATATGAGTGCCCACAGGGCATGCTGGCTATTGTTGTCCCAGGAGACAGCCCTGTTGGATCCCATGGGGACAACCAGGGTGAGGTGCAGGATTGAGGAATCCCTAAGTCATGGTGTTTCCACCTCACATGGAAGTGTTGACAGACCACTTCCAGAGCATCAGGTGGCCAGATTCTGGAGGAAGGAGGACAGATCTTGCAAGATTAATGGAGGAGGCAGTGAGAGACAGAGAGAGAGAGAGAGTATTGATCTTAGTGTACTTGTGCCTGTGGCAGTGGGAAAGCCTTATAAAAGAAGAGTTTTCCCACAATAAAAGACTCCTTGACTTTTAACCTGTGTCTGTGCCTGCTTGTGTTGGGTGTTTGGGGAGCTGGAGTGTCCCCTACTGTTCACAATATATCTCTTCCTAGCAGAGTGAGATAGCCGGTCATTAAAACAGGCTACTGGTACAATAGTAAGTCCATCTGTTTTGATCATGTCACACATTTATAGAGCTCTGTTCACCCGACATGCTCGCTTTTACATTCCTCTTACTTTGTGCTCCTTTTGCTCATCAGACATGTTAGGCCTTTCAGCCATCAGTTTTATGTGCGTTTGTTTCCTCTGTTCATCGGACATTGCTGCCCTCTGTTGGACACTCGATGACATTATGCCCTGGCACAGATGTCTGACATTGAACAGTTTATTGCTTTATAGATATAGAGGATGCTTTTTCTATTTACTCCCTTAAAACCATCTTCTTCATTTAACATTGTGATTCTCTTCATGTGCTCTGCATAACGACCAACATAAAATAAGGAACAGGAAGTTGTGTTAAACTGGCAGGGCCAGCTCAGCGTTCAAATGAAGACATAAAGGAACATGAAATTGAATTGGGATTAACTTCAGTGCTTTGTGATATCACGAAGTCTGAAGGAGCTTCTGCTGTCTTCTCTGTCCATTACATTCGCTCAGATGGGCTCCTCTTTAAAAGTTCGCAGTAAGCCATTGTCAGCCGTTCTTCCACTGACTCGTGTGTGTTATATGTATGGTGTTGTATACTCAGACTCATTTCCATCACTGATATTAAAGAAATTGTTTTATAGATCAAATCATTTTAGTTTCTATGTTTTGGTGGTAAAGTTGAACAAAACAGAGGATGGCATTAGAACCCTGAACACTTCAGGACCACCTGAACACTCCACTGCACATAACAAGTCCACAGGGTAAACACAATAACAGACTTTACTTTAATGTAATAATGTTTATACACACAGATACAGTTGAAGTTAGAAGTTTCCATCCACTTCAGGTGAATTCATTAAAACTCACTTTATAATCACACCACTGATTTTATACTAATAAACTATTAGCATTCAAGACATCTACTCTCTGCAGGGCAGAAGTAATTTTTTCCACCAGTGTTCACAGACCTTTGACTATTTCACTTTTTATTGACCAGATCACAATTCCAGTAGGTCACAAGTTTACATACACTTTGTGCTTTTAAACAGCTTGGAAAATTCCAGACAATGTCATGAAGCCTTTAGTCAATTAGACAATGAGCTTCTGAGAGCCTCATTGGAGCCAACATGTTGATGGATGTTAAGGCTGACCATCAAAGTCACAGCCTCTTTACCTGACATGATAGGAAAATCTAAAGAAATCAACCAAGAGTTCAAACTCAAAATGGTGGACCTCCACAAATGTGGTTCATCCTTGGGCACAATTTCCAAACACCTGAAGGTTCCACATTCTTCTGTGCAATAATACACAAGTATAAACACAATGGGAGCACCCAGCTGTCATGCTGCTCAGTAAGGAGACGCATTGTGTCTCCTAGAGAAGAACGGACTTTGGCACAAAAAGTGCAAATCAATCCCAGAATAACAGCAGAGGATCTTGTGAAGATACTGGAGGACACAGGCAAACGAGTCTCGATATCCTCAGTAAAATGAGTCTGACATCGACATCACCTGAAAAGCTGCTAAACAAGGAAGAAGCCCACTGCTCCAAAGCCGCCATCAAAAAGCCAGACTGCAGTGTGCAATGACACACAGGGACAAAGATCTGACCTTCTGGAGAAAAGTCCTGCGGTCTGATAAATTCAAGATCCATCTGTTTGTCCAGAATGACCATTGCGATATTTGGAGGACAAAGGGTGATGCTGGTAGCCAAAGAACAACGTCACAACTGTCAAGCATGAGGTTGGAATGTCATGTTGTGGTGGCTGCAGGAGGGACTGGTGTACTTCACAAAATAGATGGCATCTTGAGGAAGGACAATGATGGAGATACACTGCAGCAACATCTCAAGAGCTTAGCAAGAAAGGTGAAGCTCAGTCACAAAGGGGACTTCAAATGGAGAACAAACCTCCAATTTTTGGGGCAAATTGACTTAAGGGCAACAAGGTCACGGTATTAGAGAAGTCATCACAAAGCCCTGACCTCAAACTGATTGAACTGAAAAATCTTAAGTGAGCAAAGAGGCCTACGAATCTGTCCCAGTGACACAAATCCTGTCTGCAGGAATGGGACAAAATTTTAGCAACTTAATGTAAGAAGCTTGTAGAAGGTGACACGCAACAATTGGCTCAAGTTAAACTATTTAAAAGGAACATGACCAAATGTTAATAAAATGTAAGTGAACTTATGACCCTCTGGAATTGTGATATGGTCGATAAAAACTGAAATACTCAGACGACATTGGAGGAAAAAATGACTTCTACTCTGCGTAGAGTAGATGTCTTAAATGATGTGCTAAATTTAGAGTTTGTTAGTACAAAGTTTGCTGTGTCTCTTTGGAGAATCCTTGGGTACCACTGGTTGGACTTTGAATGAGGCACATAACCTGCATTGTGAGGGAGTGTCAATTACAACACTAAGGCCATGTGGCGCGATTTACTGAGTGAAACCCTAATTGTTAAAGACCGAGTGGCTGGACCAGGCCAAGGGGGCACTCATGTAACACCTGGCTGTGGCAGATAGGGGGTAATTTCCGGAGGGTGGGACTGGACTGCATGTCTGCTTGGGGGGTTGCCAGCCAGGATCTCAAGCTGTTTCATCGTGTGGTGGGTGCGGCTGTAGCAGTGCATGCCCCTCAACCTGACCTGACCTGACCTGAGTTAGTACATAATCTGTGGAGTGTTATAAAGTGCTGTGCAGATTTGTTTAAACACACAGTAAGATGAAGCAGTTCTGCACTGAGGAACATAAATGGAACCTAACAATGTCTGTCCATGAACAGAACTGCTGAGCTGTGGCCAACTGACAACACAGGAGAGGAGAACAGAGAGTGAGGTGACGAGGGTTAACAGGTCAGACGTGTGTGCACCCAACTGCACCGGCACTGTTTACTACCTGGAAGAAAGTCTGAGATCCAATGGTGGATTGGACTGGGCAGGCTGAACTCGTCAGTTTATTATCATGGAGCTCTGAGATGTTGGTGTCTAAAGCAGAGGTCAAGTGTACAATCGAGACCCTCACATGTGTCTGTGGCTCATCAAAATGTTGGTAAATAAAACTCACTGCATCATCCACACACCGGTCGGCTCTGTGTGCAGACTTGATCTGCATGTCTTGTTGTTTTATTCAACTGCACTGCATTTGTAATAAGTGTCTAAGAATGTAACATTATAAAACTCCATCTTAACATTCTCCATTCTACTCTTTTCTTTGTATTTTCAGGTCGTGAAGCTCCAATCTTCACCCTACGGCCTCCTGAGCCTCAGAGCAGAGAGGAGTTTTTACAATGTGAGTCTGTCAATTCATGGAGTTTATCTTCATTTCATTTTTAATATCTCAGGCAAGGCTTATTATAAAAGAAAGCATTATGTGAGTGTGGTGGGACTGATGAGCTGAAAGTGAAGGGGGTCCTGTGACTGGTGCATTATGGGATATTGAGATTCAGGACAGGGAGGCACCAAAGCAGTCTGTTGGACTTGAGTGTCTTAAGTGTCAAGTGGACTCAAGAAAATAAAAATGAAATCCTGCCGACTACGCCAGGTCCTCCTGTCACTCCAGTCCTACCTCCATTTTTCTTATTCCTTTGTTTAATTTTTTCATTTCACTTTCTGTTTTCCTTTTCTCTTTTCTTCTTTCTGTTTCTTTTTTATTTCAGTCGTTCAATTACAATAATGATAATTATTTATTTACACAGCACAAGTCACACAATGAAAGCAGCTCAGTGTGCTTCACATAAAAACACAATGTCCACTCCATTAATATCTACATATACAGTCTATTTGTGTAAAGATGAAGAAAAAAGGACTGTTTTATAAAAGAATCCCAGCTTTTCTGTGAAATAAGTTAAAGCTGATGAGGACTAAGCCTCGGACACAGACAGGTAGACATGTTGTTAACACCACCACATGTTTATTTAACACTATTATTTACAAGTCTTAAGTCCACAAACAACCCACAGACTTCCCCAAAAGTCCTGCCCAACACCACACAATGCCTTCTCTCTTCAGGCTGCCTCTACGTCTCCTTCCAGACTTTGTCCTTCCTTCTCTCCCGACTCCAGCCTCGAATGAAGGGAGGCGGCCCTTTTTATCCACACCTGGATGTGCTCCAGGTGCTTCCCGGCAATCTCCCGCCGACACGCCCCAGTGTGGCGGACGTTCCGGCTGTATCCCCTGAAGCACTCCGGGTGTCCCTGCTCCTCTTCCCCGAAGCACTTACTGGTGTGGCAGAAGTGCTGAGGTCCAGGGCTGTAAAGGCATGGGGGCGCACGCCCTCTGAGATGGGCGCACGCCCTCTTCCAGTCATCCAAGGCGTCCCGGCCGGGTCGTCGCCCCAGGCATCCCTGACACTGATTAAAGTACTTGGTCATTCTGTTCTCCATAGAGCAGACACTTTGTTTTTGATTTATAACTTAACATATTGTAAGAATAAAACTAAATGAAAATAACAGAAGGAAATATTGGGAGACCTTAGATGTTAAAAGACATCACTGGATAAGAATTGACCCTCTAATGAGAATCTCAGGGGTCTTCAGTCACTCAGTAAAGTCCTCACTTAGCTGTGGTATGTAATTGTGTGTCTCACACTGAACATGGACAAGAGAAGAAGAGGAAAGGTCGAAGGTCACAACTGAGCAGGTCAAAGTGAAAACTACAAGACAACCACGAAAGAGCTTCATGTTCCTGTGGCCATAGCAGCTAACATCAAGAAGTTTAAGGTCCATGGGACTGCAGCCAAACTCAGTGGATGTCACTAGAAATAAAAAATGGACCCCTTATTGAACAGAGGACAGTTTAAGAGGTGAAGAACAAACCAAGGCAGACATTAGGACAGACTCAGGCTGACAACTACCATCAAAGTACAACAGCTTCAAGTAGCACCATCAATCACTTACTGAATGAAAGAGGGCTTCATGGTAGAAGACCCTAATTCTGAAAGACAGCATTTGAGTTTCGTCAGCGCAGCTCCTGATTGGTTCTTGTTAATTGTCTGTGTTGTGCTCCGCCCCCACTCCCAGATTTCCTCACTCATTTTCTTTTCTTTCCTTTCAGACTTCTGTCCCCTCACACTGGACATCAACACGGTACACAGAGACCTCCATCTGTCTGAAGGGAACAAGAAGGTGACACATGAGGGGACAAAAGCCAAATATCCTGATCATCCTGACAGATTTGACTGCTGGACTCAAATTCTGTGCAGAGAGGCTCTGACTGGGGCTCGCTGTTACTGGGAGGTGGAGTGCAGTGGAGACTTCCTGAGGATTGGAGTCGCATATAAAGGACTGAGAAGAAAAGGACGGGACTGGGAGTGCAGCCTTGGAAACAACAAGAAGTCCTGGAGTTTGCAGTGGTCTCATTCCCAGTGCTTTGTCTATCACAATAACAAGTGGACTGTAATCAGCGCCCCCTACAGCCCCAGAATAGGTGTGTATCTGGACTGGCCTGCTGGCTCTCTTTCATTTTATAGCGTCTCACACACAATGACCCTCCTGCACAGGTTCAACACCTCCTTCACTGAGCCCCTCTGTCCAGGGTTTAGGATTAATATGAACTGCAGTGTAACAATCAGCCATCTGACACCATGTGACCACTGACCAGTACCCTCCACCGGTCACTTGATGTTCCCACAAGCGCAGGTCCTCTTTCTGTTTGTAGTTTGGGGTCAAAATTAATTTTACAGTATTGGTCGGTTGGTGGGTGGGGGGCACCTCTTTGACTGATTTTGTGGATGAGAATGCAGGGCGAGTGTCAGGGTCTCCATTATTATTAGGTTTATAGAGCCAATCAGGTGTGTGTGTCATAATGAGAGGCGGTGACACCTCAGACCTACAAATACCCATCTGACCAGCAGGGATCACTGTTGATTTACAGCCACATGTCCTTCAGGTTGACACCCCAACAACTACTGAGGCCCCCAAGTGTCACTGAATGTCACCCATTAAGTAGGACAGGCGTGTGGTCCTGCTGGATCAGCACAACTGAAAGGCGCTATACAGACTCAGTATGGAGAGCTCTTGAATAGTGACTATATGTAGGAGCAGAGAGTGACAGATGGGACTGGAGTGTTGTCCACTCAACAGACATTTTGTGACCCTCTATTGGTCACTCAAAGGGTCCTTCAATTCAGAATGAATTCACTGTGAATGTCTGAAGACGAGGACTCACCGGTCAGTCAGATGTCGGCCATACTGACAGAGTTTGATGTTTTAGTTGATATCACATTAAACTTTAAACTGCACCTCCTCCTTGTCCCCAGATTTGTCACTCTTGGTACCCTGAAAGCTCCAACATCTTCACAAAATGAATTCTTGGTCAGTTGGCACACACTTGACATGGGTGCACATGTGTGGCTTTGCAGTGGACTGGCACCCCGTCAAGGGTTGGCCCACCTTGTCCACAAACCTGAAGTTGAAAAGCAGATAAGAAAGACAAGGAATGGACAGAAGGGGTCACTGATTGGTCAGTCGCCACACTACTGCCTCTTGTGGCCACTCTAAATTTTACACAGCAATTTATACAAAAGGAAATCTAAAAGATAAAAGCAGAAAGCATTCAGTGAAATCCTGAGCAGTGAAACATGAAAGGAGAGAATGAGAAACAATCAGAGAGTCAGACGAATGGAGACTTTAACAGGAGGACTGAGGGGTGGGACTGAAGTGCAGTGGCGCCCTCTAGTGGACACCCGCCATATTACACACATGGGAAAGGTCAGCAGTGAAGGGGGGAGAAGAGAGTGCAGTGCAATGTAAAAGAAATAAGAATAAAGTAAAAACACAAGAATAAAACACCTGAAATAAAGAACTTTAAATATTATATCTAAAACTAATTAAGATTTAAATGAATTAAGAGCAAAATAAGGGCGACACGATCACACAGTCACATGACCTTCAGAGCTGACAGGTGAGCTGATTCTTCTGTAGCCAAACTGCCCCCTCTAGTGGCCACTCTCAATATTAAATGAATGGCAAGGCAGAGGGGGAGGAGAGATTTGGGTTTGATCAAATGGATATTTTGTGGGGATTTCTTAATATTGTCATTAGCTTTAAGGACCGTGCAGCTTTGTTAGGTTATGGAAGATTCTCTATGGGAAAAGAACATTTATTTGAATTAAGCTTTTTAATAATGGTTATACAATACAATAGAATTTATTTTTGTATAGCCAAAATCACACAAGAAGTGCCGCAATGGGCTTTAACAGGCCCTGCCTCTTGACAGCCCCCCAGCCTTAACTCTCTAGGAAAACAAGAAACAACTCCCCCAAAAAAAAACCCAGTAGGGAAAAAATGGAAGAAACCTTGGGAAAGGCAGTTCAAAGAGAGACCCCTTTCCAGGTAGGTTGGGCGTGCAGTGGGTGTCAAAAAGAAGGGGGTCAATACAATACAGTACACAGAAGAGAACAAATCCTCAATATAGTGTAAAAATTAAAATTTTAGAAGTACGTAGCAGAATTTAACAGTGGATGACATCACACAATATGATTTGGATTTATTTAGAGTCCTGGAGACCTCATCCATCCAGCTGCCTCCCCCATTTATGCATTTACATAATACAAATCTAATAATTGTTTATATTTTGTATAATAAACTCCCAATGGTGTTTGGTGAATAAACAATAAGGATGACTGACATTTGTCAAATCTGCTCCTCTGTGACCTTCTGACTTGTCGACACTTCTGGTCACATCTCCTGTGTTGTCTGATCTGAAGATATAACACTCCGTATTGATGATCCATTTCTTATTAGTGCTGGAAAAGTCAGAATATGCTTTTTAATTCTCAAGACAATGGGGTGAGTAACAAATAAGATGTTGATTTTTTTTTAAATATTTTATCGTTAAATATATCAGTGAAATGAATAATTTAGACCTAAGCTTTGATCTCCATTTAAATCTCCTTTAATTTTTTTCACTTGAACCAAATGTTTTGTGTGACCTTCCACAAACTTCTTACAATAAATAGTTAAAGTTTCAGGCCATTCCTGCAGACAGAACTGGAGTGACAGGAACACTTTCATAGGCCTTGTTTCTCGCACACTTTTTCACTTCAATCGGATTAAGGGTAGGGCTTTGTGATGTTCACTGCAACACCTTCACCTTGTTGTCTTTAAGTCATTTTGTCACTAATGTGGAGGTTTGCTTAAGGTCCTTGTCCATTTGGAAGACCCCTTTGTGACTGAGCTTCACTTTCCTTGCTGAGCTCTTGAGATATTGCTGCAGTGACTCTCCATCATTGTCCTTCCTCACAATGCCAACTCTTTTGTGAAATATGCTAGTCCCTTCTGCACCCCCCACAACATGACACTCCCACCCCCATGTTTGACAGCTGAGATGGTGTTCTTTGGCTTGCAGGCCTCTCCCTTTTTTCCTCCAAACATACTGACTGTCATTCTGGCCATACAGTTGGATCTTGGATTCATCAGACCAAAGGACATTTGGCTTTGGAGCAATGGCTTTTTCCTGACTGAACAGTTGATGTCAGACTTGTTTTGCTGTGGATATCGAGGCTCTTCTAACTGTGTCCTCCAGCATCTTCACAAGGTCCTCTGCTCTCATTCTGGGACTGATTTTCACTTTTAGTGCCAAAGTCGGTTCTTCTCTAGGAGACACAATGCATCTCCTTCCTGAGTGGTGTGATGGCTGGGTAGTCCTGTGGTGTTGATACTTGACCATTAATGTTTTTACAGATAAATATGGACACTTCAGTCTTTTGAGAATTGTTTCCAAGAATGAACCACATTTGTGGAGGCCAACAATTGTTTTTCTGAGTTCCTGGCTGATTTCTTTTGATTTTCCCATCATGTCAAGTAAAGAGGCAGTGAGTTTGACAGTCGGCCTTTACATCCAACCACATGTTGGCTCCAATGAGGCTGATTGGCTATCAGAAGCTCATTGTCTAATTGCCTAAAGGCTTCACAACATTTTCTGGAATTCTCCAAGCTGTTTACAGGCCCAGATAACAAAGTGTATGGAAACGTGTGACTAGTGAAGGGCGGAGTGAAGACTCACAAAGCTATGAAACATTTGAAGTAATTGTGTCAGAAATTCATTTGACTCTCACATCTTTAGCGGCATCTCCTGGCCATTTGCGTTAACGTTACACAAACTCATAATTAAGTTCAATGACGTCTGTTAAACTTTGTATTTCTTTTATTTTTCACTTGTACAAATTGGCAACAAAGAGTTGTGTTCATCCGTGGTTTCCAGTGTCTGAGTACTAAAAACTCAAAACTAATGCTGACATGCAGAATGTACAAAACGACTAACAAGAGTTTAAATAAAAGTAAATAAGACACCTCACTCATGGAGCCCCGGCTCTTTTAAAACATATTCCCCTTTTGCATTGTGTCATTATAATCATTCCTGTTATTAGAATTATTATTAGCCCTCATCTTTCCTTGTGATCACATTTAATCAACTGTCATTTGGGGTTCCACAGCCCCAATATTGCAGGTTTAAAAAGAAATATATAAATTGAAAATACACTTTGTCATTTGCCCTCAAATGGTTTCTTTATTTTGATTTATTTAAAACCGAGTAGGCAGAAAATAAAGGCTTAACCCTCTACATGGCCATAATATAGACAAGCATATCTGAGAAAAAAGATGAAATCCTTAAAGTAACAGATATTATTATTCCATCAACTAACGAGATATCCCAACTATTAATACTTTATAATAATTTGTGGAGCTCAAAATTAAAGAGTTTTCATCAAAGAAAAGATGCAATCACAGTAAAATCTGTCACAAGTGCTGATCGGGCTGTCCTCAGGCTCCACTGACTTTGCTTTTTGTATTCTGTGCATAGTGCAATCTCGGATTTAAGTCAGATGATGAGGCACCTTAAAAAAAAAAGAATTATGTGTCAGATATTTATAAACTAAATTGACAAATAATTTTCAGAGATGCTCTTGAAAGATAGCATAAGAGATCTCTTCTAGAATCATTCCCACTTAAAACTGCCATCAAAAACACAATGATAAATTTGCAGAATCTTGCTCACATGTTTACAATAATCCATCTTCTGTTCATTGCCACTTGAAGTCTGTGAATCCCACCATTAAAAGAATGATAACAAACCCGCTGTGGCGGAGTAGGCTGAATTCACTCTGCTGGACCCAAAATTCAAACTGATCACACACGGAGCACATCAGAGAGACAGAGAGACATGGCGCAGATATGGCCACCATCACAGTGTGACATGCATGGATACTCCAAGGTAAGCACTGTTAGTATTAAATGATCCACACTGTGTAGTTAAAATCTACTGTATATATAAAGTGTAATGTAAATAAAAGTATGTTCTGTACAATTAATTACAACTGTCATTCAAAGAGAAATGGCACCATTGACATCACTGTAGACACCTTTGTGCTAAAAAGAGAACTCAGTGATTCCTGCAGAGGTCAATATTAAAGATCCACTCAACTGCTGTGGTAACAAAGAGCAGCAGGATAAGCACATCTAGACCTGCTATCAAAAAAAGCCTCTGACTCTACCAGCAACATCGCTCCCTCATGAACAGATTCTTCAAGGTCTGGAGATGCGATTAGTCCAAAGCCATCTTAGTCACAGCATAGTACAATAATAAAACATTCCCTTAAATCAAAATGATAGTTCACCTGTCTGCACCATTCCTAGCCAATCTTTCAATTACAGAAGCACAATCCCAGTCACTAAGACATTTGCTGCATGACTCCATTAATTCACAATCAAAGTAAGAACACATTCCACCTGATTAATTTAATATTTAATAATTTAAATCCCTAAACTCTTTAGATGAGAAATTAACAAATACCTTACAATCTTTCTTTGAGCAACATGTTTTTTTTAACATTTCAATCATTTTCTCATTCACTTGATGACAAAATGAAGATCCTCTACACATCTTTGCTCTTCAAAGACTCAGCCTATTGTGCATCCAAATCACAGATCATGATTACAATGACCTCCTAAAAGAATCACATCATTAGCTAATTAGTTTACCTCATTTATGGCCATAATTTTCCCCCATCCCAACTTTTTTTGGAATATGTTGCAGGTCTGAAATGCAGGAATGGATGTATATTAGCAAAGGAAATGACGATGACCAAACAAAACATGAAATATCTTGGGTCCACACTGCCTGCAATGAATTTCTGATTTTGGGGTTGTACATATTTAATCTAAGTGCTGTGAATCCTTCATATTCCCAATTAATGAGACCACCTTGTCAATATGCCACACTGCACACTGGTGAATGACCACCGGACTGATGCTTTGTGAATGTCAGTAAGACCAGAAGAAGCCTGTGTGAAGATCTCGTTACATAACAGGATCCAAGTAAGAGAGACATTTCTGCAGTGCTTAACACCTTCTCTCCCTTTCCTTGAATTTCCAGAATGTTCCTCAGCTGTGGAAAACATCCTGTGTGGTCCCAGTGCCAAGGAAAGGGCATTCCAGTGACTCCGAGGACTTCAGACCAGTGGATTACTTCACACATCTGTTTCCGATGGGAGTGTTAGCTCCTTGGAAATATGTTCTTTTATATTGCGGCATTTTAATAAACCTTTTCGTTAAATAATTATAAATAACGGCGATATCCCTCTTTTCAGCGATAGGCGGCGACAAAGTCACAGAAAAGACAGAATATACTTAGCTTGTTTAATGCGGCTTACGTTGCTGGACAGACAGGAGAAACAAGTCAGTTTCATTTTCACCGAAGAGTTCTTTTGTTTCTTTTTCTTTCGGGGATCCGGTCGTGTAGAAACTGATTTTTTTTGTCACAACGGAGGTGGGTTTTGGATCAATCTCTTCCATCCACACAGTTTCTCAAAGATTGGCAAGGTTGCAGCTTCTTTAATATTGTTTCCACACAACCAAATCCCCAGTACATTGCCAAACAAGGCAGACAAACTTGTGCTAAGCATCAAACAGGCAGGTCAAATAACACTTAGTCCTTTTTAGGGTTTACAACACAGCCTTCCAGATGTCCCTGTCTGTCTTTATGCTTTGCTTGGCCCAGCACTTCTGACTGCTGACACTCTGTGCTAAATCTGGCTCAGCTATTCATGGCATATTACACAGAAAAAGAATGAAAATACATTTAAAAAGATCTAAAACAGATACAGTGACACAATTCTTAATATTATAACAAACTTATTATAACAAATCACCCTTTGTCACTGGATCTGTGACAAAACAATCCCTGAGAATCTTATTCATAAAGCAAAAGGTACTCAGTCCCCCTTCACCATGTAAACAGCTCCTCAAGAATGCTTGTAAAGACGTGGGGTGTAGTGCCGATCTAGCTCCTGCTTCACTCGTCTAATACGCAAATGTAAGTAAATATTTGTAATGGTAAAAATGATATTAATAATAATTAACAGTACAAGTGGATGAACAAGTACATTTAAAATAGTGTTACTCGATGGTGACCACTTAGTGAAAAAATCCCACCAGTGATGTGTCGATATCTCTTCAATTTCTTCTGCAGAGGTAATTACTTTAGTTTCATCAGTTTTCAATCTTACTAGTAGGTCCCTTGCTTTTTGTAACGTTACATTAAAAAGATGTTCATATTGTTTAGCATGCTCTAAAATCGCTTTATATTTAGGTAGTTCTATTTCGTAGGCAAATTGTAAGTTCAGGAATGGGTTAGCTTCTGCTTCCCAATGTACAGTATATCCTCCCATGAAGTTAACACGTAGGTTCTTCCATAATAGTCATCTCGTATATTACTCACATTGGTGCGACAGGATACCCCTGGGCCCTTGTAGTGGGTACCATCACTCCAAGTGATGTTATTTATTGTCACTGCACATGCAGAAGTGGTATCAGTTTGAAACACTTCAGTGGAGTTTACTGCTATTTAGCACCAATAACAGTCTCCAGCTAAAGGATGCAAACAGGGGTGTGGCAATGTACCCACCCTTTGACATACGAACCCTTCTTGCCAGTTATAACAAAAGGCAGGTTCAACAGTATTATTATTCAGATCTATCCATTGTCTATCTACTATGGGTGCCCACCATGTTCCTCCTAGTAAAACAGGTAAGACACCAAACATTGTACTCTTCAGCAGTGGTTGCTACCTGAAATACAGCTTGGCATATTGATTCCTCACAGATGAAAGACTTTGGCTGCAACCACCAGTCTGATGGTAATTTTAATTCTTTTCTCCAATGTTGGGGGTTTTTGAATCCCCAATCTGTCTTAAAATTTAAATACTGCTGTATAGCAATAATCTGTTTTAAATAGCAAGCTGATTCTTCATCTATGGCCCATTGGCTTTGCAAACCAGTCCATAAGGATTCATTTAACCACCCATGGTGCGTCTTCCATAATAGCAACTCCTGTATATGCCTGTCTGCCAACTCTGACCCCCAATGAGCCAAAGTTTGCAAACTATTGGCTTGTTTCACACCAGTATGTGATATTTTGTTATATATTGCTGCTATATCAGCAGTATTAAGAGACCCTAAACCTAAACCTCCTACTCCTAACCAGTTCCTATAGCTCCCCACATGTCTCGCTTTGGCCTTCGTTTTATTTCTACCTTATGAGGAGGCCATAAGGATTGTATGTTTCTACAATTATATGTTGCACCTGTACTGCGGGGTACTATATGTTCCCCTCTTGGAAACTCGTGATGTTTTATATCAAACCCACTAACATCAATGTTGAGTGCTACAGTAATTATTTTATGTGCTATCCTAGCTTTTTTACAACCTTTCATTTGTCTAAGTAATGTTGCATCAAATGGATAACCATTCCCTCTCCTAGTCTTATGAATTTCCCATAATATTACTGCTACTGTTACATTCGTTGTTGCTTCCTGTTTAACCACATATAATATTACATCATTCTTGGGTGTTGATATTGCAGTCAATGGTTGCTCCCCTTCAATTGTCCAACATAATACTCCATTAGAATCAGGTTTACAATTCATCATAGCCAACCAGACAGATACGTTATTATGCACAGTCACAGTTATTTCAGTTACCTCATAAGTCATCACAGGGAAAGGTAACAGTTCCAGTTTCATGGAAAATGGAGCCGTAGATGTCTTGTCTCGTAACTGCCAGGTACAGTTCTTGGTAAGTGTGAAGTTCAAAGTCACATACTTTTCCATTCCTGGCGTATCAGCAGCCCAAAAGACTTTATTATAGGGGGTGCATCGACTCCATCCGGTCCATAAACCATCTATCCCGATTATTCCACACGTGAGGATAATCTGTGTAAAGGAAAGCAGAGGGGCGACTGAGAGCCCGTTAAAAGAACCATTCTAGTGTCTCCTGGTCCTGCAGCTATTATTTCTCCTGCCCTAGGCTTTTGCCCTAGAGTTAAAACCCATACCTTCCCTCTAATTTCTCCTTTAAACTGTTCAATACTGACTAAAACAGGTGTGACTTTTTCTATGTGCAATTTACATATGGCCTGTCCTTCAGCCATGTGTATGTCTTTACTGCCTTGATTTTCTAATACTAAATACCATTCATTTAAACAGATCTCTAATGTCTCTGTTAAGCATGCATATGTTACAAGCATTTCAACATTTATTCTAACCTCCCATTCCTTTGGCCACTGACCTGTTATTTCCAAGCTGAGTCTTTCTGAGGAGTTTAACTTAATTATAAGTGATTTAGGTGCCCTAACCAATAACCCTGTGGGAGTTCATTCATTGTTTGCCAGTGGACTAATTGTTGTCAGGCGGAGGGCACACACAGGTGGCTCTCCTCCGACATTCTGATGTCTCATAAAAGGTGTGGACCCAGCCAACGGACGATTATTGAGTTTAAATAAGACTTGCTTTAAAACTTTAGTCCAGCCTTTAAGATGATTGTGCCCAGTTAGTTTTTTAACTTGTTCTTTCAATAGGCCATTCATTCTCTCAATAAGTCCTGCAGCCTGTGGGTGATACGGGATATGCAGAGTCCATTGAATGCCAGCTCCTTGAGCCCACTCTTGTACGTCTCTCCCAGCAAAGTGGCTTCCTTGATCACTTTGGATTTCTTCAGGCACTCCATATGCTTGGATTAAATGGCTCAGTCCATTAAGTGTAGCTTTCTGGTCAGCTCTTGTTGACGGATAAGCTTGTAACAGTCCAGAGTAAGTATCTACTGCAGTTAAAGCAGATAATAGTTTATTTTCTCGTGGCAGTGGCCCAATGTAATCCACCTGCCAAATTTGTCCTGGTCCCATTCCTCTCTTCAGTTTACCAGTTGCCTTCTTCTGTAGGGGCCATTGTTTTACTTCTGTACATGTGGAGCAATTATTCACTATTTGTTTAACAATATCAGTAGTGACTGGTATACATCGCTGATGACACCATTGATATGTTTTTTCTGCTCCCATGTGTCCTGAAGTTTCATGAGCCCACCTTGCTAATGATATTAAGGAAGGCTCGATTACATTTACTTCAGCATATTTGAACAGGTCTTCATTCTCTACAGAGGCTTCTTCTAGGTTGATTTCTCGAACAGCAGCTATGAGATCAGCTTGTTGGTTATAAAGCCTCTCAAGGGATATCAGTGGGGCATGGGCATCTACATGACCAATGAGGGTTTCCCCTCTTGTGCCCATTGTCCAAAGCTGCTCCCACAGTTCTGTGCCACCCCAGAGTTCTCTCCCATGAATAGTCCAAGCAGCTCTTCTCCACATTGTGATCCACACTGTTAGTCCTTGAAAAACTGCCCAGCTATCAGTATAAACAACAATAGGGAAGCTTTGATTTTCTGTTAAAGCCATAGCGACGGCAATAAGTTCAGCCCATTGGCTTGATTTACCTTCCCCCTGTTGCTTCAGGATGGTCTCAGTGTGAGGTTGATAAGCCACTGCTCTCCAAAGCCTTTTACCTCCTTCCACCGTCGCTGACCCGTCTGTGAACCAGCTGTTCTCCTGTTGCACTGGTGTCAAATGACTGTATGCTGGTGCTTCTTTAAAGGGCGACTCCACTACAGGCAGAACAGGTGGTATGTCCTCTGGATCCTCGTAAATCACAGCTCCGGCCATAGCCCCTTGTAAAGCACTCGTGTCTTTGCCTTCAAAGTGTGCTCTTGCTTGTAAATACCATTTCCACTTGCATAAAGTTTGATTTTGGGCAGCGCCTTCTCTCGCTCCCAGGCCATTATCTCTAACCCACCCAGCAATGGGCAAGTTAGTGCGTAGCTTTACCGGAGCAGGACCTGTCTGTCTCTCAGTGTGCAAAAGAGCCCAGTATGCTGTAAGAAGCTGCTTTTCAAGTGGTGTATATTTAGTCTGTGAGCCTGTCAGTTGTCGGCTCCAAAAGCCGAAGGGAATCCGTTTGCACCCATTCTTCTGCCATAAGCTACACGTCGCAATATTATTCTGTTCTGTGGCTTCCAGTTCAAAAGGCAAATTAGCTTTTAAAGGTCCCAGTCCTTGGTGTTGGACTAAAGCTTCTTTAGCTGCCTCAAAAGCAACTTGTTGTTTTTCTGTCCATTCAAACTGTGCCTTTTTCTTTACAATATCATGTATGGGTCTTAAAATTAGTCCCAAATGTGGCACAAATGCTCTCCAAAAGCCCATTAAACCCACAAAGGATTGAGCTTCTTTTTTGTTAGTTGGTGCCTTTAACTTATACAAAGAGTCAATTACTTTTTGGGGCACTCGTTTTTTTTGGTCCAAACCACATCATGCCCAGAAATTTAACTTCTCTGGCGGGTCCTTGGATTTTGTCTTTATTTATAGCCCATCCTCTGCTCTCCATGTGGGATATTAAAACTGGCAATGCATTTGTTACTGATGCTTCATCCCCAGTTAACATTATATCATCCACATAATGGAAACATTGTACCTTTTCTAAATCTGAGCAGGTAGCCAGATCTCTTTCCCCAAGTCCATGGCACAACGTAGGGCTGTGTAGGTATCCCTGTGGCAGTACTTCAAAGGTGTACTGTCTGTCCTTCCATGTAAATGCAAACTGATCTTGACTTTGGGTTGCAATTGGAATAGAGAAAAAAGCATTAGCCAGGTCAATAACAGCATGCCACTCTCCTGCATTAGCCATGATGTCTTCTATGATGGTCACAATATCAGGAACTGCAGCAGTCAATTGCGGTGCTTTAGCATTTAGACCTCTGTAATCGATTGTCATTCTCCATGAACCATCCGGTTTTCTGACTGGCCACACAGGAGAATTGAAAGGGCTAACTGCAGGTCGAATAATTCCTACCCGCAATAACTCTTCCACTGTTTCTCCTATTTCTTGCAAACCTCCTGGCAAACGATACTGTTTCAAATTTACAGGTGTGTCAGGGACTGGAATTTCTAAAGGGGTCCATTTTACCTTTCCTCTTACTATTGCTTTTACTATTCTACACATTACAGTACGAATCCCAAAAGAAAATGTTCCCCATTCTGTTTGGAAGGACTTTCCTGTAAGAATATCTATCCCCAGAATATATTCAGGCAATTCTGAAATAAGCACCTTAGCTTTAAAAGAGGGTGACTTTCCTATTGCTAAGTGTACTGTGATTAGTTTCGCCTGGATATCTGAGCCTCCGTATCCGTTTACATTTACAATTGGTCCTGAAAAGTTATGTGGATTCCCGTGAATTAAAGTAACTTCTGCCCCAGTGTCCATAAGTGCCATAACCTGATATGGTTTTTTTCCTTTACCCCAGTAAATGGTTAGCGGGACGTACGGGCGTCGGTCTCCTGCATGAATGAGCCGTACCTCCCCGCCTACAGGAGACATGCCCTCTCCTCAATATGTTGTTCGAGGTGTGCGCCACTCATTTGGAAAGTTAAAAAAGCGTTTCGGTTTGTGTTCGGAGTGTTTTGTTTCCTCCTCACTAGGCGGTGCGGTTGGAGGGATTCTGCCCTTGTCTTTTTTAGACTTTCTCAGAGCTTGCCATCTCTGAAAAATTTCCCCTGTTGGTTTGCCATTGATATCCATTTTATTTATTCCTGCTTCTATCAGATCACGCATCCTCTTTGTACGGCTTATTCTTTGTCTTGTATGTCCTGCTATGGCTCTTACTGGTCTCTGCCCAGCCAATACCATTGCTCCCAATTCATCTAACTGACCCAATAATGCGGCCACATCCCATACTGTCTGCTGATTAACTCCGGCGAGCATAGATAATAGAGCCCCTTTTAAATGATGCGGTGCATTTTTTATTAAACGGTTTCGCATTCCGGCAGTGAAGGCTTCATTATCAGGGCCAGCAAACGCAACTCCTGGTGTGGCTTTATAAATAGCTGCCTGCACACCCATTTCTCGCAGCTGCTGAATTGCTTCAGAAGCTGTACGCCAAGATCTATCAATGTCTTCCGCGTCTCTCGCGTCTGGATATGAGTGTTTCACGGCGTTTACAACCCATTCCACTATTGATACGATCGCTTCATTCTGTCCCCCTCGTAACACATTTCTTAATTTCTGATTCATGGTGATAGACCCTAAATGTTTGATCTCTGTATCTGTCAATTGACAGCTATCACCCCCTTCATCCCACATACGTATGATCCACTGCATCAAGCTCTCGCCTGGTTTCTGTCTATATTGTTTACCGAGTTCCAGAAACTCTGCTTCTGTAAAATCGCGTACGGTTCGCGTTACCCTGTGCTGTCCATCGGGGTGCCCCTTGGCTTTATTTTGCACAACTGGTCTCGCATCTATACTTGTACATGTGTCATTATTATACGTTAGTGCCTCTCCGTCCTCATCGTCGGCTTCCCAGATATTGTCGTCACTATCTGAGTTATGTATACTGCCATCCCACGTTTCTGGGTTCCAATCACCTTGCATTATGGCTCGTATTTTAAAAGAGGAAACGGCGTGTGTTTTGCCTTGTTTATGGCGCTTAGCATGCACTAAACGGACAGCTAGTGTAGTACATTTAGCTTCCCACTCATTCGCCCGAGACATCTCATTTTCCATGCATTCTCGAGTAATCAGTTGCTTATCTTGTAAGTTTTCTATTTCTTGTTTGAGTTCCCCACACTCTATAATCATACTCTTCAGTTTATGATCCAACTCACGTACTGCAGTTAATAAAAGCCAGCCGATTTCACCGGCTACTTGTTGTTCCTTCTTTCCCCTGCGCTCTAGCCTGGGTGCCAATACCGCCTGTTGGACATTTGAAGGAGTCACTTCTCCCTCTAACTCAGGCCATGCAATTGGGGCTGTATAATTATTAAATAACTCAGCCACGGGTGTCCATGACAGTGCGCGTGACCACCCAGGGAACCGGCTGAGACCACCTCGCCCAGCATTATCAAAAGCATATGTTTTAAAAATATTATTCATCATAAAATTATGATTTATGAATATTAATTTTGGTTATTAAATATTGCTACAATCCTGCTCGCAGCGCCAATTATGTTTCCGATGGGAGTGTTAGCTCCTTGGAAAATATGTTCTTTTATATTTCGCCGTTTTAATAAACCTTTTCTATAAATAATTATAAATAATAACGGCGATATCCCTCTTTTCAGCGATAGGTGGCGACAAAGTCACAGAAAAGACAGAATATACTTAGCTTGTTTAATGCGGCTTACGTTGCTGTAAAGACAGGAGAAACAAGTCAATTTCATTTTCACCGGAGTTCTTTTTAGTTTCTTTTTCTTTCGGGGATCCGGTCGTGTAGAAACTGCTTTTTTTTGTCACAACAGAGGTGGGTTTTAGACCAATTTCTTACGTCTACACAGTTTCTCAAAGATTGGCAAGGTTCCAGCTTCTTTTATATTGTGTCCACACGACCAAATCCCCAGTACATTTACCAAACAAGGCAGACAAACTCGTGCTGAGCATCAAACAGGCAGGTCACATAACACTTAGTCTTTTTAGGGCTGACAACAGCTGTCCTTGTCTGTCTTTATGCTTTGCTTGGCCCAGCAATTCTGACTGCTGACACTCTGTGCTAAATCTGGCTCAGCTCTTCATGGCATAGTACACAGAAAAAGAATGAAAATACATTAAAAAGGTCTAAAACAGATACAGTGACACAATTCTTAATATTATAACAAACATATTATAACAAGTTGTATGAGAGGTTGGACACTAAGGAGGTAGAAAAGGGCCAGTGGGCTACAGAGGGACTGAGCTGGGAAAGATGTGCAGCAGGTTAGGATGATAAAGGATAAAGATGGAAACATACTCACAAGTGAGGAGAGTGAGTTGAGCAGATGGAAAGAGTACTTTGAGAGGCTGATGAATGAAGAGAACAAGAGAGAGAGAAGAGGTTGGATGATGTGGAGATAATGAATCAGGAAGTGCAACGGATTAGCAAGAAGGAAGTAAGGGCAGCTATGAAGAGGATGAAAAATGGAAAGGCCGTTCGTCCAGATGACATACCTTTGGAAGCATGTAGGTATTTAGGAGAAATGGCAGTGGAGTTTTTAACCAGATTGTTTAATGGAATCTTGGAGAGTGAGAGGATGCCTGAGGAGTGGCCGATATTTAAGAATAAGGGGGATGTGCAGGACTGCAGTAACTACAGGGGAATAAAATTGATGAGCCACAGCATGACGTTATGGGAAAGAGTAGTGGAAGTTAGGTTAAGAAGTGAGGTGATGATTAGTGAGCAGCAGTATGGTTACATGCCAAGAAGAAGCACCACAAATGCAAATTTTTGCTCTGAGGGTGTTGATGGAGAAGTTTAGAGAAGGCCAGAAGGAGTTGCATTGCATCTTTGTGGACCTGGAGAAAGCATATGACAGGGTGCCTCGAGAGGAGCTGTGATATTGTATGAGGAAGTCGGGAGTGGAAGAGAAGTATGTAAGAGTTATACAGGATATGTACTAGGAAGTGTGACAGTGGTTAGGTCTGTGATAGGAGTGACGGATGCATTGTAGGTGGAGGTGGGATTACATCAGGGATCAGCTCTGAGCCCTTTCTTATTTGCAATGGTGATAGACAGGTTGACAGACGAGATTAGACAGAAGTCCCCGTGGACTATGATGTTTGCTGATGACATTGAGATCTGTAGCGATAGTAGGGAGCAGGTTGAGGAGACCCTGGTGAGGTGGAGATATGCTCTAGAGATGATAGGAATGAAGGTCAGTAGGAACAAGACAGAATACATGTGTGTAAATGAGAGGAAGGTCAGAGAAATGGTGAGGATGCAGGGAGTAGAGTTGGCAAAGATGGATGAGTGTAAATACTTGGGATCAACAGTACAGAGTAATGGGGAGTGTGGAAGAGAGGTGAAGAAGAGAGTGCAGGTAGGGTGGAATGGGTGGAGAAGAGTGTCAGGAGTGATTTGTGACAGACAGGTATCAGCAAGAGTGAAAGGGAAGGTCTACAGGACGGCAGTGAGACCAACTATGTTATATGGGTTGGAGACAGTGGCACTGACCAGAAAGCAGGATAAAGAGCTGGAGGTGGCAGGGTTAAAGATGCTAAGATTTGCACTGGGATTAATGAGAATGGATAGGATTAGAAATGAGTACATTAGAGAGTCAGCTCAGGTTGGACGGTTTGGAGACAAAGTCAGAGAGGTGAGATTGCGTTGGTTTGGACATGTGCAGAGGGTAGATGCTGGGTATATTGGGAGAAGGATGTTTAGGATAGAGCTGCCAGGGAAGAGGAAAAGAGGAAGGCCTAAGAGAAGGTTTATGGATGTGGTGAGAGAGGACATGCAGGTGATGGATGTAACAGAGCAAGATGCAGTGGACAAAAAGATATGGAAGAAGATGATCCACTGTGGCAACCCCTAACGTGAGCAGCTGAAAGAAGAAAAAGAAGACTGTAATTAATGTTATCTGTTTGCTCTGTTTAGTGCAGGCTCTGCGTTTTTACAACTACATAGAAAGGCAGAAGGTGCGTGTGCAGGGGGAGGGAGAAGATAGGAAGGACGGGGATATGGGGACAGGTGTCTATGGATGAGGAGAGAGAAAAAAGTCTCAAAAGTCAACAGTGTACAAAAAACAGGTAAAGACAAAACAAATAGTGACATTTTGTTGTTTTATAGGTGTGCCTAGCGACCCTAAACAGTGGGCTGGGGAAGTATTATTGCTGTTCTGTTCAGTTCTTGTTTAGTAAACTCAGCATCTTTGATATATATATATATACTAGCAAAATACCCGCGCTTCGCAGAGGCGAAGTACTGCCTTAAAATTTTTATTAAGAAGAAAATTAAACCTTTTTAAACTGAGGGAAAATATACCAATAATTATTTGTTAAGGATCTCTTTGTATACCATGTTGTCAGTTAGGCACTCCGGTTGTAACATGACCAAGCTGTGCGCTGAGCTTACTCTTGAGCATGCAACGTACAGTTGGCCATGTGAACAGTAATCTTGTTTCAAATCTCACAGCTTGGATTGCTGCTGTCATAATCGGTTTGAGTTTCATGGTTTGTTTCAATTAAGATGGTATTTGTAGGACTTGTGTTGAAGAGACATTCGGCATCTGTCAAGTGTTGTAAGTATACAACCAGTTTCATTGATAACTTCACATCCAGCTTTTGAGAGTTTAAACATTTCTAAACATCAAAGTGTCCACTACTGAAATCGTCACCTGTCAATCTAAGACGTTTAAGAAGCATTGGCGGTTGTCCAAAGGTGTAAAATATTTGGCCATTTCGGTACACTTAAGCATTTCACTCTTCTAGTGCTCCTGTGTAGTATAATTATCTCCTGTACCATCATCAGTCCACACCTTGAACCTGTCCCAGTCATTCAATACATAAGACACAATGTTCCTCCGGATATCAAGAGTGAGCCTGATATGGCCATGCAATATGTAACAAAGAGAATGGAAAAGGTAGGTGCCATCTCCGGGCATGGAAACCACTTGGTAAGTGACAGTTCTTTGATCAACGGTGATCACCTCGATAGACATGTTAATGGGGGTACGGTTGGAATGATAAAGGAAATGGGTACCTGAACAATGTAAAGGAAGTCTAAAATACCTACACAATAACTATAATCGTAATAAATGAACAATAAAACAGCGGAGAAGCCGTGGATTAAATAAAAAGGCTGTAGTTATCAGCAGGGAGACGTGAATACCGTGGCGAAGCAAGGAAGGGAATGTAGAGACTAGAGCGACGGACGGCCTTATATAGGCAGGCAGCCAACAACGTGGGAGGCGTTGGGATGGGGGACCCAACGCCGCCTCACACGGTGACCGAGCTGCAGGCTATGGACGTATATATGTACGTAAGTAGGATTCAGTTAGCGTTGGGAAACCGCGTACCAAATTTCTTGAAGATGGGCCCATAAGTAACAATAAGTTCAATATGACGGCCGACAGTGGCATCATATCACCGAAATAAGTACCAAATTTCAGCCTTCTACCTACACGGGAAGTTGGAGAATTAGTGATGTTGGAAAGTTCAATAAGGCGGCTGACAGTGGCATCACACCACCGAAATAAGTACGTACATTGGTTTCAGTTAGCGCAGGGAAGCCGCCTGCCAAATTTCGTGAGAATGGGGCCATGAATAAGATAGTTCAACATGGCGGACGTTGTTGACCGTTATGACCGTTACG
The DNA here is from genome assembly GCA_026402145.1 of Polypterus bichir lapradei. NCBI lineage: Eukaryota > Metazoa > Chordata > Cladistia > Polypteriformes > Polypteridae > Polypterus > Polypterus bichir. The sequence goes on from JANRMT010062807.1 coordinate 20,939,388, forward strand.
CGTAGAATTTCGAAATGAAACCTGCATAAATTTTGTAAGTAAGCTGTAAGGAATGAGCCTGCCAAATTTCAGCCTTCTACCTACACGGGAAGGTGAAGAATTAGTGATGTTGGAAACTTCAATATGGCAGCCGACAGTGGCATCATACCACTGAAATAAGTACGTACATCGGTTTTGGTTAGCGCAGGGAAGCCACCTACCAAATTTCGTGAAGATGGGGCCATAAATAAGAAAGTTGAACATGGCGAACATTGTCAAACGTTATGACCGTTACGCGTAGAATTTTGAAATGAAACCTGCTTAACTTTTGTAAGTAAGCTGTAAGGAATGAACCTGCCAAATTTCAGCCTTTTACCTACACGGGAAGTTGGAGAATTAGTGACGTTGGAAAGTTCAATATGGCGGCTGACAGTGGCGTTATACCACCGAAATAAGTATGTACATTGGTTTCGGTTAGCGCAGGGAAGCCGCCTACCAAATTTCTTGAAGATGGGGTCAGCCTTCTACCTACACTGGAAGTTGGAAAATTAGTCACGTTGGAAAGTTCAATATGGCGGCCGACATTGGCATCATACCATCAAAATAAGTAAATACATCGGTTTCGGTTAGCGCAGGGAATCCACCTACCAAATTTCGTGAAGATGGGGCCATAAATAAGAAAGTTCAACATGGCAGACATTGTGAAAATTAGTGACGTTGGAAAGTTCAATATGGCGGCCGACAGTGGTGTCATACCATCGAAATAAGTACATGCATCAGTTTCGGTTAGCGCAGGGAATCCGCCTACCAAATTTCGTGAAGATGGGGCCATAAATAAGAAAGTTCAACATGGCGGACGTTGTCGACCGTTATGACCGTTATGTGTAGAATGTCGAAATGAAACCTGCTTAACTTTTGTAAGTAAGCTGTAAGGAATGAGCCTGCCAAATTTCAGCCTTCTACCTACACGGGAAGTTGGAGAATTAGTGACGTTGTAAAGTTCAATATGGCAGCTGACAGTGGCGTCATACCACCTAAATAAGTATGTACATTGGTTTTGGTTAGCACAGGGAAGCCGCCTACCAAATTTCGTGAAGATGGGGCCATGAATAAGAAAATTCAACATGGCAGACATTGTGAAAATTAGTGACGTTGGAAAGTTCAATATGGCGGCCGACAGTGGTGTCATACCATCGAAATAAGTACATACATCGGTTTCGGTTAGCGCAAGGAATCCGCCTACCAAATTTCGTGAAGATGGGTCCATAAATAAGAAAGTTCAACATGGCGGACATTGTTGACCGTTATGACCGTTACGCGTAGAATTTCGAAATGAAACCTGCTTAACTTTTGTAAGTAAACTGTAAGGAATGACCCTGCCAAATTTCAGCCTTCTACCTACACGGGAAGTTGGAGAATTAGTGATGAGTGAGTGAGTGAGTGAGTGAGTGAGTGAGTGAGTGAGTGAGTGAGTGAGTCAGTCAGTCAGTCAGTCAGTCAGTCAGTCAGTCAGTCAGTGAGGGCTTTGCCTTTTATTAGTATAGATATACATACTTTAATACGTTAGTGGAGGTTAGAGCCTCGGCTTCCCATCCTTCTTTTATTATATCCAAAAGTCCCCGGGGCTGGCGTCCATATAACAGTTCAAATGGGGAGAAACCCGTGAAGGCTTGAGGTACTTCCCGGTAAGCAAAAAGCACGAGAGGCAAGAGCTGATCCCAGTTCCTACCGTCCGCGCTGACTACCTTGCGCAGCATCTGCTTGAGAGTCTGATTGAAACGCTCCACCATCCCGTCGGTTTGCGGGTGATAGACAGATCAATCAATCAATCAATCAACATTTATTTATATAGCACATTTTCATACAAAAAATATAGCTCAAAGTGCTTTACAAAATGAAGAATAGAAAAATAGAAGACAGAATAAAAAATAAACATAAGTCAACATTAATTAACATAGAATAAGTAAGGTCCGATGGCCAGGGTGGACAGAAAAAACAAAAAAAAAAACTCCAAGGGCTGGAGAAAAAAAATTAAATCTGTAGGGATTCCAGACCAAATGACCGCCCAGTCCCCTCTGGGCAATCTACCTAACATAAATTAAACAGTCCTCTTTGTATTTAGGGTTTTCATGGAAGGACCTGATGATGATGGTCACGTAGACTTCTGGCTTTCAGTCCATCAATGTTGGTGCATCATGATGCTTTGAGAAGGTGGTGGTGGCGCAGGCCGCCACCACAAAGAAACCGGAAAAAGAAACAGAAGAGAGAGTAGGGGTCAGTATGGATTTTGGAGCCACTGTAAATAGTTATTATGATGAATTGAACATACAGAGTATCAGTATTAAGTTAAAGTGAAGTTATAAAAAGGCCATGTTAAAGTAATGTGTTTTCAGCAGTGTTTTAAAGTGCTCTACTGTATTTGCCTGGCGAATTCCTATTGGCAGGCTATTCCAGATTTTAGGTGCATAACAGCAGAAGGCCGCCTCACCACTTCTTTTAAGTTTAGCTTTTGGAATTATAAGGAGACACTCATTTGAGGATATAAGGTTACGATTTGGAATATAACATATAATATAACTGATTACATCAACTTCTGTATGGACATTGTAGTTCCAGTAAGAACAGTACGCTGCTATGCTAACAACAAGCCATGGGTTACAAGTGACATCAAGGGCCTTTTGAACCAGAAGAAAAGGGCTTTTAAAGGTGGTGATCAGCATGAGCTCAAGCGCGTGCAGAAGGAACTCCGAGTCCAACTCAGGGCGGCGAAAGAGCAGTACAGGAGAAAGCTGGAGCAGAAGTTGCAGAACAACAGCATGAAGGAAGTGTGGGATGGGATGAAGATTATCACTGGCTGCAGCTCGAAGCGGGGTGCCGCCATCGAGACAGACGTGGAGAGAGCAAACCAAATGAACAACTTCTTTAATAGGTTTGATCACCCTAACCCACTATCATCTCGGAGTACTGCATCCTCCAACCATTCTTCTGCTGATACCAGCATAGGTGAGACATCCCCACCCACAATTACAGCAGCCCATGTGAGCAGAGAGTTGAAAAGACTTCGTGCCAGCAAAGCAGCGGGTCCAGATGGTGTATCACCACGACTGCTGAAGGCCTGTGCGTTGGAACTGGGGAGTCCTCTACAGCGCATCTTCAACCTGAGCCTGGAACAGGGGAGAGTCCCAAGGCTTTGGAAAACATCTTGTATCACCCCAGTCCCAAAGGTATCACGTCCTAGTGAGCTGAATGACTTCCGGCCTGTTGCTCTGACGTCACATCTGATGAAGACCATGGAGCGGCTGCTGCTTCACCACCTGAGGCCACAGGTCCGCCACGCCCTCGACCCTCTGCAGTTCGCACACCAGGAGAAGGTGGGAGCGGAGGATGCCATCATCTATATGCTACACCGATCCCTCTCCCACCTGGACAGAGGCAGTGGTGCTGTAAGAATTATGTTTTTGGACTTCTCTAGCGCCTTCAACACCATCCAACCTCTGCTCCTTAGAGACAAGCTGACTGAGATGGGAGTAGACTCACACCTGGTGGCATGGATTGTGGACTATCTTACAGACAGACCTCAATATGTGCGTCTTGGGAACTGCAGGTCTGACATTGTGTTCAGCAATACAGGGGCGCCGCAGGGGACTGTACTTTCTCCGGTCCTGTTCAATCTATATACATCAGACTTCCAATATGACTCAGAGTCCTGTCACGTGCAAAAGTTCGCTGATGACACTGCTATTGTGGGCTGCATCAGGAGTGGGCAGGAGGAGGAGTACAGGAAGCTAATCAAAGACTTTGTTAAATGGTGCGACTCAAACCACTTACATCTTAACACCAGCAAAACCAAGGAGCTGGTGGTGGATTTTAGGAGGCCCAGGCCCCTCATGGACCCTGTGATCATCAGAGGTGACTGTGTGCAGAGGGTGCAGACCTATAAATATCTGGGAGTGCAGCTGGATGACAAATTGGACTGGACTGCCAATACTGATGCTCTATGTAAGAAAGGTCAGAGCAGACTATACTTTCTGAGAAGGTTGGCATCCTTCAACATCTGCAGTAAGATGCTGCAGATGTTCTACCAGACGGTTGTGGCGAGTGCCCTCTTCTACGCGGTGGTGTGCTGGGGTGGCAGCATAAAGATGAAAGACGCCTCACGCCTGGACAAACTTGTTAAGAAGGCAGGCTCTATTGTAGGAGTAAAGTTGGACAGTTTAACATCTGTGGCAGAGCGACGGGCATTAAGCAAACTCCTGTCAATCATGAAGAATCCACTGCATCCACTGAACAGTGTCATCTCCAGGCAGAGGAGTAGCTTCAGTGACAGACTTTTGTCACCGTCCTGCTCCACTGACAGACTGAGGAGATCGTTCCTCCCCCAAACTATGCGACTCTTCAATTCCACCTGGGG
>JANRMT010062807.1:20952440-20972743 GCA_026402145.1 Polypterus bichir lapradei
TATCTATCTATCTATCTATCTATCTATCTATCTATCTATCTATCTATCTATCTATCTATCTATCTATCTATCTATCCATAACGTGTCAGGCATTCCAATATATAAGATTGAGCGAGATTATTTAAGGCTTTATAAACCAAAAGCAGTATTTTAAAGTCAATCCTGAAAGAAACAGGTAACCAGTGTAGTGACATCAAAACTGGAGAAATGTATTCCCACTGTAGAAAATAGGCTAACCAATTTTCGTGCGATATTCTTTGTGTTAGTGGAGCGCGGCGGAACCGCCTCTGGGTTTCCGAGTTGCATAATCGACCATGACCAATATGTACTTATGGCCACGATTCGAGGGCTCCAGGGGTCCTACAAGGTCCACCCCTATCCTATCAAAGGGAATGTCAATTAGGGGTATTGGAACGAGAGCAGCACAGCCCCTCCTAGGTATCTGAAGTGTTTGGCATTCCGGGCAGGACTGACAGAAATGTCGGCCCTCCTCATTAATTCCAGGCCAATAGAAACTGAGCTTTATCCTCTCCTGGGCTTTTTCGGCCCCGAGGTGGGCGCCTAGGAGGTGGGCATGAGCTAGTTCGCAAACCTCGCACCGGAAGGTAAGCGGTACTAGCAACAACTTCCATACCTCACCCTCATGAGTCGCGACTCGATAAAACAGATCATTTTCCAAAACAAAGTAGGGCTCTCGTGGTATGGAGCTGTCAGCCGATCGGCTGCCAACAGAAACAATAATATTCCGGGCAAACTTCAGGGAGTCATCATTCCACTGTTCCCTTTTAAATGACGCAGGCGTAGACCTAAATCGATGGTCCATGCTGTCTAAAGGATCTTGTTGCTCGGGGGAAACCACGCTTTCTCGGCTCGTGCCCTCACCGGCGGATACTTCTGGGCCAGGGTCCGTCACCTGAGAATCTTCCCCCCAGCTTCCTACATCATCATTGTTTGCCTGCGTGCATGGCGTGGGGGTCGCGGGGAGGGTGCCCTGCCCATCCATAACCAGACCCAACGAGGCTACAGGAGTGGTTGTTATTCTACCGCTAGTGTTATGTGACCAGTCGTGTCCCAAAATCACCGGAAAAGGGGGCTCAGGTAATACAGCGACTGACAACCGACTTAAGTCCCCTTTCCAGGAAATGTAACACTTTGCGGAGCGATACGATCTGGTCTTACCATGTACACAAGTGACCTGCAACTGCTGTGGTAGCCACTGTTGCGGCAGAATATAACGGCGAGCCACAATGGTTATGTTGCTGCCGGAATCAAACAGGGCCACTACCGAGTGTCCATTTACCACTCCCGTATTAGGGATCACCAGGGGATGTGACAGAGTGCAGTACCTTTCAGCGGTGGCCCAACTGCAGTCCATAGGTTCGACATTTAACAGGCAGGCTGGCAAAAGATGTCTGACCTCACCACACTTGAAACGGCATGGTGAGGCCGGCTTTTCTCTGGGCTTTGCCGGAGCTTCCGCAGTGCGGCGAGTGGGCTCGAGGGTAACGGCACGTCCCTGTCAGGCGCCGCGACCTGACCTTTCTGACCCCCCGGTTCGGTGTACCGTGAGCTGACGCTCCAGGACGTCCAGGAGACCCTTCATGTCTTTAAATGAGTGTTGTCGGACCTGCTGGGCAAGATAATTGGACATGGCATTAACTAGCCACTCACATGCCACTTGTTCGACTACTCTACGTGCTTGGGGTCCCTCAGGCCGTAGCCAGTGCCTCATCTTGCCCCAGAATTCAAAGGCTTGCGCTTGGGCCGGGTGATCAGGGTCGAACTGCCAGTTACGCCACTCGCTCGCCTGCTGGTCCGACGTAATGCCATAGCGACTTAGGATCTCCGCTTTCAGGTGGTCATAGTTCGTGGCCTCCTCCTTGGGGAGGTCGTAATAGGCTTGCTGCGTGGCACCTTTTAGATACGGTGCCAAGATGGACGGCCACTCGGCCCGCTGCCACTGGTTCCGGGTGGCCGTCCTCTCAAAGATGCCCAGATAGGACTCAATGTCGTCTGCTTCTGTTAGTGGGACGATCGGAGGAGGTGGAGGTCGGGGTGGGTCCGGTCTTACCATCTCTGCCGTGGCCAACCTTGCTTTGGTCTCTTCCAATTCCCACTTTGTTGCGGCCTGCTCGAGCTGTAGGGACTGGATCTGGGCTGCCATCCCTTGTAGTATGCTATTGAGGTCCTGTCCTTCTGACATTTTCGGACGTTTTCAATCCGGCCAACTACGCCACTGTAAAAGAAAGACAAAATGAGTATAAAGGTTTGGGGTTTCCGGCCCCGTATACTGTAAAAATAGTTGAAATATGCAAAAGAATCACAGTCAAAGTCAGTACGCATTTGCACTATACAGTTGACATTCAAACATGGCGGAGTGGGAACATTTATGAGGAGGGACCGGAAATAAAGAAGGTATGCTGGGAAGGAGCCAAGATGGATTGGGACTGCTGATGTCATCAGGAGTTGACAGAGGAAGGGCGGAAGTAGCGGTGCGTGGGTATTGATTCAGGCAGATTCATGGCGGCGGTGCGTCTTTCTTTCTGCAGGAAACAAAGAGAGAAAGATTAGTACCCCGCCATTCCCTTCTGGCATACGAATTCACGTTACCGTTTAGGTCCGTCCGCGGCCCCCTACTCGCACGTGCGTGACAATATACGAGGGATATCCAGAAAAAAAGGTTACAACAGCTGTTAAAAATCGAAAAATAAATATATTTCAACCAAATTTACAGGGTATGTTCCAAAATATGTGTTTATTTCTCAACATAATCGCCGTCAGCTTCGATGCACTTCTTCAGCCTGGGCACCAGCTTTTTTATACACTCGTCGAATACGCTCCGCTCCACCTCCGAAAGCCACTTCTCCACTGTCTCCTTCGCCTCCTCATCGTTGGAAAAACGTTTCCCACCCAAGAATTCTTTCACAATTCTTCCACAAGCTGACGATGGATCTCGGCCGCAGATTCGCGACGCAAAGTGAGGAACTTGATGACCGAACGAATCTCGCATCGCCGGTAGGTGGAGCAAACAGCCTCAGCAGAGGTTGATGAACTCGCTTGCGGTGATGACATTTCACAACTGACTGACGTGGTCCTGGGCTTATTTTGACCGTTAGGACCCCCCTACACGCAGGTATGCCAACCTTCGAAAAAAAAATTTCCCTGCACCCTCCAGGGCACTTGTAACCTTTTTTTCTGGATATCCCTCGTATATATATATATTATTTCACAAAGAAGGCAGGTCTTTATCCATTGTTATTGCATGATTATGTTGTGTGTTTTATCTGCTGGTCATTTTGTGTTTTATTTTAGTGCACATTATTTGTAAAATGTGTTTAAGAATTTCATTAACATTACACAATGTCTTCTTCACAGTTTCCATTCTTCTCTTTTGTTTGTATTTTCAGGTCGTGAAGCTTCAGTTTTCACCCTACAGCCCACTGAACCTCAGATCAGGGAGGAGTTTTTACAATGTGAGTCTGTTCTTTGATTAAATGGATCATCACAATAGAAATCATTTCTCTTTTAATATCTCAGTACGGGCTTATGTTATGAAAGTGTAATCTGCAGAACGTGTGCTGTGAATGTTGTGTGACTGATGAGCTGAAAATGATGAGGGGTTCTGTGACAGGTGCATTATTGGAACAAGAGATTTAGGACTGTGATGTACCAAAGCAGTCTGTTGGACCTGAATCAATCAATCGTAAGAGTCAATTGAATTAACAGGACGTAAAAAACACAAAAACATCAAATGAAATCCCTGATTTCCCTGATGTTCGCAGTATTGCAGTTCCCTTTAATTTTTAAAATGAGTAATTATGAAAGTCGGCATCATCTCACATAGTAAGTTCAAGTTTCTTTATTGTCATCCCATCCAAATACATCTTACAGGTAGAGAAAACATTGGGTGTCTTTAGAACAACCGTACAAATATACAACATGTAGTACAACAAGACAATGTACACCACTTAGTGCAAATAAAACATGCAGTGCAAACAGACAAGACAGTGTGCAGTAAAATGACACGACAACAATAGGACAACATTCAGCAGATCAGTTCTCACTGGATTAGTAACAGCTTAACAGCAGAGGCGACATTACTGAGTTAAAAAGATGAAATATAAGCAGTCAGTCATTACTCAACCCGCTATATCCTAAAACAGGGTCACCGGGGTCCGCTGGAGCCAAACCCAGACCGCATAGGGCGTAAGGCAGGAACAAATCCTGGGCAGGGCACCAACCCACCGCAGGACACACACACAACCACACACCAAGCACAATTTAGGATCGCCAATGCACTTAACCTGCATGTTTTTGGATTGTGGGAGGAAACCGGAGTACCCGGAGAAAACCCACTCAGACACAGGGAGAACATACAAACTCCACACTGGGAGGACCCGGGAAGCAAACCGAGGCTAACCATGCCACCCACAATGTAGTAAGTGTTTACCACTAATAAAGTTTTTAAATGTGCAAACAGTGCAAAGTTCACAGTTCAACAGTGAGTAGAAGGAGGTGCTCAGACATTAAGGAGTAGGAGAGTACAGGGAGGAAGAAACTGTCACACAGTCTGGATGATCTGATTCAGATACTGCAATACCCATCTGCTAGATATCAGGAGCTCAAGAAGCCCATGTGCTGGGTGTGAGGGGTCAGTCACAATGCTGGGTGCCTTGTGGAGGTTGTGTGTGCTGTAGTTGTCTTGTATGGAGTGCAAAGACACACCGATGAAGTCCGTCCTCAGCTGTCTTAACAGTCCTCTGTAGTAACTTGTGATCCACAGCACTACAGTCCACACCATGATGGAGCTGGTCAGCACATTAACACATTTATGTGTGTGCTTAGCAAAGTGGCTTATGTTTGGACAGTGATAGGATGGCGCTATATAATAAGGACTGATTTACAAGGCTTTGAATAGGGTTATAGTTAGCCATCATTGGACTGCTGGGTCATGAATATCCCACCCAGGAAGACCACATGAAAAACACCAACCAACTCTGAAAAAGAAGGCAGTCCTTGGCATGGGCCACTCACACACACACACACAGAAGCCATCTGAGCCAATTACAGTATGTCAATATACTGTATAAGCAGGGGCAAAGTTTTATAATCCTCATGTTTATAATAAATTGTACATTGGTCCAAATGTGTGTGTGAGTGTGTTCACCTTGTGATGGACTGGCACCCTGTCCATTGGTTGATCCTACCTGCCCCCAATGGTTACTGAGGTAGGCTCCAGTTTTCCCAGAGCCCGGAACCGTGTAAGCAGGTTGGAAAATGAATGGATGGATGGATGGATGGATTATTCTGTTTCTGTAAAATGAGGGGCTTTTCATACCCTGATGGAATTTTAACAGCTGGGAACTTCAACTATGGAGAAAGGTAAGGAAAATTAAGTGTGAGTTTTACTGAATAATAAAATGAATTACTGGCATTGACAAAAGGCACAACTGGTTATGAGTTATTTGACAGATTAACATCAATCAATTGGTTCTTTTCCTCCTAACATTCCAATAACTTTGATAAATTAGAGAACAGAACTTACTATGGGATGGACATTTTGATTAATAAAGAGCAGCAGCATAAGTGGAATGAATAATCAGTTTATCATCTCACTGTCTTAATATGCTGAGGGCTGTCACATTACAAATCTCTTTATGGTGATTTATGTGTTGTGTTTAATTTTAATTTTATTTCATTTGTAAATGTGCACTGAGCTCTGAGTATGTCTAAAGTGGACTGCAGTGTGAAATAAATAAAACAGAAATACTGACGTGAATTAAACTTTAGCAGACCCCTATGAAAGCTCATCTCTTCTGTCACTTTGTGGTCTTCACTCTCTGAGCTCCTGTCTCACATTAACTGTTCACCCTCAGTGTCTCCTCAGATGTTCTCTCTGTCAGTTCTCAGCTTTCTCTTTAAATCTCCACCTCCTCCTCCTCACCGAGCACAGACAAACTTACAGTTTCGTTTCTTCACAAGTCACTTCCTTGTTTGCCTGACTGATTCTCTCTGCCTGCCTCTCCTTAGACTGATGATGGCTGAAGCCCCACTGTTTGTATCACAGGACGAGTTCTCCTGTACGTTGTGTCAAGGAACCATGACTGACCCCGTCACCATCCTCTGTGGACATAATTTCTGTCTGAAGTGCTTAACCAACTACTGGGATCAGAGCCAAGAGTGCAACTGTCCTCAGTGCAGACACACCTTCACCACAAGGCCTGAACTGAACAGAAACACTCTGCTGAACGAAGTCATCAAGAAATTAAAGAAGACATCTCAGAGTTATGCCAGCCCTGGAGATGTGGAGTGTGACTTCTGTACTGGGAAGAAGTTCAGAGCGATTAAGTCCTGTCTCACCTGCGTGGCCTCCTACTGTCAGACTCACCTGCAGCTTCACTATGGAGGAGACGCCTTGAAGCACCACAAGCTGGTTGATCCTGATAGAAATCTAAAAGAAAAACTCTGGGTGAAATATCAGAAATGCCTGGAGATGTTTTGTAAAACTGATGAGACGTGCATCTGCATGATGTGTAGAATGACTGAACACAACAGTCATGAAAAGGTTGAGCTGGAAATGGAAAGAGAAGAAAAACAGGTGAGTGAAGTTTACTGTTTAACGGAAGCTCAATATAAAAGGAGTTAAGTGATAGTAAATGTCCAGCAGGGAGCTGGAGCCTATCCTGGTGAGACTGGGTGGAAGACATGAAAAAGTCCAGGATGAGATACTCAGTGTGATCCATGGACAGTCGAGTGAGCTGAGTGCTCTCATTAAACTGAGCGGAGGTTCTTTGTGTTTTGATCACTTGTTTCTGGAGTACCTCAGGCATCTCTAAGAGACACGTTACACTCACATGTCAGTTAATATTAATCTTTGGGGTCTAAATTTCTTAAAGTATGGCTGGATTTTTAAGTGGCCTTTCAGTATTGATGTTCTCACTTTATTAAGTTATTCAGCAATTCTGTGACTAATTAGTGATCAAACATAATTAAATTTAATCAAATTTTTGAGTGATAATTACACTGTATGATTGTAAGATGGACTCTGACATTTAAGTTTGGAAAGAACTCCACAAAGTCTGTCAGATGTTGAATATATTTAGTAAATGTGTCTATTTTGAAATATATGTGAAAATAAAAATCCACAAACCACACAACAACAACATTTATTTCTATAGCACGTTATCACACAAATAATGTAGCTCAAAGTGCTTTACAAGATGAAGAAATAAAATTAGGCAATACTAATTAACAAAGAATAATGTAAGGTTTGATGGCCAGGGAGGACAGAAAAAAAAAAAAAAAAAAACCTCCAGTGGACTGGAGAAAAAAACAAAATCTGCAGGGGCTCCGAGGCCACGAGACCACCTGCCCAGACCCCACTAGGCATTCTGCTTAACAGCGATGATCTTAATCAGTCATCAGATTTTCAGGCTTCATGTGGAAGAATTAGACAATGATGGGAATGTGGACTTCTGACCTTCGATCCAACAATGTAGGGACTGCAAGGTGACCTGATCAGGTGGTGGTGGCAAAAATTGACACCTCAGAGAACCAGAAAAAGAACAGCAGAGAATAGTAGGGGTTAGTATGGATTTCCGAGCCATGAAAAAAAAAGATAATTAAATACATTTAGAGAATATCAAGTGCTCTACTGTATTAGCCTGGCAAATTTCTATTGGTCAGCTACTACAGATTTTAGGTGCATAACAACAGAAGGCCGCCTCACCACTTCTTTTAAGTTTAGCTCTTGGGATAATAAGCAGACTCTCATTTGAAGATCTAAAGTTACGATTTGGAGTGTAAGGTGAAAAACATTCTGAAATATAAGATGCGGTGAGGTCATTTAAGGCTTTGTAAACCATTAGCAGTATTTTAAAGTCAATTCTAAATGGCACAGGTAACCAGTGTAGTGACATCAGAACTGGAGAGATCTGTTCAGATTTTCTTTTCCAAGTTAAGATTCTGGCAGCTGCATTCTGCACTCATTGTAATCGATTGATGTCTTTCTTGGGTGGTCCTGAGAGGAGTGCGTTACAGTAAGCTAGTCGACTGAAAAGAAACGCGTGAACTAATATTTCAGCATGTGGCAAAGTTATAAGTGGTTTCATTTTTGCTATACTTCTTAAGTGAAAAAATGCTGTCCTAGTAAACAGATTAATGTGTGATTTCAAATTTAGGTCAGAGTCAACAATTACCTCTAAGTTCTTTACCTCTGCCTTGACTTTTAATCCTAATGCACCAAGTTTATTTCTAATAACCTCATTATATCTATTATTGCCAATCACTAAAATTTCTGTTTTCTCTTTATTTAGTTTGAGAAAATTACTACTATCCATTCGGAAACACAAGTGAGACATTGTGTTAGTGAAACAACAGAGTCAGGGTTATCAGGTGCTATTAATAAATACAGCTGTGTGTCGTCATCATTGCTGTGGTAGCTCAAGTTATAGCCCAAGATAATCTAACCTAACGTAAGCATGTAAATTGAAAAAAGCAGCAGACCAAGAGAGATCCTTGTGGACCACCATATTGAATATCATATGTCTCTGAAGTATAATTACCACAAAACTAACAAAAAATTTTCTACCTCTCAGGTAAGACTTAAACCACTTTAAGACCCTGACAGAGAGGCCCACCAACACCGACAAAGGCGATTTATAATAATATTGTGATCAATGGTATAGAATGTGGCACTCAGATCTAAGAAAATGAGAACAGATAAACGGCCTCTGTCTGCATTAACCTGGAAGTCATTTACTACTTTAACAAGTGCAGTTTCTGTACTGTGATTTGAAACCGACTGAAACTTCTCAAGAATAGCAGGTTTATTAAGGTGATCATTGAGCTATGTAATGACTGCCTTCTCTAGGATTTCACTTAAGAAAGGCAGGTTATAAATAGGTCACTACATGATCATCATATAGTGAGGGTTAATTTTAAGCTGGTAAATTCAGTTGTGAATAAGGACTATGGCCTCCGATGGTCTGAAAATTAACAGCAGAACATAAGAAATGTGACAAACAAAAGGAGTCCATTCAGTCCATCAGGCCCATTTGTTTAGCTAATAGCTAAGCTGCCCTGATATCTCATCCAGATTCTTCTTAAAGGTTCTCAAGGTTTCTGCTTCCACTCCATGTTTCAGTAGTTTGCTCCACAGTCCTACAACTCTTTGTGTAAAAAAGAGCTTCCTGACTTCATTATTAAACGCACTTCCACTTAATTTTAAGTGATTTCCTTGAGTGTGTGAACACCCTTGTGCTGCTTTGTCTTACTTCTGTTTCACTTGAATATCAGCACCTCAGAAGAGTCAATTCCAATTTGACAGTTCAGGCCCTCTGATTCTGCTCTCAGTAAAATGTTGTTAATCAAAAGTGCAAAAAAGAAAGCAACATTTTAAACAATAAAAGTATCTATGGGCTGTTTCTCTGTTTTTTAATTTGATGTGAATCACTTAATTAATAGAGGTACCATGGTGGAGGATCTGATTTTCATTCCTCGTCTGATTATGTAATTTATTTTTTGACTGTTAGTTCATTTTATAAGTTAGTCAATTCCTGAGATGCCCCCAAGAAAAACATCTGGGTCCTCATGGATAATGCTGTGTGTAGAATTCACACAAAAACATGGCGAACAGACAAAAACAGACGTGTGTACGTACAAAAAAATCCAGATGTATAAATCTGTGCGTATGCCAACTTCCAAGTTTTTCCGCTACATCAATCCTGGTCAGTGTAAAATGTAACGCACGTGCACACACCTTCCGCCTCCCCAGTCTCCTCCCAGAATTTTGCATATTTTAATATGCAAATCAATATAAATAGCCCTTAAGTTCAGCATTCTGTGAAAAGACAATAGCAAAAGCACAGGGAAAATAGGAGAATTTCAGCGATTACCAAGTGGAGGCAAGAAAAAATGTACTATTTGGTTGTTTAAGAAGTGATATAAACAAGAAAAGGAAGTTGATTTGAGTTCAGAAAGTTGCAAAGTGCCCAAAATAAAAAACAAGTGGCCAGATATCAAAGTCGCTGTGAAAAGGGGAGTCATAGACCACTGTCTGAGTGTCATATGGAAGCTTATTAAAGTACAGAGAAAAGAAAAAAAGCAATAGGGACACAGTGGAATAAAACATTGACATGTCATCTTTAATTTTGAAATTTCCACTTTAATCATGTAGTTTATTTGTCATTAAAGCAGAACGTCATAAACTTCATGTTAATTTTTTTTTAATTTGCTAATTTCTCCGATCCCATTATAACTAAAGTAGCACGTTAAATGCTTTGTATTCTTTGTGCTCTTCTATTTGCTCTATGTGTATGAATCACTTTGTGTTTCTTATATGGGCTTTCTCTGATGCCAACAGGACAAAGAAAACATTACCCTCATGATTTTACAGCTCTCTGAACAATTTTAATACTAAGATGTATACTTGATATTATTTTCATGATGAAATTAATTAAAGCATGTATTAAAAACAGAGACACAGTGGCACAGGGGTAGCGATGAGCTGGTGCCTCGTCCAGATATTGTTCCTGCCTCCCACAAGATGCTTGCTGCAATGTGCATGACCTTCGATGCAATAATTTATTGCAGCAGTACTGTCTCTTTCAAATGTACTAACACCCAATTCCTATCCTTCCTTTTCTTTCTTTAAGTAACCAATCGTCACACAATCAGCTCTTTAATAAATGTTAAGCCATCTGTAAGCTTAGAATGCCGATTCTTCAAATCTTTTAAGGTGCATTGAAATATCTTCATAGTACATGTTTAATTATTCCACCCATCTATCCATCCAGGGATGCACCAGTCACAGCAAGCATACAGTGTGAGGCAGGAACAATCACTGAACGTTTCATCAGTTCATTGCTACCACTGTGACACCGTATCCACACATTTAATTATTAACAGTATACATTATTTAAATGAAGTTAAAAATGTATCTGTATAATGCAATAAACATACTTTACTGTATTTCATCTTAAAAATAATATCAAGAGCTCCAAGTACATAGCGCTTGGAAATCTAAATTGACTAAGAAGACAGTCATCATCTGTAAATACGCACTCTCTTCTGTTGAACTGAATAGAATTCATTTATTGTTATTGTATGGTACAATGAGATTCAATATGCAAATCCTCCATAAACTTATTTTCATATTAAACAATAAAATAACCCTAATAATAATACGATAAAAAACAATAAAAAATATACAATAATAAAACATAAGTGGCTCAAGTTGTGTAATATTACTATTAGTTCAAGTTTACAGTGAAGTGATTGCACTTATAAGTCCAAACAGTTTTACAAGGAGCACTTGATGGACTGATTGAGTGCATTTAGAGCTCTTGGGATAAAGCTGTTTCTGAACTGTGAGGTCCCTACAGGAAAGGCTCTGAAGTGTTTACCGTATGAAAGAAGCTCAGATAGACTGTGTGTATGGCTTAGGTAGCGTGTGCTTGAAGCTGTATCCCCATAATCCTCTTTGTGATCAGCTGCTGTACTGCTGTGATTCCAAACTCAGATACAATGGGTTAAAATACTCTGAGTGTTGCACTGAGATTAACACCGCTAAAGCAGCTATGGTGTTTGGAATAGTTTGGCCATTCCGTGCACCATAATATGCTTATGGGTAGATTACAATCAGATGCTTTAAATTAATAAACAATATGCGATTATTTTTAGTGCATTTGAAAAATCCACATCAGGGATGTGAATCTAAAAAATAAAGGGAAACTACACAGGAATTGTAGAACTGCTTTGATGCTGGGTGCCGCCTTTTTGCAAAACTGAGCTGAAAACTTGCGTATGCAATGGATTGAGCTGGCATGAAAATGTGTGTGGATTTACTCCAAGTTTAGTATTTATACATTGCGATGTGATAGTGGAAACAGGTGTACACAAATTTTTTGTGTGTAGGCACTTGTTTATACATGAGGCCCTTGGTTTTTTAATTTTTCAGCAGTTGTTAAATTTAATATATTCACCTAAATGTGTCTGAGTTTCCAAAGGTTCTGTCATGTTTTGATGATGAAAAAGCTTTTAATGGAGTTGAATGAGGATACTTGGGTACTGAAGTGTGCAGATCTGTGCTTGTGTGTGGCGTAAGTTACTGTACTGTAGTTCAGAAGTCTTGGTTTGTATAAATAAGATCCATTGTGACTCTCTCAGTTTAGAAAGTGGAACCAGACAGGGATGTCCATTATCACCAATGCTTTTTGTAGTTGCTATTGAACCCTTAACTGTTCATTTACAGAAGCAGTCAGAGATAAAATGCATCAAAAGGAAAAAAATGTCTTCACACTGCTCTCAGTCGCAGATCCACACCCGACATTGTTCATCAACATTACAGCTCTTTTAAAATTCTGTAATGTCCCCCTGTTTTCAGACTTTTCCTGCCTTATTTACCCTGCTTTAAAACCTGCCACTCTGCTCCTCGAATGTCTACCAGTTGGTCTCTTTTAGACTTTGCCACATTTGCTTCACTAGAATTGACCCGTTTTAGATTTCCTTTACACCTTTTAGTCCACATTCTTCTGATCACTCAATCCCAGTAGATGGACAACCGTTACCTCTGAATTCTGTCCTGATTATTACACAATAAACACTCTGGAGAGGCTGATTCTTCTCTCTTTGGTATTTAAACATTCTGTGTTAATAAACAGCCAGAAATTACACTGATGACAGTCTGTGTGTCGTGTTTAATAAGGTTTATGAGGTTTACCAGTTAATATTTGGATTACTAAACTCCACCATTACTATCATATCCCCTGTAAACTTACATTTTTCATATTATTAAAAACTTACAGATGCTTTTTCAGTTTGCAATATTGTTGTATTGTGTGCATTGCTGCAGGCTCCGATCACTGGGGACACGTTGACCGTTAAAATACAGTCACAAACTTTACAAATTACAACAGGTACACACATGAAAATAAAGATTAGTTTAAAAACACAATTGACATATCAACTTCAACTGAGTAATACTAAAGGATTAAACAGGACACGTCCATTAATATCATCATTGAGACATGGCCAGCTAACAAAAGAGAAGAGGAAATCAGAAACTCCAATCATCAGCATCCCTGGAGAAAATAAACCTCTGGAGTGTTGATGGCCATTTATATGACGTAAAGTCAGAGACAGTGACACGTCTGAAGACCTGAGCCTACTGGCCAGGTCTTCGGTCCTTTAACTCTTTCAATTCCAAGGCTCCTGATACCTCAGGTGTCTCAGTCATGGGTTACTAAACAGCTTGGCAGTGGATAAGTGGAACAGCAGAATACTGAAATGAGAAAAGAAACAGAACAGAGAAGGTTTAGTAAGAGTTCATGATGATTATATTACCTAACACTTTTATACAAATGACTAACAGAGATGTAATAAGCACAGCTAACAGTCAGCCCTACCAGCTATGCCAGGTTAAAGTGGTGAGTCCTCAGCCTGAGAGTGAAGGGGCAACTCTTATATGAGCAGGCAGATCAGTTCACAGATTTGAGACCCTGCAGCGTAAAGTTCAAACCTCCTCTGCTGTTTTACTAATCCTTGGACTGTTTAGTAGACTGAAATCAAGAGATCTTAATGTGCACTCGGTGTGAATGTGCAGATATGTACAGTAAGTGGGGCATCAGCCATTTAAAGCTGTTTATGCCTGTTTGACACTCTTATCTGTATTTGGTGGTTTGTAGCCCACTCCTAATTTCAGGCCTGTACCCTTGATGCTCATTAGTCAAACCCGTGTACCATCACTATAGGTTCAGATTTGAAGCAGTCGGTTATTTAAGTCTGTCATTAATTTAATTGTAGACCACCAACACACACTGTCATTTCTAAATCTTGGGTGTCCATTTCTGTTGTCCTCCTCATCCTCACCCCTTGGCCTTAGTCAGGTTCACAGGTTATTTCACTGTCACATCACATTTATGTGTTCCTACATATGACATTCTTTTTGATGAGCTTGCGCATTTAGAACTCCTATTTAAAATGTATTGCTTTTTTTATTTTTAATTTATCCCTTGTATATTAGACATTTTAAAGTTACCTTTTACACTTTTATTATTCTTACTGCCTGTTCCACTACATGGACTTTTAAGCCTGGCCCTTTGTAAACTCACGCTCATGTTATTTTTGTTCACTTTCACACTCATTATAGATTTCACTATTTTGAAACTTACTCTTATTATTATAATCTTTTAATGTATTAGTCTGAAGTTTTTGCTTTCCAGTCCTCTAGTTTGATTCTATTCTCAGGTTTTCCTCCTGTGCTGCTTTAGTGAAAGTTAAAATTAAGAGGTGAGCCCTCCTGTCACCGTTCATTTCTCATTATTCATTAAGTTTTTCTCTTTTATTTTCTTTTTTGTCTCTTTTTTCTTTAGTTCTTGTTTCATTTTTCCAGTTTCCACGTTACATGTTGTTATGTTGGTTGTGATGTTTACTTCTTATTTACAGGAGTTTAGTTCTCGTCACATCTTGTTATTTTCTTTATTCTATTTAATTTTGTTGAAGTAAGAGTTTTTATGCCCTTGATGCACGTTTGCTGTGTTTTTTGAACTGTTTGATATTTGAAGTCTGTTGACTTAATAAAAATGTTTCTTCCCCACTGATGTAGACATGAAGTGAGTGGACTGATCTGCCCAATCTGACTCACCCAATACCCGCAGGTCTCCATTTGTCACTCCTTCATCACTGTTCTTCAGCACAGACTCACATCTTCTTATTATTTCTGATTTCTTTTTGTTTTCTGCAGTTTTATTCCAGCTTCTGGTCTAACTGATTATATGTCCAGATGCTCATTCCTTTAAACAATTTAAGATTTGTTATGTCTCTCGTTCATTGGCTCATTCATCACTGTATTGATGTTATTTTATTATTTAATTTTTATATATATGTACTATACTGATTTTGATGTTATTTTCTGTTCATATTATATTAATGTATTTCTCTTTAAAGTATATGATTTGTTTTTTGGTATTAGTATATATATTTTTACTTTGTTGACTTTCATATTAATATCCAGCCCAGCTTATTTCTTAGTCTTATTAATATCACTGCCTGTTTCTGATCATGAGTTTGTAAACCTCGACTTCTTAAACTCCTTGTTAAAAGTCCACGACTGACCTCCTTGTTTGCCTTCCTATAACATCAGTGGATCCCATGCCAGGGGTGCTGCTGCCACCTGCTGTAAAAATCACCCTCATGCCCCTTAGCCCTGTGCTCCTCCATCTTAAACCCAATCTGAGCCTCATGTTAAACTCTCTGATCTCTCCAGTCCTCCCAGGAGTGTCTTGTGTCACAAACAGCACTTCTGATAAGACCACCGGGTGTCTTCTACTCCTAATCTTAGCTCCTCCATTTTCACTCTTTTCTTACACAATTGCCAGCCTGCTCTTACTTTTGTCACTTACTGTGACGTTGACAATGACAACTGGATCTGCGCCTCTCTGTAAAATAGCCAAGCCACATGCCCTCCAAGCCATAAAGCAGCCCACTGTGTGCGACTTGTTTGCTCTTCTTCATGTTTGAACTCGGAGTTAGTTAACTTTCTCTTGTGTTATTTTTTATTTCTCTGATCTTCAGTTATAATGTTTTCTTTAAGTATTTCTATTAGTGACTCCTTTGATTTCTTGTCAGATATCTCTGAGCTCATTAAACTCCTCTTCAGATTTCACTTTTTCCTGAACTCCTCAGACTCACTCGTGTTTTCTCGGCCTCAGTTATCTCACTTGACTCCATAAAATGACCAAACACTTGACAAAGTTTTCACAAGTCTCAACTCCACAATGGCCTTGTTGGTCTTACAATTGCAGTCCTTAGCCATCCGAGGTCTCCTGGGTTTGCAGGTTTCTTCTGTTTTTATGTGTGAAGCTTTGATATCCTGGTTGTCGATGTGATGTCCTGTAAATCTCAAAGACTGACTTGTACACCAGTGAGCCTTCAGACTGTCTCCTTTATTTGTAGCTCTCTTCAAGCCCAAACTCCATCTTGGATTGAACTGTTAAATTAAACCTTTATTTCAATGTGTGATATTCATATTTGTTTCATTAAATCTCTGAGTGTCACCTACTGTGTCAATATGAAGATAAGTGTGACAGAAACAGTAAGTTGTGTCATGGAATGTGAAACAAATGTGTTGTACAAATTTAATCACTCAAAATGACACCACAAGCTCAGAAAGTGGAAGTGAATTCTGATGAGACCACCATGTGTCCTCTTGTGTGTCCAAACAGAAACAGCTGGGGGTGACACTGAGAGAAATCAGGAAGAGACTTGAAGAGAAAGAGAAGAAACTGAGGGAGACGAGGAGGACAGCAGAGGAGATGAAGGTGAGTGGAATTAAGACAACACTTCATATCAAAGAGAGGAAAAAAAAACTAAAAGGGTTGTGAGAGTTTGTGGTGATGACGTGTGATGACAGGGAGACGGAGAAGGAGAGAAGATGGTTTAATGTGTCCTTCATCGCATTTCACTGCTGACAGCATTTCATGTTTTAGTCATTAGGAATTCAGACAACAAGACCCTCATGTCTTCAGGTTTCTCATTCCTCCACTTAAAGGTGACTTCACTCCCCCTAACAATAACTCATAATGAAGGTTGGCACTGATGTTCTGAGTTGGATCAGTCGACATGACATTCCCTAATGGACTTTCTCTTTCCGATATTTCGCAGCTTTATTGGACTCCATAAGTGAAAGTGTTAAGCTGCTGAACTGAGTGCCAATAACGCGCACCTCCACCTGTTTACATGCTGATCTGCTGAAACTACCCATACATGTGAATAAAATTATACAGAGTGTCCCTGCTCTATTCCACTCTAACTGCCTTTTAGCCTCCCTGATTTCCTTCTTACTGGTTGCCCTCATGTTCTCAGACTCCCCAGGATTCACTTTGCAGTCATTTGTCTTATACACCTTATTCATCTGTTTTTCCATTCCAGCTTCCTTTTTAACTCTGTATTAATCCACAGTAGATTTTTTTGTATTTCCTATGAATTCCAAGTTTAGGTCTGTACCTGTCTTGCATTACATGTGAAGCATTTTTAAACCTGTTCCAGTGCTCCTCAACTGTCTCCCCACTTTAAAGCTTATCCCAGTTTATCCTCCTTAGACTTTTCTGCATCTGCTCAAAATTTTCCTTACCAAAGTTAAATTTGACAGTTTTAGCCTTTGCAAAATAACACTATTTAAAAATTTATTTTCACACCATTACCTTACAATAAACCTGTTTTTCTTAACAATTCTTCTTCTTCTTCTTCTTCTTCTTCTTCTTCTTCTTCTTCTTCTTCTTCTCTTCTCCCCCCCCCCCCCCCCTCCCTCCCATTCTACACTCCAGGTTAATTTTACCCTGCACTTCTCTTAAACCCAGAATGAACAAGAGAGACTCTTTATAAATACCACACTCCGTAACTCTACCAGATATATTATACAGAGCAGCTTCTTAAGACTGCACATTCCATACAGACCTGCAAGTGCCTTAAGAAGATGCTACCAGGAGAGAAAGAGAGCAGGCTATATCTAATCTATCCTTTTAATCCTTATAATTATAACTATCAATGCAACAATAGGCTGTATGGCAGTAACTCGTGGGGAAATTGAAAATTAAGATTAAAACTGCCTCACTACCAGTTAAGATTATAAAATGACATCAAAAATTCAAAATCAATTTCTCCATGATGGGACAGTTAATTTTGTGAGCTGGAATGTTAAAGGCCTGAATCACAAATTAAAGAGAAAGAAAGTATGCTCTCACCTAACATGCTTAAATGCTAAAATAGTATTTTTACAGGAGACCCACTTACTAAGCAAGGATCAGTTCCGGCTGCAAAAAGACTGGACTGGCCAAATGTTCCATTCTAGCTTTACGAAGAAAACTAGAGGTGTGGAAATTCTCATACATAGAACAGTTCCATTTGTAGCATCAGATGTAGTATCGGATCCTGAAGGGAGATTAGTGATTGTCATGGGCAACTTATTTAACTGTAAAATGATTTTGATAAACGTTTATGCACCCAATGTCGATGATAAGGAATTCATGAAAAATCTATTTGCATCCATTCCCAATGTGAACACTCATAAAATTATAATGGCTGGGGACTTTAATTGTGTTTTAAATCCACTCTTAAATAGGACTCCTGTCACAGGGGGGACAACATCTAACACTGCAAAGACAATTACACAGTTTGTAACTGACCACAACTTTTCAGACCCCTGGAGGTTTCTAAACCCAAACTCAAGAATATATTCGTTCTACTCACCAGTACATCATAGCTACTCAAGAATTGATTATTTCTTTAAAGATAATAATTTCTTGCCTACGATTAAATCTTGCAAATATAACAGAAATGTTATCTCCGACCATGCACCTCTGGTCTTGGAGCTAAAATCATTATGCCCTTCACACTCACCTCGCAGATGGCGTCTTAACCCAGTTCTGTTAGTAGACGAGAACTGTACAGAATTTATATCCAAACAAATCAGTTTCTTCCTAGAGACAAACACATCCTCAGAGGTGTCTGCAGGAACACTCTGGTAAGCTCTAAAGGCCTTCTTAAGAGGACAGATTATTTCATATCTTTCCCACTGAAATAAACTAGAAACCAAGAAAGTGTCAGAGCTAAGAAGTGAAATTACTAGAATAGATGAAGAACAAGCCAGGCGTCCAAGTGAGGCTCTACATAGGAAAAGGCAGGCTCTGCATTCAGAACTCAACCTCTTGAAAACTAAAGAAATGGAACAACTTATTTATAAATCAAGACATCATTACTATGAACAAAGAGAGAAAGGTAATAAGCTTTTAGCTCAACAAATCCACAAACAAGAAGTTCACAGTGAAATCCCAGTAATCACCAACACGAATGGAGATGAAATCATTGACCATAAAAATATAATGCACACATTTAGAGACTACTATAAATCCTTATATTCTACTGAGTTTACAGAAGACAACACACAATCTAATGCACTTCTGGATACATTACAGATACCACAAATAGACACTTTTAGTGCGGAGGAACTTGATAAACCTCTGGCGTTATCAGAATTACTAGATGCTATAAAGTTACTTCAAGGTGGGAAATCAGCTGTAAAATTTTATAAGAAATTCTCTACTCAGCTAGCTCCCCTCTTATTGGCAACATTAACAGAAGCTGGAGAGACCATGCTTTGGCCATGCTCCCGTTCTCAGGAGTGGGGTTTGATTTGTTTTCAATCCTATTTTTTGTAAAAATTGATCTATTTGTACGTAATGATTACAATAAAATTAATAAAATATAAAAAAAAAAAAAAAAGAAGAAGAAGATGCTGCCTAGGGAGTACTAACAAAAGTGTCTTGTGACTGTTATTTTAATTAGGTGACTCAATTCATTACTTTTCTCCTATCCAACAGCTTTCTGTGGAAAGAGTGATGAGGGAACATGAGAAGAGCTTCACTGATCTGATTCACTGCATTGAGAAAGCCCACAAGAAATTGACTGAGAAAATCAGAGAACAAGAAAAGAGAGAAATTAAGAAGGCTGAAGGAGTCATGGAGCAGCTGCAGAAGGAGATTGAGGAGCTGAAGAGGAAAGAAGCTGAGCTGAAGGAGCTTTCAGAGACTAAGGACCATCTCCACTTCCTGCAGGTGAGAGCGACACTTCACAGGGAGTCTGATCAGACTGGGGTTTGTGGGACCAGAGAAACTTCAAAATCAAGAGAGCTGAGGAGTTTTTACAAATGACAAGAACAGGCCATTCAATCCAATGTCATATTTGATTAATATTTCCACAGTTTATGCAAAAATATGAAAGCTCAGCCTTCATCTACATGACAGGGAGGTAAATCTATTGTTGTCTGTTTGAGGAAACACATTTCTATGAAATTTATTTTCAGTTAGAGTCGTTTAAAATGACACCACCTGAGAAAAGAAGACACCAACTCCTTCATAGCTTTGAACACTCCTGTCATGTCACCTCCTCATGTCTCTGTCCTTTAACTGATGACATTCACATCCTTCGCCATTTCCTCACAGTTCAAACCCCACAGTCCAGTCTGGTCTCTCTTCTTCTTCTCATCTTTCTTTTGTGCTGTTTTCTCATTTCTCTAACACACAATATTCCTGATGTGGTCCCACAAGTGTGTTCTACTGGGCAGATTACGGAACTGCGATGAGACTTTCTGACAAGTCACACAGTTTCTAGTGGCATACCTTCTAATGTAGGATTATAATATTAATAGTGTGTAAGTCTTTGGATTTAATTTAATTGCCAAATTTCCCCCTTTGGACAAACATCTATCTATCTATCTATCTATCTATCTATCTATCTATCTATCTATC
>JANRMT010062807.1:20976865-20988031 GCA_026402145.1 Polypterus bichir lapradei
ATAATAATAATAATAATAATAATAATAATAATAATAATAATAATAATTCTTTGTATTAGAGCAGCACGGTGGCGCAGTGGTAGCACTGCTGCCTTGCAGTTAGGAGACCCGGGATCGCTTCCTGGGTCCTTCCTGCGTGGAGTTTGCATGTTCTCCCCGTTTCTGCATTGGTTTCCTCAGGGCGCTCCGGTTTCCTTCTTATAGTCCAATGACATGCAGGTTAGGTGGATTGGCGATTCTAAATTGGCCCTAGTGTGTGTTTGTGTGTGTCCTGCGGTGGGTTGGCACCCTGCCCGGGATTGGTTCGTGCCCTGTGTTGGCTGGGATTGGCTCCAGCAGACCCCCATGACCCTTTGTTCGGATTCAGCGGGTTGGAAAATGGATGGATGGATTCTTTGTATTTATATAGCACCTGAGTCATAGGATGTTATGACTCAGGTGGTTTGTTATTTCATTTCAAAATCAGTCTTTGATGCTCCTGTTTGATGCTGCATTGTGCAGCTGCCTTTTTTCTTTTTATATTGTTCCCAAAAAGAGGTCTACTGTGGAATCTGAAAATGTGAACAAACTTGTGTGCCTTAGCAACTGGTTAAGAAGGTTAAATAATGATGACAGTGACCTTGAGCAATGTTACAGACATATCCAAAATACTGCCTGTTGTTTGTCATAATTTTGACAATAAATGGAATTTCTGAAATCCTCTGAGAATATTTCCAGTATATCACAATACCGACATTATTATATTTATAGCAGATCTGATGATGTAGTTCATAGGATATAATAATAAAATGGAATAAATTTAGATTAAGTGTCCATAATTATGCTGTACATACCAGTGAATTTACCTGTATAATTACAGAGTAATGGGTGTTATTACCTTGCACTTACTGTGTAATACAGTGTAACACTTGTGGAGCAGGCCCGGACACAGACAGGCGGACACCGATAGTTCACCCAACACACATTTATTATACATTTGGTACATAAATGAAGCACACATAACCCAGTGCCACAGCGCCAATCACCCCCAGTCCTGACCGCCTCCACTCCTCTACACCAAGACTCCGTCCTCTACACCTCCGACTCCAGCCATCGAATGGAGGGAGGCGGCCCCTTTTATATCCACCCAGATGTACTCCAGGTGCCTCCCAATGAGTGACTGCCGGCACTCCCCAGTGTGGCGGAAGTGCCGGCTGTGCACCCGGAACACTCTGGGTGTCCTTTGTCTTCTTCCCCCCAGCACTTTCAGGTGTGGCGGAAGTGCTGAGGGCCAGGGCTCCTTAGGCATCTGGGCGCCCCCGGCGGTGACCATGTGCTCCTACAGGGTTGAGCTTCCAAGCTCTGTTCCCGTGGTCCCCATACTATCCAGGGCGGCTGCCCTCTTGTGGTCTGGAGGAGGCGTAGTCCCTCTTCCAGTCCTTCCGGGCATCCTGGCTGGGTACCACCCCCAGCTGATTGCCACACACTATAATTAAGTACTAAATTGTAATTTTTATTCCACAATTTTTCTAAGGAGGTATGCACATAAATTGTGGAATAACAATTACAGTTAAGTGCTTAACCACAGCATTACACAGTAAGTACAGATAATAACACCCAGTTTCTCAGAAATTATACAGGTGATTACATGGTAAAAATATAACGTAATTATGGACACCTTTTCACATACTGTATGCAACGTAATGTGTGATTAATCACAATTAATTTCATAAACAAAGTTTGATTAGACACAATATAAAATATTAATCTACTGACAACCCTAATTTTAACATTTTCCATTCTTCTCTTTTCTTTGTATTTTTAGGTCGTGAAGCTCCAATCTTCACCCTACTGGCTCCTGAACCTCAGAGCAGAGAGGAGTTTTTACAATGTGAGTCTGTCAATTCATGGTGTTTATCATCATTTCACTTCTAATGTCTCAGGCCAGGCTTATTATATGAAAGTGTAGCCAGCAGAAAGCATTATGTGAATATAGTGTGACTGATGAGCTCAAAGTGACATGGGGTCTGTGACTAGTGCATTGTGGGATATTTAGATTCAGGACAGGGAAGCATCAAAGAAGTCTGTTAGACTTAAGTGTCAAGTGGACTCATGGGAAAAAAAAAATATATCCTGCCTCTAACAATAGTCTGACCTTCAGTGTCTTTTGTCCTTTTTCCATTGTCTTATTTTTTTTTTTCTTAGCACTTCCTGCTGTTTTCTCTTTTTGTATTCCAGTGTATCCTTTGTGACGCTTTTCTACTTCAGTCATTCCCTTACAATATTGATAATAATAATCCATTTATACAGCACATGGCATTCAATGAATACAACTCAGTGTGTTTCACATAAAAAATATAATGTACACCATCATT
Organism: Polypterus bichir lapradei; assembly: GCA_026402145.1. Classification (NCBI taxonomy): domain Eukaryota; kingdom Metazoa; phylum Chordata; class Cladistia; order Polypteriformes; family Polypteridae; genus Polypterus; species Polypterus bichir. The sequence continues at coordinate 20,979,220 of JANRMT010062807.1, forward strand.
ATTAACATATACATAAACAGTACATGGATATACAGACACAATGACAAGAATTGGATTAAAAAAAATCACAAATTTAAGTGAAATAAGTTAAAGCTAACAAAATTACTCGACATCCGCCATTCTTTTCTCCATAAAGCAGAAACTTTGTCTTTTATTCATGACTTAACACATTGTAGGAATTAAACCAAAAGAAGATGCCATGTAAAATTTTGTGGAAGTCATTAGATGTTAAAAGACATCACTGAATAAGAATCAGTCCTCTATGAGAATCACGGGGGTCTTCAGTCACGCACCCTTAAATTAATTCAAGTCAACATCCACGGTTAGAGCTGGAAGTTGCAGTTGGGAGAAGAAGTCCATTAAAGCTCAAGAAGAGTGGTCCGAGTGGACAGTGGGAGGAGTAGAAGTCTCATCCAGAGACACAGGAAGTGCTTGATGGCAGGTCTCACCTGACAACAGTTGGTCAGAGAACATTAGGTGAGGGTCCCAATAATTGTGTTCATGCCATTGTCATTTACATTATTGCTTTTATTTGAAATTAAAAGTAAAGAGTCTGATCTGTGGAATAAAGAATGGTGGATGACAATCACTGTGGTCAGTTTACACTTATTTGACAGAAAATTGGGATTCTTGTTTAAAAAGTGGAAAGGACAAAAACTACTGGGGGCACAAACAGTAGAGAGACAAACATGACAGGTGACATATAATGATATAAATAGGATTCATTCAGGTCAGAGGACCATCAGGGCCGTGGTGGGTTTACATTGAAGTGATTTTTAACACAACATTGTAAAACCGGTTTAATCCAGATCAGCCTACGTTGTTTTAAGTCAGGTGCTCACAACCACACAAGGCCAATTCAGAGTCACCAATTCACCCAACATGCACGTCTGTGGATTGTGTGAAGAAAACCAGGAGAGACACGAGCAGTACACGCTGACCTGACAAAGACAACCACTGGGCGCCAAATTCAAAGTCGTGAAGCTCAATCTGTGAGGCTGCAGCTCCAACCAGTCGCCCATCATGCTGTCCTGAGTAGAGTTTTAACAGTTCAGTTCCTCTTCTTCACACCTCTTTTTATTTTGTGACCTTGTGCTCCTAATGATGGTGCTGATCAGGGCAACCACAGTTGTTTGCTCGCTGCTGATGTGTTGTTCTTCTCTGTTAACTTTGCCTTTTGTAACAATATGAGGATTACAACACACAAGATCAGCTCCTGTCTGTTGGGATTGGACTTAATTTCTCCTCCACTGATTAAGGACACTTTCTTATGGATTTAGCACTTATGAACCTCTGACTGCAGACTCAGACTCCCAACCAGGTAACTCCCACCTGACGAGGAGGAGGGGGACACGCGCAGGGTCTCTAGTGGGGTTCAGGAGACGTGCTTGTCAAGTGCCCCTTCTCTTACTAGTTTTATCAACGTCAGACCACTGAGGCCCAAAACAGATGAACTTCATCTTCTTCTCGGCCCCGGTAAGGATTATTCTCTCTGGTCAGCGTATTGCTGTGTGGACACCTGGCTTACTGCATCAGTTCCTGACTCCACATTAGAACTGCTGGGGTTTCTGCTTTACAGAGCAGTTAGAGATGCTGACCATCACAACAAGTCAAAGGCGGTGGAGTCTGCTGCTACATTAGTATGTTTGTGTGGACTCCCACCTCTCAGACTGTCTCTGTATCAGCACAGGTGCCTCTCATGGCTGTGGACGGCCCCCCTACTTTACTCCTTGTACCCCAATGACTGCAGGTCCACTGATCCTTCAGTTAAATCATTAAGTTCACTGATGACACCACCATTATTGGTCTAATTACTATTGGCAATGAAAGACCTTCTAAAGAAGAGGGGTCTCGTCTTTTGTAGTACCTTTGGTGCTTCAGCGCTTTCCGCGTTCAGCTGAATCACTAAGAGACCGTAGGCTTTAAGTTTCCACCACCTGCTGAGCGATCGACTTTGATTTCTCACTGCCGTTTATATCTCCTGGTAAGCTGCTGGCTTTACTTCAGTTGAACTTGCTCGGGTGTTTGCGAAGGGCTACATGCCTGTGGGAAAAGCCGCTGTTCTGTGCTTCCACTCGCTGCTCCGCCATTAAGTTCACTGATGACACCACCATTATTGGTCTAATTACTAATGACAATGAAACACCTTCCAGAAAAGAGGGGTCTCATCTTGTGTCCTGGTGACCTTCAACACCCTGCTGCTCAATACCCCTGAGACAGTGGAAATGGCCATCGACTTTCACAAACAGCAGTCACAACCTCTAACACTAGAAATGAATGATTCAGCAGTCAATATGGTGGACTCCTTTAAAGTTCTGAGCACAACAATCAAACGCTCTCAGCTGGGACATGAACACCACCACATTATTAAGAAGGTACAGCGGTGATTGGACTTCTTACACCAGATAAAGAAATTAAATGTTTCACAGCCAATCCTCGTTCAATTTCTCAAAGTCGTAATTGAAAGTGTAATCACATTCTCCGTTGGTGTCTGGTTTGGCTCACCAACGTCACACTCCAAAAATAAATGAGAGCGTGTGGTGAGGTCTGCTGTGCTCTTCATCTGTGCAGACCTGTAGACATCTCGTGTCACTAGCCGTGTCATAAGGACCACCATGGACTCATCTCAGCAGCTCATCACTTCTTCACACAAACTCCCAAACGCTTCAGTCAATTGAAACTCAAACTAACAGACACCTCCAGAGTTTCTTAGCCAGAGCGACAGCCTCTCCCAGCAGTGACTTAGCCGTCTTCTGTGTGTATTCAGGTGTTCTGTCAGAGACTGTGTGAAGGTGTGTGTGTGTGTACAGTGTGAGGACATGTGTGTGTGACACGGGAATACACACTACACACTGCACACTCTCACTGGCACGTCACTATCGGCACATCTCCTTTATAATTGGATTATTCTACAACTTGGTTTGAAGTTTGTCTTTTTAACTTCAGCTATTTCTGTTATTTGTCTGTGATGTTGTGTTCCGTTATAAGGAGCTCCAAATCTACCAAGTCAGATTCCTGCACATGAAGTACTGGAGAATAAAAGGGATTCTGATTTATTGTGATTCAAAAATTTAATTTTAAATCCTCACAGATTCTGTCCAATCAGATGAGCTCTTTACTATTAGTGTCTCGTCAGCGCAGCTCCTGATTGGTTCTTGTTAATTGTCTGTGTTGTGCTCCTTCCTCAGTCCTGTTACACACTCCCAGATTTCCTCACTCATTTTCTTTTCTCTCCTTTCAGATTTCTGTCCCCTCACACTGGACATCAACACGGCACACAGATACCTCCGTCTGTCTGAAGGGAACAAGAAGGTGACACGTGAGGGGACATGGTCTGAATATCCTGATCATCCTGACAAATTTGACTGCTGTGTCCAAGTTCTGTGCAGAGAGGCTCTTACTGGGACTCGCTGTTACTGGGAGGTGGAGTGCAGTGGAGACTTCATGAGGATTGGAGTCGCATATAAAGGACTGAGCAGAAAAGGAGGGGGCAGGAAGTGCGGCCTTGGAAACAACGACAAGTCCTGGAGTTTGCAGTGTTCTTATTTCCAGTATTTTGTGTTGCACAATAACAAGAGGACTGTAATCAGCATCCCCTCCAGCCCCAGAATAGGTGTGTATCTGGACTGGCCTGCTGGCTCTCTGTCATTTTATAGCGTCTCACAATCAATGACCCTCCTGCACAGGATCAACACCTCCTTCATTGAGCCCCTCTATCCAGGGTTTTATATTGGTTGTGACTCCAGTGTAACAATCTGCCATCTGACACCATGTGACCACAAGCACAGGTCCTCTTTGCGTTTGTAGTTTGGGGTCAAAATGAATTTAAAGGGATGGGTGTGATAATGCGGGTTCTGCTCCATGCTCCCATATTGTGTTTTAAAGCCCTTGAACCCGACACCGTTGGTAATGTCACCAATGAGCTCAGCAGTGAGGCACAACAAATGGAGCAAGGGGATGGTGTAAAAAAGTGCTTTTATTTTAAAGGACAAAGAAACAACAATCAAAATAAAAGTGTTCAAATAAATAGTGCAGTGCATTAATTCCTTAAATAAATAATCCAATAAAACAGTCGTGAAGTGGAGGTTAAAATCATTAGAAAAAATTATTTAAAAAACAACGAGGTTAAAACAATGGCTGGAAGCAGTCCTTTAAAAACACAAACCCGGTGTCTTCTTTTACCTGGCGGCTCCCCTGCTTCTCCCATCTGGGTCCCACAACAAGAGAGTCGCCCTACCAGAAGCTGATCTTCTTCCCACAAGACTGATCTGGAGGTTTCCCCATCCCTGGCTTCAGTTTAGCATTCTCCAGATCGGGACTTGGCTCCCCCAACGACCAGGACGCTCACACCGGGGATTCACCTTCCAAGCCTCCCGACTACTGCCGTCTTACACGGCGATCCATCACCGGTCACTCCAACTCCTTGATCGCTCAGCTGGAGCAACCGCTTCCTTCAGCCCCACTGAGTGTTGGCCAAACACTTTTCTTGGGGCTCACCTCCCAGCTGCCTACAAGCACTCGCTCGCTCATTCTCTCTCTCTCCCTCTCTCTCCTCACGCACCGGCTTTCTCCTCCAGCTTCCTGCCTTCTTCCTCATTACCGCAACCTGTTTTTTTCTTTCGATTTTTTCCTTTTTTTCTTTTTCCTCCTGCTAGCCGCCTCACGCTTCTATATATTACGGGGACGTGGTTCAGCTGTAGCAATCAGCAGCTCCCAGGAGCAATTATGGATGTGGACAACTCCTCACCTGTGCATTTAAATGAGAATCGTCCGCATCACGAATTTCCGCTTGGCCACACACCACCATACCCCCTCGCCCTCTCAGTAATAAAGTAATTTGTGAAGAGCGCCTGGCGCAATGTGAAGTGCCATATGATCCAAACTGCCAAGTTTATCGTGCTGCAGACGAAGAGCTCAGTCCAGTAATGAAGAGTGCGTTAAAGTCAAACATTCACTGGTGATAAATGGCCGATAGCCGGGGATGTTGAGCCTTTGTATGTCTCAATATATTTGTGGAAACCAAAGGTGATATTTATGTGTGAGATATATTGGAGACATCGCCCGTTGTTCGTGCCTATGATAAGTAAGTCTCTCGGAGTGCTGGGGAGAGCGGACTGTGTTTGTGTTATTCAGACGACACTCGTGTGGGTTAAAGTGCTGCGAATAACGTGCTGTGCACTGCAAAAAATGAAATCTTAACCAGCCAGACAATCTTGAAAAGAAATAATAGATCTTGTTTTTTTTTTTTTTTTATTTTAAGAATAACTGACTTGGGTAGATTTGTATGTGTAAGATATATAATCTAATTTTTAGAAACTTTGTTTACAATTTACTTATTATGAAAAAATAGTTCATTATAAGGATGTTTTAAAATGAAATAAGATATTTGTTATAGAGAGATGAAAAGATTTGTTCTTCACTGTAAGTTAAGAAATTCAAGACAACTTTACTTATTTTAGGAATACAATGTATTTTTAAGACTTAAAAGCATTTCATGTTTTCCAGTAATATATACTTTGATGACACAATTTTATGTAACTGAAAAGTATTTAATTGGTATTATTTTGTGTGCAGTTTTTTAAAAAAAAATGTTTCTTACATTAAAAACAAAAAGTAGGTTTCAAATGTGGTAGAATGAATTGCTATAACTATTTTCACAAAATGTGTGAATAAATTCATTTCAAAGATGTATAAACAATCGGTAAAGACAGATGTATATGTTTATTTTTATTCTTGAGCTGATTACATGAGTTTACACAGAAGCACTTGAAAGTGTACAGGCATTCCAGTTAGGTGTTCATTCAGATGAAAACACGAAGTCAAAGAACAAAACAGACCAGAGTACCAAAGTAGATGTTCGCCATCAAATCCTCTTTTGCAGTCCCCCCACCCCCACCCCACCCCCTTTTTCGTTTCTTATGATAAGTGAACCTTTATTGGCCTATTGACTACTAGTCAGTGGTGCTTCTGTATAATCAGTTACATCACCAAGGTAGTATTTCAGAGGAATGAGGTGTGCTTCTTAAAACTAATTGCATAATAAGACGGGTTTGCAGTAACAATAATGATGGACAGTTTATGATTACTGAACAGCCTCTTGATATGTAGCAGTGATATGTGAAAGAAATAAGAAGAAAGTCAGACTTTACTTCACTGATTATATTCTACAGCAAGCATTATCTCAAGATATTACTCATTATACAGGAAATGTATTATCGCTTCTAATTTATGAAGTATGCATGTGTCATTAGTGGAAATATTTATTTTAAACTAGGTAAAAGAAAAAGTTAAGAATGAAAAAAACGATAAAAGAAACCAAAAGATATAAATGACTTCTGGTTTTACAGCCTTCACTCATAAACGTTTCTTTAAATGTAACAAATACATGACTTATAATGTTGTTGAGTAACTTTCATTAGAAGTTATCATGAGTTATAAATCAATTAAACAGTCAACTTTGTCATGGAAAAGTAAACGAGTGAACCTTTGAATGGCCTTGGCCAGCGGTGCCCATTTAAGCGCCAGTAAGGAGCTCAGCCAGCTGAATGTGTTTTCTTTTCTCTCTCCTAACAGCGAATGAATGTTCGAGACCATCGGCTTTAAGTTTCCACCACCCGCTGAGCGATCGATTTTGATTTCTCACTGCCGGTTATTTCTCCTGGTCAGCTGTCGACTTTACTTCAGTTGAACTTACTCGGGTATTTACAAACGTGCCTCTGGGAGACGCCGTTACACTGTTCTTCCGCTCGCTGCTACTCTGAAGATGTGGGGCCTGAAAGAGAGAGAGAGAGAGAGAAAGGACAAATGATTATAGGTCAGCATCAAATGGTGGTGAGGCACAGATCAGGTCGAGGGGATCAGACCATCTGTAAAGCATGGAGTGTTCCCAGCAGAACAAGGGCTTCAAGAATTGTGAAATGAAAGAAGTTTGGAGCCACCACTCAGTCCTTTGGCAGTCTTCTTGGTGCCTCCCTACAAGTGTTGCATATCTGGATGTGAGCAGATGAACCTGTTGTTCATCTCAAACTCCTTACGATTGGATGGGAAGCATTGGTAAACTTTTATCTTTGGGGTTTAAGCCCAGGCCACTCAAGTACACTCTTGTCCTGAAGCCACTCCATCATTGTCTTGGCTCTTTGCTTCAGGTCATTGAATTGTCAGCCCACTCTGCAGCAGGTCTTCTTCAAGGACCTCTCTGTGTTTGACTGCAGTCCTCCTTCCTTTCATTCTGTCCTGTCTCCCTGTCCCCCTGGCATGATGCTGCCACCTCTACACTTCATCTTAAGGATGATATTGCAGGTGATGAGCAGTGCCTGCTCTTGGTCAGATGTACTGCTTAGAATTTTACCCAAAGAGTCTCATCAGACCAGAGAGTCTCTGCATGTTCTCAGAGTCCTCTAAACTGTCACACTACCATGAACAACTGACTGATGGAGTCCTGCTGAGATGGTCATCCTTCTGACAGAGTCTCCTATCTCAGCAGAGGACTTCTGAACCTCTCTTAAAGTGACCATTGGGTTCTTAGTCACCTCCCTGACCCAAGACCCTTCTTGTCCAGTAATTCAGGATGGCCAACTCTAAGAAGAGTCCTGGTGGCCTCAAACTTCTTCTGTGTCTCAATTTCTGAAGACACTGTGCTCTTGAGGACACTCATAAGTGTTAGAAATGGTTTGATCCCCGCGCCCTGATCTCCATCTTACCAGAATGTGATCTTGGTGGAGGTGTACAGAGAGCTCTTTGGACTTCATGGCTTACATTTTCTCCTGACATGCAGTGTGAATTGTAGGACCTTCTAGACACAGAAACACGACTGACTTTCTAAATGATGGCGACTCACTTCAGTGGTGGACTACAGGGAAGTTCTGGACATGTCTCAAGCAGACAGGATGGGCCAGAGTGCAGTTTGGAGTGACACAAGATGGGGTCTGAATACGTCTAGGAGGGACAGAGTTCAGTTTGTGATTCTAAATAAATTTATTAACCTTTCTCTTAACACATCTTCACTTTATCATGATGAGTTATTAAATGTTGATTCATTGGACAAAAATGGGAAATTCATCCATGAAAAACTAAATCCACAACAAAGTGTGTAGAAAGAGTCAGAAGACTTTGTCAATCCATTGTATTTTGAAATATGCCACTTAAATTGAGAGACGGCATTCCAACAGTCCTCACTTCCACCCTGATTATTACAGACCTCCACATTGTGACAATCGCTCCTCGTTGGTGTGTTAAAAATCAGCCGCTGGTTACATCTACAAACTCCTATTCTTCTGCTCCACTCTTCGTCAGGTTAGTTCAGTTAATATTATCTATTTGTTATATAGTGCCTTTCATCACTACAGACATTTGTTGCAATAAAATGCATTACTCTTCTCATTCCAACAGAGGGTGCATCATTTTACTACTACAAATATTTATGATGCTCCATTTGTGCAATCTGTTGGAATGACAGAGACATAGCAGCTGGACAGACACACAGACAGACACTTGTCCTTTTATTAAAGTGCATGAACTCTGTTCTTGTATTTAAATTCCACTTCCCATCACTCTTTGCTTATAGAATATCTTTTAAGTCTGACATTAACAAGCCAGTAAATTTACAATTAAACTGGGAAATTCAAAATGATTTTTTTTTTTTAAACCTGAATAAAGCCAATAACATCTCATGATGTGACTCAGAGTTACAGAGTTACTGAGCTCCAGGCTTGCAGTCCAGGCTGCCAGGAGAAGCTCCTCTAGACCAGCTATTTGATTGAGCGGAATTCTTTCTTTCTTTCTTTCTTTCTTTCTTTCTTTCTTTCTTTCTTTC
>JANRMT010062807.1:20995600-21019257 GCA_026402145.1 Polypterus bichir lapradei
AGGAAGGTGGTTATTGTTTAGAAGGAGCCTCCTTATGCAAATCTTTTCTTTGTAAAATTGTCGAGATGGTGGATTTCGACATGCTGTACATATTAGCGAGATCGGTCACGAACACCACTCTCATATTTCCGCATAATTTCCTTCTTCGTTTCAATTGTGATTGCTGTTTCTCAAGTTAATAATGACAGTAGTCGAGCACTCAGTTCAAAGCTGGTCGCGTTGTTAACTGCTGTAATAATACACTCCAAAGCAAGCCGGTGCTGACTCAGCCTGATGACATCATCATGTGCCGCGCCAACCTGCTAGCTAACATCCCTTAACAATTGCTTTCTTAACCTTCGTTACCTTCTCTTTCTTCCTTAGCAATTATGCGTCTTACTTGCCATGGTCTTAGTGAGTTATATATATAGATAAATGACTGCACTGACCGAAATTATGTCCACAAACACATGTATCTGGGCTCTGACTGACGCTTACGAATGCTCTCAGCTGTTTGTTTACAATCGCACATGACCACATTCGGGTCATAACGCAAGATGTTGGTTGTAAATCAAAACAAAAATTTTGGTCATAAATCAAGTTGTTCGCATGTCAGTCTGGTTGTATGTCAAGGGTTGACTGTATATATATATTGTCAGGGATCCTGGGGCGACGACCCGGCTGGGACACCATGAAGGACTGGAAGAGGGCGTGCGCCCACCTTGGACCACGTGGGGGCTGCCACCCTGGTGGTTTTGGCGGCCACGGGTATAAGCCTTGGAATCCCAACTCTGTAAGGGCCTGTGGTCACCGCCAGGGGGTGCCACAAGGCCTTGGAGACCCTGGACCTCAGCACTTCTGCCACACCAGGAAGTGCTGGGGGGAAGAGAAGCAGGGACACACGGAGTGCTTCCGGGAGTACAGCCGGCACTTCCACCACGCGGGGGTGTGTTGGTGTAAGATTGTCAGGAAGCACCTGAAGCACATCCGGGTGTGGATAAAAGGGGCCGCAAGAGTGGAGGCGGCCCGAAGAAAGGCATAGTGTGTGGCCAGGACTTTGGGGGTTTGTGTGTGCACTTAATAATTTGTAAATAGACTTGTAAATAAATGTGTGGTGGTTGAAAACAACATGTCTGTCTGTCTGTGCCCGGGTTCCGTTCACTATATATATATATATATATATATACAAGATTATAAATATATATATATGGTAGATTTGTCTGATAGATGTATCAGACAAAAGAAATCCCAGCAATCCACAATAACAATAATGAATTGCCAGCAACTACCTCAATTGTCGTTTCAGGCCGTCACTTAACTATATCAACTGAAGTGTGTGGTGTCAATACAAATTACAAAATATAACTAGAGAGTTAAGTGTCAGAGAGACTCTCACAAATATCGAGCTCAATGCCTTCAAGTGTGTTGAGGCTTCACAAAGCCTCCTTTAACTGCTCAGGTCTGCTCAGCGCTTCGACCGCCTTGACGGTTCATTAGCCAGTGAGCATGTCTGCTCGGTGTTTCCATTCTTTATTCATTGAGTTCCGTTTGAATTACATAAGGCATCAGCAGAGTTCAAAAACTTGACAGAATTGACAGGAGAAATTTAATGTTTGTGGATGATCAATACATTTTAAATGATTGTGCCTGATAATACTTAGTGACAAGAAACAAAACGATAAATTATACATCAGACAAATATCGACTTGTAGGATACATAATACTGCAGAGAAGAGCTTACGAGTGATGACACCTCTCTCACTATAATACTCACTTCTCATTAATATCTCTTCCTCGCCACGTACAATTTTTTCATGCAACGCTCATTTTTCATCAGAACCGTATGTCATAAAGTATACATCTATATACATATATTTCATCTTCATTAGGAGAATACAATGATACTCTCATGACAGTATCACAAATTACAAAAAAAAAAAATACATGATATACATCCACTCTGCTTAAAATAATAGTGGTGCAGCGGTAGTGTTGCCTTCCCATAATAAGGCATACGTGTGTTCGGGCCCCACGTCCATCGAGTGTGAATTGTTAACCCAAAGAGTCTGTTTTTCTTTTTTTTTATTTAACAGTAAATCCCACCGTGGACCGACAGCGAGCAAGGCGATCTACAAAGTGGGGTTGGATCGCCATAACGGCCAAGGGGCACACACCCCTAGTAAAGATATCAAACGTAATTGGGCATCTTGTTTCATGTTTATAACAAAACAAATCATTTGAGTGACGATTTCAACTGTTATTGTGGGTGATGATTGAGGGTTTAGGGGTTTACATTTTTAAATATTAAATTAATCAGGTGGAATGTGTTCTTACTTTGAGTGTTGGGGGTCTACACGGTAAATGTGTTAGTGACTGGGATTGCGCCTTTGTAAATGCAAGATTGGTTAGGAATGATACAGACAGGACATTTTTTTATTATCGTACTGTGCTGTGACTAAGACGACGTGTTACTGATTGCCTCTCCGGACCTTGAAGATGTGTTCACGATGGAGGGATGATGCTTGTAAAGTCCGAGGCTTTTTTCCACAGCAGGTCCGGATGTGTTTATCCCGCTGCTATTTGTGGATCTTTAATGCCGACCTTCATAAAAATCACCGGGTTCTCTTTTCACCACAAAGTCCTCTACAGTGGCTACTGTTTCTGTTTGAAAAACAATTGTAATTCGTTGTGCAGCACGTGGATCACTTGATCCATGCACTGCTCACCTTGGAGCGTCCCGTGTGTGTCGGTGACTGATCTGCACCGTGTCTCTCAGTCTCTCTGATGTGCTCCGGATTGACACCTTTGAATGTTTGTAGCACCAGTGCGAATTCAACCTGATCTGCCACAGTGCGTTTGTTATCACCTTATTCAATGGAGGGATTCATGGACGATAAATGACGATGAATAGAAGATGGATTAATGTAAATACCTGAGCTGCCGTCCGCAATTAGTCATCGCATTGTGATGGTGATTCTGAGTGGGGATGATTCTCGAACAGATCTCTCATGCGATCCTTCAACAGTATCTCTTAAAATTATTTAGTTCAGATTGATTAGAAAGATTTTACTTCTGATCTTTTTTTAATTATTAATTTTAATAAGTCTTTAATTCAATTGAACTCAGGTTTGCACTATGCGCAGAATCTGAAGAGCAGCCACCTTAGTCAGTTGAGCCACAAACAACTGTGACGGTGTCATTTCTTCGTAGATAACTCATTACATTTGTGCTCCACAAAATATTGTAAAGTATTAATAAATTAAATATCTCAATACACTGAAAAAAATGGAAATGACAGGTTGTTACATTTACAAAAATGTATTTACTTTACATTACATGTATTGATTATGTTCCAAATAACTCGATTATGTTTAATTTATTGAATCTTGAAGGAAATGCAAGATATTAATGCCAGTCATTTAGGTAGAAGTCAAAATAGTTATATTTAGTCCTCACTGGAAATTAACACACCGCAAGCGCATTCATTGTCAGCGGAGGGGATGACCGGGTGGTAAAATCACGTGACTTTCAAAGAAGCATCAGGCTGTGTGTTTGTGTCATTGTCACCGGTTAAGAGCAAAGGGGTAGTGAAATAAAAGTTAAAACACACACACACACACACACACACACACACACACACGAGAAATATTCAGATATTCATTTAAAACACTTAATCACACAGACTAACGTTACTCCGTTTTGTATTTTTCCTTGTATTCTCTTTTAATGTTTTATCAAACTATTCTCACTACCGTCCCAAGTCAGTAAATGTACCATTAGGTTATCTAGTTTTACTCGCTTAGTACAGGTACGTTTACGTACTTAAAAAAAAAATCAAAAGTTCTGACAGGTCAACTACTTTCAGCATTGCTGTTCATAGAATCATCATAACATTGCTTAACCAGATTTAATACAGACAAATTTGTTTTTGTATTTTATAATATAGCACTCTCTCCAAGGTGCATTTTGTGTTCATATTTAGTTATACATTGGTCATGGCATTCTGGCACAGCCAAAAAAGTAGTGATCTTGTACAACTTTTGTACATTTCATCTTTTGAATACTAATCTTTTGTATTTTTGTATGGTTTGTATTGCTTTTACTAAATAAAACTAGTTTCGGTGTAAGCAAACCTGTTTATTTCTTATTAATAAGTTTGAACATGAACTATAAAATGATACTGGAACAAGTCTAATTGACAACCTAAAAAGGTTATAGCTAAGTAACTCAGTGAGGTGCATTTTCAAAAAAAGTTTATAAAACAATTGTTAAAATTGTATGCTTTATTGAGATGGATCATGTTCATTTAACATAACATAATTCATTTAACAGAATAAAAAAGTTTCATTCATTTTATATTAAAATATCAAGTTATTTCAGGATACTGTATATCACTGAAAGGGGGGGGTAAATAAGTAGTCTTCTGAAGTGCAGCACAACAGAATAAATCATTGATGCAAATAGAATTCTTGAAAGACTAAGCTTTTATCGTTTCTGTATTCTTAAACCATCTTCAGTCCCACAATCCCCCGCAGTCATTGACACATTTAACATTCCCTGCTCCTCACCTGTCGTGTTACCCAAAGCATCAACACTGAGTTTCATTTAAGGCTTTACCATCCTCCTGTCACACACATAAAATAACACACACATTTCTTCTACATACGTGTTCAATAATAATAATAATAATAATAATAATAATAATAATAATAATAATAATAATAATAATAATAATAATAAAGTAGCAGGAATGAGAAAAAGCACAAAATTGTAATATTTATGAGAGGAGCCCTCATGGCATCAGGGTGAGGAGGTGCCTTGTCTCCCGTTACTTGAGCTCGTCTTCCGCCCCTTGGTGCTACTGACATGAGAGTATCAATGTATTCTCATAATGAAGATGAAATATATGTAAATAGACGTATATGACGTACGGTTCTGATAAAAAATGAGCGTTGCATGGAAACGTTGCACGAGGCAAGGAAAAGGTATTAACGAGAAGTGAGAATTATAGTGAGAGAGGTGTTGTAACCCGTATTACTAAAGCTCTTCATTGCAGCATTATACATTCTACAAATCGGCATTTGTATGATGTATAATTTATAGTTTTGTTTCTTGTCACTAAGTATTATTGGGCACCATCATTTAACATATATTGATCATCCACAAACATTCATTTCTCTGTCAATTCTGTCGAGTTTTTGAACTCTGCTGATGCCTTATGTACTTCAAACGAAGCTCAATGAATAAAGAGTCGAAACACCGAGCAGACATGCGCACTGGCTAATGAACCGTCAAGGCAGTCGAAGTGCTGAGCAGACCTGAGCAGTTAAAGGAGACTTTGTGAAGCCTCAACACACTCGAAGGCATTGAGCACGATATTTCTGAGAGTCTCTCTGACACTTAACTCTCTAGTTATATTTTGCAATTTGTATTGACGCCACACACTTCAGTTGATATAGTTAAGTGACGGACTGAAATAACAATTCAGTTGCTAACAATTCATTATTGTTATTGTGGACTGCTGTGATTTCCTTTGTCTGATAAATTGTGTCAAATATATATTGTCATATATCAACTTTATATATAAAAAGATTAGATAAATCGTGCAACCTTTTTCTGCAACGCTTAATTTTCTTCAAAACCGTACGTCATATTATCCATAAATATAAATTTTTCGTCTTCATTAGGAGAATAAAACAATGATACTCTCGTGTCAGTTAAACTAATTAAACGTGCATATGTCAAACATCATATATTGTCTCCATCAGCTACGCTAAGAACAGAAGTAGTAGTTCAGTTGTGCGGAGCTCGTTAATTAGCCCATCAGGTGGCTCAAAGGTATTGTAACTGTCTCTCAGTAAAGACCCAAGAGGGTCGTGTCGTTGATATTCTTCTTGTGAAAGTTTTTTTTTTTTTTTTCTATTCCTCCATTTAACCAAAAATTCCACCGCTGACTGACAGCAAGCGAATCGAGCTATCAAGGGAGGGTGGGCCGCCGTAGTCGGCCAAGGGGCACGTGCCCCTAATTATATGGTGTATGTAATATTTTCACTGTAAAACGTAATAAGCTTCATATTTGAGTGTTTGGAGACCCTGCTGTCGTACTGAATTTGTACTGTAGATAAACATAACATAAACTACTGTCCAGCATGCCTAAATGTCTCTTTTCATTTCTGATCGCTATACGGCACTTCCATCTTGAGACAATTCGCTAATAACAGTTTCAGCCAATCAGAGCCTTCCAGACACGAAGCAGGACAGCGTGAGCCTTCATTGTCGGCGGCGCGGCCTCTTCGTTTCATTGTCTTATATTGAGTTGTTAGACTATTTACTGTTAAGTGCTGTTAGAGCGGCCGTTTAGAACAACAGGTGGCTTACTGAGCTCTTAAATCGACATTGAAATGAACACACAAGCCTCCTAAATGAGTTATTGAAATGTCTACGTTTACAGTGTCCGTTTTAGGAAGTCGTAGTTTTTCTTGTTCCCGTTATTATGAATTATAATTTCTCAGTATCACATATTATTCGTTATTCTCACGAGTCCCGCTTCATTGAGATTCTGTTTTATATTCTGTATATGCAAACATTTTAAACTGAGAGTTTATTGAACTGACTATAGCAGACTTGTCATCTTCTTAAAATTACTTTATTTTTATGATATTGACAACTAATCATAAGGTCAGAAATCAAGGAGGCTGTGAGTTTGCATGGACTGCGCTGTTTCTTTGTTTTCGTGACATCGCGTCAGTAGAGAGAGCGTGACGTTAACAATGCATTGTGTCCTAAATGACAGCGCACACGCTTTTTGATAAAAGGCCAATGTGTCTCAGTTTGTTCATTAATAAATTTTGACAGTGTATTTTAATAAGAATTATTATAAACATATTAACCATATGCATTAACCACGTAGATATGTAACGCTTGGTGAGAATAAATAAAAGTAACAACACATATAATAGTTATGTTGCGATGTTTATAAATAAGAAAACTCATCGTTAATCTGAAATATTCTCTTTTGTATTTTTACATTTGGCAACGGAATGCTTCAGTGTACAGTCGATTTATTCCACTTCTGAAGGTGTACATCGTCGGTATTCTCCATTGCATTTGCCCCCCAGTTTAACGCATGCCAGTGTAAGTGAGGGGCGGCAGACGAGCTCATGTAACGGGAGACAAGGCACCTCCTCACCCTGATGCCATGAGGGCTCTTCTCATAAATATTACCATTTTGATGCTTTGTGTAACACGACAGGTGAGGGGCAGGGAACGTTAAACGAGTCAGTGACTGCGGGGGATTGTGGGACTGAAGATGGTTTAAGAAAACAGAAACGACAAAAGCTTAGTCTTTCAATAATTCTATTTCCATCAATCTTTTCCTTTGTTGTTCTGTACTTCGGAAGACTACTTATTTACCCCCCTTTAAAAAGATGAATTCACAAGGCAAGGATGTTGCTGACAAAGTCAGATGTTTTTTGAAAGTTTGCTGCTCCTTCTTGTCAGTACTTGAGTGATCTTTATGTCCACCTCTGGATGAATTCGCAAAGTTTCTTTCCAACATTTTTGTCTCATTAACGCAGAAATCCCGATGCTTTCCTAAATTGCAGAAGACGCTGTCGATTGCACTAATTCTGTTTTAAAGACAGTTGTGATTAGTTATGCAGAGCTCGCTTTTACTCACATTGCTTTCTTGGAAATCAATAATACAAATCAGCTACAGATCTGGGAATCACTGAATAGTAAAAACGTTTAATGAGGAGTGTCGTGCGCAGATACAAGTTGGCTTGATGAAGCATTTCTTAGCCCCTCTGATATGTAAATCCTCTTCTTGGAGTTTGCAGCGTTGGAATATGTGCTCCACTGACACACTCCTAGTGGTGCCTTCTAGGGCGGGTGGTCTGTCCACGAGAACATAAGGAAGATTTGGATTTCAGCCAAACACCGGCTGATATGAGTTGTACCCATAAATATTGTGCATGGTATTCTTTACCATTAGTGACTTGTGGCGCTAATCTGGCACTAATCAGTCACATCCAGTATTCTTTATCACTTTGTGTATAATTTCTGTGAGTGTCTGATTGTGTCTCTCAGGTAGTCCATTACCCCAGGGACTGTATACCACGATGGTCTTTGTTTCAATGTTAAAATTCTCTGCCATCTCTCCGATTCCCCACCATTATCACTAAGTAGTTTCTGAGGAGCTCCATGTACTCTCATCTGAGAACAAATCAATGGTTTCACAATTTCTGATGGTCTCTTTGTCTTTACAACACTTCCTGCTCTGAAACGTGTGAATGTGTCAATGATGTGAAGACCCCATCCTCCTGTTTGACATTCATATTAGTCTATTGCCCACAAAGCCCTAAATATGACGGCTTTAATAGACCTGCCATTGCTGTGTCCAAACATGATGGTGCCGTGTAGATAAAGTGTTGTCATATCTACATGGTGGGACTGAAATATATGCAAATCCCATTTAATGAAGGTATGTAATGCTCTTTAATCACATCTGAATTGTTTGATTTGTAATTTTAAACTGTGAGACAGAGGAGGAAATCAAGACAAATGTGACTTTGAACCAAACCTCATGGAGGGCACTGTGACCCATAAATGTGCTCATTGTTATTACTGACTTTATAAAGTTAATTCTACACTTTTATTTCCACAGGGCTTTCCCATTTCACATGGCCATACACTGAGGTGTCTAATGGCCTTCAGCTCAGGGCTGTCCACGTGAGAAGTGAATCTGAGAAGAGAAGGGCAGACCCTTAAAGAGAGAGAAGAGTTTCCCACAGAGCATGGCCTCTGCAAAAGAAGATGGTGTAGATGAAAGAACGGTGGACATTAAAGAAGAGGACTGTGAGCGGCTCACACCAGAGGATGTGTTTGTGAAGCTGGAGGATCACGAAGAAAGAATTTCAGTTTTTAAAAAGGAGGAGGAGTGCAATGGGGTGACTGCTGCCATTAAAGCCGAGGATTTGAATGATTTCTCTGGTGATCTTGAACTTCAAAAGCATGAAACTGAGGATATTTTCAAGCAAGATGCCTGTGAAGAATCTCCATCCAGTTTACAGCCCTGGTCCACTAATACGGGACGACTGGCTATGCAGGAGAATTTTGGAGAGCTGAAATCAGAGTTATCAGAGTCTGAAGAGAAAATCACCGAGGGAAATGGGAGAGAAGGAGAAGAGTCACCTGGGAGTGTTGGAATAAGTGAGTAATGTGATTAAATATAAAAGAAAGAGAGTGTTTATAAATTCAAACAGTGGGTGCTTTGATGTTTTTAGAAGATTGAAATGAGAGTGAAAAACACGGTTAATTGAACTTGGATAAAGACCACCAGCTCAGGTGCACGATAACAATCAATAGGGTACCTAATAAATGATAAATTAGAAAAACTTGAGTGAATAAGGAAAAATCTAAAGTGTTCAGCGCATGACTTGAACATTATGAAGCTTTGACTGAAGCTGTGACGTATGTTAGGCCAACAGCGCATTACATTCAATGAGAATATCGAAAGTCATATTTTGTTAAAGACATGTATATTTCTTAAATTGTGTGGCAGTTAAGGCAGAAATGTCCATAAAAAGAAAGAAATAAGAATAAAATCCTCAGCCCTGTGCACTAAATAAGAGTGAATTTGCTCAAACCAGTGCACACTTAATATGTGCCTCATCTTTCTACTGGTAATCTCATGCACTTTGACATTAACAGTGACAAGATCTACCTGTACAAGCCATGATGACATTCAAGGGGTCTCAGGGTCTTCTTTCAGCATCTTGTGTTCTCCTCTCAGCCTGAACTTGCTGGGGCAGCATGGCCTGGACAAGTTGGCTGTGGTGTGAAATCTTCACTTGGAGATGATCTTGGGCCCTTCCGTCTCCCACAGTCACATCGGGTCAATTTGGAGTCACCACTCCTCTTCACCTGCATGTTTTTGGGGATGAGGGGAAGAACCAGAATAACCAGAAATGCCATTCAGAGCTCCTGTGTAGAACTGTGGGTAGGATTTGACCCCAGGACACCTGAACAATGAAGCAGCTGCGCTAAACACTGTGCTCCCTAACACAGGTGGATATATTTGTATGTTTATTTTTTAGTCCAGATTAGGTTCTAGAGGATGTAAATATCATCACATACATCTCAATTACGAAGAGAAAAAACAAATTCAGACAGATTATTGGGTATCAAGGCTCTGATCGGAGTCTTTAGAGCTGATATTAATCATTCATTGCATTAGGATCTGCCGATATCAATAATAATAATACCGTTTTTTTCTTTTCAAAATAATGAATGTAATTTTAGCCATGCATAAACTTCACATTCCATAATAAAGTGCTACAGTTTACAGCATACACAAAGAACATTTACCCATAATGCGCACATAATGAACAAAAACAAGCTGAACATAACAAAAGGCATGTCTTAAATGTCTCCACATTTCTAATCAAATAAAATGTTCAATTAGATATTTGTAGCCGTCTACTATGACAAGAAGAAAATGAGCCGGTCTTGGTGAACGCTTCAGGTTCTTATCTAAGAATATAAGCATCTCTGCATGTTCTGAGGACAGTCTGGTCCTCCTGTCATCAACAACGTGTGCTGCCGTACTGAACAGACCCTCGCTGTGCCCACTCCTGTAAGAAGGGCACAGGTAGGACGACGACTTTTATTGGTCCTCCAGAAAGCCAGTGGCCCAGCATCTCTTATGGTATGAGGTTCACAGAGATAAACATTCACCTCAGATGCTGCTGACTCAAATATCGTTTTTATCTTTTTTGACAATTTCTTCATGTATTCTGCATTTCTTTTGTTTCTTTGTATCTCTCGGCTGTCATCTGTCGCTCCGAGTGCGTCTGTGTGGTCGAGACACTGACATTAAGCAGTTTATGTGTTTGAGATTTGCAATCATCTGTGAAATATGTGTCCTTGTACCATTGTTTAATTTGGAGAAAAAAATCATTATGATAATAATATCTGTTACAGAATTCACAACTGTGTAGTGACTATTCACACTCGGTGCTTATTATGCTTAATTAGTATTATTTTGTTTAGGTCTAAAAACTAGGCTCATACCATTCTACCCAACAATCAAATAAGAGGGCTGATTGCAATTTCTAACTAATCGACATCCACTTGATAACGATGTATATTTATGTACCAGCACGGTAAAACTCTGCATCCCTTTCCTTCCATCTACCTACAAATTCACTGAAAGGCTAATAAAAGGGATTTTAGTCAAAACATCTAATGTCTTGTTAATTAATTATACAAATAAATCAGTTAACAAACACTCACTGGAAGATGGAATCATGGATCTAAATGATCTAGAACAGGGGTGCCCACACTTTTTCGGCTTGCAAGCTACTTTTAAAATGACCAGGTCAAAATGATCTAACTATTTTAAAATGCTTTGTATATATATACTGAGTATCAGAGGTGGGTAGTAACGAGTTAAATTTACTCCGTTACATTTACTTGAGTAACTTTTTACAAAAATTGTACTTCTAGGAGTAATTTTACTGCATCATACTTTTTTACTTTTATTTGAGTACATTTGTGAAGAAAAAACGCTACTTTTACTCTGCTACATTGGGCAAAACTCAAATTGTTACTTTTTTCCATTAGATAAAGTCTGACAGATAATTTTCAATCTGCTCTGTGTAGCGTATGCTGTCAAGTTGCGCACACGCCTTCCATTGCATCTCCAGCTATGACGCGAGGTTTTGGATGTTCCCCAAATCAAGGTGCTGCAGCTTTGAGGACAGATGTTGCATTTTTCATTTGAAAGCATTGACTGAGCTAATCATATTGACCATGGTTTTCTCTTTTCCTTGCAGCTGTAAATTAAGCTTATTCAACATGTTGGTCAGATCGGAAAAAAAATGCCAAGTCTAGCGGACATTGATCATCATTAAGTTGCTTGTATTCTGCATTTTAAATGACAAGGAGAAACTCCTTTTTCTCTGGACAGGGGTCTTGAAATCTCAGCAGGAATTTCTCCCTAGCCATCTGCCTCAACGAAGGCATCTTTTATCATCTCTCCATCTTGGAAGGACTTCTTATGCTTAATGATCGATTGACTCACCTGGAACGATGCTTTGGTGTGTTTGCCTTTGCTTTTGAATTCAGCCGCTTGAAAATGATGGCTCTCCCATTAACTGTGATTTTAATTCCCTTTCTCTTTCTCAGATCGCTTTTTGCAAGGAAGTCTTTTTCATAGTTTTTATGGACAGTTCGAAAGTGCCTTTCCACGTTTTTCTTCTTTGGAATAGCAATGATAGATTGACAGATCAGACAAACGCACTTCGATTGTGACAATGTGAGAAAAAAAATCCACAATTCCACATCCAGCCCATAACCAACACATTTTTTTTTTAAATCCCTTCTTTAGTCAATATAAATTGGAAGGCTAACTTAGATCACTTAGATAGCCGGAGTTTTGCAGTAGTGCACGTGTTTCATCATGCGTGGAGGATGACCAGTGAGTTAGAAGAAAAGAGATTTCAGTCTGGCCTCCCTGTATGTCAATCAAGAAGGATATATGATAAACTAACATTTAAAAAAAAAAAATGTTTTTTTGAATGCAACGCGATCTACCTGCACTACCTCTTCCGATTTACATGTCGATTGCGATCGATGTATTGGGCACCCCTGATCTAGAAGGTGACATTTTTCAGAACTGCAAGTGGCTGGTTGTCCAGGCTTACGAATTCCACTGTTTTTGCTGTCCCAAAAGTAACGCTCGTACACGCGCCTTATGTAACGCCCCAACTCCTCCCAGAATTACGCCTCTTTGAATATGCAAATCAATATAAATCACCCTTAAGCTCAGCCTTCTGTGAAAAGACAATGGGAAAAGCACGGGGGAAAATATAAGAATTTCAGCGGATACCAAGTGGAGGCAAAGGAAAAACATACTATTTGTTGAAATAAACCGTGCTTTTGGTATAATCAACAAAAGGAAGCTGATCGAGTGACATAGCGTGTTGGAGAAACTTGAAAGCTCACGTTCACAAAATCGCACAGCGCCGGAAATAAAAAAGAAGTCACATATCAAAGTCGCCGTGAAAAGGCGAGTTGTAGCCCACTGTCTGAGTGTCATATGAGAAGCTTATTAGGGTACAGAGAAAAAAAGGCACACAGTGGGGAAAA
This sequence comes from Polypterus bichir lapradei, assembly GCA_026402145.1. Lineage (NCBI taxonomy): Eukaryota > Metazoa > Chordata > Cladistia > Polypteriformes > Polypteridae > Polypterus > Polypterus bichir. Next base: position 21,008,732 of record JANRMT010062807.1, read on the forward strand.
AGCACGAAATGTCAAATTCAATCTCAAAATTTCCACTTTAATCACGTAGTTTATTTTGTCATTAAAGTAGAACATCATAAACTTCATCTTAAAATCATTTAATTAACCAGTTTCTCAAATTACATCGTAATTAAAGTAGCATGTTCAATGCTTTGTTTTGTATGTGATCTTCTATGTGCTCTATGTGTGTGAATCACTACTTGCTTCTTAAACCGGCTCTCTTCCTCCAACTGGACACAGAATCCATTACATTCCTGATATTACAGCTCTCTGAATAACTAAAATACTGAGATGTATACGTGATATCATTTTCATGATGATAAGAGTTAAAGCACGTTATTAAACATGGGTTTCACAGCGCAGTGATTGTGCGCGACCTTCGATGAAATTATTTATTGCAGCAGTACTCGGGGGAGGCTCTAGGCTTGTGGTGGCACTGGGCAGAGAAAGAATCGGTGGTTCCTTCGCCCGCCAATGTCAGTATGGTAGCTCATGACACAAGCATTTAACTTTTGCCGAAATTTGTCGCTGCGTTTTAGCTGTGTTGTTATTTTCTCTTTCTGTTTTATATTCAATATATATTGGCGTAGCCGCCCCTGCAGTCCTTGCTTTTCTTTCTCCAAGTAACCGATCGCCACACAATCAGCTCTGTAATAGACGTTAAGCCATCTGTAAGCTTAGAGCGCCTATTCTTCAAAACGTTTATGGAACATTGAAATATCTTCGTAGTACATGTTTTTCTATCTTTCACGACAGTCCCAGTGAAGAATATAGATTATTTAAATGAAGTTAAAGTTTTATATGTATAGTATAATATAATAAACATATTTTGCTGCATTTCATCTTAAAAATGATATCGTCATCGTATGTAAATACGCGCTTTATAAAGTGGCTCAGGTTATGCGATATTGTAACTGTAGTGGAAGTTTACAGTGGGGTGATTGTACTTATAAGTCCAAACAGATCTACAAGGTGCAATTGATTGAGTGCGTTTAAAGTTCTTGGGATGAAACTGTTTCTGAACCGCGAGGTCCATACAGGAAAGGATTTGAAACGTTTTGCCGTGGCTGAGGCAGCGTGTGCTTGAAGCTGTATACCAATAATTCTCTTTCCGATCAGCTGCTGTGATTCACACTCAGATACAGTGATATAAATACTCTGAGTGGTGCAGTGAGAGTAATATGGAAAAAGATGATCCGCTGTGGCAACTCCTAACGGGAGCAGCTGAAAGAAGAAGAAGAAGGTGCAGTGAGAGTAACAATCCTAAAGCAGTTTTGGTATTTGGAATTCTATGGCTATTCCCTGGACTATTATATTTTTACAAGTTAATTACAATCAGATGCATTACACTAATAAACAATATGCGGTTAGTTTCAGTGTGTTTATAAAGCCGCGTCAGGAAAATATGGTGTAACCACACAGGAACAGTAGCACTGCTTTGATGCTGGGTGCCGCCAGTCTGCAAAACCGAGCGGAGAACTTGCGTACGACAAGGTATGAGGTACCGTGGAAAAGTGCGTGGCTTTACGCCAAGTGTAGGTTTTATACATCGCGATTCGAACGTGGAAAAGTTCTTACGCAACATTTCTGTGCGTACGCACCGTTTATACTTGAGGCCCCTGATTCGGCTGTGTGGTAATTATTTTATAGGCAGTTCTAATGGTATGGGATGTACTTACTGTAAATCATGTGACCAATTAAATTATATTTAACTAGTATTAACAATCTTTAACATAGAAAACTGTAATTAGTGAACGGCACTGCTTGTTAACGAGTTTCCTTTTGAAAATTACCAACGACTTTTCCAAACGCCCCTAATTTCCAAAGCCCTGCACTCGCAGTAAATGCCGTCTGTCGGTTTGCCCCCTTATTTGTGAACACTGTGGCCCATTCTCCGCCCCCCATGACTGACCCCCTGCTCACCACTTTAAACAATGAGGACAGACAGTTGAGCTCCAGCCCATAATAGTCGAGTCGCGGCTCTGAAGTTTTCACATTATTTTATTCTGATGGCTTCATGTGGTCCAACACAAACAGCCCGATTGGCTTGAGTCCTGTTCGTCATTTAACACGGCCATCTCTAGTAAGCTAAAGTATCAAAGTGTACAGAAATACTGAAAGTAGTTGTAAAGGATAAAATACGTTAAATAAAACAATACCGTCTCAAATATCACAAAACTGTACTCGCAATGACATGCCAGCTGTAGATTTTACTGTATCCCTCCGGCAGCACTAGCTTGTGTAATGTTTGTATTTTTTATTTCCCATTTAATAAATCAAAGTCTTCCTGTTACAGTGAAACAGCACGAGCATCTTTCCTGATAAGAAAACAACAAAAATGAAATTATTTAAATTATTTCTAATAGGTCTCAGTATGAGACAAACTGCTGGAAATGAAACCTGAACGCGCCCTGTAAATTTACATCGTTCGACGCCACTTTAACAAAGTTTGCCGATGACGGCTTTAGAGGAAAAAGGAAAAAACACAAAGAACACGCAGAGCTCAAGAAAAATCAGAAATGAACGATGGGGCCGTGCGGGAGCGAGCGGCTGTACAAGCGCGTGCCCGACGGACAGCACAGTTCGGAGCATGCGTGACATTAAAAGGAGAAACGTCGCGGAAAAGTGCACGAGTGCGAAGAGAGAAGAAGCAATCCCTTGTTGAAGCGCCTCCGCCATGTCAAATGTAGCATTACATTTCACGGGACAACGACCGGAAAATAAATTAACGGAGCACTAGCAAAAAAAAGTGCGCGAACCCCGTCATCCACAATAACCTCGTGAAGGTGCGATTTGCTGTGCCGCCGCCTCCTCCACCACGTAGCGCTCAATCCCCAAGCGAACCACGCGGCCTCAGGCACCTCCTCAAATTTAAACCCTCTCAGCATATCGTGGTCTTCCTCACTGCTAGCATTCCCACCTGTACGCGATCCCCACGTTCGACTTTGTCTCACCTTCCGCACCTTTACTTGATCTTCTGGCCGTAAAGACACACGGTAGATACAGTAGCTACTACGTCATTCATGAAACGCCCACAACACCACGACACGCCCACTACGTCTTTCACGAGACACCCATTGCAAGGATGAACTGCCCGCTTATTGTAAGGCAGAATCACTGAAGCGACGGCCGCTGTAAGAGTGACAGTAATTGATGTTACTTGTGACAAGCAGAAATGTCTTTTAGACTCAGACTTATGCTATCGAAGCTTTTTAAAGTAACTTAACTAATTTCTAAGCACCTTGCCAAAAAAGTTAGTTACTATTTGAAGCCAAATTAACATTTAGAGATATCTTAAAATATATTCTATGATATCTGGAAATTAATTTTAAATATCTCAGACTGAATTATAGATATCTAAAAATACATCTATTTTTTTTAAATGATATGCTCCACATTTTCAGATATCTTAAAATAACTTCCTGCGCATTTCAAGGTATCTTAAATAACCTGAGAGATATCTCAACATCACTTCCTGTAAAATTTCTTATTCTTTCAGCGGAACTTCCTGCCTATTTTACGATATCTCGAAATGTACAGGAAGTGATTTTGAGAAATCATGAATTGTATTTCAGATATCTGCGAACGGACAGTAAGATATTTTGAGATATCTTAAAATATAATAAAATTACTTTCATTGCTTAATAATACCTCCGCCCATTAAAGCTAACAGAGGGTGTTGTGCGACTCATGTTTTATTTAAGTAGCGTTGTGTGTTTGAATATTCGTAATAAAGCTTAAAATATCCAGGCTTTAGTGTTTATCGTCTTATTCAGAGTTTATGTAAAGTATTGGCATTAAAAAGAAACTTTACACAAATTGTCGTTGATCGTGCAGATTGCTGCAGTATTCTGTTCAGAAAAGGAAACCTACGTTTATGTTAATGTCGTACAAAACCGCAAGTTTATAATTACGGGATTGTCATAAAATACAAGGTAAGCTTTTACGATCGGGTGCGCGTCTAATATCAAAAATTGTCTCTGTTTTCTTAAAATAAAGTGGTACGTGTATTGAAGTTTTAATCATAAATGTACATATGAAGCAGCCTGAAACATTACTTCATAACGCCGCAACTCGAACGGTAAGACATATTTTTGATCAAAAACAACAATTAAATCTCCTAACGTTTTGACGTTAAGAAAATTAAGTGTTGCATAAAAATGTTGCACGTTTTATCTAATCTTTTTCTATATATAAAGTTGATATTTGACAATATATCTTTGACACAGTGTATCAGACAAAGGCAATGCACAATAACAATAATGAATTGTCAGCAACTGCCTGCACATCAACTGAAGTGTGTAGAGTCAATACAAATTACAAAATATATCTAGAGAGTTAAGTGTCAGAGAGACTCTCACAAATATCGAGCTCAATGCCTCCAAGTGTGTTGAGGCTTCACAAAGCCTCCTGTAACTGCTCAGGTCTGCTCAGCGCTTCGACCGCCTTGATGGTTCATTAGCCAGTGCGCATGTCTACTCGGAGCTCCGAACCACGTGTCATGATACAATCCCAGTGCGCATGTCTGCTCGGTGTTTCGACTCTTTATTCATTGAGCTCCGTTTGAAGTACATAAGACATCAGCAGAGTTTAAAAAAACTCGACAGAATTGAGAGAGAAATGAATGTTTCTGGATGATCAATACACTGTAAAAAAATAAATTTTGCAAGTGTGAAAAACAATAACAGAAAACAGGTAACTATACGCAAAATAATCATTACTTTTATTAATAAAAATGGGTTTTACCCTTTTTATTGATTATTTTATTCTAATTCAATAAAAAATTAAGAATAATGTTAACTTATTTTTCTTAAAATGTAAATATTTTTTATATCTGATTTTAAGTTTAAAAAAAAAAAAAAACTACACTGTGAAGTGAACACATTTAAGTTAAGTTAAATTTAATGACACTGCTCTTCCTCTCACATCAATTTCTTGGTCTTTACAACAACGCATTCAGCTGTAACTTTTATCCATAATAAGAGCTATTTTACTACGAATATGTAAGTGTAAAGCATATTAATTCTGTAATGAATAACTAGTATTTCATTTCGTTACTTAAAGACGTAAGCAGTTGTTGTTTTCACGAAACCTTTCCCTTCATGTGGGATACATGGCGAGCGAGGTAGCGTCTTTTTAACACCTCTTTGGTTTGCTTTAAAAAGGAAGAACATTTCTCGGATAGTTACGTATGTTCATATTTTTTTATCGTTTAAAACTACTATTTTACACAGAAAAAGAAATTGACACTTTGAGATAAGTTTGAGAACGATATGGCGTTTGTCCTAAACTATACGACCTGTAAATAACATGAAAAGATGTTTGCCTACCTGTCACGGTATTATTTGACCTCTTATTTAATTCGTGTTCTGCACAGGTCATGTATTTTATGTTTAATTTTTAACACTGTGATTTATTTAGCGATGGTTTATTTCAGGATTTTTGCTATCGCATACTGAAAACTAGTGGAAAAGGCGGCCATTCATTTAACGGGATATGCTGGCGTAAATGCAGGACGTGTGAAGAGCGCCATCTGCCGCGGGATTTCACTCTCTACGTTTCCTTCCCGTTTACCTCTCATTCATGGGACATTACTTGTTTCAGATATACTTTTTGTGCAAGTTTAATAATAATAACAAAAAAAAAAAAAAAAAGAAAATTTGCATAATGTCAGTAATTTAGTAAACATTATTCTCAGACATTTGATTTAATTTTCGAATGTTTACCTTTGATAATATAACTCCGTTGTTGTGACTATCTGGGTGTGTTCAAATAAATAAAGATACAGTATATGGAATTTCAGCAGTGTGTTTCTTCGTGGCGGTCCCAAGCCCGGTTAAATGGGGAGAGTTATGACAGGAAGGGCATCCTGTGTAAACTTTTGCCAAATCAATATGTGGAAAACAATTTTGGATGATCCGCTATGGCAACCCCTAACGGAGCAGCCGAAAGAAGAAGAAGAAGAAGATATGGAATTTTAGCATTTATTTGTTATACAGTCACTACGGTCCAGTGTTGCATTATTACTCTTTTTTTTTTTTTTTTTCTGAGTAATTCATATGAAAATCAGAGTAAAATAAAACTATTTTTAACACTAATTATATTTAATCAAACTCCTTTATTTTAGGTAAATTTGAGTACATTAATAAATTAAGTTTACTCAATAGAGCAGTATGTTAAATCTACTCAAAAATATTGCTTGTAATTTGTTACCTTATTTTTTCAAGTACTTTTAACACATTATTTTTTACAGTGAATGATTGTGCCCGATAATACTTAGTGAAAAGAAATAAACCTAGAAATTATACTTAATACAAATACCGACTTGTAGAATACATAATTGTGCAAAGAAGAGCTTTAGTAATACGGGTGACGACACCCCTCTCACTGTAATACTCACTTCTCATGAATATCCGCTCCTCACCTTGTGCAAAGTTTTCATGCAACGCTCAACGTACGTCATATAGTATACATCAATATATAATTGTTTTGTCTTCATTACATACAAACATGATATCCATCCTCTCTGCTTAAAACAGTAGCGGTAGCATTGACGCCCCAATAATAAGACATGCGTGTGTTTGGATCCCACGTCCATCGAGTGTGAATTGTTTATATATAAATACTGTATATATATATATATATATATATATATATATATATATATATAGTGGAACCTCAGTTCATGAATATCTCGGTACACGTACAACTCGGTTTACAACCAAAAAGTTCGCCAGACTTTTGCTTCGGTTCACGATTGTCTCGGTATACGAACAAGCCAGTTTCCCTTTCGGTTTGTGCGCGCTGATGATTTCTACACGTGTTGCATTGTTCTTGATCAGACGTGCGTGCTTGTGCGTGCTTGCACATGTGTGCATGCTTTCGCTGTGAACTCTTTGTGTTCTATTTCATTTCCCTTCCGGTTCGTACATGCCGATTACTGTATTTAAGCACATGTTGAGCCGCTCCCTGTTCATGGTTCTCAGTCAGACGTGTGTGCTTTAACTGCACTCTTTGTCCTCCACAGTATTTCATGTGCTTTTGCAGTTAACCATGGCTTCTAAGCAAGTGAAGAGTGGTGAGAAGAAAGCTTTGCAGAAAATTGATTCGAAGTAAAGAAAGAAATTATTGAAAAGTTATGAGCGTGGCGTTCGTGTTACTGATCTTGCCACCGAGTACAAGAAGTCAAAACGTACGATTTTGACTATTCTAAAGCAGAAAGAATCTATTAAAGTAGCTGATGTTGCAAAAGGAGTTACAGCGTTAACCAGGCAGAGACCTCAAGTGCTGGAAGAGGTGAAAAAACTGTTTACCAGTTTACTCATTTACCAATTTGAGAACCCTGGTGCTTTCAAGCAGCACAATGTAAACAAAGCCAGACTGCCAGTGATGTGGAGGGCAAACACGAAGGGTTGGGTCACAAGGACTTTGTTTTTGGAATGGCTGCATGAGGCTTTCACTCCCACCAGCTTAACAGCTAAAAACACCAGAAACCCAAGAAATCACAAGAGAGAAAACACCTGAAGGAAAACATCCCTCCATCACGGAGCCAGACTTTACCTCAAAACTGTAACCTCCTCTCCACCCAGTTCCTCCTCACTTCCTGCCAGAACTCAACTCATGCAAGGTTAGTTTTCTTGGTGGTTTATGGTTTTTGTATTACGGATTTTTCAAATGTTCATTTTTCGGTTCATAGCGTGAATTGTTGCGGTGTTACTTTTCACTTTTTTCAAATGCTCATTTTTTTTCCCCTGTGCTTAAAACTTATTTTTAAAAAAAGTGTTTACAGCGAGTGGTTCGTAGCATGATTTGTTGCAATGTTACTTTTCTTGGTGGTTTATTAAATTACAGGTTTTTCAAATGTTCCTTTTTTCCCCCTGTGCTTAAAACTCATTAAAAAAAGTGTTTATACAGCGATCAATTGCAAGGCTATAGCACGAACTCCTGTAATGTTACTTTCTTGGTTGCTTGTGGTTGGTTTTTAAATAAAGTTCGGATTTGTTCAAATATTCTTTTTTTTCCCCCTGTGCTTAAAACTCATTAAAGAAAAGAGTTTATACAGCGATCGGCTTGCAAGGCTATAGCGCGAACTGCTGCAATGTTACAGAGAGAGAGAGAGAGAGCGCGCATTGGAGAGAGAGAGAGCGAGAGCGTGGGCTCGCGTGCTAGAGAGAGAGAGAGAGAGAGAGAGCGCGTGCAGCTGAGAGCGAGAGAGCCTGCGCATGCAGCTGAGCAGGGAGCCTGGGTGTTTGTGTCAGTTTTATTCAATGTTTTTACATTAGTTTACTATTACACCGTGCATTCTATGGTGTAATTAACTATATTTGTGCTTAAAAATCTTTAAAAAAAATATATTTACATACAGTTCGTACGGATTAATTGTATTTACATACAATCCTATGGGGAAATTGCGAAATTGCTTCGGTTCACGACCAAATCGGCTTTCGACCAGAGGTTTGGAACGAATTATGGTCGTGAACGGAGGTTCCACTGTGTGTGTGTATATATGTCCCCGGGGAGCCATCATGGACATTGCAATTCCTTCCCCGGGGCGCTTGGGGGCAGTCTCCCTGGCCGTGGATCCCTGCTCAATCTCCCCCGTGGCTCCATGGGACATGGAGTCCACCACAGCAGCCGGTTGGGAGATGGGGTGGCCGCTAGGGGGTGCTGCGGAGAACCAGCCACCACACTGGCCGGTTTATCAGCCCCACCCGGAGGTGCAATTAAGACCAGCTGGTCAGGCACCTGGAACACTTCCGGGTGGGGTATAAAAGGGCCTGCCTCCCAGCAATCGGGGCCAGAATCGGGAGGACGAGGTTGCCTGGGAGGAGTGGTGGTGGTGGAGGAAGGAAGCAGTTGGTTAGTGTGGGTTTTGTGCTTTGGGACTGTGTTGGGCCTGTGGGACACCGGGAAGGCGTGTGCCCACGGCTGAAAAAAATAAAGAAACCCTTGAGTGTGAACACGTGCCTCTGCATGGTCTGTGCCAGGTCGGGCGCTATATAGCGCCTTTTCACAATATATATATATATATATATATATATATATATATATATATATATATATAAACAGTAAATTCCACCATGGACAGATAGCGAGCAAGGCAAGCTACAAAGTGGGGTTGGGTCGCCATTATTGGCCAAGTGGCACACACCCCTAGTAAAGATATATCAAACGGGTATGGGCATCCTGTTTCATGTTTATAACAAAACAAATCATTTGAGTGACGATTTCAACTGTTGCTATAAGTGATGATTGAGGATTTAATGGTTTAAAATTTACAATATAAAATTAATCAGGTGGAATGTGTTGTTACTTTGAATGTGTGTTGGCTACACGATAAATGTGTTAGTGACTGGGATTGTACCTCTGTAACTGGAAGACTGGTTTGGAATTACACAGACAGGACAACAATCATATTAGTTTAAGGAGATGTTTTATTATTGTACTGTGCGGTGACTAAGACAACATGTTACTGATCGCGTCTCTGGACCTTGAAGATGTGTTCACGAGGAGGAATGTTGCACGTAAAGTCCGAGGCTTTTTTCCACAGCAGGTCCAGATGTGTTTATCCTGCTGTTGCTTGTGGATTTTTAATGCCGACCTCCGTAAAAATCGCTGGGTTCTCTTTTTACCACAAAAGCAAGTGGCTGCAGTTTCTGTTTGAAAGACAATTGTAATTTGTTGTGCAGCACGTGGATCACTTGATCATGCAATGCTCACTTTGTAGTGTCCCGTGTTTGTCTGTGTGTCTGTGTGCCGGTGACTGATCTGAGCCGTGTCAGCCTCTCTGATGTGCTCCGGATTGACACCTTTGAATGTTTGGTGCAGCAGTGTGAATTCAACCTGATCTGCCACAGTGTGTTTGTTATCACCCTATGCAATGACGGGATTCATGGACAACAAATGACAATGAATAGAAGATGGATTAATGTAAATACCTGAGCTGCCATCCCTAATTAGTCATCACATTTTGATGGCGATTCTGAGTGGTGATGATTCCCGAACAGATCTCTTATGCGATCCTTCCACAGTATCTCCCAAAATTATTTAGTTTAAGTTGGTTATAATAATTTCACTCCTAATAATTTTTGTTTATTATTAATTTTAATGAGTCTTTAATTTGATCGCACTCGGGTTTTCACTACGCGCAGAACTTAAAAAGCAACCACCTTAGTCAGTTAAGCCACAAACAACTGTGATGGCGTCTTCATTGCGAACTTGTTATTATGGTGCTCCACAAAATATTATAAAGTATTAATAAATGAAATACCACAATACTTGATCGAATAATAACATCTGTTGATTTAAGGATTTCGTCTTTTCTTTCTCAAATGTGCTTACCTGTAATAATGGCAAAGTACAGGGATAAACCTTTCTTCCGTCTACTCCGTTTTAATTAAATCAGAACAAAGAAAACATTTAAGGGCAAATAACAAGGCTCGTTTTCAATTTATGTTTTTTTCTTAAACTACAACATTAGGGCCATGGAACCCCAAATGTCAGACAATTAAATGTGATCTCAAGAA